>CM029639.1:23246348-23914664 GCA_017311315.1 Dendrocalamus latiflorus | reverse complement strand
ACAGTTTCGCCGTTCATCGGTTTGTGAGACCCCAACTTGTGAACTTAATATTTATTCGCAATTTCAGATTGCATCTTGTACTCTCTTGCTTGTGTTCTCGATTCGCTTGCAGGAGATAGCCTTCTTGGCGAGGTCAATCTGTTCGGCACGTTGATAACCAACGGAGCAGTGGTGTAGTGATTGCGAGGGGTTCGATCTGTTTTGGTCGGAGCTTTGATCATCAACGTCGAGATCTCCACAATCGACTTATCAGTACCTCTCGGAAGATCGGGCCATCGTCACATCAACTTCCTTCCAAATTTTCGTTTGGCAAAATTTGACAATTTTCACCGGGTTTTCCGGTAACCGGCCGGTTACCGGTACCCCGCCCGCCCGGCGGATATGACCCAGTTCTAGTTTTCCAACCTTGACTGATTGTTTAATTTGAGGACACTGAACCTCTTTGTCAGAATAGGGTACTGAATGAAGGCTTGCCCACAGTATAGAGACAGAAAAGCATCACAAGCAAATAAGCATATACAAATAACATATCTAAGTGAGCATTTTACGCTTTAAATGACAAGTAAAATCATTGATAAGAAATTCTTCTGGTGGGCAAAGAAAAGATCTTTTGGAACACTGAGATTGTGTGAGGAGCAAGGTTCGAAAAATTGGAACCGAGTCAAATCCCGCCAGGCAGGCGATACCGGTAACCGGCCGGTTACCGGAAAACTCGGTTAAAAACCGGTCAAATTTTGCGAAATGAAAATGGGGGGGGGGGGATGGGGCTAGTTATATCGGTCAGAAACTGGGAAAACCGGTGAAAAACCGATGAAAACCGGTGGAAACTCGGTTAATGGTAGTTAGATAGTCGAGTAATGCAAATATTAATGAAAAGTATTTAATGAAGTATGAAGACCTCAAGTTGTACATAAAAATTGCTCATTACTACCTAGACCATATGGTGAAGCCCTCTTGTGTAGTGTCATATTGCATCTGAAATAATGAAAACACAAGTTAACAGTAATGAATGCTACTTGAGTAGTATACTAAAAAGTGAAAACACTAATGGAGGATCAATTCGTACCATACATTGTTGAGAAATACGAAGGTTGTGCAATGTACTCATTGTTATCATTTAGGACAAGTCTTCAGAATGAGCTAGGTGGGCTTTGTATTGATTCCAAGTGTATGTGGGATGGGCATGTTGTACCCATGATTATAAATTTGTTGGTAATATGCAGGTTCCGCCTACTGGTAAATAATTCTTCCATTGGGTTGATTTGTATAATGGTAAGTAGGATTAGAAAGAGATTCCGAGGACGTATGAGAATCATCACTAGAAGATAATAGGTTGGCATCTCGACGCCCATAAGTTGGAAAAGAGTATGAGCTACCAAGGGATGCGTAGGAAGGAGTCTTGTGGCCGAGAATAATCTCGTCGGCGGTCCTTAGCCCTCATGTAGGTCTTATTGATTATTCTTGATGCATAACAATCATGTTCTTCATCCTGGGTAGCATGCGTGAAGTTTTTTCATAGGTGAATTCCAATGATTGACATGTGTTTTGTTGGTCTTGTACTCCATCGTAAGATATCCCACCATCAGCACCATCATCAGACGCCGAAGAGGTACTATCGTCAGACTATTGGTACTCCATTGCATCAGATGTTGAAGTTTATGTCTCTTCATTGCTTCCTATAATATCCTCGTTAATGTCTTTTTCTTCTTAGCAGGCACTTATTTCCTTGTTTGCGTGAGGCAAAGTCTCAAGCCAATTTTTTTAGTTGGTTGGCTACAAGTTTTTCTTTTTGTAACATTAGTCTTGCCAATAGTTTTTTTAGTCCATTGCTTCAACGGTTGGTCATCTAGTGCTTTATCGAGTTCATTCTCAGAGATGACATTAACTACAATTGTAGATGGCATAGGGGATCACCTTCCTCATCTAGTAGAGGCTCTGATTTTCTCATGGAGCTGTCAAGCCACTCATGGATTGGTTTTCTTTGTCGTACATAGTGTCATTAATGAGATCTCCAAAAGGATATACATCCCTATCTTCATTCGTAATCTCATGCACTTGCAATCATAGCCTTAGATTGTAGTGGACATATACGAGCTTATGTAAATTCTTGTATCCAAGGCGGTTCCTCAATTGGGTATGCACTAAAGCAAATGTGCTCCAATTACGTTCACATCCACTAGAGGAAACACATTGTGAGACAATCCGCAAGGCATATTTTTGTAGTGTTAATGTCTCCGCTCCAAACGTCATCCACCTTGTAGCTGCAAGTCAATGAACAATATGTAGAACATGTACTGATGGTTGATTTTGATGTATTTCGAACATATTTTGAACATACTTGCAGTCATACGACTAGTAGCAAGGTAAGCCTCATCTGAAGCAAATAGGCCTCGTCGGTTACGATAATATTCTATCTTGACTAGAGCCTGAACTGCATCCTCGGGTGCGTCGGCTATTCTTTGAATTGCTTTTGTCAGTGCATTAACGAGGGCTACATTATTCCCAAATCATATAGTTTGTGGCTCTGTGGGTTAAGCAACGATGCTGTTCAAACACAGTCTATTAGACAAAATATTACAAATATGCAACAGAATGTGTTATGGTTTAGAAAAGTATGTACTTACCTAGAACGATGTATGTGTGTTGCTTCAACATTGCAATTCTTCTATTAACTAGCTCTATAATACGAGCATATGTCCTCATCTTCTTTAACACGCGACTTTAAGTTCAAATTGAAGTTCATATTTTTTGCAACCATTCCTGCCACCGTTGCAGGTTTCTATTGGTCTACAAATCTCAGTAGTTGATAAATTGGTTCTACCACTTTAATGACCCAATCCATACTAGACCACCATTGTCTACTTGTGAGGCAGGAATACATGTATTCTCCTTCGGTTATGCACAAATGATTGGAGCTCCACATATTTGATGCCATCCACTTCATAAACTTGTCTTTTCTGTCCTAAAAACTATTCAAGAAAACAAATATAGTTCCAAACCTTGTGGCGTTTGGATGAACTATCTCTCCTCCAATTGTTGCATTTCATTATGTAGGCGATTGTAGTTGTATAGGAACTGATAAATCCTCTTGGTCGCCTTGACAACCGCAGCAGCCTCCTTGAAATGGCCGATGTCCTTCAACATGAGGTTCACAATATGCACTGCACAAGCCTGCTAGACTAGACTTGGATATTCCTCAATTACCAGTTGACATGCTTTCTTGTAGTTTGCACCATTGTCAGTTACAATCTACATAATATGTTTTAACTCCAATTTCTTTGACAACTTTACGGATCTCACGATACAAAAATTTGCATTTTGTACATCACCGGTCGCATTCACTGACTTATGGAAAAACATTCTTCCATTGCAATACAACATGAAATTAATAATACTGAAGTTAATTATACTCATCTGTGTAGGTGCTGTCTAGGAATCACACATGATAGATACTCCATATATGCTCCAGTCTTCTTTGAACTCCTGTACATACTCCTTTATCTCTAGTTCATTAGCATCAAGGTATGACCCATCGATTTCATGGCCTCTAGGTGACGGAACGTCTTCACCAGGTTCTTGTGTAACCATGATGGCAGCATGAAAATAAGGACACTCTGCCTTATTTCCAGCAATGTCATTACTATGGAATCACTTAACTCAAAATTTTTCAAGTTTTGACTTTACTTCTTTTTTAAGCGTTGTGTTAATGCGGGGTTGGACGGGTGCCAGACTGCGCAAAATATCAGAATAAACTCTCATAGACTTCGACATGCCAACCATCCTAGAAAGGGCATTACTTCATGTACCCCTTCCTGTGGTACTTCCACTACCACCACCATGTTCAAATGTCGCACCCCGGGCTCTTGCCCTCTGCTGAGCTGGTGCAACTCAAACGACTCTCGGCGAGTCCATTCCATCTGCTTTTCCTTTATCATCATCGAAAACATCTTCACGTGATGGACCACGAGCTATAGGCTCTGAAGCAATTTGCTCCATTCATAGGCGCTCATCTCTAATAATTTTTTTCTTGGCCTTCGTTTCTTCTATACTTGCTAGCATGAGCCTTCACACTTCCACCGGAACCCCACTGCAAGGAATAACATCCACGTGCTTCCAACAAGATGTTCTTTTAGGCGTGTGACACCTTCGCCTGATATGATAAGCTTACAATATCTGCACTTCCACCCAGCACCTCCTAGTCTCTCTCCATGGTCTCAAACATTGATACTTTTAGCAGTCATCACCTACAAATCATGCAGTGGCATTAGTCATGTCTTACATTATACAACAACCCAGAAGTAAGATTTACCCATGTCTTCTGTCTAACTTCTCCAATATAGAAACAAAAATATTTATATTTCCTATTATGGTGCCATTCTATATAAGAACAAGAGTAAAGGAGTATGGACATGGAAGCACTTCATGTATATTTCCTATTATTATAACAAAAAACATGTATATTTCGTATTATTGTAAGTAAACTAATTGAAGAACACAAGAACAACAATTATGTGGACTGTGGAGTATGCACATGGACTCACTTAACTAGCTGTTCCTCCTCCTCTCCCTCCCGTGCTCTACTGCTCCTCCTCTCCCTCCCGTGCTGCTGCTCCTCTCCCTCCCGTGCTCTGCTGCAATTTCTGCTCTCCCTCCACTCCCTGTTGCTGCTTCTACTACGTTTCTCTCCACTCCCTGCTGCAGCATCTCTGCTTTGTCCCCCACATGCAGCACTTTGCTCCCTTCACATGCACCAACAAAAAACAAGCACTTTCCACTTTGTACCATGCCCCATGGGCCTTGCATGCTCCCAACCAACAATATGAAGCATCCAATGTTTCATTTGCAGCACAGGAACAAATTTAAAGGCCTACAAATTCAAAATTTCGAATTACGAATTTTGACCGGTTTTTATTGTACTAGGCCTCACCGGGTTTTCCGGTTACCGGCCGGTAACCGCCGAGAAACCGAACCCTGGTGAGGAGGCCTCACAGCAATCTGCACAATGAATTTTGTGTAAGTCAGAATACGGTCAAGATAGGATGTCGTCTGCCCCACTCAATAATAGGAGAATAAAGTCCACACCTTTCTGCCAACCTCCTCCATTTTATCTAGGTAATCCTTCATGACTTCAGTACCACTTGAATTGTTCAAGAAGATTCTCAAATGCAATTTTGACTGACATGCTTGAGCCAACGTCCCCTTGAGAGGGATACAAATGTCGACAAGCTCGGATATATTAGATTTCAAGAAATTTACTTCAGCATGACCAAGGGAGGCAACTTCATCAACGGGTCCATCAAAATCATACACCTTTATTTCCATCACTGATGGCGGATCTTCCATGGCATCAAATTCGACAATTTCTGTAAATTTTTAAAAGGTTATAATACAAACCTGCCAATTGCAATTCTACCTAGCAATAAATTATAAATAAAGGATCCATAGAGCCCAATGTTACGTTTTGGTTATTAGTGTTAGAGATATATGTATAGTTTGTTATTCCCCATTGTTATGAGGGGTTCTTTGCACATTTACCACTTGTACTTTGTGTATATATACTGGCCCATTGGTCTCATATGAATACAAGCGCTATTCATAACATGGTATCAGAGCCAAAACTAGGGTTTTGGCTTACCTAGGGTTCCGCGCGCGCCCGTGTGCCGCCTCCGCCGCCGTCGCCGACTCCCGACCTTCGCCGCCGTCGCCGACTCCCGGCCTCCTCCGCTGCCATCACCGCCCGCTCGGCCTTCACGGCCTCCTCCACCGCCGCCTGTCGGCCTCCTCCGCAGCATCGCCGTCGCGCTGCTGCTCCTCCGCCCGACGCCGCCGGCCGCTCCCTCCGCGCCGGCCGCTCCCTCGCGCCGCCGGCCCTCCGCGCAGGCCGCTCCTCCGCGCCCGACGCCGCTCCCTCCGTGCCGGCCGCTCCTCCGCTTCGGGCCGCTGCCGCCGTCTCCCGCGCCAGGCCGCCGCCTCCCGCGCCGGGCCGCCGCCTCCCGCGCCGGGCCGCCGCTCGGCCTCCACCTGACGCCGCCGGCCCTCCGCACCGGCCGCTCCCCCGCGCCGCCGGCCGCTCCGCGCCGTCCGCGCCGCCAGAGCCAGAGCCGCCGCCTCCTGCGTGTGGGCGTGTGTTCTCTAACGGGCCGAAGGCCCGTTAAGTTTTAGGTTTCGAAAAAAAAGCAAAAAAAAAACGTCGTTCTAACCGCCGCGCCGTCCAGCGCCGCCTACCAATGGGCACCGTTTCCCTCCCTCGCTGCCCGGTGATCTTTGATGGTGTTAATTACACCGACTTCGTGTCTCACATGCGCATTCACATGCGTGGTCTTCGTCTCTGGGGCGTCCTCTCTGGCGATGTCACCTGTCCGCCTTGCCCTATTCCTCCGACGGAGCCTACGCCTGTTGCATTGCCTCCGACAGCCGATAAGGCTGCTGCTGATGATGAAGCTAATGATAAAGCTGCCTCTGCCTACCATGAGGCTCTGGATTCCTACAAGGATCGTCTGACCGTCTACACTCAGTGGTACGATGACGACGCTCGGGCTGATGCTGTCTTCATCGCCAGTGTCCAGCCTCAGTTTTCTTCTGAGGTTGTGGGACTCCCTTCGGCTTTCCAGATGTGGACTCATCTTCGTCAGCGCTACGAGCCCTCTGGTGATGCCCTGTACCTGTCCGTGGTCCGCCAGGAGCACTCTCTTCGGCAGGGCGATGCTACTGTTGACGCTTTTTACGCTCAGAGTTCTGCTGTCTGGCGTCAGTTGGACTCACTTCGCACTGCTGGCTGTCGTACCTGTCTGTGCTGCCTGGATGTACGTGCTGACCTGGAGTTTCAGCGGGTTTTACGAGTTCCTTACTCGCCTTCGTCCTGAGTTCGAGCAAAGGCGTGCCCAGCTCCTTGCACGCCACCCTCGTGTCACTCTCCTGGAGGCTCTTACCGAGATACGCGCAGAGGAGACTCGTTTGAGTGGTGCTGGTCTGATGCCACTCCCCTCTGTGCTCGCCGCTCGTCCGCCTGCTACACTGCCTCCTCCAGCGGCTACCACAGGTGGTGGTGGCCGTCCTCCGTCTGGAGGTGGCCGTCCTCACTGTTCCTACTGCGACAAGGATGGCCACACTGAGTCCCAGTGCTACAAGAAGAAGCGGCATCTTTCACGCCGTTCTTCTACTGGCACTAGTGCTTCTACGACGACGTCTGCCTCGACTTCTTCAGCAGCTTCTCTCACCGAGCAGGAGATAGCCAGACTTCGACGCCTACTTGCCGCTTCAGGTTCTCCCTCGACAGGTTCTGCAGGTTCTGCTACTGACTCTTCGGGCACTGAGAGACCACCTCCTACACAGTCAGGTACCTCCCCGTGGATTCTTGATTCTGGAGCATCTTTTCACATGACTCCTGATCCTTCCACTCTGTCTTCTATTACACCTCTTGATTCTCCTGTCAGTGTTCTTACTGCTGATGGTACATCTCTTTCTGTCTCTGGTCGAGGATCTCTTAGCAACTCATCTTTTTATGTTCCTTCTGTTGCTCATGTTCCTCGCCTTACCTTGCAGCTTCTTTCTGCTGGGCAGATTACTGACCTTGGTTATCGGGTTATTCTCGACTCTGACTCTTGTTGTGTTCAGGACTGCCACACGGGAGCTCTGGTTGGTTCTGGCCCTCGGCGCTGTGACTCACAGCGTCTCTGGGAGCTTGACTGGCTTCATCTTCCTTCCACTGCCACCACCGCCGCCAGTCTCTCCGCTTCTGCCACTTCGTCTACCGGCTCTTTCCAGCAGTGGCATCACCGTCTTGGCCATCTGTGTGGATCTCGTCTGTCGTCCTTAGTTCGTCGTGGTCTTCTGGGGTCTGTCTCAGGAGACGTGTCTTTAGATTGTCAGGGCTGTAAGTTAGGTAAACAGATTCAGCTTCCTTATCCTCATAGTGAGACTGTGTCTCAGCGTTCTTTTGATCTTGTTCATTCAGATGTTTGGGGTCCGGCTCCCTTCGTTTCGAAAGGGGGTCATCGTTATTATATTATTTTTATAGATGATTTCTCTCGCCACACTTGGATATATTTCATGTCTTCTCGTAGTGAGGCCTTGCCTATCTATAAACAATTTGCCACTATGATACACACACAGTTCTCCACTCCTATTCGTGTCTTTCGTGCTGATTCTGCTGGCGAGTATCTCTCTCGTCACCTGCGCAGCTTCCTTGCTGAGCAGGGCACTCTCGCTCAGTTTTCTTGTCCTGGTGCTCATGCTCAGAATGGTGTCGCTGAGCGCAAGCATCGTCACCTCCTTGAGACGGCTCGTGCTCTGATGATCGCCGCCTCTATTCCACCTCACTTTTGGGCCGAGCCTGTTTCCACTGCCACCTATCTCGTCAACATCCAGCCCTCTTCTGCTCTTAAGGGTGCGATCCCTGTTGAGTGTCTCTGTGGTTGTCTTCCTGACTACTCTGCCCTTCATCTGTTTGGCTGCGTTTGCTATGTTCTCCTTGCCCCTCGAGAACGCACCAAACTGACCGCTCAGTCTGTTGAGTGTGTCTTTCTGGGGTACAGTGCCGAGCACAAGGGATATCGGTGCTGGGATCCTGTTGGTCGTCGGATACGGGTTTCTCGGGATGTGACTTTCGACGAGTCTCGTCCATTCTACCCACGTCCTGCCTCTCCTTCGGCTTCCTCTGTGGAGTCTCTGTCTTTCTTGACCTTTCCAGATACTCCTATATCTGTTTTGCCCTCATCCACCTGTCCTACTGAGTCTCCACATATTCCCCCTGTGGCCTCTCCGCCGTTGTCGCCGCCTGTGTTGTCTCCTACGACTCCCCAGGCTCCTCCCACTATCGTCTACACTCGTCGACCTCGTATTGAGAATATTTCCGATGAGCCATCTTCTCCTGATGTTCCATCTTCTTCTGATGCTCCATCTTCCCCTGATGGGCCATCTTCTCCTCGCTACGCTCTCCGCGATCGCCAGTCGATTCGGCCTCCTGCCCGTTTTGCCTTTGCTGGTGCAGCTACTCGTGAGCCTGTCTCCTACCGGGATGCTGTTACTCACCCTGAGTGGCAGCTTGCCATGGCCGAGGAGATTGCTGCCCTCGAGCGTACTGGTACTTGGGATCTTGTTCCTTTTCCATCTCATTCTCATCCCATCACGTGTAAGTGGGTCTATAAGATTAAGACTCGCTCTGATGGTTCTCTTGAGCGCTATAAGGCGCGTCTTGTTGCTCGTGGTTTCCAGCAGCAGCATGGTGTTGACTACGACGAGACTTTTGCTCCTGTGGCCCACATGACCACTGTTCGCACTCTTCTTTCGGTGGCGTCTGTTCGCCACTGGTCTGTTTCTCAGCTTGATGTCAAGAATGCCTTTCTTAATGGTGAGTTGCGTGAGGAGGTCTACATGCATCCGCCACCTGGGTATTCTGTTCCTGAGGGCATGGTCTGTCGCCTTCGTCGCTCTCTCTATGGCCTTAAGTAAGCCCCTCGTGCTTGGTTTGAGCGCTTCTCCTCTATGGTCACTGCTGCTGGTTTTTCAGCTAGTGATCATGATCCTGCGCTCTTTGTCCACACTTCGTCTCGTGGTCGGACTCTTCTTCTCCTGTATGTTGATGATATGATCATTACGGGAGATGATTCTGAGTACATTGCCTTTGTCAAGGCTCGTCTTAGTGAGCAGTTCCTTATGTCGGATCTTGGTCCTCTTCGTTACTTCCTTGGGATTGAGGTTACTTCCACTCCAGATGGTTTCTTTATGTCCCAAGCGAAATATATTCAGGATCTTCTTGATCGCGCCTCTCTCACTGATCAGCGTACTGTTGAGACTCCCATGGAGCTCAATGTTCACCTCCGACTCTCTGATGGCGAGCCTCTTTCTGATCCGACTCGCTATCGTCATCTTGTTGGGAGTCTTGTCTACCTTGCTGTTACTCGTCCGGATATCACTTATCCAGTTCATATTCTGAGTCAGTTTGTTTCAGCTCCCACTCAGGTTCACTACAGCCACCTTCTTCGAGTTCTGCGATACCTTCGTGGGACTATCTCTCGCCGTCTCTTCTTTCCACGTTCCAGCTCGTTACAGCTTCAGGCCTATTCGGATGCTACTTGGGCCAGCGATCCCTCTGATCGCCGGTCTATCTCTGCTTACTGTGTTTTTCTTGGTGGTTCTCTTATTGCCTGGAAGACGAAGAAACAGACTGCAGTGTCCCGTTCGAGTGCAGAGACTGAGTTGCGAGCTATGGCTCTCTTGACAGCAGAGATTACTTGACTACGGTGGTTACTTGAGGATTTTGGTGTTTCTGTCACTACACCGACCCCTCTCTTGTCAGACAGTACAGGTGCTATCAGTATTGCTCGTGATCCTGTGAAGCATGAGCTCACCAAGCACATTGGTGTTGATGCTTCTTTCATGAGGACTGGTGTGCATGATCAAGTGATTACTCTTCAGTATGTGCCTTCAGAGCTTCAGATAGCGGATTTCTTCACGAAGGCCCAGACTCGAGCACAGCACAGCTTCTATCTCTCCAAACTCAGTGTTGTTGATCCACCATGAGTTTGAGGGGGGTGTTAGAGATATATGTATAGTTTGTTATTCCCCATTGTTATGAGGGGTTCTTTGCATATTTACCACTTGTACTTTGTGTATATATACTGGCCCATTGGCCTCATATGAATACAAGCGCTATTCATAACAATTAGAAGTTCTAAAGTTATGTAGTTAGTGAATTAAAGTAAAATGCTGGAAAATCTAAATAGGTCAGAGAAGCTGGCTTCACGATGCATGTCTAGCAAACTGTGAAATGGGCTAGCAAATATTTGCAAAAAATAAACTAAAGCTACCATTCCACTGAGGTTCCAGGGTATGAAACTTAAATGAACTTGTCTGTCTTTACATTGCAAGTAAATACAACAAATGGATGGATCAGAGTAACCAGATGATTTGGTCGCTGCTAAGTTGGTTCCATCGATCAGAGCAACAGCCAGCAACCAGCCATCCCCTTGTGCTTTGGCTCCATGATCACTTCCTATACATTCCAAAAGACCATGTAAGCAAAGTTTAGTTAATATGTGCAAATAATGAGAGTGAACAATAACTGAAGTTTTTTTAGAGGAACTGCATGTTTTGTTGAACAAAAGAAAAGGTAACAGTAACCCTCTCCCCTATCAGGAAAGGCCTAAACAAGCACTTGTATGCAAGCCTAGTTACATGATAACTTGGGACTGTTGACTGCCACGTTCTGTAGGATCTATCTACTAAAATCCATTACTCACAATGATTCTGATAAATAACACTTGAGTTACGCACACAGTTTCTATTCCCACCAGGAAAAACAATAGCAGCAACAACAGAAAGGAGAGAGATGTGCTACCTCTCTGCCTCTTAGCCTGGATGAATCGTGCAATCATATTTAGGACATGCTGTCCTTGTAGAACAAGAACTTCACAAACTACTTCACCAGCAGAATCTGGCAAGTCCAGGCCAGGAAACTCGAGACCTTGAATTATACTAGGACTTGCAAGGATGATGTGTGCAAAGACATAAATGAATGCAAAAATTGAGGACACAACAGTAAAATTTCCAAAGATTCGAAATGCCAGTTTCCAATCAGATTCTTGCTCTGGTTGCACTGAAGACAAGACTTCGTTATTAGCTGTTGTATCTTTTGCATCAACCGGCCTGACTTTTTGAGCCAGGAGCTCAGAGAACTGATTGTAGTTGTCCTTCAAGCCTTGTTTTGCCCCATTTTCAATCATGCTCTTCATCATGGTACTTTGGACAAAATTTAATTGCCAAGAGACTACAAGACATGAAGATTTTTCGTCATCTGGTAGTTAAGGCCCTGGCATTATACAGGTCAAAACCTCTACCCTAAAAGTATTGCCAAAAGGAACTTCAGGAGTACTGACATCTGCTAAAACTGCATACATCACTCCATCTGCCTTCAGATATGCCATGTCCTCCGTTGCTTTCACAGCCTTAACAAGTTTAGTGGGAGCTTTTGTGTAGCTTACTACCCTCTTCAAGATCTCACCATCATTTTCAAGTCTCCATTGTTGAATATCAAGACCAGTAGTTCCTTGCATCTCTGCTAGTGATTGCAAAAAGTCTGAACTTGGTGAGAAAAGAAGTGCATTCAAGTCACTAAGTGCAACAGCATACAATCAAGAAGAACTCCACCCAACAAATTTTCAGGCATTTCGTCCCCTTCATGCCGAGTCTCAAAAGGCTTTTAGTAGTTCATCAAAAGACATATTTACACTAGTTTCACAATCCTGCTTATCAGGAAGTTGTGAGTTAGTTGACAGTGTTTCTTTGAGAATATCCTAACTTCTGTCATGCTTGGAGAGAGGTGGAGCAGAAGCTTCTGCATCTTTTGGTTTCACTGAAAAAAATTTATATAGCCGATTGACAAACGATGAAACACCATTTGATTTATCCTCCTTTGCGATTTCTATTTCATCATTCCCTGATATTGATGTGGATAATTCTATCGGAATATTTAGCGAAGATCCCTTCTTTAGTTCAGGTGATTTGTCTGAATTTGATGCAAGGTCGTCTGAAGCACAATGTGCAAGTGTCGCTGTCTCTTCAGGGTAATTTTGAGATAGACATATAGTAAGACAAATTTCTCCTACAAAATGCATTAGCAGCATGTAAATACTTGCCCACATTAAAAGTTAGGCAATAGACAACAAAACTGAAAAGGCTAGCTACGGAAAGAAGAGGGTTGGACAAATAAGAATAAAAAGGAATAACCAAAACAAGGAAACAATGGGGTTAGTAGTCAGCCTGGTGAACGTAAATACAGACAGTAAGACAGCCATAACTCTAATAGGAAGCAAACTATCTTGAAATTCACAACTGAGTTCCAGATGCTCTTGCGTGGACACCAAGGAACAGTTGTCTTGTTCAACAATTATTCAACACATTTAAGCCAAAAAATATTCCTCAAACTGGTAATATCAACATCAATACCAAAAAGTCATCATGAGCTTACTATTTCTTTAGAATTCCTTATGGATTAAATGCATCATTTAAATCATCACAAACTGGGAGCAGATTATCAAGCAAAGGATAATGAGAAAAGTGGGGAGTACTGAAAACTACTCACTGTCGTGATAGGGATAACATCCACTATCGTATTGAAAATGGCAGAAGTTTTTGGGCAATTTGGCAGAGTAAAAAACTATTCGGGTAAATAACATATTCAACGATATGGTAAGAAACTACTGCCGAAAAGAAGATGAAAATCAAGGAGTGAAAAAAATAGCACAATCTACTCATCCAGTACCACATTTCTGACAGCCATAGCATATCCATTTATAAGGCAAAACACACACATTAGCCTCTCCCACCACACACAACCATAACACATCATCATCATGAGGCAACTAACTACTTAAAACAATACAAACTGAATGAATCGCAAAGCAAACATAATTTATGACATATCGTTACCGCAATCCTTGATCTTGGAACTTTTGCTCTTGGGCTGCATCTGGTACCACTGTGTCCCGAGCGACCTGTTCTCGGCGTCGAGCACCGCCGACAGGGGCACCTTGACCAGCCCAAGGAAGTCGTCGGAGAAGTACTTGTCCTCAGCACGCGGACGATGAGCTCGTCCTTGAGGTCCCCGACCCGGAACGCGAACTCCTCGTCCCAGGCGGGGCTCAGCGATTTCATGACCACCTTCGTCTTCGCCCGCTGCCTCCCCCGCTGCAGCTTGGCGTACGGATCGCTGAGCCCGTTGGCGTCCATCGCCGGCAGGCCGTGGGCCTCGATCACATGCACCAGGAGACTCATTTCTTGGAAATGTGGTATCTTTTTTCCTTCTTTTTCTGTCTAGAAGCTCGATTTGGGCGTCCGTATGGTTCGAAACAAGAAGCCGCGATTCTTTCTTCGCTCCTTTTCCATCTTTTTCGGCAGTTTGTAATCCCGATTGGAAATTTGGAAGCGACTGAATGTCAACACCAGCCATCTTTTTTTTTTTTGATAAACGCACCAGCCATCTTGGCCGAATTTTTTCTATTTAAGCCTTTTTTTGAAAAATATTCATATTTAGACCCCTGGTGGTTTTAATTCCGTTTTTGGACCCAGAGGGTTGCGCCGTGACCCACGGCGCCGAGGTAACACGTCTCGGCGCCGTGGAGCACGGCTCCGAGGTGCCAGGCCCACTCCAGCCTGGTCGCCTGCGTGGCGCTGACGTGGCAGCACCTCGGCGCCGTGGATCGTGGCTCCGAGCTCGGAGCCGTGGGTCGTGGCGCCGAGCTCGGAGCCGTAGATCTTGGCGCCGAGCTCGGAGCCGTAGATCTTGGCGCCGAGCCCTGGCCACTTATGCAGCGCCGAGCGCCCGCGTGTTCATTTCGCCGCTCGACTCCTCAGCACCCCGCCTCCCCGGCCGCCCGCCTCCCCTGCCGCCACCGCCTCCCCGGCCGCCCGCCGCCTCCCCGGGCCGCCGCAGACTCCCCGGCCCCCGCCGCCTCCCCGGGCCGCCAGCGCCGCCCCGGCCCCCGCCGCCTCCCCGGCCCCCGTGTCTCCGACCGCCGCCCTCTGGTGCCGCCTGGCCTCCCGCCTCCCCGCGTCTCCGGCCGCCGCCCCGCGCCTCCGGTCGCCTCCCCCCGTCTAAGGTCAGCATCCTTAATCTTCTGAAATTGAAATTGCGTGTTTGCGAAAAAAAAAGAGTTTGCTAAGAAGTTGTGTTTGTGCAATTGTACATTAGTTAATTGTGGGTGGATGGATGATGGGACTTCTTGTAATGATAAATTTGTAGCTATGGTGTTGTGCGTATTATTTGTTATTAGCTCTGTCTACCATCGGCATTTGTGCTGCTGCCCAGTCTATGATGGATGATGTAGCTGTCTGATGCTTGACGACAGATCTGCCGAGCGGCAAAGCTTTTACATTTAATCTTCTGAAATTGGCACTGCCAAGTAAATACTTTTTGTTGGCGAAATGGATTGAGTGTGGCACATGGTAGCCGTGGGGAATACTGCAGTCCGAAATCTTTTTGCTACGTGTCTTTATCAACCATTGTCTTTGAAGCATTTAATGGGTTATCTAGATCAGATCAGAGTAGCAAAATTCTGCCTCTGAATTGGATTGCTCCTACCAATCTTTCTTCCTTCAATAGCTTTGTAAGAATTGGACTTGCTGATCATGGTAGTTCGAGTGCATGCATCGTGCATGATATTATCAATAGTTAGTTTATGTTAAACATGTAGCTAATGTTATTTAAGATGTACTGCCCCTTGTTATTCCTTTACCATGCTTCCCTCTTTGTCAAAAGATGCTCACCATGTTTTCTGTATGAACTAGATGGACAACCTAGTCACCATATATCATGGAGGCAGTGTGACAAGTGATGATTATGGAAATGTTCGATTTGTTGAAATGCAAAGGGTGCCTCTGATATTCAGTGATCGGCCGTCGTTTAGTGAGTTGGTTGCTAGGGCTCGGGAGGAGCTACATTGTCATGGAAACGAGGAGAGCATCACAGTTGAGGGGTTACTTCACTACGGTTCGAAAGACATAATTCTCAGGCGGTTGATCTTAATTGGTTGTGAGGATGAGTGGGACAAATATATCAGATTGGTTATGCGGAATGAGTTAAAATGTTTGGACCTTGTTGTGCGGAAGGTGTCCATTGATCCCACCCCTCACGGTTATTCACCAGAACTAGGTGATCAGGCACCCTTTGACCCTCCGTTACCGGATCTTGCGGTGGATGTGGAAGAAGAGCCTGAGGTGCCCGATGCTCTATCTGCCCCGAACGAGGTTCAGATTTCTCAACCAGTTCGAGTTGAATGTCGGACTGATGATGTTGTGGCGGCCCCTCAGGATCATCCCAGTAAGTGTCGAGCCACACTTTAGCCTTTTCCCGTCATTGTTGTTTTTTTTGTCTCAATCCCATCGTTTTCGTGCTTATGATGCAGGAGACATTCCTGATAATATTGGTGTTCCTCCCGTTGCTCCATCTGGCAAAGTTGAAGAAGTCTGCAGGGACTCCAACAGTGTGGATGTTCAAATTGTGGATGATCTGCAGCCTTACGAGATCGCAAGGGCCGTTGATTCTGACGATGACCGCCCTTTTGGAGAGCTGACCGAAAGTGATATTGAGCTGATCAGGCGTTATTGCCCTGGCCGGGATCCATCAGTTCATGAATTCAGCGATCTTAGGCATTCTCATGGGGCTTATGCAGAAGGAAGGGATGACGAGCTGCTAGATGCTCCTGAGGCCGGTTCAAGCATGACAATTGAGAAGGGCATGATGTTTGTGGACTTGTCTGCATTGAGAAGGTGGCTGCAGGAGTATTCAGTAATTCGTAAAAGGTCATTCAAGGTGAGGCATTCTTATGTGGAGCGGAGGTACACAGTTGTGTGCGAGAAGGAAACATGTGAATGGAGGGTTTGTGCTAGGAAACAGAAGGACACGGGAAAGTTCAAGATCACAAGAATCGTTGGCCCACACACTTGTGCCGAAGCAGAGCTCAAACAGAAGCATCGGCAGTTGACCTCTACCATTATTGCCATGTCACTGTGTCACATAGTAAAGGGAGAACCCAATATGAAGGTGAAGACACTTGCTGGGATTGTTAAGGAGAAATTTGGATACGAGATAAGGTATGGAAAAGCATGGAGGGCAAAGCAACGCATCTGGAAGATGATATATGGGGACTGGGAAGATGGGTACTTGCAGTTGCCAGCACTCTTCAATGCAATCAAAGCGGTTAATCCAGGCATGCATTATGAGTACGTCCCGAAACCAAACGAATGGACTCAAGATGGGATGCAGATATTCTTCCATGCTTTCTGGTGCTTTGCTCAGTCCATCGAGGCCTTTCGGCATTGTCGTCCCGTCTTCTCCATTGACGGTACGTTTCTTCTTGGCAAGTACCAGGGCACACTTCTGATAGCCATTTCCTGTGACGCAGACAACGCGTTGGTTCCTTTGGCGTTTGCTTTGGTTGAGAGGGAGAACAAAGACAGCTGGGGATGGTTCTTGCGGCTCGTTCGGAGGCACGTGGTCGGCCCTGGTAGGGAGGTGGGTGTCATATCTGATAGACACCAGGGCATACTTGCTGCCGTATAAGAGCAGATACCGGGGTATCCACCTTTGCACCACCGTTGGTGCACTCGGCATCTTGCCGAGAATCTACTCCGTAAGGATGGTACGAAGGATAACTTTCCTCTGTTCGAGGAGGTCGCTCGAATGCTTGAGGTCAAGTTCTTCCAGGAGAAGTTGGAGCAGCTTAATACTGCAACAAACGCAGAAGGTAGACAGTGGTTGTCGGGATTGATGAGAGATGTCGACAAATGGACAATGGCTCATGACGATGGTGGCTGGAGGTACGAGTTTCAGACAAGCAATATGGCCAAATCCTTCAATAACTTGCTTAGGGGTATACGTGGTATGCCTGTCAATGCTATAGTATCATTCACCTTTTACAAGCTTGTTGCCTGGTTCAACGAAAGACACACACATGCAATGGCGCTACAGAGTAAACAAGAGAGATGGGCGCCAAAACCGAAGCGCCACCTTGAAAAGGCAAAGGCGAGGGCTGAGGCACATGAGGTACATTGTTTTGACAACTCCACGGGCACTTACGAGGTTGTAGAAAGGGGTGGTACAACGACCGATGGAGAGCTCCGGCCGACAAGGAGGCATAAGGTTGTCCTTATTGATTTCTCATGCACATGTGGTAAACCGAGGCAGTACCACTTTCCATGTTCTCATTATGTGACAGCAGCGAGGCATCGCAACTTTGACTACGAGAGCAAGATACCTCGGGAGTTCAGTGTTGACAACCTTGTGCTTACGTGGTCTCCCCGTTTCGAGCCTTATCGGGATGAGGGAGAGTGGCCACCGTACACCGGGCCCAAATACATTGCGGATACGGGTAGCCGTTGGAACAAACGTGGAACCAGGAAAAGGACGAGACACAAGATGGTTATGGATCAGCTTCAAGGAACAACAAGCGCGAGGGAGAGCAACCCCCTTTCTTACTAACCCCGAGCAGAACCAATGTAGCAGATGTGGTAGACTTGGCCACAATTCACGCACATGCCATTGGCCACTTAGTCAGGTGCGAGTGCTTGTTATTCGTTATGTTTCATAGTTCGTCTAGTTATTTTTTCATATGTAATTTGCTATGTTTATTATTTAATTTCTTATTCTTTCCATATTTTATGCATGTTCAATTTTTTGTTTACTTGTATGTTGGACTGACAAATTCAATTTTTTTGTAGGATGGCGCAATTCCACCTGCTAGACCAGTACTACGAGGAGAGCCACTGAGGACGGCTCACCGCGGAGGGGGGGTATTGCCTTCATCACTTCCTATACAATTTGAGTTTATATTGATGCATTAACTACAAAAATTGGTCTATTCTATACAGGAGCTGCCCATCCTTCGTCCTCGAACCCATGACGGGTTCCTGGACATGCGGTACGACGAGAGGTACACTCCCTTCCTGGAGAGGGCTGGCCTAGACGCCATCTCTTACCAGGTTCGCCGTGGGTTGCCCACCTTCAACCCCCCGGCCATCACTGCACTGATTGACAGGTATTCTCCTAAACCATTGCTCCACTTGCATGTTCATTGTTGGTCAGCTATGTGCGCCTCAAATTCTCTGACATGTAGTCCTCTTTTTTGTATCATGTAGGTGGAGGCCGGAGACTCACA
The DNA here is from genome assembly GCA_017311315.1 of Dendrocalamus latiflorus. Taxonomy (NCBI): domain Eukaryota; kingdom Viridiplantae; phylum Streptophyta; class Magnoliopsida; order Poales; family Poaceae; genus Dendrocalamus; species Dendrocalamus latiflorus. Next base: position 23,896,011 of record CM029639.1, on the reverse strand, counting down.
GCTTCCACCTCCCTTTCGGTGAGATGACTATTACGCTCCAGGACACTCAGAAGATACTTGGTGTCGCCATCACGGCCGTCCAGTGATCGGACCGTGCGTGTCTGCTGGTTGGAGAGCCCGAGTAGAGGCCTTCCTCGGGACAGAGCTTCCTGCTGAGGCAGTCCATCGCAGTTCTGCAGTTATGATCACATGGCTCCGGCAGACTTTCGCAGAGTGTCCTGCACACGCGGACGAGCAGACAGTTGCCTACTACTGCAGGTAGGGGTGGATATCGAGCCAACTCATCGTCTAATCGAGTTTTTTGATTAAATTGACATAGTTTGATTTAATATCATTTCACATATAATTGCAGGGCATGGATCCTGCACTTGTTTGGCTGCGTTCTCTTCCCCGACGGAACGGGGGACAGCGCGTCGTGGATGTACATCCACTGCCTCACCGACTGGGACACGGCGGGGCAGTACAGCTGGGCTTCCGGGGTGTTGGCGTTCCTTTACCGCCACCTCTGCGAGGCGTGTCGTCGGAGTTCGCCGAACGCGACAGTAGGTGGTTGCCTCTACCTCCTCCAGCTGTGGATGTGGTGTCGTCTACCAGTTGGTCGTCCCACAGTTTCGCCTCCTCGTCCGTGGTTCGCAGAGGTTCCTCCTCGTCGACGTCCGACACTTGCATATCTTTGGGACCAGGTCTCAGTGCCCTACGCCCGGACGAAGAGGGCCTACCTAGAGTACACGAACGAGCTAGATGCGCTCACGGCCTCCAGTGTAAGTTAATTCTATTTGGTATCGTGATTTTCATTTGTTAGTATATGACCTTTAACGTTAAATTGTTTCAATGCAGGTTAAGTGGGAGCCGTACGCCGAGCAGGAGGTGGAGGCCATTCAGTTCAGCGCACTATGCAGCATAGACGAGGCCCTCTACAGGAAGAGGTGCCCTCTTATCTGTTTCTATGCTGTTGAGTATCACCTGCCATATAGAGTTGCACGCCAGTTTGGTATGAGGCAGCTGTGGCCAGTAGCGCAGTTCTCCACGTCTGTGGCCTTGCACAAGTAAGTGGCATGCAATTTCAATTATAACCTTGGAATCCAATTGCACAGAGCTTTTTCTATTTTTAACGTTTGGTTTACGTGACATGCAGATTTGATCGTCGGTGACAGAAGAAGGTCACAGACTTCGAGCAGCACCACCACGTGTACGTTGAGGAGTGGGGACACTTTCAGGACCACGTGGACGACAACGACGAGCCGCACAGCAACGAGAACTTCCGGCGGTACCAAGTTTGGTACCAGCGTGCGACGCGGTCAAAGCTTAAGGGCCAATGGACTCAGGATGACTACGCCGACATTGCGTCCTCGGGCGACGAAGACACGCCGTACGACCAGTCGACTCGCCTTGGGACGCAGGTGGAGACGACACCAGTCCTGGACCGTGTGGTAATGTTCAATCTCATTGCTTATTTTCCAATAGATATAAATATCACTACATATAGTAAATTATCCATTCTTTTGCTTGTTTGCAGGGCAACACCCTGAAGCAGTCCGTACAGGACATAGAGCATTTCTCCAGGACAGTCGGCGACGCCCGGACGCTTACCTTCCTAGAGGTAAGCTTCGACAAAGCCACTTACAAAATTAGTACGTAATATCTTCGTATCTTGTTGGTTAACAAAATGTTGGATGACAGAGGCTAGCAGGTCGGCTACGTCGTGCGGCTAGTCGTTGTGGTTGCAGCACCGGCGCGGGGAGGGACGTAGACGTGCCTACGACACGACTTGCAGACCCGACGCGGCAAGGGTCTTACACGGCACAGAGCTCATCCCCCACGAGCGACACTTTCCCTGACGAGGGGGGTGAGGACGACGACGAGGTGGAGCAGCAGACTTACGATGAGATAGGCCCGTCTCAGCTCGTAGGCGCTCCTGAGACTCAGCCTTCACAGCCTGTACCACGCAGACGCCGCCGCGAGCCTAGCCGTTACACTCCAGGCACCGACGCCCTTGGTAAGGGTAAGGGTAAGGCTAGGAGGCAGTGATATTTATGTGTAGGCTTGTGGGTCGTGTTGTAATGAGCTACTTGTTTGTATGTATGTGTATATGTTATATTCATGTGATATTTGTGTACGAATCCGTAGTCTGTACTTTGTTGTTGTATAATTCCTGCAATGAATTTATGTTTACTGCAAATGATACGAACTATGAATTTTTTGCTTATGAATTTATGCTTCCTGAAAAAGCACAATCGGCTGAAAAGGCTACGACCTAAAATAAAACAGCTTTGCCCAGTCACAACACGAAACAACACATAGATTGCACGTACATAAAATATAGCAAGTACTACAACCATCAACACAGCAACGACGGTAAACATGGAGGGTACCAAAAAATGACAACACAACCAAGTACTACAGCCATCAACACACCAACGAACACAACAACTAAAACACAACACAACCATACACCTTCTTACCTACATGCCAAACGAGCCTCATGGCACCCACATGGAGAAATGCTGAGGGGGTCGCCTCGGACGTGGTTGTCCATCGTGGTAGTGGCATGCACATATGCAGCTCGGGTTCGCGCAGCAACATGTGGGATCATAAGAGCTTCCTATATTCACGACCTCCTCGTTGCCCCTCTCGCGTTGCATCTGTTCGCGGAGGTCGTTGTTCTCCTCAGTGAGACTCTCTATTCGGTACTCCAAGTCCCATATTCGAGCCCATAATGTATCCACATAACGATCAACATACCGTTCGTGAGGAGAGTCGATCCAGTGGGAGAAGTCGCATTTGGCCATCTGCACAAAAAATGACGGTAAACTTCGAGGGTCCATAAGCAATACAAAATGTAACATTACTAATTTGTACCCCGGAGCGTGAGCATCGGAAGAAACGTCGCCCGCCATCGTTCGGGGAATCCAAGATCTGGACGACCGCGTACTCATTGTGTCTGCATTTCGGCCACGGTGGTTGAGCACGCCGGCTTGGTATCAATCGGTACTGCGGACCGAACATATCCCTCGTTTCTAAGGGAATGTCGTCCTTCGGTGACCCAAATCCCACTGGCCCCTCGACTTCAGACATGGTATGTTTCACCACGAAAGAGAGGGTACTACTTTGTTCGATTCACAATGTCATGGGACCCCAACCCTGCTACTTATAGCAAAACAGGGCAGCTTAATGCAGTGACCACCAAAAAAAGAGGCTTTTGCTCAGGGACATGACAACACGCCCCAGCTTTGCTCAGAGACATGACACAAGAGGTCAGCTTTTGCTCAGTGAGATGACAAAAGAGGGCAGCTTTGCTCAGTGACATGAGAAAACAGGGCAGCATATGCCAGCTTTGGGCAGTGACGGAGTAGGCCTTTAGCCTGTACACATATAGGCCGTAGGTCTTTAGCCTTTACAGGATTAGGCCTGTAGGCCTGTACACATATAGGGGCGTAGGTCTTTAGCCTTCTAGGCTTTGAATGGTCCAATCTCTGAAAAGGCTACGAACTATGAATTTATTACGAGACTATAGTCTCTGAAAAGCCTACATAGGGCCATTTATTGCTACACTGGAATCCAGGAAAAGCGAAAATATCCTCTCCATGGACTATGCCCACTGCACCAGATAACCTGCCTACATAAAGGCCTCCCTCCTATGTCTTCCATACCACATCTCCTCCTCAAGGCATCACAATACTACTGCACAACAATGTCTTCCTGGAGGTCCGACCCATTTGGAGTGCCGGAGTGGCATGAGCGCCCGAAGTGCCATTGCGGCTTTAGGACGATGTTGGGAGTCTGGACTGATCGAGTACAACGAGCCAAATACGGCCGTAGGTTCTTCAAATGTCCTGACCTGGATGACGACTTCGTGGTAACGACCACAACTAAATCATTTGTTTCTCGTTATCTTTTTTCAACTTGATCGATGACATCTACCACGCCACACATAGGCTTGCAGGTTCATCGAATGGGTGGATCGTGTGTCGCCGGCATGGCCAAATAACCGGGCAGTGGAGGTGGAAAACAAAGCACAATATTTTGTCAAGATGACTCAGGCTCGCGAGGTGGAACGACAGATGCGGCTTGACCAAGAGCGCCGCGTGAGGGTGGACCAAATCCGTCTGAAGGGCAAGGAGGATGAGCTGCAAAGGAGGCGGGAGCAGTTAAGTCTGCGTGAAGCTGCCATCAAGCGTCAGGAGGAGGTGCTTCAAGCTCGGGAGGCAGCTCTCAAGACCAAGAGTGACAGGTAGAAGGATGTAGCGGAGCCATCTTCAGGGCGTGACAAAAAGGGGAAACAACCACGCTACACCCAGTAGACAAAATGTAATAGACCCAGCAAGTTATTTTCCCTAAGGCATGCATGTTAGGACTAGTGGTGGAATTCTGAACATTAGAAGTACAGAGTTGCACACATGCCACATGCCTGCCATGTCAAAATATCACTCACCTTCGAAATATCACTTACCACTATATGCATCGATATTTCTACGCTCAATCCTTCGGCAAAAAAATTTAGCATAATTTGGTTTGCATGTCCAACTTGCAATGAACATAAACTTTTATTACGACTTCATCAGATTCGTTCCCATATTACAACTACAAAATTACCAAACCTTGCAAAAACCACGGGAATTGCAAACCCTTAAAACATATCATACCTTAAAAGTCACTTACCATTTTATATATCGACCGTTCTACGCACAATCGTTCCTAAAAAAATTGCCATATTTTTTTATGCATCTACAACGAGCCAATCAACATAAACTTGTTTTACAATTTTTTCAAATTGTTTTGTAATTCACAACTACAAAATTAACAAAACTTATAATCATTACAGTTCCTGCAACTAGTAACAAAATTAACAAAATACAACTAGTAATTCTTTTTGCGACAACCCTAGACGCCGAGTGTCTGCAGACGTGGCAGGGAGCTCGGCGCCACGTGGCAGGCAGCTCGGCGCCACGATCTACGGCTCCGAGCTCGGCGCCACGACCCACGGCTCCGAGCTCGGAGCCACGATCCACGGCGCCGAGGTGCTGCCACGTCAGCGCCACACAGGCCACCAGGCTGGAGTGGGCCTGGCACCTCGGAGCCGTGCTCCACGGCGCCGAGACGTGTTACCTCGGCGCCGTGGGTCACGGCGCCGACCCCCTGGGTCCAAAAACGGAATTAAAACCACCAGGGGTCTAAATGTGAATATTTTTCAAAAAAAGGGCTTAAATAGAAAAAATTCGGCCATCTTGGAGTAACTGAAGAAGGAAAGAAGCCTGAAGAGATAACGTTTCGCTGCGTCCACGTTATTTTCATCCAATGGTGGAGATGCTGATTTATTCCATTGAAGCCATCGCAACGGCCTAGATCGCTTTTGGCAATATGCTGGTTTAGTAGTCAAAGATTACCTGTAATTTGTGTTTAACGCTCAGTTAATCTGGTTGTTAATTTGGTAAACATGTCTTAAGACTACTGTCAGATTATGTACTCATATATATGCTTTTCTGAATGGAATGGGAAGGCATGAGCCGTCAAGGGTAATTCTACTGTAGCCCTAGTTTTTCTTTAGTTGTTCCTACTCCAGATTTTGCCCCTTTTCAATCTCCGATTCCCTGTTTTTCCACTCCCGATTCGGATTTCCATCTGGGATCTGACAAACTGGTATCAGAGCCACATCAATCCTTGGAGGGAAGTGGTTGCGAGCGATTGGGTTGGGATCTTGGATCCTCGTAAAATCCCTAGTCGCTGGCGAACCTTGGCGGCGGAAGAAATCGAAGCTAGGTGAGGGTTCCGGAATTGATTCCGCGGTAAAATCCCTAAGCCTCGCCTCGATTGGGAGAAGTGGATGACGAAGTCCTTGGCGAGGAATGAAGCGGAGGCATCCGAGCTGACGGCGGCGAGGCAGGAGGTGATGGAGGCCAACTTCAAGGCCGACGTGGTACAACGTCAGATGGGCGATTTACAGAAGCAAGTGATGGGCATGCAAGAACAGATGAACCGGGTGGAATCATTACTGCAAAGGGCTAGTCAACTCTCAGGCGAGGGCAACTGAGCCGACCACAGGCAGAGGGGCACCCAATTCACGACCGGTAGAAGAAGCAAGAAATCTACAAGACCTGGTTCAATCGGGTGAACTGGAGATGGAAGGTTCGGGACAGATCAACCTCCACAGTACATAGGGAGTGCAATTGCATGGAACGCCCGAAGGTAACTTCATTTCTCCTTCTACGGGTTACTCTGCAATACCTAATGGGGGGTTCAGAATCAGCTGCCGCAAGTTTTTGTTTCCTCTCCAACTCTGAACAACCTGAACTCCCACGGTGGTCCTGACTTGGTTAATCAGTGGCGTCTGAACCCTAGGGATTATTTGAATCAACACCAATCTCATTACCATGCCAGATAGTGGTACCCAAATCCTAGCAATGATAGGGTTCACAGTTTTTACAAGTCCATTGCCAAAGGTCCCAAACTTGATTTTCCTAAATTTGATGGTGGAGAACCTTTGGAGTGGATTAGGCAGAGTGAAACATACTTCGCTATGGCAAATGTTCCCGATGAAGCCAAGTTCGATCTAGCACAGATGTATATGGTGGGAAGGGCCGACAGGTGGTTAAGGAGCACTGGATTGCTTTGGAACCCACCACCCTGGCAGAATTTCTGTGCAATGATTTGTGATCGTTTTGCACAACATAGTGGCTATGAGGTGTTGGAGAACTTCCATTCAGTGAAGCAATACAACCTCAGTGTTTCAGATTACATAGACAAATTTGAGGAACTCATGGCTGTTTACAAGAGTGAGAATCCCCTGCAGAACCCTCAATTCTTTGTCAAATGCTTTGTAAATGGGTTGAGGAATGAGATTAAACACTACCTTAAGCCATTGAAGCCACAGAATCTTTGTGAAGCTTATTGGATGGCTAAAGACATGGAGAAGGGAGTTGGGGCTATGGCCAAGAAGAATGTCCACAATGTTAATGTAGGGCAGAGCAGAAATTATACTCAACCAGCATGGCACAGACCATTACTTGATGTTGCTGCCCAGAAAAAAGAAGCAACCTTGAAGCCATTCACCCCAGGGATTTGCAAATATTGTGGTGGCAAATGGTTCTTGGGACACAAATGCCAACAATACCAACAATTGAACTTGCTAGCTGGAGAAGGGGAGGTAGCAGCTACAGCAGATACTGAGCAGGATGAAAGCACTAAGGATAATGTGGAAAATGTTTCTCCCCACTCGGAGACAGAGGAGCAACTTATGCTGATTTCTCTTCAAGCTGTGAAGGGATGGATGGGCACTAATACATATACATTAGAGGTGAGCATTGGGGGTAAGAGAGGGGTGGCATTAGTCGACAGTGGGAGCACTCACACTTTCATTGACCTTCTATTTGCTACCCAGACTTCTTGCAAGATTCAGGTGGTTCCATTACAAAAGGTTTCTATAGCTGGGGGAGGGACCCTGTTTACTGGCTCATATATTGCAGATGAAGAGTATTACATTAGAGGAGAGAGCTTTAGAAACCCTGTCGGGCCTCCGGATTATCAAACCCGGACCCTCTGTGTATTACAGCACTAGTCCCAGATCAAAGCTAGTGCACACAGTCAAACAGAATGGAAAACATCACCATCAACGATTTATTACAATAATTAAGAGTACTGACCACCGGGTCTCATTATTACAAAGGAGGTTTAAGACCTCGCACACAAGAAATAGAGCGGAAGCAAATAAAACTCGAGGATGACCCATCAATTCGCCACAGGCAATTGACTGGGGAAGCGCGACCTAGTCCTCCGGGAAGAATCCATCACAGCCACAAGCGAAGTAGTAGTCGTAGTCACCTTATTGAGCTTCAACTTCCTCTGAGATGTTATTTTTAAGTGTAGCATGTGAGTACATAAAGTACTCCGCAAGTCTTGGGAAAAATGCATAGATGCAAGGCTTAACAAAGAAGGCCATATGGTTCTTTTGCACAAAGCAACATTTTAAAATTCAATTACCACTAATTATTTTCGAAGGCATTATTCTAATGAAGTAAATGCTTTAACAGAATTAACTTTCTAGCGAAGGTTCCAACTACCAACACTAGCTAACCAATTACCATTGGTCAAGTTTTAAACTGCGGGTTCCATCCACCCTCTCTGGCTCCATCCGCCAGGATTCCCTTCCGAGAGTTCCCTCCACCCTCGGAATACAAAACTTTTGATTTTAAATCCAAAATCAGAAATCTACCATGTGAATGCATTCCTTGCCCGCCCTTGACCGTGGGCACGGCTATTCGAATAGTTTTACACTCTGCAGAGGTTGTACAACTTTACCCACAAGAGATAAATTATCTTAATAGTCAACATGCTTCCTTTGGCATGAGACCCCGATAAAATATCACAAAGCCTTTCACCTACTCCAGTATAGCTAGAGACCACCCGCTGAGGTTTCACCGCAGAAGGGTTAAATCCGCCCAATCTGAAGCCCCCTCTTGCGCCATATGAGTACAGTAAACCCTGTCCCTCACTATGAGTAACCAGTACACCCTGGCACTCAATACACCACTGGTGATATCTAAACTACACCTTTATAGGTTAGTTAGCTAGGTCGTACCCATATAGACTTGTGGTTGTACGGTTAATGCTCAGTTTGGACAAACACAAGCGTCGGTCCTTAATTGACTAGGGTGGAACATACACTTAACAAGTTCTCGTGCTTACTGCACCAACCCAAACAGCCATCCACCCTAATCTAAACCAACTTTCACATTTTTATTTTATTTTAAATCACAGTGACAACTCCAATTGCCACTTCACTTTCAAACACAAGGATTTAATAATAATTCATAATTTCCCATTTTCAAGATTTTCCAAAGTTATTAGATAGCACGACTAAGCATTATTCTACCATTCTAATATACACAACGATTAATAGTAATCTCATTATTGAGACAAAGGGAGTTCTAGGGTGACAAGGTACATGGCAATCAATGTCAAATGAGGGCATAACAAAGTTGGAGTAACTAATTCCTAAAGACTTGAACTAGTGTCTTTTATGTAAATAGCAATGCATACAATTTAAAATACTTTAAAAACATTTCGAAAGCATAGGCTCAAGATGATCAAAGGAGACTTGCCTTCTTGCAGGGTTTCTGGGTCTTCTTGCTGCTGTGAAGAGGGATCGTCGACAACGTTTGAATCTACGCGAGGAAAGACGAAGCAACAAAACAAATAAATACAAAAGAAAATTCAAATAAAATCCAAAAAATTCAACAGAGGCCATAGTTGGATAGATTATGATTTTAGATGAATTTAGAAATTTGAATGGCTGGAATTGGAGTTAAAATGAGAAAGTTATGCTCATTTGAAAATCTCAGATTTGAATAAATCGAGAAATTCGGAAATTTCTGACAGGTGGGACCCACTGGAGAATTAAATTTTAATTTCTATTTTTATTTTGAGAGACTGACAGGTGGGGCCCACTGAACTGTAACCACTGGCGGTCACTGACATGTGGGACCCACTGGACAGTGAGCCCACGGCTCAGCCTCTGACACATGGGACCCACTGGACTCCGGGCCCACTTGTCAGAGATAGCACAGAGAGGTGGGGCCCAGGCGACAGTGGCCAGCGCAGACCGGCGGCCGCTGACGGGTGGGACCCACTTGTCAGCCCGGAAAATAAACGAAAAACTCAACCTCCGCGCGCGGAGCCGGAGGCTCGAACGCGCGCCGAGGGAGTTACGAGCGAGCGCTGCTAGCCAAGTGAGCGGGGAGGCGTTGCCTACCCAATAAGGGTAGGTAACCCTCTTGAGGGGTACCTTCGGGTGGTCCGGCAGCCGTGGACGGAGGCAAGGTCGTCGGCGGCGAGGGGAGGCCGGAGAGGTTCTGGCGGTGCGTGATATGTAATCCTGGCGCGGAGGGGGTCCGGTTGGAGGGGTCAACGAAGTGCGGCGACGAGCGGAGAAGGCCGGCGACGAGGAGGTGGCGGAGCTGGCTCGGGTCTTCCGGCGCGACGGCGCTCCGGCGGCGGGGAGAGGCAGCCGAGGTGACGGGGAGGTTCGTCTGGGCGTGAGGAAGCTCGGGGTGGCGGCGGCGGGCTCTGGAAGGGTCCGAGGCGGCGGGGAAGGCTCGCCGGAGTTGGGCGGAGCTCTGAGGGGAAGGTGGCACGGTGGCAGGGCTCTACGGGGCTCGGGGAAGGAGGCAGAGAGCGCTGCGAGGTGGTGTGGGGAGAGATGAGGGCGATGGGGGTATTTATAGGGGCAGGGGAGGGAGCACGGGCACTTAATTCCTCGCCGGAGATCTCGGTGGCCGGTGGGGAAAGTTTGGGGGAAAAAGGAAATAGGGGGCCGGAGAGGGAAGGGAGGCGCGGGCGTTCGGGATTTGGTCGCGCGGGGAGCTCGGGGATTCCAAAACCGGAGAGAAACGGGGAAGGAAAGGCCGGGTCCGCCGAGGATTCGGTCGGCCGGCGAGAAAGGAAAGAGGGGGAAGGAAAAGGAAGGCGCCGGCTCCGCGGGGACGACGAATCCGACAGGCGGGCCCCGCGTGCAGTGAGAGAGAGAAGGGAGCGGGCGGGCGGCGCGGATGGCTGCCACGCGACCCAGAGGCGGATCGGGCGTCCGAGAGCGGGCGAAGCGGGGACGGCCGAGATGAGGCGGGCTGTACACGCGTCGCCCAAAGAGGAGGGGATGGCGGGATGCGAACGCGGGTGGCTGACAGCCGGGGCCTAGGGGCAGAGAGAGAATGAGGGGGAAGACGCGGGAGGCTGACAGGCCGGGCCCGCTTGGCGGAGGGAGAAGGGGGAAAAGCGGGCCGGATCGGCCGAGCGGCGACGTGGGCGGATCTGGGCCGTCCACGCGTCGGCTGGAGGAAAAAGGGAGAGATTTTTAATGATTTTTAATTTCAGAAAATGCTAGAAATTTATTTAGGCCTCAGAAAAAATATGAAAATACCTCCAAAAATTCCAGAAAAATTCACAGAAGCTTCTGGACATATTTTGGACTAAATAAAATTATTTCCAACTACTGTTGATATTTAATTTTCATATTTTGAATTACTTTTTAAGCTCTAAAAATAGTTTTTAAATTCCAGAAAAATCCAGAAAGGCAAATAAAAGCCACGTAAAATCCAATTACCTTAAAATAATTATTTGAATTTAAATTTTTCAAAAAGCCAAATTTTGGGATGTGACAAACCTACCCCCCTTAGAAAGAATCTCGACCCCGAGATTCGGATGGACTGGGAAAAAGGTCGGGGAACTCTTCTTTTAGATCCTCTTCACGCTCCCAAGTTGCTTCCGATTCTGAATGGTTGCTCCACTGCACTTTACAGAACTTGATAACCTTGCTGCGCGTACGGCGCTCTGCTTCCTCCAATATCTTGACTGGATACTCTGGATAGGTGAGGTCCTCCTTCACGTTTATTTCATCTAGAGGCATCTGCTCTTCTGGAACTCTAAGACACTTTCTTAGCTGAGACACATGGAAGACGTCATGCACCTTTGACAGCTGAGGTGGAAGCTCCAACTGGTAAGCCTTCTCCTCGTTTCGCCACAACAGGAAAAGGTCCGATGAATCTGGGAGCTAGCTTTCCACTGACTCCAAAACGTCTCATTCCTTTGAGAGGTGACACCTTCAAATAAACATGATCCCCAGGTACGAATTCTAAGCTTCTACGTCGATTGTCTGCATAACTTTTCTGTCTGGTTTGTGCTGTTTTTAATCTGTCCTGGATTAGACGAACTTGTTCTTCTGCTTGCTTCAGCACATCTGGTCCAAACACTTGTCCTTCTCCTGTTTCCTTCCAATACAATGGAGTCCTACACTTTCTGCCGTATAGGGCTTCGAAGGGAGACATTTGCAAACTGGATTGATAACTATTGTTGTAGGAGAACTCTGCATAGGGCAAACTCTGATCCCAATTACTCTTGTTTGCCAGTACACAAGCTCTCAACATGTCTTCCAGGATTTGATTTACTCTTTCTGTTTGACCATCTGTCTGTGGATGATAAGCTGTACTGAAGTTTAAGTTTGTGCCCAAAAGTTCATGTAGCTTTTGCCAAAATCTCGAAGTGAACTGGGTTCCTCGATCTGACACAATCTTCTTTGGGATCCCATGCAAGCACACATTCTTGACATGTACAACTCTGCAAGTCTATCCCCGGAGTATGTGGTCTTTACTGGAATGAAATGGGCGACTTTTGTCAAACGATCCACTATAACCCAAATTGAATCGTGCCCTGTTTTGGTTCTTGGTAATCCAGTTATAAAATCCATACCAATTTCTTCCCATTTCCACTCAGGGATCTGCAATGGCTGCAGAAGTCCCGCAGGTCTCTGGTGTTCAGCTTTAATCCGTTGGCATACATCGCACAAGGCTACGTATTCTGCAATTTCTCGTTTCATACTTGACCACCAATACCTTTCCTTGAGATCTTGGTACATCTTGGTGCTCCCAGGGTGAATTGAATATCCAGATTCATGGGCTTCCTTCAATATTAACTCCTTTACCTCTTCTTTTCAGGCACAATAATTCTTTTCCCAAACCAAAGGGTACCTTTTCATCCTCTGAAAATCCCGAAGCTTTTCCTTTCTTCATATTATCCTTGATCTCCTGGACATACTTGTCCTCCTTTTGAGCTGCTCTGATTTGATCTTCTAAGGTTGGTTGAACTTCCAAAGTGGCTAGAAATCCTTCCTCCACTACTTCTAGGTTGAGCCGTTGGAACTCTTCTTGAAGGGCAGGCATACTGTCCTTAATCCACAGCTTGGCACAATAACTCTTTCTGCTCAAGGCATCTGCTACCACATTAGCCTTTCCTGGGTGATAATGTATTCCAATATCATAATCCTTTATTAACTCAAGCCATCTCCTTTGCCTCATGTTGAGATCGGGTTGAGTGAATATATATTTCAAACTCTTGTGATCCGTGTAAATTTCACAACGGTTACCAATCAAGTAATGCCTCCATATTTTCAGTGCATGCACTACGGCAGCGAGCTCTAAATCATGCGTTGGGTAATTTCCTTCATGGGGTCGCAGCTGCCTTGAGGCATATGCTACTACCTTTCTTTCTTGCATCAGTACACAGCCTAGTCCCTGCCTTGACGCATCACAGAAGACTTCGAAATCCTTCCTAATGTCCGGAAGCGTCAACACTGGTGCAGAAGTTAACCTCTTCTTCAACTCTTGGAAACTATCCTCACATGGTTTACTCCATTCAAACTTCTTTTCCTTCTTCAGCAACTGGGTCAGAGGTCTTGCGAGCTTGGAGAATCCTTCAATAAATCGACGATAGTAACCAGCCAATCCAAGAAAACTCCTGATCTCGGATACTGACTTTGGTTGTGTCCAATTGAGCACATCATTAACTTTCTCCGGGTCTACGGATACTCCTCCCGCCGAAATCACATGGCCCAAGAAAGCTACTTTCTTCAACCAAAACTCACACTTACTGAACTTGGCATACAACTGATTTTCTCGGAGCTTTTCCAAAACTATCCTCAAATGTTCGGCATGTTCTTCCTCATTCTTGGAATATATCAAAATATCATCGATGAATACAACCACAAACTTATCCAAATATTCCATGAACACCTTATTCATCAGATTCATGAAGTATGCTGGGGCATTGGTTAGACCGAAAGACATCACTGTATACTCATACAATCCATAACGGGTGGCAAATGCGGTCTTGGGTATGTCCTCTGGTCTTAACTTCAATTGGTGATATCCTGATCGAAGGTCAATCTTAGAGAATACACATGATCCTTTCAACTGATCAAACAGATCATCTATTCTGGGTAAAGGGTACTTGTTCTTAATAGTCACATCATTCAATGATCGATAGTCCACACACATGCGAAGACTACCATCTTTCTTCTTTACTAGCAGTACTGGTGCTCCCCAAGGTGACGAGCTTGGCCTTACAAATCCTTTATCCTGCAGCTCTTCAATTTGTTTCTTAACTTCCGCCAAATCATTTGCAGACATCCGATAAGGTCTCTTGGAAATTGGAGCTGTTCCAGGTACTAGGTTGATGACAAACTCTACTTCCCTGTCTGGCGGCATTCCGGGCAAATCTTCAGGGAATACATCTGGGTACTCACTCACTATAGGTACTTTTTCCAGAGTCACTCCCTTTACACTGTTCAAACTACACCTGCTCTGGGTAGGGAGTTTGACTTATACCTTACTTGAATCCCATCAGAGTTAGTGATTGTAACAGCTCGATCAGCACAATCTATCTGCCCTTTATACTTGGTTAACCAATCCATTCCAAGTATTACATCTAAACCCTTGGAGTCTATTATAATAAGATTTGCTAAGAACTTAACTCCATTTATATCCACAGTTGCGTCAAGGCAAACTGTGTTAGTCCTCATTTCCTTTCCAGGGGACTGGACTAGCATGGGGTTCTGTAGTTTACTCACATCCCAATTATACCTTTCAACCACATCTTTTGACACAAAAGAATGCGAAGCTCCAGAATCAAATAATGCTGATGCAATTACTGAGTTGACAAGAAACTTACCCAGAACTACGTCGGTGCATCCTGGGCTGCTTCCGCGGTCACATGGTTGAGATGCCCTCTGCTCACCACTTGTGGAGTCCTTGGGGTTTGTGGTGCCCCACGGCCTTGACCTGCAGTCGGAGCTCTTGCTGGCGTAGTCCCCAGATTGAAACGAACTGGAGTCATTGCTGGGCGTTTCTGGGGACAGTTGCTGGCATAGTGCCCCATGTTCTTGCAGTTAAAGCACTGCACTCCTGCTGCTGAAGTCTTGTTCTGCGGGGGTTGGCCACCATTGTTTGCCCGGGGAGTTTGTGGATTTGGGCGGGGTCCTGAAAAGGGAGTCCTCGGCACGCTTGACTCTGAGAGCTTGTGATAGTGAGGTGCGTTGGGGCGGAATCGAGAGCTGCTTGCTCCTTGCTGGGCTTGAAACTTCCTCTTCCGATTTTCGTACAGCTGGCGCTGAGCATCTTCTTGGACAAAGGCCTTGTTCACTAGGTGCTGGAAGGTTGGGAAGTCATTGGATACCAGCTGCACCTTGAGGTTGGGGTCAAGTCCCTGCGTGAACCTCCAAATCTTGGTCGCCTCTGAGGTGACCTCTTCAGATGCATACCTGGACAGTTGGGTGAACTTGTTCAGGTATTCGGAAACACTGAGGTTTCCCTGTGCAGTTGGTAGAATTCTCTCTTCTTCATTTCCATTATCCCGTAGGAATGGGCAGTGCGGAAAGCTTCGACAAACTCCTCCCAAGTGATGGCTTGTGCATTTTGATGGGCGGCGCGGTAGTTTTCCCACCAGTTGGCAGCCATTCCCTTGAGCTGATGAGCAGCATACAACACCTTTTCATTATCGTTGCACTGAGCTAGGACCAATTTTCTTTCCACATCCTTGATCCAATCATCTGCCTCCAAGGGATCCACTGATCCAGCAAAAGTGGGAGGCCTTGTCCTCATGAATTCCCCCAATTAGACTGGGGTGCCTGGTTGGGTGCCTGCTGGGCTGGCTGCACTTGGTTCTGGGCGAGAGCTTGAAGTAACTGCAGCTGCATAGCCATCATTTGCTCCAAGTTGGGGGCCTGAGCGGGAGGTGGTGGAATGTTGTCCTCCGGCTGGTTGTTGGCGTCACGGCTGCTGCCAGGGTTGCTCCTCGTGTTCACCATCTGAAGCGGTTTAGGTTAGCAGAAGGTAAGAGGGAAATAGCAAAGGTAAGAGATTAGGGGAACTAAACCACATCCCAAGCCAACACACAAGAAAGAACTAGCAACCACTTAGGGGAAACTTTTATTAAAATCAAGATAACTCCAAGGATGGCTGTACCACAAGTGCGCATAGGCCTGGTACAGTCCATCTAGCACACCAAAACATAACAATAAGCGTTCTAAGGACGCGGACATTTTATTTGGGTACTACGGACTCAAAAGACTACTAATCCTCTCCAAAGACGCGCTCCTCAGGGTCTTCTTCCGGGTCCTCTTCTGGATCCTCCTCCGGGTCTTCCTGGCGCTCTCTCACGTGGTGACGTGAACAGTCACACTCGGCCGAGGCACGGTTACGACTGGAGGCAGTCGACCGAGAACGGGAAGGAGAAGGCTTGCGCTTCTTGAGAGTAATGACAGGTGGCGGACTGGGGCGTCGCACCTTCTTGCGTGCTGTAAGTCTGATGTGGAGTCCTGAAGTCGAGCTGGTGCCGGGTTGTTGGGGATGACAGCTGGTACTGGAGAAGACGGCGTGTAGTCAACTACGGGTGAAGACGGCGCGTAGTCGGCTGCGGCCCGAGACGTCCCAGCTCAAACTCAGCTGCCTGGCTCTGGAGAAGCTGTGCGCGAAGCGTGTCGAATGCTGGTAGCTGGAAGTGAGAAGCATCCGAAGTTGTCCAATCTCCTCCTGAGCTCTAGCATAAGTGACGCCATCGCCTGGGTGAGCTGCACCTGATGTGACAGTCGAGGATCGTCAGCTGGAATATCAAAGGGATCTGGATACCTCTGTCCTGGGCGAGGGTTGATGAAGAAGCAAAAGGGGGACTGATGTACAGCATCTTTGTGCAGGTGGCACAACTCGTCAATGGCGAGGCGTGCTGCGTCCTGGACAGCGTCGAAACAGCGGGACCGAGGGTGCTTGATGGGGTAGGTGTGGGACTTGAATTCCTCTTCCCGTGCATACAGGAATACCTCCATCGTCCAAGAGTCTCGATCCAGGATCCGCGTCTTCCGACCCCTGAAGATGGGCGGCTGACGGTACTCCAGACACTGCATCAGCTGCCGGAGAAGGCTAGCGAATGCTCCAGCATCCTCTCCATGTGAGTAGTAGTCCCACGGGGCAGCGGAGGATGAACCAGCCATCTACAAAGTTGAGTGAAAGAAAAGATTAGTAAAAGTTTTAACAAATGGAGTTGGAGACAAGAACGAGATTCTAAGTAGGAAGAGAGTAGAAGCAAAGAAGCTTACACATTTTTAATATACTCTTTTTATAAATATAAGTCCTTATGGTTTGCCATTCCTAATCTAGGTCACGTCCTACAGTCAAATTGGCTCTGATACCATCTCTGTCGGGCCCCGGATTATCAAACCCGGACCCTCTGTGTATTACAGCACTAGTCCCAGATCAAAGCTAGTGCACACAGTCAAACAGAATGGAAAACATCACCATCAACGATTTATTACAATAATAAGAGTACTGACCACCGGGTCTCATTATTACAAGGAGGTTTAAGACCTCGCACACAAAACAGAGCGGAAGCAAATAAAACTCGAGGACGACCCATCAATTCGCCACAGGCAATTGACTGGGGAAGCGCGACCTAGTCCTCCGGGAAGAATCCATCACAGCCACAAGCGAAGCAGTAGTCGTAGTCACCTTCTTGAGCTTCAACTTCCTCTGAGATTTATTTTTAAGTGTAGCATGTGAGTACATAAAGTACTCCGCAAGTCTTGGGAAAAATGCATAGATGCAAGGCTTAACAAAGGAAGGCCATATGGTTCTTTTGCACAAAGCAATATTTAAAATCTCAATTACTACTAATTATTTTCGAAGGCATTATTTAATGAAGTAAATGTTTTAACAGAATTAACTTTCTAGTGAAGGTTCCAACTACCAACACTAGCTAACCAATTACCATTGGTCAAGTTTTAAACTGCGGGTTCCATCCACCCTCTCTGGCTCCATCCGCCAGGATTCCCTTCCGAGAGTTCCCTCCACCCTCGGAATACAAAACTTTTGATTTTAAATCAAAACCAGAAATCTACCATGTGAATGCATTCCTTGCCCGCCCTTGACCGTGGGCACGGCTATTCGAATAGTTTTACACTCTGCAGAGGTTGTACAACTTTACCCACAAGAGATAAATTATCTAATAGTCAACATGCTTCCTTTGGCATGAGACCCAGATAAAATATCACAAAGCCTTTCACCTACTCCAGTATAGCTAGAGACCACCCGCTGAGGTTTCACCGCAGAAGGGTTAAATCCGCCCAATCTGAAGCCCCCTCTTGCGCCATATGAGTACAGTAAACCCTGTCCCTCACTATGAGTAACCAGTACACCCTGGCACTCAATACACCACTGGTGATATCTAAAACTACACCTTTATAGGTTAGTTAGCTAGGTCGTACCCATATAGACTTGTGGTTGTACGGTTAATGCTCAGTTTGGACAAACACAAGCGTCGGTCCTTAATTGACTAGGGTGGAACATACACTTAACAAGTTCTCGTGCTTACTGCACCAACCCAAACAGCCATCCACCCTAATCTAAACCAACTTTCACATTTTTATTTTATTTTAAAATCACAGTGACAACTCCAATTGCCACTTCACTTTCAAACACAAGGATTTAATAATAAATCATAATTTCCCATTTTCAAGATTTTCCAAAGTTATTAGATAGCATGACTAAGCATTATCCTACCATACTAATATCACAAGTAATTATAATAATCTCATTAATGAGACAAAGGAAGTTCTATGGTGACAAGGTACATGGCAATCAATTCAATGGAGGGCATAACAAGTTGGATAACTAATTCCTAAGATTTGAATATCTTTTGTAAATAGCAATGCATAACATTTAAAATATTAAAAACATTTCAAAAGCATAGGTCAAGATGATCAAAGGAGACTTGCCTTCTTGCAGGGTTTCTGGGTCTTCTTGCTGCTGTGAAGAGGGATCGTCGACAACGTTGGAATCTACGCGAGGAAAGACGAAGCAACAAAACAAATAAATACAAAAGAAAATTCAAATAAAATCCAAAAATTCAACAGAGGCCATAGTTGGATAGATTATGATTTTAGATGAATTTAGAAATTTGAATGGCTGGAATTGGAGTTAAAATGAGAAAGTTATGCTCATTTGAAAATCTCAGATTTGAATAAATCGAGAAATTCGGAAATTTCTGACAGGTGGGACCCACTGGAGAATTAAATTTTAATCTTTATTTTAATTGAGAGACTGACAGGTGGGGCCCACTGAACAGTAACCACTGGCGGTCACTGACATGTGGGACCCACTGGACAGTGAGCCCACGGCACCTCTGACATGGGACCCACTGGCTCGGGCCCACTTGTCAGAGTAGCACAGAGAGGTGGGGCCCAGGCGGCAGTGGCCAGCGCAGACCGGCGGCCGCTGACGGGTGGGACCCACTTGTCAGCCGAAAATAAACGAAAAACTCAACCTCCGCGCGCGGAGCCGGAGGCTCGAACGCGCGCCGAGGGAGTTACGAGCGAGCGCTGCTAGCCAAGTGAGCGGGGAGGCGTTGCCTACCCAATAAGGGTAGGTAACCCTCTTGAGGGGTACCTTCGGGTGGTCCGGCAGCCGTGGACGGAGGCAAGGTCGTCGGCGGCGAGGGGAGGCCGGAGAGGTTCTGGCGGTGCGTGATATGTAATCCTGGCGCGGAGGGGGTCCGGTTGGAGGGGTCAACGAAGTGCGGCGACGAGCGGAGAAGGCCGGCGACGAGGAGGTGGCGGAGCTGGCTCGGGTCTTCCGGCGCGACGGCGCTCCGGCGGCGGGGAGAGGCAGCCGAGGTGACGGGGAGGTTCGCCTGGGCGTGAGGAAGCTCGGGGTGGCGGCGGCGGGCTCTGGAAGGGTCCGAGGCGGCGGGGAAGGCTCGCCGGAGTTGGGCGGAGCTCTGAGGGGAAGGTGGCACGGTGGCAGGGCTCTACGGGGCTCGGGGAAGGAGGCGGAGAGCGCTGCGAGGTGGTGTGGGGAGAGATGAGGGCGATGGGGGTATTTATAGGGGCAGGGGAGGGAGCACGGGCACTTAATTCCTCGCCGGAGATCTCGGTGGCCGGTGGGGAAAGTTTGGGGGAAAAAGGAAATAGGGGGCCGGAGAGGGAAGGGAGGCGCGGGCGTTCGGGATTTGGTCGCGCGGGGAGCTCGGGGATTCCAAAACCGGAGAGAAACGGGGAAGGAAAGGCCGGGTCCGCCGAGGATTCGGTCGGCCGGCGAGAAAGGAAAGAGGGGGAAGGAAAAGGAAGGCGCCGGCTCCGCGGGGACGACGAATCCGACAGGCGGGCCCCGCGTGCAGTGAGAGAGAGAAGGGAGCGGGCGGGCGGCGCGGATGGCTGCCACGCGACCCAGAGGCGGATCGGGCGTCCGAGAGCGGGCGAAGCGGGGACGGCCGAGATGAGGCGGGCTGTACACGCGTCGCCCAAAGAGGAGGGGATGGCGGGATGCGAACGCGGGTGGCTGACAGCCGGGGCCCAGGGGCAGAGAGAGAATGAGGGGGAAGACGCGGGAGGCTGACAGGCCGGGCCCGCTTGGCGGAGGGAGAAGGGGGAAAAGCGGGCCGGATCGGCCGAGCGGCGACGTGGGCGGATCTGGGCCGTCCACGCGTCGGCTGGAGGAAAAAGGGAGAGATTTTTAATGATTTTTAATTTCAGAAAATGCTAGAAATTTATTTAGGCCTCAGAAAAATATGAAAATACCTCCAAAAATTCCAGAAAAATTCACAGAAGCTTCTGGACATATTTGGACTAAAAAAACATAAAATAAATTACCAGAATAAAAAAAAAAAAATAAAATCCAACTACTGTATATTAATTTTTCATATTTTGAATTACTTTTTAAGCTCTAAAAATAGTTTTTAAATTCCAGAAAAAATCCAGAAAGGCAAATAAAAGCCAAGTAAAATCCAATTACCTTAAATAATTAATTTGAATTTAATTTTCAAAAAGCCAAATTTTGGGATGTGACATAATTCCAATCTTGGTTCCATTATCTGTACACAAAATATTGGTACTTTGATTCTTAGAGTTTTAAACTCCCACAAAAATTATTTATTCTTGTTATTATTATTATTCATGATTCTTATTTGTATTTGGGGATATATTTCCAGTTATTATTTTGCTTAGCACGAAATTTAGGAAAACCCAAATAAAATTTTGAATCAAAAATTCAAATGTCAGTAAGACGTAAACAAAAGTTTTTAAATTCCTTAAAACTTCAAACACCTAAAATTTAGGATGTTACAAAACAATACCTGCTGAGTTAGTAGGTGGAGCTTGGAAGGCTTCAATATGGTAGCAAGGATTAACAACAATCAAATCAATAATTGCAAGTTTAATAGTTGTTCAACGTACTAGTCGATGTTGTTGATCCAAGCCTAGTTGAGCAGAAACAACAGCTAGTCTCAAAGATGGACATAGCAAAGTTTCATATGGCTTATATATACTCATTTGAAAGGTTTTAACGAGATCTACAACTTTTCAGCTGAGGAGAAACCCAAATTTTGAAGGGAAGACCACGAAAAGGGGCAAAAACAGAAACTAAAAACTTGTGACACAGGTTTAGGTCCAAAGATGGCCAATTTTGGGGGTCTTGGAGGGAAGCTAGCACAAGCTAGTCATTTTTTTAGATGTGCTTTGTTGTTAGTTTTCCAACGAGTACAAGAACGTTGAAAACGGACACCGTATGCAAAAGTTATGCCCGTTTTACTGAAGGTGTCTCGGAATCAAATTCCTACTCGGACTAGAAACCGACTAGGGTTCAACTTGAAACTGCTATATCTTTTAAACTCGTGGGCCAAACTTAATGAATTTTTTTGTGGAAGCTTGTGGCTATATGTAGAAGGTCTCCACCAATTTTCTCCTTTTTCTCTCTCTCTCTCTTTTTCTGAACAACCAACACCGGCTGATTAGGGTTTCCCATTTTGATTCATGCTCCTTCCCAAATGTCAAAATGGCGGTGGAAAATGGTTGCCACGGCAGAAAATGGCAGCGGTGGCAGTTCGGGGCGCTGGTGGCTACCGCGGCTGGAGTTTTGGCTGTCGCGGCAGTGATTGGTAGTGGATGTGTGTGCCACGGCAGAGGAAGGAAGGCAGCAGCAGGATATCAAGATGCAAACCAGGCAATGGTAAACTAGACAATGGTAATCTAGACAAAAACTAGAACTAGAAATCAGCAACTAGACACGACGATGCAACCAAAAAGTCAACAAGCGAATTTGTTGGACCGAAATGGCGACAGAGGGGGGGTGAATGTCGATCTCTAAAAATCGCCCCCAAAGAGTATCTTCTCCTCCAATAGCTATGGAAGCTATGAAGGTAGAAAATAAGCCCTCACTAGAAATCATAGAGACAAGGAGAACTAAACCCAGAAGGAAGCAATCAAGAAAAACAAATTCAGCGCAAGTCTGGCTGCAAGCGGTAGTACGCTGGGACGAGCGGCAGTACCGCTGGGTCGAGCGGTAGTACCTCTGAGCGGTAGTACCTTTCCAGGAGCGGTAGTACCTCTCGAGAAAAATAGCAAACAGGATTTTCAGGCTGGAACTTTGAGACTTCGGATTTTTGGCTAAAAAGTAGGTTTGCTCTCAATCTTTTTGATCCAAGGCCTTACTACAACATACTAAATAGTAAGGGGACCTTGGGAAACAAGAGAATCAAACCAAGAAGCAAGAATTTCAGATTATGGGTAAAAATCTGAATTTTTGCACAACCGGAGCCAAAAATCAAATTGCTTCCAAACCTTTGATCCTATGGCTAAAAGACTTTGCAGATATGTTAGCAATAGCCATAGGACTCACCATGCCAAATCTCAGCCCATCTTGCAAAGGGAAACAAGAAATGCTCAAAAACCCTAGAAGGGCTAAAGAAGAACAGAGCAACCCAAAAAGCCAAATCTGAGATTAAAAGAGGTTTGCTCTTGGGAAACTTGATCAAATGATCTTGAGGCACTGTCCCATCAAATAGCAACCCATTTTGGGCCTTCCCAGCAATCAAGAACTCAAAACACCGAAAATCAAGAAATCACCCAAAAGAGGAACGAAGAACATAACAGGAGCACGGGAGAAACTTCAGATTTCATTCCAACTATTCAGGGATTACAACTGAGCTACGTCCCCATACCCCGATTGATACAAGAGGAATGATTACAAGACTCTCAACTCATCCTCTCCCTCTCCCTAAGCCAAGAACACACTCATACATGCTTCCTGGGAGAGAACTCAAGAACACAACACTCAGACAACCATCGTAGGGGACAAGCAGGGAGCACACCTCTGCCTCCTCCACCCACTCTCACCAACTAAAGCCTAAAGCCAAAACAACCACTAAAGCCTATTTTACTAAAGGAAACCCTAAAAACCCTTGAAGTGCTCAAATGGGCATGCAGCCCCTCCACTCCTTTATATAGCCTTGGCTAACGGGTCTCCGCCCCGTTACGCCGCTAAACCCAACGGAGCCCGCTCCCGCTTGTGCAGCCTTGCGAATTTCCCGATTCGCCCCTCCTGCACCTTCCGGGAAGCTTCCGCGCTCCTTGCCTCGCACGCCTCGCAACCACCTCGAGTCCACGTCGTCTTCGACACCCTGACCGTTCTGACCTCAGCGCCACCTGCGCCTAGTCCAGTCCCCGTGTCTCACCACGACTCCGTCTCGACGTCCTGCAGTCACACAGACAAGAAACACGTCAAATAGCACCGCTCGATACATGAAAGCGTAAATACCATCATACTTACCATAACGAAGTCCAAACCTGTCGAATCATCAGAATACACCTAATCCCATACGACCAAGTTTGACCAAAGTCCGACCGAGCCCGTTGCACCACGCAACTCAAGGTCCAAACCACCAAACCAAACTCGACTTCACTAAACCTATGTCAATTACTCATCATACACATGGGATGACCTCCACATGGTCTCTCAATCTCCCCCTTGATGAGTATATTGACAAACTCAAAAAAAGCAAAGTTGAGTTTGAAGAATCCAACATGGTCCAAAGAAGGAATGAAGCTAATGACCATGTCGACAGAAGGAACACTAGAGCAACAACTGAAAGAGCAAATTGATCTCCAAAGCTCTAAAAATCCCAAAGACTTTTTCTTCTCTATTCTCCCCCTTTTGGCAATAAACACATCAAGATGCAAGAGAGAATATGACACAATGGATGAATATGGCTGAAGTTTGTTTATTTAAGCATTTAGAGCCATGAGAATTATCCATAATGACCATAATGAGATACACCAAGCCATAACTCAATAAAAGGCTATCTAGATCATGACAACATATATATAAGCCAGCTAGAGCACATAGATGACAATCTGAAATGTAATGCATTTTATGAGCATGTCAAGTCATCAATAAGCAAAGGCTAACTAGAGATATCCAAGGATGATGCAGGCCATTGTCAATTAAACTGAGCGGAACCGAGAAGCTAATATTGAGTCAATTAGAGTGCCATATGCTCAAGATTGAAGCATTGGTTAAAGTACTTGGTTCTTTTTGTAGTTTAAGAAAATTGAGCACAAATGACATATTTTCTTTTGAAATTTATGGTCGTTGCCAACCAGATTTTTATCATGTGCTAGATCTCAAGCCTTATGCGACTACTCCAAGCAATGAGCTTAAGAAGCTAGTCTAGGTCATCCAAAACTCCCCCTGAGTTCATGCCTAGTGCAATGGCAAGCCGTCTCATGAGAAAGAATTGGTGAAATCAATTTTTTCGCACATAAAGAGATCATTTTGCCTTTTAACATGTTGTACTAACTCATGCATCATCAAGAGACTAAAACAGCTCAATCTAAGGCTCAAATTAGATTCAACGCTCTACTCAGCCTATTTTGACATGGCATGAATCATAAAGGGATAGCTCAAGAAAGACTAATCTCAAGTGCTAACATGACAAGTTTTAGTTCAAGTTGAACAATTTTACTTAACTAATCATGGCAAACGCTAGTCTACACATATGAAGTCATGATAAATCTAGCACGCGAAGTACAAGTCATGGCAAGGTGTAAAGCATTGAAGCATGTCATAATAGGATAATAATCAAGGCTCAATGCAGTTAATTTACAATGCTAGATGCTAAAATGCATAAAATCCAGCTCCCCCTCAACATTAGATGCAACTTTTAGTTCAAGTTGAGTTATGGTCAAAATTAAGCTCCAGAAGCTCCCAATTGAACTCCCCTGAACCGAAGCAATAAAATCGAGAAGCTGGGAAAGAAAACAGCAAACAGGCAGTCCTTAAAGCATAGATAAGATATAGAGGCAACTATGGCTTAGACAAACTCTCATCTACCCATATGACTCCAGGACTATCAGCTGACCATAAATCACACACTAGAGAGCCAAACACGTACCCTGTCTACCCGAGGGTGGCCCAACCCTCGCTAGAACCTACAAAAAGTGAGTGAGCTCGACCTAGTGAGATAAGAAGCAACTAATCCTGGAAAACACAAGATAAGAGTAAGAAGTCTAAGCAATCTCGCAAGAAAACCACTCTAACCTATGCTGGAAAGACTAAACCCAAATGCACCCTAAGTGCAAAGCAACAGAAATGAGACAGAAGCATAATTAGTAAAGCAGTAAAGCCCAAAGCTCCTCCTCACTACAGTCCATAAGGACAAACCACCCCAAGCTCTCCCCGTAGAGCTGAAAATCTCGAACTATCCAAAGGCTTGGTGAAAATGTCAGCCAACTGGTGGTCACTCTCCACAAACTGGAGCACTATAGCACCCTTCTCTACATGGTCCTCTAAGGAAGTGGAATCTAATGTCAATGTGCTTGGTCCGAGAGTGCTGCACTGGGTTTCTTAGCAATATTAATCGCAGACGTGTTATCACAGAAGAGTGGAACACTGTCTAGAGCTAACCCAAAGTCCCGTAGGGTCGAGACCATCTAGAGCACCTGGCTACAGCAACTGGCTGTAGCAACGTACTCGGCCTCTGCGGTGGACTGTGCAACACCGGACTGCTTCCTCGAAGACCAAGAAACGAGAGAAGTGCCAATAAATTAGCAAGTGCCAGAAGTGCTCTTCCTATCTATCCTACAGCCAGCAAAGTCTGCATCCGAGAAGGCTCTCAAGGAAAGACAAGAAGAGGAAGAGTACCAGACACCATAGTCAATGGTAGCTCGAAGGTACCAAAAGATGCGCTTCACCGCCTGGCGGTGAGATACGCGCGAGGAGAAGCCTGAAAGCGAGCACACAGACACACTGAGAAGTGTATGTCTGGTCTCGAAGCAGTGAGGTAAAGAAGGGAGCCGATCATACTTCTATACTCTTTCTGATCAACTGGCTCGCCATCCTCATCTGGGTCAAGATAGGCTGTAGAAGCCATCGGAGTTGACACCGGCCTTACCATCACTCATGTCGAAGCATCTCAGGAGGTCATGAGTGTACTTGCCTTGATGCAAGAAGGTACCCTCCCGAGTCTGCTTGATTTGGAAGCCAAGGAAGAAGGTCAACTCACCCATCATGCTCATCTCAAACTCGGTGCTCATGACATCCGAGAACTGTGAAACCAGAGCATGAGAAGAGCCGCCAAAGATGATGTCATCGACATAGATCTGGACAAGCAGAAGGTCATTTCCAAGTCTACGAATAAACAAGGTCTTATCTACTTTACCCATTTCAAACCCATGACTCAACAAGTAGGACTTAAGCCTCTCATACCAAGCTCTGGGGGCCTGCTTAAGTCCATACAGCGCTTTGGAAAGCTTGAAGACATGGTGTGGGTATTTGGGGTTCTCGAAACCTGGAGGCTGTCTGAACATAAACTTCTTCCTCAATGACTCCATTAAGGAAGGCACTCTTGACGTCCATCTGGTAGAGCTTGAAACCTTTAGAAGCTGCAAAGGCAAGCAGGATTCTAATGGCCTCAAGTCGAGCTACAGGGGCAAAGGTCTCCTCAAAAGTCTAGACCCTCAACCTGGAAAACCCCTGAGCTACCAGTCTAGCCTTGTTTCGAATGACTAACTCATCCTCACTATGCTTGTTCTTGAACACCCCACTTGGTTCCAATGATATTGTGACCTCGCGGGGGCTCAACAAGCAACCAGACCTTGTTTCTCTCAAAGTTCTCCAATTCCCATGCATTGCATTGACCAAGACTCGTCGGAAAGAGCATGAGAAACATCTTTGGGCTCAAAGGAGGCAATGAAGGCAGAATGGAGACAGAATTGAGATAAGTCAGATTTTGAGCGGGTAACACGCTCGAAAAGGTCTCCAATGATCTGCTCTGAAGGATGAGCTTTCTGGATATGTCTAGGAGGTCCAGGATGAGATGAAGAAGTGGCCTCTACCTCATGAGCTGACGGGGTAGGAACAGAGCCACTAGCTCCAGAAGAAGCAGAAGGCATGGGCTGATCTCCTTGAGGTGCGGTGGAAGAAGGCACCTCAAGGGATGGATGAGGGACTGGATCAGGTAGACAACCATCGTCTCCATCGTCCTCGTCATCCACGAAGATGGTCTCGGACTGCTCTAACAAACCTGAGATATCGGGCCTAGTCCCCGGACTGGCCTCATCAAAGGTCACTTCACAGGTTTCTACCATTTTGCTAAACTCGCAGTTCCAGACCCTATAAGCCCGTGAAGAAGGCGAGTAACCTAGAAAGATTCCATCACAAGAGCGTGACTCGAACTTGTCTAGGTTCCCGAACTTCAAAATGAAGCACTTGCAACCAAACACACGAAAATGAGAGACGCTAGTCTTTCGCCCCATATCTCAGCTCATAAGAAGTAAGGTGCAAGTGTGCCCGAAGAAAAACTCGAATTGAGACATGGCACGCGGTGGCTATAGCCTCAGCCCAGAACTTTCGCGGTGTAGAGTACTCATCAAGCATCGTCCTGGCCATCTCGACCAAGGTACGGTTCTTCCTCTCCACGACGCCATTCTGCTGTGGGACGTGCGGAGAAGAGAACTGGTGCTCTACACCTGTCTCACCACAGAAAACTCTCAAAGTAGGAATTCTTGAACTCCGTGCCATTGTCACTGCGGATCGCTCGTAAGGCACCTGGAAGCTCAACAGAAAGCCTACTAAAAAGACCTCAGAAATGTGAAAACGTCTCATCCTTCGAGGCTAAGAAAAACACCCAAGAATACCTCGAGAAGTCATCGACCACAACAAGAATATATCACTTCCCTCCTGCTGACTGCACTCGAGCTGGTCCAACTGTGTCCATGTGGAGCAGCTGTCCCGGTGCATCGGTCATAGTAACTGTGACCGGAGGATGAGAAGCGGCAATCATCTTGCCGTGCCGGCATGGAGCGCAAACAAGATCTTTGACCATCTTGAGTTTCGGCAGACCACGAATGAGATCGTGGCCGCTAACTCGGGTCAAATGATCAAATCCAATATGACCCAGTCTCCTATGCCAGAAAGAGAGATCGCGGGACTCAGAAGCAACTAAACACCTGAGAGGATCACCAGAAGACTCAGAAAAATCAGCACGAAAGACCCTCCCAAAACGAGAAATCCCGCAAACCAGACTACCTGAAGAATCAAGAATTTTACAATTATTTTTCTTAAAGCTAACCTCAAAGTCGTCATCAGTAAGCTGAGAGACTGAAAGCAAATTATACTGCAGCTTACTAACCAAGGCAACATCTTTCAAAATGAAAGAATCATTAATGCGCACTGTACCTTTGGCGATGACACGCCCAGATGAAGCGTCTCCGAAGGTGATCGTCTCATCACCTGGAGCACGGGCAAGGGAAGAAAACCAACGGGAATCTCCGGTCATGTGTCGTAAACACCCGGAGTCTACGAGCCAAACTTTTCCCTTCCCTGCCCGACGAACCTGAGTCAACGAGAGAGTAAGGTCTCAGTACTGGGATAAATCAAGAGTGATTTTGGCACACAATACTGAGTAACACGTGGAGCAGACGAAGTAGTCAAGCACGACTGACCTCTATCTACCCTATGCTCTCTGTGACTCAAAGGAGCAGAAGGTCTGTGAGCAGACCTGAAGCTGTTGCGGGGTCCAACTGCTATGGGATAGCGAGTCGGAACACCGGCAACACGCTGATCACGCCGCGGGTAGCTATCTCGACGGGGAAACCGAGATCTACCCTCAGGACGGCGGAAGACACGACCAGAGGCAGCATGAGGACGAAAAACGGAAAACTCAGAAAAACCAAGTCCTCTATGCTGCCCAAACTCCGCAACAGGAGCAAACCTAGACCTCGTGTTGGTCTTAGGTGCACTCAAGGTCTGGGGCTGACCCTGAATACGCCTAGGAGACTCAACACGGTCTCTACGCGCGATCTTGGCGCGCCTGAAGCATCGATCGATCAGATGCCCATCCTTCTGACAGAAGGTGCAGCGATACTTCTTCTTTTGAGAGGTAGAAGTAGCACGCTCAAGCTTCGCCTTCTGAGAGGCCGAAGCGGCAGGTGAAATCACCTTGCTGTCAGAGATCCCGTGGACAAAGCCCGCTGATTTGAATTTAACTTCATCAGATCTGGGCTCGACTTCGATCACACCTCCTACTATAGGTCTAAGAATAGCAGGTGGATGCTTCCTCATATCCTCATAGAAATCATATCCTAGACCTTGATTGAACTTGCAAATCTTGGATTGGTCTAGAATAAGATTAAGCTTCTTCTTGCCGCCTACAAATCTCTCGAGAGTGTTCATAAGGTACTGACACTCCCGAAAGAGAGAGGTGCAAGAAGAGCAGGGGGAAGAGGGAACAGCAGGAGGTAAGGGAGCAGATGAAGAACCAACAGCAGAGGAAAGAATGGCTTGTGCACGCACAACTGACTCTGAATGGACAGTCCTACTGCTAGCCGGTTGGTTCACGTCGCTAGGCGTCTCTACCTTACCCTGGGGCTTCTTCCCCTCCTCAGCAATCACATCACAACAAGATTGTGGCTTCTCTAATAAGTCCTTAGTTAGCTTCACACATTTTTCTTCTAATGCAATCAGGTCAATTTTTAGTTTAACACAATTTTTGCATGGTGAGCTAACAGGGTCCTTAGAAGCATAATTAGCCAATTTCTTATTGTGGTCAATCATTTCTTGAAACTGCTTGGAAATAGATTCAAGTTCAGCAGTTAATCTAGGACAGTTCGAGCATGACGCAACTGGTTCACACAACCAAGCATACAACTCAGATATTTTATGATCTGCCCGTTTTAGGTTCATCTTCAAGTTATTGCAGTTTTCACAAGATTCGGGCAGATCAAGCAGCATGGTATAATGACCTCTAAAAGCATTGTCCTTATCCTCACATGAGGTGCAAGAAGTAGTCTCAACAACAGTACATGAAATAGGCGCTACTCTACTCATCTCAAGCTCAGCAAGCAGACTAACATTCTCCACCTTAACAATATCGAGCTCAGAGGACAAACTATCATGCGAGGTCCTTAATTTCTCCATATCAACCAGCAAAGCAGAGCATGTATCGCAATCATCACAAGAGGGAGCAGATGTAAGAGCAATAATCTCTAGTGACAGTCTATCAACTTCCTTCTCTAACTCAGTACACCTAGTGTCGTAGCTACGGGCTAAACAGGGAAAGAGGGGACTGGTAGGAGAGGAAGAGGAGAGCCAGATCTGTGGAGAGGTGGTGAGAATGAGAGGAGGATGTCCCCCTTTGCCCCTCCTGGGGGTTTATATATATGAGTGGGGTAGAATGGGAAATCCCCATTCTACCCCTTAGTATTTACAAAGGATGAGGGTACATTGGTATATTTACACTGGTATATTCCTCTACATTATTGGGCCTATTACATGTTGGACTAGTTGCACGGCTCAGTCACGGGGGGTTGGGCCACCCCAACAACAGTACTCCCTCGACAGCAAGCGCTGAGGTCCCGATGGGCGAGCTGACGCGATCAACCACCACAGCCCCCCGTTCCCTGACAGCAAGCGCAAGGGTGCCGATGCAACTGGTAGCTCGCAGACCCTAGAGGCAAGGCCTACGAAGAAATCAGTGAAGCGCCGAAGACGTCGTCGAGCGCCGAAGACGTGCCGTCCCGCCGAGGCGATGCCTACGAGGCGGACGGCGGAGTCGAGCGCCGAAGACGTGCCGTCCCGCCGAGGCGATGCCTACGAGGCGGACGGCGGAGTCGAGCACCGAAGACGTGTCGTCGAGCGCCGAAGATGTGCCGTCCCGCCGAGGCGATGCCTACAAGGCGGACGGTGGAGTCGAGCGCCGAAGACGTGTCGTCCCGCCGAGGCGATGCCTACGGGGCGGACGGCGGAGTCGTGGCGGCGAAGACGTGTCGTCGAGCGCAGAAGACGTGCCGTCCCGCCGAGGCGATGCCTACGAGGCGAACGGCGGAGTCGAGCGTCGAAGACGTGCCGTCCCGCCGAGGCGATGCCTACGAGGCGGACGGCGTAGTCGAGCGCCAAAGACGAGTCATCGAGCGCCGAAGACGTGCCGCCTCGCCGAGGCGATGCCTACAAGGCGGACGGCGGAGTCGAGCGCCGAAGACGTGCCGTCCCGCCGAGGCGATGCCTACGAGGCGGACGGCGGAGTCGTGGCAGCGAAGGACGTGTCGTCGAGCGCCGAAGACGTGTCATCTCGCTGAGGCGATGCCTACAAGGTGGACGGCGGAGTCGAGCGCCGAAGACGTGCCGTCCCGCCGAGGCGATGCCTACGAGGTGGACGGCGGAGTCGTGGCGGCGAAGGACGTGTCGTCGAGCGCCGAAGACATGCCGTCCCGCCGAGGCGATGCCTACGAGGCGAACGGCGGAGTCGAGCGCCGAAGACGTGCCGTCCCGCCGAGGCGATGCCTACGAGGTGGACGGCGGAGTCGAGCGCCGAAGACGTGTCGTCGAGCGTCGAAGACGTGCCGTCCCGCCGAGGCGATGCCTACAAGGCGGACGGCGGAGTCGAGCACCGAAGACGTGCCGTCCCGCCGAGGCGATGCCTACGAGGCGGACGGCGGAGTCGTGGCGGCGAAGGACGTGTCGTCGAGCGCCGAAGACGTGCCGTCCCGCCGAGGCGATGCCTACGAGGCGAACGGCGGAGTCAAGCACCGAAGACGTGCCGTCCCGCCGAGGCGATGCCTACGAGGCGGACGGCGGAGTCGAGCGCCGAAGACGTTCTGATGGGAACGGGGTCCCGATCTTCCAACAGGTTCTGGATAAATTCGATTTGGTGGAGGCGCGACACAAATCGATCCGGCTTCCGAACAACACGTTCCGAACCCCGCAATCGCAGCACCACGTCTCCTCAGGTTATCAACCGTGCGCAGCCCGGTTGACCTCGCCAAGAAGGCTAATCCTCGCCTGCGAATCGAAGAACACAAGCAAGAACAAGGAAGAACACAACTGAATTGCAGATGTATTGATTTAGCACTCGAAAATTGGGGTCTCACAAACCGATGAACGGCGAATCTGTTCAAAGACAAATTGATCTAAGCAAAACCCAAACCCTAATGGTGGGGGTGGCGGCTGGATATAAAGGATTGAGGGACGTGCAAAACCCCTGGACGCGCCCCTAATGGGCTCCAACACGATACAAAGCCGAAAGGCCCAAAAGACGGTGGCGCAGCACCCTGACAGATTCTGAACGTCCACTTGTTTCGACGATTCCCGTTGACTCAGAAGGAATTTTGACATGGGACCAGAGCCATTGGAAAGGTAGTCTTCTCAGCTTTCCATACATATGTAGAACGTCCAAAACGGAGTCCGGATGCGATCTGGGCGTCCATTTTAGTGCGGCCTGGTCCTGGACTCCGTGTTCGATTCGAAGTCGGTTTGAGTTGGACCTCCAACATGATTCGACCGCCCTTGCTGGACTTGTGCGCCTTGTAGCCCTTCTCCATGTACTTCCAAGTCCTCTCCATGGTTCCTAATCATAATTAAATCATTAGGTAGCAATCTATTCTCAAATGAACAAAAGGAAGTACTTAGGAACGAGCTCACCTGTAAATTCAATTGTCGGCCGCGAGCTCTAGTGATTGGTCCTTGAATGTCAAGTGGAGGAGTGTTGTATGTATCCGAAGAAGTGATGTCCTCATCATCCTCCCCTTCTTGACAGAAAACCGTCCTCGGTTTTAACATAGGTGTAGCATCACGTATTGCATGATCTTGATCATAAATCTTGGTATATGATAACAAACGCAACAAACTCTCATTATGTAATATCATAAGTTCTTTATCAAATAAAGTAAAATCTCTTTGAAACGAGCTCACCTCATAATTTAAGTGATGCGTAGGAGCTCTTTTAATTGTAACAACAAGTAGAGCAAATATGGTTGTATCCATAGGGTTCATGTTCTTATCATCCTCCCCTTCTTGCAAACAAAGCCGTCCTCGGCTTTTGATAAGCTGAAAATATGGTAACAAAGAAGCCAAAGTGTATGCATGGTATATGTATATGTCATCCGTTTTAACAGTTCTTCGTTGTTGCACAATTAAT
Organism: Dendrocalamus latiflorus; assembly: GCA_017311315.1. Lineage (NCBI taxonomy): Eukaryota > Viridiplantae > Streptophyta > Magnoliopsida > Poales > Poaceae > Dendrocalamus > Dendrocalamus latiflorus. Next base: position 23,862,960 of record CM029639.1, on the reverse strand, counting down.
GTTATAAAACAGCAATGATCATAAAAGCTCATTGTATTATTAACCCAAGAGTAATCATATATGTTAATGAGCAATTCAAAATTTCTCACAACGTAATTATTGCAACTTGTTTTGCAAATGTAAGTGAAGCATTTATGCAATTCAAATCTTTGATTTTGTAAACTTGTAGTGGTTGCATATATGGACAAAACTACAACCTTTGGAATCAAGCAAAGTTCATCCATATAATCGTATCTCAATCGAACAATAGTAAATTCATCTAGCCAGGGTGAAGAGATTTGTATGTTCTGCCATAATTCATCATCTTTATTCAGATTGTCCATACTAGATGGTGCAAAAAGAGATGAACACATAGGCATTGGATGAGTACTAAATTTTACTTCCCTCTCACATTGAACATGATTCAGCATACAAGAGTTGTTGTTCCAAATAGCAAGTTTCAATTCATCCATGTGATCACAAGTTATGCATATTCGATATACAAGAAATTGATTTTCCACACCATAATCTCCAATCAAATTAAACTTATATCCAAGGGTGTAGGCACTAAACAAGAATTTCGAACATGTATGTTCAGAAACCTTTTCCATAGCATGTGACAATTTCATAGGTAGATCCAACATGATGTAACACAATGAATTAGCAGGAGAAATTCTAGTCAAAACTTCTTTATGTGTTATTAATTCGACATGTGCAAAATTATGAGAATTTAGATCAGCACATGGTTCATTTAAGTCAACACAAAGAACATCAAAAGATTGTACTACAGTAGGTATATACTCACAAGGTTGCGCTATGTCTTGTTGTAGTACGAAATCAATACCGTGAGCGATGATAGCACCATGTTCTTTACCTTTTTGGCTCTCCTCAGATGATGTAAGTGCATCCATCTCCTTATCTTCATTCTCAACCAATGGGGTCAGTGATTCAATCAGCTCATGCTCCTCTTTGGCATGGTTCTCAACTACCTGCAAGTTGTTAGTCACAGAAAATGGCACAAACACAGGTTTGTTCTCATGATCATCACCATTACCTGCAAGGTTAGCTGCAAGAGCATATTCATCCTCAACATCACTAGCACTTACATAACCACCATCTTCTGTCGTAATGTACGCCCGCTGACTTGTGCAATCTCTCATGACGTGGCCCATCCCTTTACAACGGTGGCACACGATGCCCGTCGTACGGCCCGTGGAAGCAACCGATGAAGAGCTCTGTACTGGTGCTTTAACACTAGTAGATTTGCTCGTCTCGGGTGCGCGTGATGGTGGCGACGGTGCTGCTGAATGCGCCCTACTCACAGAGGGGGCAGCAGCTCGACAAATAGGAGGTGAGGCTATCTTGGCTTGCCCAGGCGTTGATCTCGATGTAGACGTACCTCCAAAGTTGTTCCTCGTCCTTTGTTGCCTACCCTGCAATTCTTTTTCTGCCAAACAAGCAAGCTGGAACAACTGGTTGACAGTAGTAAAATCTTTATAATAAACAATGTCCTGAATTTCACGCCGTAACCCCCCATAGAAACGACAAATCTTATCCTCCGTGTCCTCAACAACATTACAACGCAACATGCCTATTTGTAGTTCTTGATAATATTCCTCGACAGATTTATTACCTTGGTCTAAGCACTGCAATTTCTTATGCATTTCATGTTTAAAAGTAGGAGGAACAAATCTAGCACGCATAGCTTCTTTTAACCGCTTCCATGTATCAGGTTGTAAGCGCATGGTACCCATATCATTCCACCAGATAATAGCAAAGTCCTTAAACTCACTAGTAGCTTGTCTAACTCTATGTTGCTCAGGAACCAAGTGAGAATTAAACTTCTGCTCTACCGTCATCTCCCAATCAAGATATATTTCAGCATCATAAAAACCATAAAAAGATGGAATGATAAATTTGACTTTAGCAAAAGGGTCATGATTAGAACGATCATTATGGTGCTGAAAATTATTACCTCCCATACCGTGACGGTTTTGATGTAGGCGGTGTCGTGGGCGTGCATCTTGGGCAACAAATGAAGCACTTGCGTCGCGGTTTTGTCTCTCATTATCATCAGACAACCCACCTGTCATGGTTAGTAGAAAACAAAAGACAACACAAAGGTATTATCCCTATGCACTACTAGGTGGTGGAAGGTGGAATCACATATTCTCAAGCGTCTTACTACACTCTTACAAGTGTTCTTACCGATGCAGCAGGTGGTACAACCGGTGGCTGGTTCGTGATACCGTGTCGAGCGTGGGTACGATTGCAAGAGGGAACCTGTTTTGATCAAGAGTAGGTGTAGCTTGGAAGGCACAATATGGTAGCAATGGAGAACAATCAGTTAATTTCAGAATTGCATAGAATTGAATTATAGTCTGTATCTACCACTTAGCCTATGTTGCTGATCAACCAAGAATGGAAGAAGGCTAAAAACAAGTGTATGGCAATGTGTATGAGTGGTAAATACAAGATAATTCAATCCAATGCAATCTGGAATTGAAGAACACAAGGATTGACCCAAAACTGAAAACTGAAGATTTCTGTCCACTGGAAAGTACGTCGGTATTTTGGCCGTAACTTTTTGTCAGATGCCTTTTTTTCACTGATTCTTTTTTTCTCTGTTTTATGACGGCTTTTTCTACATATTTGCTTTTGGGGTCAACTTCCAAAACCCGACGCAGAAATTCTCACAAAAATCACAATTGCAGACTGTTGCAGATTCAGAACAGATAATTGGGCCAACTTTCACCGCATATATCTCTTAACTGGCTTGCTGGAATGACGTGAAATTTTACAGATAGATGGATAAGGGATTTTTGAATCTAATGGCGGTGGTCCTACTCAAAAATAATCTCGGAATCAAAAGATATGACGTTTTTGGTGGCGGCTGCAGAGAAAGGAGAAATCAGCCGAAATTGGAAATTAGGGTTTGGGGTGGGGAATTTTTCTTTTGTTTGGATTTTTAATGGAACAAGGATGTGACCAGCAACTAGACAACGCTAATATGAACACAAATTCAATTTAGCAAACCAAAACTAACAGATTGAAAGGCACAACGGGGTTTGGACAGCGGAATTAATTCTTTTTGTGGGGCTTTTTCGTGGACTCTAGGATGAAAATGAAACAACAAAGGTAGGGTAAACTCGAACCTGAAGGAGCACCTGAAGCTCTGATTACCACTTGATGGGAACGGGGTCCCGATCTTCCAACAGGTTCTGGATAAATTCGATTTGGTGGAGGCGCGACACAAATCGATCCGGCTTCCGAACAACACGTTCCGAACCCCGCAATCGCAGCACCACGTCTCCTCAGGTTATCAACCGTGCGCAGCCCTGTTGACCTCGCCAAGAAGGCTAATCCTCGCCTGCGAATCGAAGAACACAAGCAAGAACAAGGAAGAACACAACTGAATTGCAGATGTATTGATTTAGCACTCGAAAATTGGGGTCTCACAAACCGATGAACGGCGAATCTGTTCAAAGACAAATTGATCTAAGCAAAACCCAAACCCTAATGGTGGGGGTGGCGGCTGGATATAAAGGATTGAGGGACGTGCAAAACCCCTGGACGCGCCCCTAATGGGCTCCAACACGATACAAAGCCGAAAGGCCCAAAAGACGGTGGCGCAGCACCCTGACAGATTCTGAACGTCCACTTGTTTCGACTATTCCCGTTGACTCAGAAGGAATTTTGACATGGGACCAGAGCCATTGGAAAGGTAGTCTTCTCAGCTTTCCATACATATGTAGAACGTCCAAAACGGAGTCCGGATGCGATCTGGGCGTCCATTTTAGTGCGGCCTGGTCCTGGACTCCGTATTCGATTCGAAGTCGGTTTGAGTTGGACCTCCAACATGATTCGACCGCCCTTGCTGGACTTGTGCGCCTTGTAGCCCTTCTCCATGTACTTCCAAGTCCTCTCCATGGTTCCTAATCATAATTAAATCATTAGGTAGCAATCTATTCTCAAATGAACAAAAGGAAGTACTTAGGAACGAGCTCACCTGTAAATTCAATTGTCGGCCGCGAGCTCTAGTGATTGGTCCTTGAATGTCAAGTGGAGGAGTGTTGTATGTATCCGAAGAAGTGATGTCCTCATCACGTTCCTACCTTCAAAAAGAGTACCCGCGAAGAGCGGGCGCTTACGGCGTAGGCCGAGGGCACTACGCACGCGGAGGCAAGGAGGCAAGACCGCCGTTCCCCTACCTTCAAAAAAGAGTGCCCGCGAAGAGCGGGCGCTTACGGCGTAGGCCGAGGGCACTACGCACGCGGAGGCAAGGAGGCGAGACCGCCGTTCCCCTACCTTCAAAAAAGAGTGCTCGCGAAGAGCGGGCGCTTGCGGCGTAGGCCGAGGGCACTACGCACGCGGAGGTAGAGAGGCGAGACCGCCGTTCCCCTACCCTCAAAAAAAAGTGCCCGCGAAGAGCGGGCGCTTGCGGCGTAGGCCGAGGGCACTACGCACGCAGAGGAAGAGAGGTGAGACCGCCCTTCCCCTACCCTCAAAAAAGAGTGCCTGCGAAGAGCGGGCGCTTGCGGCGTAGGCCGAGGGCACTACACACACGGAGGTAGAGAGGCGAGACCGTCGCTCCCCTACCCTCAAAAAAGAGTGCCCGCGAAGAGCGAGCGCTTGCGGCGTAGGCCGAGGGCACTACGCATGCGGAGGTAGAGAGGCGAGACCGCCGTTCCCCTACCTTCAAAAAATAATGCCCGCGAAGAGCGGGCGCTTGCGGCGTAGGCCGAGGGCACTACGCACGCGGAGGCAAGGAGGCGAGACCGCCGTTCCCCTACCTTCAAAAAAGAGTGCGCGCGAAGAGCGGGCGCTTGCGGCGCAGGCCGAGGGCATTACGCACACGGAGGTAGAGAGGCAAGACCGCCGTTCCCCTACCTTCAAAAAGAGTGCCCGCGAAGAGCGGGCGCTTACAGCATAGGCCGAGGGCACTACGCACGCGGTGGCAAGGAGGCGAGATCGCCGTTCCCCTACCTTCAAAAAAGAGTGCCCGCGAAGAGCGGGCGCTTGCGGCGTAGGCCGAGGGCACTATGCACGCGGAGGTAGAGAGGCGAGACCGCCGTTCCCCTACCCTCAAAAAAGAGTGCCCGCGAAGAGCGGGCGCTTGCGGCGTAGGCCGAGGGCACTACACACACGGAGGTAGAGAGGCGAGACCGCCGTTCCCCTACCTTCAAAAAGAGTGCCCGCGAAGAGCGGGCGCTTGCGGCGTAGGCCGAGGGCACTACGCACGCGGAGGTAAGGAGGCGAGACCGTCGTTCCCCTACCTTCAAAAAAGAGTGCCCGCGAAGAGCGGGCGCTTGCGGCGTAGGCCGAGGGCACTACGCACGCGGAGGTAGAGAGGTGAGACCGCCGTTCCCCTACCCTCAAAAAAGAGTGCCCGCGAAGAGCGGGCGCTTGCGGCGTAGGCCGAGGGCACTACGCACGCGGAGGTAGAGAGGCGAGACCGTCGTTCCCCTACCCTCAAAAAAGAGTGCCCGCGAAGAGCGGGCGCTTGCGGCGTAGGCCGAGGGCACTACGCACACGGAGGTAGAGAGGCGAGACCGCCGTTCCCCTACCTTCAAAAAGAGTGCCCGCGAAGTGTGGGCGCTTACGGCGTAGGCCGAGGGCACTACGCACACGGAGGCAAGGAGGCGAGACCGTCGTTCCCCTACCTTCAAAAAAGAGTGCCCGCGAAGAGCGGGCGCTTGCGGCGTAGGCCGAGGGCACTACGCACGCGGAGGTAGAGAGGCGAAGGCGCCGTTCCCCTACCTTCAAAAACCCGTGGTGCACTCCCTAGTGCAACGCGCGCGCGGGCGCGATATCAAAGCGGTGCGCCGCTTAAAGCGAGGCACTCCCTAGTGTCTCGGCCATGTAGTAATTTTTATACTCCGTAGAGTGCGTGGGAACTTCAACCACGTGCATTTATACTCCGGAGAGTACGTGCGGGAGCAACGCCGACACGTGCGCGGGACATCCGCGTCTTGTTTATACTCGGTAGAGTGCGCAGGGAGAACATCCGCGTCTTATTTATACTCCGTAGACTGGTGCGTGCGGAGCTAGGCTCGACGCTACGTCTTATTTATTGTCCGTAGACTGTCGCGTGCGGAGCTAGGCTCGACGCTACGTCTTATTTAAAGTCCGTAGACTGCTGCGGAGGCTGTTGCGTGGTCGCTTGCTGCCGCCGGCGAGGTCGGTGAAGTGTACCCAGATTCCGGCGAAGCGAAGTTCTGGGGCACCATCGAAGGAGCAGAGCTTCCCTGCGGCTGGAGCAGACCTCACAGGCGTGGAGGTTTTGCTCGACTCGACTCGGAGGAGACTTCGTAGGCGCGGAGGCTTCGCTCGACTCGACTCGAAGGAGACTTCGCAGGCGCGGAGGCTTCGCTCGACTCGACTCGAAGGAGACTTCGCAGGCGCGGAGTGCGGCGCGGAGTAGAGACTGCAGCGCGGAGTGGGAGCTGTGGCCAGCTCGGAGAAGACTTCGCAGGCGCGGAGTGCGACGCGGAGGCTCCGCGAAGCTCAGGCATACGTCGCGAAGGCCGGGACTTGCACGGAGCTGAGCACGCGGAGGCGAGGTCCGAGACGAGTACGGAAACGTCGCTCGGAACGTGGCCGCGCCATGGTAGCGTGCGTGCGTAGTTACGCCCGCCCATGGCGCACCACTCGGGGTGCGCGGTGACCAGGTCCAGCATCGATCCTGAGCACCCGGCATCCCGTGCAGAGACGTATTCCCGGTGTCGCTGGATGCCGGTGAAGTTGTCGCGGAGCCGGGGAAAGGGCTTCGACCGCGCGGAGGCCGGAGGCCCATCCTGGCGTGGAGGCTTCGCTGTGGCGGGCTGCGACGTGGAGCTTGGCGCGAAGGCCTTAATGCTGAACACCGCTAGGATGGATGGTCCTGGGCTCACCGCCACCGACGAGCCCCTACACCTCCTCCCAGAGCCAGTCCTTGCCGACGCTGGCCAGAGGTGGTCCGCGAACCGGTCGAGGTCGACGGACGGTGCGACATATGCAGAGAACCGAGCCTGGCGGAGTGACGCGAAGCTTTGGCTGGTACAGGAATCGACGCCATGAGTCCACGCTTGCCACCGCCGGCGCAGCCCGTAAGATGCATGCACCCAAAAGTTTCCATGCAGGACGCCTTCTCCAAGTCGCACGCGTTTGAATGGATAGATTTTTGGGGCACGTACGCAAACTTGACGGATGGATAACTTTTGCACGGAAGGATACACAGAGCTCGCTGATGTGCGGAGACTCGGGGGGGCTTCGCTCGACTCGACTCGGAGGAGACTTCGCAGCCGCGGAGTGGGCTGGCGCGAAGGCATGCTTGGTGAGGTAGACTCCGCGGGGAGTCTGACGCGAAGGAGTCAAAGGCGCACGAGCTAACTTCGCGGATGCATCCTCTACTTTTCCTGCATGAGCACCCCCAACAGGGCGGAGGTAGCAGCAATATCAAAAAATGGAAGATTCGATTAGACCCGCTCGGTACACCATCTACAGCACACAGCGAAGCATACAGGCAAAGCCCATACGACTAGATCTATTCGATGCACCTCCATAATCAGGACGGTTAGCTTTTTAGCGAGCAAGCTACTTATCTGTTGTTGTATGCTTCCAAGAACAGAGAAGATTCACATAGCCGTCGCCTATGCTGAACACTGGAGAAATCTCTCCCGTACGTGACTCCTAGTCGTCCCCACGGACGGCGCCAACTGTCGTAGCTACGGGCTAAACAGGGAAAGAGGGGACTGGTAGGAGAGGAAGAGGAGAGCCAGATCTGTGGAGAGGTGGTGAGAATGAGAGGAGGATGTCCCCCTTTGCCCCTCCTGGGGGTTTATATATATGAGTGGGGTAGAATGGGAAATCCCCATTCTACCCCTTAGTATTTACAAAGGATGAGGGTACATTGGTATATTTACACTGGTATATTCCTCTACATTATTGGGCCTATTACATGTTGGACTAGTTGCACGGCCCAGTCACGGGGGGTTGGGCCACCCCTACAACACCTAGCCTTAGCTCTAGCATGAAAACCACCTAGCTTAAGAAAAGCATGACTGAGCTGGTCGTAGGTGGGACATACCTCTTCCGAGTCGGAGTACAGCTCGATGTCGCTGAGTTCGCCCTCGAGGGCCATGAAGCACATGCCAGAGAAGTTATCGCCGCTCTTGGGGTCTTGGTCACCCGTCCCGTCGTCGTCGCTCCATCCCTCCACCTCGCTGAGGTCGAGGTCGTCGAAGGCGGTGAGGACGCGGCGGAAGAGCTTCTTGGCCTTCCCGAAGTCGCGGAACTTCTTCTTTCCTGGCGTCTGAGCTGGAGGCTTCTTGTTGCGGTTCTTGCCGGTGTAGTCGTTCTTGCCCGAACCGCCGTAGTCGTTCTTGCCCTTCTCCAGCTTGGGGCAGTTTGCTCGGATGTGGTTGGGGCCACCACACTCGAAGCAAATCACAGGTCCTCCCCTCTTTCTGTCTCTCCTACCCTTGTAGGCATGGGAAAACCTTCGGGCTAGGAGGGCCAGCTGATCATCCGCAAGCTGCTCTAACTGATCATCAGTTATGTCACAGAGAGCAGCAAGGGAGAAACCGCAAGAAGAATCAGAAGAAAGCCTGGAAGAAGAAACGGGATTGGTGACCAAAGCCATCGACTGTGACTTCGACCGGCGAGAGACAACGTCAATCTCGTGAGTCTTGAGGCGCGAGTACAGCGCGTCAAGAGTCAGGGTCAAGAGGTCTGTCGTGTCTTTGATGGTGGTCACTTTCATCTCCCAAACACGCAGATCGAGTGCCGCGAGCATCTGACGAGCGTTGTCCGAGTCGGGGTATGTGAGACCGGCCGCTCGGAGGTTGCTCAAGATTTTGTGAAATCGCGAAAAGCACTCGTCCAGGGACTCACCAGCAAGCATCTCGAATTTGTTGTATTCGCGCTTGAACTGGTCCTATCGAACCGTCTTGATCTGGGTGGTGCCCTCATGGTATGCGTCGAGGGTCACCCAGATATCGTAGGCGGACGACAGGTGAGATATGCGGTCAAACTCGCTACGACTCAAACCCTGGATGATGATGTTCATTGCCTTTGCATTTGCCTCAACATCAGCCATGTTCCCGGCATTGATGTTCTCATCGGTAGGAACAACAAACTGGATCTTGACCTTGCGCCAGATGGCATACCCCTGAGCCTAGATGTATGTTTCCATTCGGCTCTTCCAGAAGGGGTAATCGATGCCATCGAAAACGGGCGGCTTGGTCGAGTACTTGTCCGTCGCCATAGCTCTTGAGACCGGTTAGGATCTATTGAAAAGAGCTAACTGGCTCTGATACCAATTGTTGGACCGAAATGGCAACAGAGGGGGGGTGAATGTCGATCTCTAAAAATCGCCCCCAAAGAGTATCTTCTCCTCCAATAGCTATGGAATCTATGAAGGTAGAAAATAAGCCCTCACTGGGAATCACAGAGACAAGGAAGAACTAAACCAAGAAGGAAGCAATCAAGAAAAACAAATTCAGTGCAAGTCTGGCTGCAAGCGGTAGTACCGCTGGGACGAGCGGTAGTACCGCTGAGCGGTAGTACCGCTGGGTCAAGCGGTAGTACCTCTGAGCGGTAGCACCTTTCCAGGAGCGGTAGTACCTCTCGAGAAAAACAGCAAACAGGATTTTCAGGCTGGAACTTTGAGACTTCGGATTTTTGGCTAAAAGTAGGTTTGCTCTCAATCTTTTTGATCCAAGGCCTTACTACAACATACTAAATAGTAAGGGGACCTTGGGAAACAAGAGAATCAAACCAAGAAGCAAGAATTTCAGATTATGGGTAAAAATCTGAATTTTTGCACAACCGAAGCCAAAAATCAAATTGCTTCCAAACCTTTGATCCTATGGCTAAAAGACTTTGCAGATATGTTAGCAATAGCCATAGGACTCTCCATGCCAAATCTCAGCCCATCTTGCAAAGGGAAACAAGAAATTCTCAAAAACCCTAGAAAAGCTAAAGAAGAACAGAGCAACCCAAAAAGTCAAATCTGAGATTAAAAGAGGTTTGCTCTTGGGAAACTTGATCAAATGATCTTGAGGCACTGTCCCATCAAAGAGCAACCCATTTTGGGCCTTCCCAGCAATCAAGAACTCAAAACACCGAAAATCAAGAAATCACCCAAAAGAGGAACGAAGAACATAACAGGAGCACGGGAGAAACTTCAGATTTCATTCCAACTATTCAGGGATTACAACTGAGCTACGTCCCCATACCCCGATTGATACAAGAGGAATGGTTACAAGACTCTCAACTCATCCTCTCCCTCTCCCTAAGCCAAGAACACACTCATACATGCTTCCTGGGAGAGAACTCAAGAACACAACACTCAGACAACCATCGTAGGGGACAAGCAGGGAGCACACCTCTGCCTCCTCCACCCACTCTCACCAACTAAAGCCAAAACAACCACTAAAGCCTATTTTTACTAAAGGAAACCCTAAAAACCCTTGAAGTGCTCAAATGGGCATGCAGCCCCTCCACTCCTTTATATAGCCTTGGCTAACGGGTCTCCGCCCCGTTACGCCCGCTAAACCCGAACGGAGCTCGCTCCCGCTTGTGCAGCCTTGCGAATTTCCCGATTCGCCCCTCCTGCACCTTCCGGGAAGCTTCCGCGCTCCTTGCCTCGCACGCCTCGCAACCACCTCGAGTCCACGTCGTCTTCGACACCTCCTGACTGTTCTGACCTCAGCGCCACCTGCGTCTAGTCCAGTCCTCCGTGTCTCACCACGACTCCGTCTCGACGTCCTGCAGTCACACAGACAAGAACCACGTCAAATAGCACCGCTCGATATATGAAAGCGTAAATACCATCATACTTACCATAACGAAGTCTAAACCTGTCGAATCATCAGAATATGCAACCTAATCCCATACGACCAAGTTTGACCAAAAGTCCGACCGAGCCTGTTGCACCACGCAACGTCAAGGTCCAAACCACCCAAACCAAACTCGACTTCACTAAACCTATGTCAATTACTCATCATACACATGGGATGACCTCCACATGGTCTCTCAGAATTACTGAAAAGAAAATTGCAAGGCCAGATTGGTTTGCGACAGAATGAACAAACCCTATTTTTTTAATTTTTCGTGGCTTTTTGTGGACTGTAGGAAAGAAAATTCTCACCGATCAACCTTGAGCTCTGATACCAATTGATATGCTTTTGTTGTCCCAATCTTTCGATGAGAAGGATAATTTCGATTGGCGATGATCAACTCTCACGATCCAGGCTGCGAACACATCATGTACGAACCAAGCGATCGCTGAACTAATCACCAAGTCGTTATCAATCATGCCAAGAGCGCGGTTGACCTGACCACGAAGGTCTATTCCTGCATGCAACCGAAGAACTCGCAAGAACAGGATGCAAGAACAAGATCGCAAGCAATCTGAAATTGCAAATATAGAAATTGAGTTCAAAAGGTGGGATTCCACAGAGGTTCTTTACAGTTGGTCTAGTCGACACAAGCAAAGAACAAGAGTTTTCACAATGGGAAAACTAAGCAAACGAAATCCAAGAAAACTAGAAGGGTGCGGCCTCCTTAAATAGGGGAGTGAAGGCCGCACAAAACTAAGAAATAAGATGTGGTACTATTCATGATACTGTTTACATGAGTAGTGCAGCCGTGAACAGTACGGGCCTAGCGAGGGGGCGCCTTCTCTTGGAGCCCAATTATTACGAGGCCTAATTTGGCCTAAACAGGTGATACAGCACCTTATTTGAGTGATTGTGATATGCATAGGAGGAATTTGGAGATGAGGCTAGATCCATTGGAAAGAGGACGAGAAAAGCTTTCCATCGAGTACTCATGGGCCTCAAACGGACTCCGTATGTGAAAGTTATATATATTTAAAGTTGGTACTGTCTTCAGAGGACGAATTGAATCGCACATGTGTGTCTTCATGATCAGCTCCTAAGTTCCTAAGTGAAAGAACATCACATACATTAGGTAGTAGCATATTCTCATGAGAAACAAAATGCGCTCCTAGAAACGAAGTTACCTGATAGTTCAATTGTTGTGCGCGAACTCGTGTGATTGGACCTTGCAAGTGTATAGGTTCGGATCCATTGGTTGTATGCATGGAAGTGACATCATCAGGGAAGCCTTGAGCCTAGCCATGGCAAGCCAAGGTTGCATAACTATCACCCTCTTCACCCCATCCATGCCCAAAAACCATTCAAATCACAATATAAATGAAGCAAAACCCGTGAACTAGAAATAATGGAGGAAGAGGAAATATTAGTAGAGGGGGAGCTCGAATCCCGATGACTAATGACAGATCTAGGGTGCTAAGGTCCAAATCAATCCTAAGGGAAGCCTAGGGAGGAGCTGAACAGTCAATGGCGGCCAAACAGGCAGGGAGGCGCCAACCGATAAGAGGTGGAAAGGAGTAGCCAAGAGCTCGTGTGAGGGATAGGGGCCGGCAGGGAGGAGGCTGAGGTGTGGCACCGGTGGCTAAGCGAACCAAGAAGGCGGTGCCAAGAGGGGAAGCGGTGTTGGCCGTGGAGGCGTTGCAAGAGGAGTCGGTCGAATAGGGAGCAAAGAGCCAGGGAAAAGCGAGAACCAAGTGAACTAAGTGAGGAGAGAGAGATAGAGATGTCAGCAGGGAGTTGGGCCAAGCCCAGTGGCCAGTCGGCTGACTAAGAAGAGAGAGAGGGAGTAGAGGATACTGATTCACGTATTGTTGTACAAAGCACTCTATTACACGTTTAGCTGCATATTTAATTTTGTAAGTAGTATTTAAATTACAAAAGTCCATTAATAATTGTTCGTGATTATTAAATGGAAATTGCCTTCAGTGGACTATGCCTTCAGTGGACTAAATTTGCACGGTAGTTTAAATAGCATTTAATTATAAAAAAATTTGCAATTAGCTAAATTGACTTAGGGGATCGCACAAGAACATATCAGTATAGTTTATCTTCTATACCCATAAATTGAACCGTAATGTACGTGTTAAATATACGAAAAGAATCAGGTCTAAAGGAAGAATTTCACCCAAGAGAACCTAAGACTGAGTCTTTCGATCAGTACTCAGGCAAGCATACCTTTAAACATGTGATCAGATTATCTTTAGTAAAATAAGTATTTACCTACTAAATTATTATCACCCTGCATAAAAACAAAATCATGTTTAATCTGGACCAATGCTGAGTAAAAGAAATGAAAGCAATATAGCAGTCTCAACTAAGAGAACGGTTGACCTGCAGTATAAGTAAATGGTGGGTAAAGGGTGCCTTGGGAAGGTGATAAAGGGCAAGGTTAGGACCCTCTACATAGGGGTAAAATCTAAGGACATACAAACTTCACTCATGTAATAGACCGTATCGATCATATCAACCACTGTTCCGTCTAAAGGCAGGAAGAATCAGTAACGCTATCAAGGTTATTATGCACTCCACAACTAGGTATATAGATTTATCTAGGGAGGAACTAGACAAGGTCTCAACTTTGGGCCATAAAGGATAAGCCCGGCACATATATTTAGCAATGCAGAGTGTCATGTGAAAGTGCGTCTGGCCCGACCAATGACTAGCTCATAATTGGGTGGGTGCCGAGTGAGGGTAAGAAACCACCTCGGGACAACAATTATGAGTAGTCAGGTGGAGGTATAATATACTGAGATGGAGGTAAAAGTCATGTGCTCTAATTTGGGCATTGCATCTAAGGAAATATGAAAATCCATTCATTACAAAAATCATGGTGATTATGGATAAATTGATACAAGCCTATGTAGTGTTATATAAATCATGAATTTATACCTATCTCCTAGACTAGAGGCTACAGGAACCAATGGAGTTTTTATTTATTTATACGAGTGTTCAATAAATTTCTAAATTAAAATCTAAAATTCTTTCTCAACCTAAAACCATTTATTTGTGAGATGTTATGAGATGAAAAGGAATTCAAAGAGATAATGGTTTATGATCACACAAGTGCATTGTTGTTATTTATGCTTGTTGAGTACTCTATACTCACCCTTACTATTATTTTTCTTTGTTTAGAGGTTAACCAGCCTGGGATCCTATTTGGTGTGGAGGATGTCTACTCAGAGGAGTTTGATACCAAGTGGAAGGGAGATGGTTGTGAGTACGACCCATATGAGGCAGGCGCCTTATACGAGAGCTAGGATAACTAGGTTATTACTAGTGGATCAAGCACGACCCTCAGGTATATGTAAATTAATGCGATGTTTTATATTTCCTAATACTTGATAATTACTTTCTGGACTAGAACTACTTCCGTGTTTATTGTAGTATTCAAGCCCTGGTGCCTTTGTAAAAGACTTTAGCCCTATGTGGCTATGTTTATGTAATATTATGTCATATATCTAATTATTGTTCTACTGCAACACTCTGATAGGTTTATTATTTGTTGAAACACCGTTTCAATCGATAATAATCCGTTGACTAGTGTTATTACCCATTGATAATTACACGGGTGCCCACACCTAGCTGAACCCCTTCAAAAACATAGACAAATAAAACTAAATTGCAGGAAAGATTTGCTAAAATTGTGTATAATGGTTGGTGTTTATTAAGTCATAAGTAAGGACCACTAAACTAAAGCTCAATGTCTTTGTTTCCCAATAATTTCTAGCATATTTCTCATTTTTGTGAGAGATATCTAATGGTTGTTGTTGATTAGTCGTAATTAGTGACATCAAATTAAGATTGGGATGCTTTTACCTCTTTTAAGAATTTCTAACATATTTTTTCTCATGGCTTCAAGCCGGCATCAATACAATACGTAGATTTGCACATATATATATATATATATATATATATATATATATATATATATATATATATATATATATACATACAAACACACACGCTGAAATGGAGCACCATGGTGTCTAGACACCAATCCTCTCTGTCTTTGGATTGATTTTAGATGCGTGCAAGTGCAATGATATATAGTATGGTACCCAGACTCCATAATTAAGACTTTCCATTCATGATTGATTCAGCATGCTAAATCAATGACTTTCTTTCCAAATCGATATTTTTTCGAATTAATGAATGTTAATGGGTTTGCCTAATATATTATATATCATTGCACTTGTACGCATCTAAAAGCAATCTAAAGATAAAGAGACTTAGTGCTCAGATACCATAATATTCTATTCCTGCATCCTATATATATGTCCAATGCCCTAGACTGGACAGACCACTACCGCTCTACTGCATTCCTTGACGTACACCTCCCCACATTGCTACAAGCGCAAGCAACATGCAGGATACAGCTCCCTCTATGCCCGCACGGCTGCCGGGCCGGCCTGTGCCGTATATGTATTGCCATGGCATGATCTCAGTGGCCTAGATGGTCCAGGTACGTCACCTGCTCCGGCCACAGCACCGCAACACCTATGGCCCTGGCGGCGGCGTCGTGTTCACGGCGTGCTCCTCGCTGACGCGGGCCGGGCCAACCCGAATGGCTCAAGATCCTCCTGTCAACCGACACAGCCAAGAAGAAGAAGAAGAAGAAGAAGCACCACACCAACATGGTCTCGTCAGTACTAGCAACGGCAGCCACAAGGATTGGCTCAAGCTGGGCCTCGCCGGCCACTCCTGCCCAGCGCACGGTGGAGACCATTCGCCGCCGCCACCGGTACTGCCGCTTATGCCTGGGGTGCCACCGGCAGCCTGTATACGTCCGGCCATAGCTGCCGCCATTCCGACCGTGGCGGCGTCCAAGCCGATGGGTGACCTTGACCCACCGTGGCCGGCGATGTCGCCTCGCACGGCTCACTGCGGGTGCGGAGGAGGCGCGCAGTTGGACGGCTCCATCAGGGTTATCTGGCCGCCGCCGATGCCGGCCGCGGCTGCTGGCGTTTGGTTCGTGCTCCAGGCCGCCCGGGACCAGTGAGTACACACAACTTAATTTGCACTGCATGTTTCTTGAACCTCGCACAATTGCAGATATATGCAGCTTAATCTATTAGATTTTTTTTGTTATAGAAGACAATGTACTTAATACTGTGCTACCTACTCTTGCTGTGCTATAATGTTATCTTCTTTAAAACACGGTACAAATTATCAAGAAAAATTAAAAAAAGAATTGTAGTATTGACACAAAATCAATCTATCATACCACCAAATTTCAAAACTAAATTCAATCTACACATAGATAAATTAAAAAGACAAATTCAGCTCAAAATGTAATCAGAAAAGAAAAAATTACTGCTCACTGAAATTTGTCTTTTTTTCCCTCCTAATGTAAGCCATGTTTTCAGTTGAATTTTTGTAGAAAACTTCCTCACATCATGACCTATCTAACCAATTTTTAGAAATTTTTTATAACTATTTGTGTCATTTTGATGAGAGTAACATTATAGTACCGTAAGGGTAGGTAGCACGGGATATGTTTTCTTAGTTGTTACACTGGCTATATAATCTGTTCATAAACGTTTCTTTTCTTTTCTTTCTTTAATTTATTTATTTCTTTTTGTGAAGACGGACGGAGCCATTCTTGCCACAGATTTCAAGGAGCTACTTACGGATCAGGTACTTTAATTTATTGTCAACTCATCTTTGTTAATTTCGCCTATTAATTTAACTGTTTTTGTTTCTTTCCGGCACCTAAATTAAATTTGAAATATAGACATAGATCATATAATTTGTTATATTTTTCTTTTTGGCGATTTTTAGGCCGATATTTGCTAACAACAACACACACAAATGTGTGTGTATACATATATGCACACACACGGATGTGCTATTCTGCACCTGTGCACACCATGTGTGTTGAAAAGTTACTATCGTGCATGAGTAAAGTTACTGTCAAATACATATAGAATTACTGTCAGTTGTAACACTACACAACTGACAGTAACTACACTCACACACGACAGTAAGTTTCCGATGCGCATTCTACACCTGTGCGCAGAATAGTGTGTGTGTATACATACATACATACATACATACATACATACATACATACATACATACATACATACATATGGAACATATGCTATGCACCTATCCTTATGGTGTACTCAAACTAAAAAAATCGTAAAATTTTTTGAAAAATTTATTGGATGTACTTCATGGTTTACTTTACCTATATATAAAATTTCAAGTTTAAATTCATTCTATATTAAGAGTACCAAAAAAGAGTATGTATGTATGTATGTATGTATGTATGTATGTATGTATGTATGTATGTATGTATGTATGTATGTATGTATGTATGTATGTATGTATGTATGTATGTATGTATGTATGTATGTATGTATGTATGTATGTATGGTGTTCAACATTTCTAGTTTTATCAAATTTCAGGGATGGGAGGGTGAAAGTAAGGGTGTTGATCAAGTATTTGGTTAACAAGCTTGAATTGGAAGATGAATCAGAGGTGTGTACTTTAACATCTATTTACACATAATGTTATTTCTTTAGTGGTTTTCATATTTTTAGGGTGGAATCATTTGCATTTTCTAGAACAGATCTGGTTTTTGTTTCTCTTGTTATGTTATATACATTAGCTCCTAATATATATACCCTCCATTTCACAAAAATGTATACTTTTAGATATTGATTGCATGGTCTCCATAATTCAACTTATAAGGGTAGATAGGAACAGAAGAGAAGAAAGTGAAAGCCCGAAGTTAGAACTTACTCTCTCCAGTTCCAAATATAAGTCATTTAATTTTTAATATTGAGCCAATGAATTAAAGAGAAAGAGAAATGACCTTGACACCCTTCCTTTATTCATGTACTTTATTGGTTCCACCCTTGGAAGAAGAGAGAGGTTGAGAGAGATCTCATTTATTCATGAGAACACATAAATTCATTCAATAAGGGTATAGGAAATGTAGCTCGAAGTTGTAGAATGACTTAACATTTAGGGAAGAGTTAAGAACTTTGAAATGACTTGTATTGGAATAAGAGGAGTAGAAAGTTAGTTGTCACCAGTTATTTAATGCTCGACAATCTTTGAAAACATGAATCCCAAAACATAGAAATTGAAAGAGAAAAACTAACGCACTCTATACCGTAGAAAATTAAATGAACAGGATAGCATCCCTCACTCTCGTTCTCTCTCCCTTGCACTCCTCTCTCTTGCTCTCAACTAAAATCCCCAAATCGACGCTCCCTCTCGTTCTCCCTCACTCTCGTGCTCCCCGCTCACTCTCGTTCTCCCCGCTGCCTCTTGTTCTCCCTCCCACCTTGCCATCATCCTCCCCTCACTCTCCTTCGCTGCTGGATCCAGGGGCCTAGAAGGGCACTGTCACTGGATCTAATGGCCTAGAGGGGCGCCACCGCAAGATCTAGCTTTGCCCGACTCCCCCACTATGGGTTCACCCTTCCCTCGGGCATAGAAGGAGGTTGGGGGGAGGCGGTGGCCCGGCAGTGGTGGCGGCGAAGGCGATGGGCGGGATAGGAGGGCGGTGGGCAGAACCGGAGGACGGTGGCAACGATGGTTGTAGTAGTTAGGTTGAGCGGGATGGCACAGTGGGGAAGGGTTGGGGGGCTACGCGGCGAGGCGACAACGGCACCACTAGCCGCGGGGGGTGGTGGAGGGGGCAGGGACAGAGGAGGCGCGCGAAGCTGCCCAGGGCATCGTGGCGATAGCGGCCGGCGACGAGGTACTCCTCCTCTTCCTCGAACCACTCTATACCATTAGAAGTGGTTTGTTTCAACGGTATACTATTAGCTAGTTGCTCTCAAATTGAAAAGGCATGTAAATTAGGCTAGTTGACTAGTTCCAACAGTGATGCATGTACACGATTTTGCGTGAGTACTTTAGCCACATACTCTCGGTATCATCTAAGTAGTGAATACAAGCTTTAGCCTCTTTTGTACTCTAGCCCGACGGGTTAGTAAGGGCAAGATAATCATTTATCATACAGAACAACAAGGAGCATAAAGTGAAATTCTCTCGTTTGTATGCATCCCATATTTGTACCTCTTCTATCCACAATATTTTTAGATCTTCCACCAACGGTGCTAGGTACACATCAATATCATTCCCAGGTTATTTCGACCCTTGGATAAGTATCGACAGGAAAATATACTTTCTCTTCATACACAACCAAGGAAGGTTGTAGATACAGAGAGTCACGGGCCAAGTGCTATGTCCGCTGCTCATGTTACCGAAAGAATTCATTCCATCTGTACTCAATCCGAACCTTATATTCCTCGATTCTACACTAAAGTCTGCAAACCTCCTATCGATGTTTCTTTACTGGGCAGAATCAGTAGGGTGTCTTCGCATTCCATCCTTCTTACGCTCCTCCGAGTACCAACGCAACAGTTTTGCCTCCTTTGGGTTCGCAAAAAACCGCTTCAAACGGAGAGTTACAGGAAGATACCATACCACCTTAGTAGAAGATCCTCTCTTCACCTCTATTCCCTCGCCATCATCTGATTAATTCTTACGCTTATATCGGAATGCGTTGCACACCGGACATACATGCATATTTGCATACTCTTTACGGTAGAGGATACAGTCATTCGGATATGCATGTATTCTTTCTACTTCCATTCCCAATGGACAAATAATCTTCTTGGCTTTGTAGGTAGTTTTTGGCAACTCATTTTTCTTCGGAAGCATGTCCACTAAAAGACCTTACAGTGTCGTGAAACTCTTGTCGGACCAACCGTTGCTTACCTTCAATTTCAGCAGTTCAAGCACAGTTGACAACCTTGTGACTTTGACTTGCAGCATGTGAACAAAGGTTTCTTCGAGTCCTCCATCAAGTCTCGGAATTTAATATACTCTCTCTCATCATATTTCCCTTCTGCATCTTGAAGCATCCGATCCAGATTGTCATCATGCAGCCTATCCGAATCGGAACCACAATCGACATGATCATTCGACAGCATATCATTGACTTCATCGACGATATTATTACTACCTTCCTGTGTAATCTACTCTTCACCATGATTGGTCCAATTTTCATACCCCTTTCTGAAACCCCTTCGAATCAAGTGCGCTTCAATCTGTGCTCAGTTCTTAAACATATTTAGATTCTCGCAGTCAATGCATAGACAGTACATATATTCCACCCTTTTATTTAACATATCCTCCTCGGTGGCTCTTGTAAAAGCAGAAATTCCATTAATATACTCTTCACTCACATGGTTTCTAGCGTACATCCAGCTTCGATCCTATGTTATGCATATAACAATTTAGTATAACATAATTAATTAATTACTATACTATATATATACGATCCTACATTATGCATATAACAATTTAGTATAACATAATTAATTAATTAATTACTATACTATATATAGGATCCTACATTATGCATATAACATTGAATTAAGTAGAAATAGATTATGAATTGACTAAACCCTAAATCATGCTAGATGTAAATAATCTACATCAAGCTAGTTAGATCTAAACCATCTTCAATTCTCCTATCACCAAAAGCTATATCTAAATTATAATACAATTAGGAACAAATTACTAACCATAGCTACCCAATAACTTAGTGAATCCACAATTACTCTTGCCAAATAATCTCCTTCCACTAAATGGCCTCAAAGCCCCACCTCTAGCTCAAAGCAGTAGTGTATAGATATGGAATTTAAGATAGAGGGTCGACGGGTCTACGTGCAATTAATATAATGGAATTATCACAGACGGTTTCAATTAAAAACCATATATGATAAACTAATTATTACAGACGGTTTTTCATTGGAACCGTCTGTGAATTATCACAGACGGTTCAAACTAAAAACTGTTTGTGATACTTTATAATATCACAAACAGTTCTTGTTAGTAACCGTCTATGAGACTTTACAGACGGTTTTAACCACGAACCGTCTATAATAATTCACTTTCACAGACGATTTTTAGTACTGGCAGCAACATAGACAGTCTCTAAACTAAAACCGTCTATGATTGTATTTAATACAGACGGTTTTGAGTAACCGTCTATGATGTGCCATCTAGTATTAGGCTTTGTGTAGTAGTGTGTGTTCATAGCATAATATAGGCATGCATATAGACTAATGTATGCATGTATAGACCCATTGGATAGATATCCCTTCTTGGCATATGATCAACATACACAGAACAAGTAATTTGTCTACTTAATGATCAGTACAAAGTAATCCTTCTAGTCACAAAAACAAGTCATTTTGGATATCAATATAGTCTTCAAAATGCAACTTTAATCACGAATTTCTATTTTAATATATTTATAAAACATAGGAATATGTCTAGCTTACATCTAAATTTTAAGGGTGTGTCTAATACACCTCTAAACTATAAAACCATCTAAACACCCCTCGAGAACTATACAAAACTGTCCAAATAACTCTTGAGGTGGTTTTAATTGTTTTGACACTGGCGAATAACATGGCCAATACCATGGCAGATGACTCGGAAAATGAAACTAAAAAAGATCTCTTAACCAAATGTGTCCCGTGTCAGTCTGTTCTACTTCGTTATCTCTTCCCCTTCTCTCTCTGTGTCTGCATCCTCCCACATGGCCACATCCGAGCCTAGCCACCACCGGCAGCTAGCTGCTGAAAACCTCACCAACCCACTTGCATCCCCATGGCCACCACCTCCCACCCATCCTGCCACCACCACCTAATCATCCGCAGCAGCCAACCCACCTTCGCCCAGCTCCATCCCAATCTCGTCACATGTAGATCATGCTGATGCGCTTTTCCAGCACGAGCTCCTCCGAGTTAATGAATTGGAACAAGACATCCTGCAGTAATAAAGTTTAATTGATTAGTTGATTAATGCACCAAGTACATAATAAATTACACTACTATTTATGCACATCCAAGAGGTGATTTTAGCTACTTACTTCCTGAGTGCGTCAAGATTAGTGCAGTTACTATAGAGAGGAAAAGCATGGAGGTTGGCAAGATTGCAATTGGGATTTGGGTTGCAATTTGGCAAGAAAACCGAATCGGCCAAGCAGGAATACGCCGCAGCCGCTGACACCGTCCACCTGGCTACAAGGCACGTCGCTGCCCGCCGCCCGCAGGAGCACGGCGCTGCTTTCCGATCTTGGCTCAGAACAGTACCGCCGCCGCCTTTAAGACCTGGCTGTGGAGCACACCACCGTCGTCGCCATCTTCCCGATCCAACCCAGTAGTGCCACAAGGTTGTTGGAACTAATCTTATTATTGTGTGTACTCGGTGTGTTCGAGTACTATAGTCGTAATCGAGTACTCGTGTGTTTGAGTACTACGTGGTCGTATGTCGAGTACTCAGTGTGTTCGAGTACATTGTAGTCGTGTGTCGAGTACTTGATGTGTTCAAGTACGTTGTAAGTCATGTGTCGCATGCTCGGTGTGTTCGAGTACACTATAGTCGTGTCGAGTACTCATGTGTTTGATTACACTGTAATTGTATTGAGTACTCATGTGTTTGAGTACGTGTAGTAGTCGAAGAGCAGTTGGAGATCGGTCACAGCAGACGTAGTCGTAAGTTGTAGCTACAGTGGTTGTAAGTCGTAGCTGTAGTGGTCGTAAGTCAAATTGCGCTGTGGTCATAGTCATAAGTTGAACAGCGTAGTGGTCGTAGTCATGTGTCGATGCAGTCGGTACTTGTATGAGTATTGTAGCATTCGGTACTCGTAAAAGTACTGTAGCAGTAGTCGTAGGTCAATAGTGGTCACAAACTACAGTTGATGGTCGGTGCTCGAAGACTTATATGGTCAGAGATGTGGTCGAAGAACTATGGTCGATAAGCTGTGGTCAGTGAAGCGGTCGAATGAAAGTCGTGGTTGTAGATGCAGTCGAGGTGCTATAGTCAACAAGCCGTAGTCGGTGAAGTGGTCGACAGTGCGTGGTCGAGTCTTTCGGATGGTGCTCAGAATGCTAGTCGTGCGGATCATAGAGAAAATCTTGGACAGTGGCGTGAGAATAGGTACCAGTTGTTAGTCGACTTAGTGAATGCGTGAGACTTATTTAAGCCATGTACTTCTTGTAAACAATTGGAGGAGTTGCAAGTGAATAGAACAGAGAGAAGAAAAGGGCGTGTATCGCCGAAAAGAAAAATTCTCTCATGTGTTTATTTGCCCTCCCTACTCGTGTGCGTGTGTCGTCCCATGAGAGAGCAATGTGTGTGTTCTCTCCTGGCGAGTAGATTATCGGAGCTGATTGGTTCAGTTCCAACAAAAGCTGCCGTCATGAGCCATTGCATGGTTGACGCAGGATGGAGATATAGGAGGGGAGAGAATGGGAGGAAGAAGGGTATAAGGTGGTGATCGGTTCGGCTGAAAAGCTCATGGCTTATGGCTGAAAACACTGTAGCTGGCTGAAAAAAGCACTGTAGCTGACAGAGGCTTATTTAGCATAATTAAATTTAAAAAAATTTAAAAATATAAAAAATATGTTAGCCCATTACGTATAATACAAACAAATACGGGAAAAAAAGAACCGGCAAAAAAGCTCAACAAAAAGCTAAAAGTTCAGAAAAAGACGAAACTTATGAATAGTGAAAAATAAGCCAGAAGCCAGAAGCCGAAGCCGAGTTGATCAGTGCCTAGTCACTAACATGCGGCCCTAGTATGTAAGAATTTTTCTTTATTTGATGTACTTAACAATCGCCACATCATTAGTCATATCATCCATCACAATGGCAAAACTACCATTAAAACCACTTCAGGGGACTATTTGGTTGGTTTTTGTATAGTTCAGAGTGTTTAAACGGTTATGTAGTCTACGCAGTAAAATAGAAGTATCCTAATAGTTTAGAGGTTAAATAGATATTCTTCTAAAATATAATAAAATTATAATATTATAAAAATACTTTTCAAGATAAATCTATGTACATTATTTTTTATGTGTCCAATTTAAATATTAAAAATATTTATAACTAAAATTTGTAATGTTTAAAAACGACTTTGTTCCCATGACCGGAGGGTTACAATATTCTAATACATGGTAGCTGGTGAGTCACAAACGGGGCCCACAAGATCACTCGTCAAATCAAGGACAAGACTGTAAACACGCTAGCTAGTAGCCTAGGACCATTGGAATAATTACAGTCAATTTGTTGTGATGCGCGTGCATAGTCAATACCATGCAAGTATGCAACATTGCATAGTCAGTACGATGATTGGTTGTACCGTGTAAGTATAAGCTTCTGTTTTTAGTTTCTGTTTGAAAAAGCTAAAAGATAATATAAATATTCGTCTTCTCAAAGCAGCTTATCTATTTCTCTCGCTACCATCTCGTTCCGGGGATAAAACAGAGGGTCAAGTATCACGCATCTCACTTCTCTCGCTCTCGTCACGCATACACATCTCTCTCTTATTTTTTTTTTCACCGCTCATCCCCTATTTCTAAAAGCCACTTCTTTTGACTATCATTATTTATTTTCAGCAAAAAGCTAAAAG
The DNA here is from genome assembly GCA_017311315.1 of Dendrocalamus latiflorus. NCBI lineage: Eukaryota > Viridiplantae > Streptophyta > Magnoliopsida > Poales > Poaceae > Dendrocalamus > Dendrocalamus latiflorus. The sequence continues at coordinate 23,838,641 of CM029639.1, read as the reverse complement.
ATACAGTCAAAAGATATCAGCAAAAATCAATACGAATGCCCCTTACCCTTAAGATCAATCGGTGGTCCCAAAGAATTGTGCCTTGTGCCACAAAGGGTGCTTCACCAGCAAGGCTCCCGTTGGACGTTAGAATTGAATTGGGTTTGTGGAATTAGAGTGCCAGTTCAATATCTAATAGGTTTGAATTGGACGACAATTCCTTTTTTTGTTAACAAAGAAATTGTCACATAGAAATGGAATCTTCAACAAATTCGAAAATCCGTTTGGATGCCAAAATTGTTTGGTTGGAAATGAATTAGGCCCAAAATCAGAAGAACGGAAGATGGGTGAGCCTCACCGGTGGCGGGAGCCTGCCGGTTCGTTTGGACCACTAATCGGACTGCAGCTATCAGAGTGGAGGGATGATTCCACATCTGGTGGCAAGGTTACCTAAGGACCTTGTGGGGCGTCGAGGATGAAGAAGGTGCTCGGATCCAAGAAACTCCAAATCCGGCGATGGCTGGACAGAGATGATGAGGAGTGCCAGCGAAGAGGAAGAAGAGGTGGTGACGTCATTGTTCAAGAAGATGACGGTACGGTAATATCGGCAACGAGGAAGAAGACCTATGAAGAGGAGCTTGGTGTCGAGGCAATCATCAAATCTACTTGTTAGTGGGTCACTGGAGCTACTCGCCGATGAGTCGTCGGTGCAGTGGTAGTGGAGGTGGCGGCCGAAGCCTCGACGATGAGGGGGAAGGAGGAAGAGATGGGGAGAAGAGCTGAGAACCCCGGATGCTATGCACCTTTCTTTGTGACGGGGACTAAAATGTAGCGATTTTAGGATTTCAACCCATTCAGATGGATGGGGCTCTAAATTAGAGGGTTGTTTTATGTATCGCTCGATTCAAGTGGAATTAGGCTCCAATTCCATGGTAAATCCAAACAGCAGAATGGTAAGATCCAATTCCATCATGTAGGCTAGCAAAAACAAAATGGTGTTGATAAACATTTTCTAGATGTTTTCTTTCTAACTATCATCTAGATTTGTGACCGTTTGATTTGAAATCCAACGGCCACGAATTCTCCCTTGCAAATAAAAATCCCCCTACCTCTCCCAAAAAAAAGGCTATTGGATCTCGAATGTAACGGTGCTAAATTTAGATGATTGTTAGGAAGAAAATATTTGGATGATGCTGAACACACCCCAAAACAAAATTGCAAGTTTTTCTTCGAGGCGAACTAATCATCATGATTGCTTAATTAATTTTCTCAATTCCCACGAGAATGTGATGGAATGTCATGATCGAGTAGTCATGACTTGTACACTACCATATGAAAGATCACGAGCCACTTGGATTTGTCTGTACTTTTGGATAACGCATGCAGTATGTATTGCCATCCATGATCCATCGAAGACTAATTTCAGGTAGAGATCACCTGCCGCGGCCAGCCACTGCTCCCGCTGCAGACCCTGCAGCACGTCCGTGCCAGCGTCTGGTGCACGCGGGCAGGCGGCGACGCCGCCGTGCCGTCCCTGTCCGGCGATCACGTCATGGTCCTGCACTACGGCAGATGGGGATGATTGCAACTTGCAAGTAGGTCAGCTGTCCGGTCCCTCTTTGTTTTCTTTCGACGCCACAAACTTAATCAGAGGATATATACATGCGTGCAGGCTTGAGCAAAGAAGCGTTGCTTTCTGCTCAAAATTCAGAGTGCACGAGCCCCCATCATGTTTCAGATAATGCATGCCATTGCTAGCGAAAGGTTTGACCAGATCATGTTTCAGAAATATTGCTAGATAATGTAATAATGTAATAAGCTTAATTTTTTATTTGGCCCTATTGTACCACCTTACTTTCAAAAGTAGCCGCATGCACCATGAATTTGCAAATCTAGCCCATTAACCAACCAGGAAGAACCAGTATGTGAAACAGATCTCCTACCGCGGCACATTCATCCCACCGCGGCAGCACCCCCAGCACGATACAATTTGGCCGGACACGGCAGGTAGCGGGACCCACGAAGGTGCCGCACCATATGACCGTGGTAGGGACCAGGAAAGGTGCCATTCCATGTCTCTGCCAAGGTCGGGTGGCGCAGAACCTTGGTGGGTCCTGCCACCTACAGTGTTGTGCCAACATGTGTTGCACTCGTCGGCAGTGCCGTGGTGGCCGGATGGTACCATGGTCGGGTGGTGCGGTAGGAGCCACGCGTCAACTGCTGGTTCTTTCGCGCTCGGCAAGAGGACTACATTTGCAATTCGTATCGTATTTGGCTAATTTTGAAATTAAGGTGGCATAATGGGCTAAATAAAAAATTCACCTGCCTGTTGAAAAAAAATGCCAGACAGTTGTTTTCCTTTTTTATAGAGAGAGAGAAAATAGGATAGAGTAGTTGCTAGCATGATTGATGATCCGGACCATTCTGTAATCAAACAATGAATCTTTGGTTAATTGACACGAGACGGAAGCAAATAATATGATAGAAAGCTACAAGGCAGACATCAATGTGTCACCAAACATTAGTCTCCATCCTCAAGGAGCTCCCTGGCTCATATACCACGATTATTAAGGAAGTCACCATCCTCCGAGCCGAGACATGTAAAATTGTATATTTGTACAATGTATACTGATATTGTGCTAGGGCCTCCAAATCAAGTAGTGCATGCGTACGTAGGACCGTAATGACAATAAAATAAGGGGGTGAAAGGTATCTTTCCTAATTTTTTTAGTACTAGAAATCTTTTACTCTAAAGTTAGAGAGCTAAAAATATTGGATTTCATAGTCTACAACCAAGCAACAGCCTAAAACAATGAACATGCACAAATTCTGCACCTGACCAGTCTGACCGAGCCCAAAAACGGTGTGACCGCTCCCCTATTCCTATAACAGAAAATTAGTCCGAGTCTAAACCACTTTTCCTATAAACCTCAAAATCCATGATCAAATAAAATCAAATTTTGCATACACCTTACTGAGAGTCTCATAAACCTATTCCATCCAAGGATCGGAAAGACCTTGACTAAAGTCCTAATATTTTCTCAAAACATGCAAGGTTACACCAAAATCAGGCAAATCTCAAAAACTTGAGATACAACTTGCTCATGGGTTAAGAACAGCTAAGATGTCTCTAGATGTGTTCTAATGTCATAACAAACAAAACCACCCAACAAATTGTAACCAAAACTCTCAATCAAGAAACCTCAAGAAGAGCATAAAATCAAGCAAGAACCGGGCAATTTTGAAATCTTACAAACCGCAGTGCATAGATGGATGGGATATAGTCTACATGAGTCATCTCTATCACTTACATATCCTTAACACGTAACAAGATCAAAAAGAGAAGAGGCAAAGAACCAACAAGAACAAGAATAAATCAACTAAGACAATAAGACTTTATAAGAGATGAACAAAGTTGATTCTCTTGCTACGTGAGGTGAAAGTTTTATAGTCATTCCATGAGGACAAGAGAGTACACCATAATACTCATTCTTTTCTCTCAAATCCTAACCCTAACTCAAAGATGGTTGGAATGGTTAGCCACATGCCTCCATCCCCATCCTAATAAATAGATGGAGCAACCAACCCAATCTAACCCTAATGGATAATATCCACTAACACAAATGGAGAAACCTATTAAACTCACACAACACGAGTTTTACACTCACACTTTATTCATGCACGCTTTTCAAAGCACGTCATGTCGAACCCACTAAGTCTTTAGCTTTTAATCCACTTGATATTTTTAGTATCATTTTTATCTAAACTGCTTTCCCAAAAGCTACTCAAGCGTCATGGTTTTGATCCAATAGCCTAGTTCTTTTTAGCTTATGACTTTTCTCGAACAAATAAAAGGGACATCTTCTCTACCATCATTTCAAAGTGGCTTATCAGGATAGTCTTTTCAAAGTGACTTATCGGCATTCATTTTGTTCATATAAATGCATGTGCTAGAGTCAAGAATCATAAGTCGCAGATATAAATTATAAGCCACGCTAAAAAGAACCCACCTAAAGTTTTTAGTATTTGGCCAACTATCAAAATACCCTCATCTAGATCCAGTATTCACCTTCCCTTGTAAGCAACCGTCATGCTTGCCACGTGTAGATGCACTCTTCTACTTCGGTTCTTACCACACCTCACTTGGACCGACCAATCCACTTGATGCAACCCATCACTCAACCTTTCCTTCAACATTCATTGCTTTCCTTGTGCCATGCTTGAGCTCAACCATCTCATATGGTATCCTTCACCATTCTTAACCTCAGCTCTTTATGAGCATAGTCCCAATCATCGCCATTGACTATAGTTGACTTCCAGCTTTCCTACACATCCAAAGATAAAAAATTGTTTTTAGACACAAGTTCTTCACAACTTAACCCACATTAGCTCAAACATATTTCATGCAACATAAATACATAGACCTAGGGCCAAATTCCCAATCTTTGGCCAAATTCACAAAATGCAGAGCTCACTATCGAAAACAAAATTCCCCAGTCAGATAGTTGAGCACAGTCGGTTTGATCACTATGCACAGTCGGTCTGACGGGTTGTACCAGCGGCACTAGACTAACTGCTCATTAGAGTTGGTCGGGCCGACATGGACTGAAACCAGATTGAAAATCTAAATCTTTCATAAATTTGAATTTCAACTCAACATACATTGATGATGATTCATCATAAAATATTATAGACCTTTTCATATGGCCCCTCACCATACAAATTACATTGCTATTGATCGATACATCTTAATGAGATGATGTATTATGCAAGTACGTGGGAGTATCATCATCTATATCAAAGTTGAAATTGCAAGCTATGCTATAACTAGAAACAACCATCGTTATTTGAGATTTCCAAGTTGTGGGAGCGGTATGGCAATAGAGGCGATGAATGGTGACTTCAAATTTCCCCCCAATTATTCACCGATCCTCACTCCGATAGCTACAGAGCTATGAAGATTAAGATGAAAAGCCAACACAAAAGCCAGCAAAACAAAAAAACAAAATTCCAAGAAATTTGGTGCTCAAGCAGTCAGACCGGCTGCCAGGGGTAGTCGGACTATCATCTTGGTGCCTATACCGGGAGAAGTGCAGTTTGACTGGCCTCCCCTATTCTAAAACTAAAATTTCAGGCCGCGCCGATTCAACTTTTGGTGTAACTCCAAAAATACAGTCCAAATGACATGAAATTTTGCATACACCTTTATTAAGATCTTGAAAACTTATTCCATCAAATGATCATAAGAATCTATGACAAAGTATTGACCTTTCTCAAGAACAAGCAATATTTACACTAAAACCAGACAAAAACCAAAAACAGATAATATGACTTGTTCATGGGTAGAGGATTACCAAGATGGATCTAGATATATTCCCACATCTCACAGCAAGCAAGAACAACCAAGGATTATAGGCAAAAAAAATACTCGGATCAATAAATCACTTGAAGAGGTCAAATCCTAGCAAGATCGGGCAACTCCAAGAACTTGTCAAACTTGATGCCTATACGTTCTGATCCTCACCGAAGTCAAAGCTATCCTCTGAAAAATGATGAATTGAGCAACATGAGCATATAAAGTACTCCACAAGTTACACCAGAAGGTTTTACAGAGTTAATGCATGCATAAGGATTAACAAAGAAAGGCATAATAAGGTTAGTTGCACATAAAGCGAAATTGAAGTAAATACTGTAAGTAGATTCAAAAGCCGAATTTGATACAATAAATAGAAACAAGATTCTAACAAAGTAATATTGTTAGTGTAGGCTCCAACTGTTGGACCGAAATGGCGACAGAGGGGGGTGAATGTCGACTAATTAAAATGACCCCCTCAAGTACTTCCTCGTAAATCGCCTCTCCAATAGCTACGAAGAGCTATGAAGATGGAAGTTTTTACTCTCTGGACACTTGAGCAATCAGAGGAAATGAGCACAAAACACAGAGAAATCAAGAAACCAAAAACTCATCAAAAGCATCAAGCGAAACAGGGTCCCAGGGGGTGGTCGGTCAGACCGCTGTTGGAGGGCCGGTCTGACCGGTCACATGCCGCCGGTCTGACCGCCCTTGGTTCCCCGGTATGACTGCTCCAAGAACGTCGGTCTGACCGCCCCCCTGTCCCAGGCAACCCGAGAAGGCTCTGAAAATCCTGAAGTTTGAGTACAATTTCAGAACTTTGAAAATCAAAGAACAAAGTGAATTTCTTCCATCCTTTTTTGTCTCAGAGCACCACAACTATATTCTAAATAGTAAAGAGGGCTTGAGAAACAAAGAAATCAAAGAAAAGAACAAGAATTTCAGAGATTTGCCAAGGACTTGAAAAGTACAGAGGCAAACCACAAAATCCAAATTTCTCCTCAATCATTGAATCTTTGATCACGAGCTTTTGCAGATAAGTTAGCAATAGCAAAAGGACTTCTCAGACCAAAAATCAGGCCATCTCAAGAGGGGAAACACAAAAACCATCAAAACCCTAGAAACGGGCTGAAGAACAGAGAGCCCCCAAAAAGGCAAAACTGAAATCAAACACTTGGCTCTAGGATTTTAGCTGACCAAGGGGTCTAGAAATGTAATCCCATCATAGAGCAACCCATTTTGGGCCTTCCCAGCAAGGAACAACAAGAAAATGAAAATCTCACAAATCCATCACAGAGTGTATCGAAGGAAAAAGAGACAGAGAGCTCAAGAACTGAAACAAACACCATCTCATATTGATAAAGCGGAAAGGAGATATATGATTGATACAAGACGAATGATTACAAGACTCTCAATCTATCCTCTCCTTCTCCCAACTCAAGAACACTAGAACTCTCTACATGCTTGGGAGGAGACTCACTCAGGAACACATCGAAGGAGACAAGAAGCAACAAAACTCTGCCTCTCCTACCAACTAAAGCCTCACCAAATAAAGCCTAAAGCCAAAGCAAACCCCTAAAGCTCATTTTGACTAAAGGAAACCCTAGAAACCCTTGGAGTCCATGAGGGGGCATGCAGCCACTCCCTCCAATTTATAGCCCTTGGCTAACGGGTCTCCAACCCGTTACGCCCGCTAAACCCGAACGGAGCCCGCTCCCGCTTTTGCAGCCTCGCGAAATTACCATTTCGCCCCTCCTACACCTTCCGGGAAGCTTCCGCGCTCCTTGTTGTCCAAGCCTCGCAACCACCTCGAGTTTCCGCCGTCTTCGACACATCTCGACCATTCTGACCTCGACACCGCCCGTGTCTAGTCCGGTCACCTCGTGTCTCGCCACGACTCCGTCTCGACGTCCTGCAGCTAACACAGACAAGAAACACATCAAATAGCACCGCTCGATACATGAAAGCATAAATGCATTAGTGGAATAGCCCAAACCTGACAAGTCGACATAATATGCAACATAAACCCTTTGACCAGGTTTGACCAAGTTCGATCGAGTCCATTGCACCACGCAACGACATGGTCCGAACCAACCAAATCAAACTCGACTTCCCTAAACCAATGTCAATTACTCATCGCACACATGGGATGACCTCCACATGGTCTCTCAATCTCCCCCTTGATGAGTATATTGACAAACCCCGAAAAAGCACAAAGTTGAGTTTGAAATGCAAGAAGGAAGTCAAACATGGTCCAAAGGGAGGAAAAGATGCTAATGACCATGTCGACACAAGGAGCAAAAGAAAGAACAAGTTTTCCTCAAGGCTCCCAAAATAGCTTTTTCTACCGCTATTCTCCCCCTTTTGGCAATAAACACATCAAGGATGCAAGGAAGAGAACAAGTCATGGAAATGGATGAAATGGCTAAAGTTTGATTATTCTAAGCATTTAGAGCCATGGGAATTATCCAAAATGACCATGAAGTATTACATCAAGCCATAACTCAATAGAATGCTATCTAGATCAGGACAACCTAGTGAGAAGAGAAACAGCTAATAAGCAGCATCCTCGAATCACAAGATAATAGTAAGAAGTCTGAACAACTAAACGATAGAAGCACTCTAATCTATGCTAGAAGGACTAAACCCAATGCACCAAAATGCAATGCAGCAGAATGGAGTAAGAGCATAATCAATATGATAAAGCAGTAAAGCACAAGGCTCCCCCTCACAATAGTCCATAAGGACAAACCACCCCAAGCTCTCCCCGCAGAACTGAAAACCTAGAGCTATCCAATGGCTTGGTAAAGATATCGGCTATCTGGTGGTCACTCTCCACAAACTGGAGCACAATGTCACCCTTCTCTACATGGTCTTGAAGGAAGTGATATCGAATATCAATATGCTTGGTCCGAGAATGCTGCACTGGGTTCTTAGCAATGTTAATCGCAGAAGTGTTATCACAAAAGAGTGGAACACTGTCGATAACTAACACAAAGTCCCGCAGGGTCGAGACCATCCAGAACACCTGGCTACAGCAACTGGCTGCAGCAACGTACTCGGCCTCTGCGGTGGACTGTGCAACACCGGACTGCTTCCTCGAAGACCAGGAAACGAGAGAAGTGCCAATGAACTGGCAGGTGCCCGAAGTGCTCTTCCTATCTATCCTACAGCCAGCAAAGTCTGCATCCGAATAGGCTCTCAAGGAAAGACAGGACGAGGAACAGTACCAGATACCATAGTCAATGGTAGCTCGAAGGTACCAAAGAATGCGCTTCACCGCCTGGCGGTGAGATACGCGAGGAGAAGCCTGAAACATGGGTATAACAAGAATTTAAATCAAATTTAAACTAGGTTTGCATAAAAGTACACATGCATAATAATTTTAAAACAACATAAATAATTTAAATTACTGGGAGCAGCATGATCAAAGGTGTAACTTGCCTTGCTCGAAGTCCAGGTGCTGCGAATCGTCGAAATCGAACTCTCGGGAATAGTCGTAGTCTGCACTTGAAGAATCAAAGAAAATAAATTCAAATAAAATACAAAAATTATAAAATATATATTAATGGATAGATTATGATTTTAGATGAATTTAGGAGAAAGAATTAATGGATTCAGAGTTTGTATGAGGGAGAACGAATATTTGGAAGTTTTGGATATCACATGAAATGATAACAAAATCTGAGAATTACTTCTTGAATAGTACAGTGTCGTTAGGCTACGAGGTGGCTGGCGAACAGGCAAAATGGAACCCCAGTGATGAGGTGAAGGTGATGACACGGGTACGACGGCGAGGAACGGCAGTAGTCACCGGCAGTGAGGGAAAAACGACAGTGACGATGTGGTAGTGACAACATAACAGGTTGGAGAGAGGTAGTACCAGGTATGGAATGTGGAGATGTAAGGAGAGAATGGGATATAACACGGTATGGTGAAGCTACGAAAATTATCGGCTAAGCCAGAAACCCACTGGAGATGGCACCATCGACGGCAGAAGTCGAAAACGGTCATTTCCACGGAAAGCTCAATTTCTGACGATTGGCTCCACGAAAAATTAAATAAAAATGGTGGATAAATTTCTTGGAGGCTAGGACACGATATGACATGAACAAAAATCAAATAACTCGCCAAACAAGCGGTGTGCGCAAAGAAACATTTTTAGTGTCGTGGCTCGACAAGGTCAGCAAAGACTTGAAGATCTTCATGCGATGGCGATGGAAGCACGACGTAGAACGCGTCAAGGCAAACTCAATGGTATAGATGGCTCGGCCAAAGGACATCGAATGGTGGTGGAACATGGTGGAGAAAACCTTTGGCGACCGGTGGGTTGACATCGGCATTCCGGGCAAACGGAACGGAGATAGTAGGTGGGGTTTGCGGCGAAATGAAAAGGGGAACACGGGGAACTCGATGCTCACCTCGGTTGTGGTGGAACTGCACAGTCAGCCAACGGCGAGGAGAGAAGCGGCGGTGTAGTTTGGCCCACGGTGGCGTCGATGCCCCGGCGAAGCTCCTGCGCAGGCGAGGGAAGCACCGTGTAGAACGCGCGAAGGTGATGTGATCAATGGTGGTAGGACTCCACTGTAGGCTGCGCAAGCGGCTGATGAACGCCGTTCGGTTGGCGAGAGAAAAATGTCGATTACGGAGAACAGGAAGGGAGAGAGGACTTGAGATTTTCAGGGGTGGATGAGGATGAGAAGGGGCTCATGGGGCTCTCTTTTATAGGCGCTGAAGAGGACGGGAGAGGGAGATCAAGCGACGTTGTCAATTCGGGCGACGGTTTCATTTTCGTGTAAATGCGCATGAAGGAGCAGAGGACGGTTGGGAATGGAGGAGTCTTGAAGAGAGAGATTGAATGCACTTGATTGCACAAGGAATCGTGGAGGAATTCATAAGGATTGAGAGCTCCAAATGACGTTCATGGCGACAACTCTGGACAGAGAAACGGGTGAGGAAGGAGAGGAGAGAGAAAAAGGAGGAGAAAAAATCTAGAAAAATTCAAAAAATAAAATAAATTAGAAAATTCAAGAAAATTTCACAAAAATCCTTAGAATTTAAAAAGATCAAATAAAATAAATTTGGATCTAATTGAAGTTTATTTTAACCAGTTAAAAATATTTTTTTCTAAGCTTTAATTTAATCCAAATAAATTCAAACAGACTCCAAGAATTTGAAAAGAGGATAGAAATGGATATATTAGAATTTTTGATGAATTTAGAAATTTGAATGGGCTTAATCGGAGTTAGGATGAAGGAGAACGAGCTTCTGAAAGTTGAAACTAAAGAAAAAAGGAAAAAGAAGATTTTCTGAATTATTTTTGTATTGAAAAAGGAAGATTATGATGTCAGCGAGGAAATGATTTTCGGTGGAATTATTTTTTCTGTAGAAAAAGGAATTTATGACGTCAGCACTGGATTTTCATTTTTGGCCGAATTATTTTTCAACAGAAAAAGGGTTTTATTCACTGACAGGTGGAACCACTACTACAGAAAAGGTCATCACAGACGGTTTTGTGAACCGTCTGTATTTATGGGTCAGTGATAATCGAAGGTCATCACAGACGGTTTTCGGACCGTCTGTGATTATCAGCTATCACAGACGGTTTTTGAGTAAAACCCGTCTGTGATAGCTGATAATCACAGACGGTTTTGACTCCAAAACCGTCTGTGATACTGGCGTACGTGATCCAGAGACCAGAGATGAAGAAAAGGAGTGGGAAGAAGCAGATGGATAGTCGCTCACCGAAGAAGTCGGCTATGTCGGCTGCTCACGAAGAATCTGGGAATGTCTTTTTTTTGCACTTTTGTAATAAAATTGCCTTGCATTTAAGAAGGAAAAAGATGGATTGTGGGAGTGGACATCACATCTCGGCAGTAGTCGGCATATACTATTACTACAAGGTCTCTAAACAAAGTTATATGAAGCAAATGACACAAACTAGTGTATCCGGTTCATTGAACGGGAACACTCGAGTGTCACTTACTTCATGCCCCTTGAAGGTCTATGTGGCATATACACTAGAGTAGTCCTTGATTGGTTAATTTGTGCTCTCAAATTGTAGGGTTGCACAAGATTAATCTTGGTCGTCCCGCTACTAAATGAGGAAGCAAGAAAAGTGAAACATGACACAAACTAGTGTATCCGGTTCATTGAACGGGAACACTCGAGTGTGTCACTTACTTCATGCCCCTTGAAGGTCTATGTGGCATATACACTAGAGTGGTCCTTGATTGGTTAATTTGTGCTCTCAAATTGTAGGGTTGCACAAGATTAATCTTGGCCGTCCCGCTACTAAATGAGGAAGCAAGAAAAGTGAAACATGATAAGATAAGGAAGCAAGAAAAGTGAAACATGATGCTCAATGTTAGGAAGAGAGGAGAGGAGTAGAGGGAAGGGGGAGAAGGGAGGGGGTGATGTGGACAGAGAGAGGGGTTATGTGCCTATACTATATACTATATACTAACACAACAAGCAATGTAATATGTACCAAATAGCAAACTAATTAAGCAACTGCAGTAAACAATGTACCAATGTAGTATGTACCAAATAGCAAATTAAACTAAGCTACTGCAGTAAACAATGTACCAATGTAATATGTACCAAATAGCAAACTAATTAAGCAACTGCAGTAAACAATGTACCAATGTAGTATGTACCAAATAGCAAATTAAACTAAGCTACTGCAGTAAACAATGTACCAATGTAATATGTACCAAATAGCAAACTAATTAAGCTACTGCAGTAAACAATGTACCAATGTAGTATGTACCAAATAGCAAACTAATTAAGCTACTGCAGTAAACAATGTACCAAATAGCAAACTAATTAAGCTACTGCAGTAAACAATGCTCACAATGCTCAAAACCATAGTCCATCACAGAAACTGCTCACAATACTCAAAACCCTAGTCCATCACAGAAAGTGCTCACAATGCAAACGGTAATCGAGGGGAGGTGGCCGGCGACGGGCTCGAGAGGGGCTCGGGGGAGGCGGCCGGCAACGGGCTCGACGAGGGGCTTGGGGGAGGCGGCCGGCGACGGGCTCGACGAGGGGCTCGGGGGAGGCGGCCGGCGACGGGCTCGACGAGGGGCTCGGGGGAGGCAGCCAGCGACGAGGTCGAGGGAGGCGGCCGGCGACGGGCTCGACGGAGGCGGCCGGCGAGGGGCTCGGGGAGGCGGCCGACGAGGGTTCGAGGAGGCGGAGGCGACGACGGGCTCGGGATTTAATTAGATCTAGATCGAATAACTACGCAGCACACAGGGAAAACCCTAGCCAGAGGGTATATATAGGGAGGTTATCACAGACGGTTCTAAACTTAGAACCGTCTGTGATAAATATCACAGACGGTTCTAAGTTTATAACCGTATGTGATAGTATAACTATCATAGACGGTTATAAACTTAGAACCGTCTGTGATATTTATCACAGACGGTTCTAAGTTTAGAATAACTATCACAGACGGTTATAAACTTAGAACCGTCTGTGATATTTATCACAGACGGTTCTAAGTTTAGAACCGTCTGTGATAAGCCTTTGCGACTGTAGTTATTAAGACAACACCAATAACCACAGCTGCATTCATATCCACCACCAAACAGCTGCATTCATATACAACACCAACCAGCTGCATTCATATCAACCATCACATGTACATCACACATATACATCACATATACATAAATGCCAATACACATACATTTTCACATATACATTTTCACATATACATTTTGTCACACATTTTCACATATACATCTCAAAATTGACTACATCACACATTTTCACATATACATCTCAAAATTGTCACACATTTTCACATATACATTCTTATTGTACTTGCTTAATTATTTCCTTTAAAAATTAACCCTTCATCATGATCAATGCGTACGTAACTAGTTTCGTCACGTTGTTCATCGTCGACCCTTATGCCATTTTCAAAAGGAGGTAACTCGTCAAATTGATTGTATTCCTCCTCGTCCACTACATTCTCCACTCCGACAATTCTCCTTTTTCCATGAAGAACTACATGGCGTTTCTTATTTGCCGGGTCGGTTATATAGAAAACTTGAACAACTTGATTGGCGAGTACGAATGGTTCGTCTTTGTACCCGACACGTTGGAGGTCAACGGTCGTGACACCGTACTTGTCAACCTTCACCTGTGGGAGATGCACCCAACGGCAGCGAAATAAGGGGATCTTGAAAACCACATAGTCGAGCTCCCAAATCTCTTCTATGAAGCCATAGTACGAGTTTCTCGACCCATCGGTACTGAATGCATCTATGCGGACACCACTGTTCTGATTAGTGCTCTTGACATCCTGAGACTGCGTATAGAATGTGTACCCATTTATGTCATATCCTTGCCATGTCACAACTGTAAATGTCGGCCCTTTTGCCAACCATGTCAGCGTCTCACTCGGTGAGCTCCTAGCGATTTGCTCCTTCAACCATTGGTTGAACCAACGATTGTGTTGTCTCATGATTCAAACATCCGGCCGCTTTGGATTCTGTTGCCGAAGCACATCCTTGTGCTAGTCCACATAAGGTGCCACTTCAGTCATGTGTTGCAACACCGTGAAATGGGCTTCAGTGTACGTGTCCATATCTGGAGTGATTGCTTTCCTTCCGATAGTTCCGAGACCCTTCAGCCTCCCCTCATGACGAGATTGAGGGACACCTATCGGTTAAATCTGAGCCATATAATCGACACAAAACTCAATAACATCTTCGCTTGCATAACCTTCGACGATGCTGCCCTCCGGCCGAGAACGATTCCGTACGTAGGACTTGAGAATTCCCATGAACCTCTCAAATGGGTACATGCTACGTAGGAATACGGGCCCGCACATTTTTATCTCCCACACAACGTGAACAATGAGATGGACCATGATATCGTAAAACGAAGGAGGGAAATACATTTCAAGGTGACATAGAGTCATCACCACCTCGTCCTGCAGAGCATCTAGTCCTTCGGGATCGATGACCTTCTGAGCAATTGTGTTAAAGAAATAACATAGCCTCATGATTGTCTCTCGGACTTTGATCGGCAAAATATTTGTAATTGCAATAGGGAGCATCTGTGTCATCAACACATGACAATCATGAGACTTCATGCCATTTAACTTCAAATCTTGCATCGAAACAAGTTTCTTCACGTTGCCGGAGTAACCAGACGGAACTTTGACACCATGCAAGCACTGGCACAGTTCTGTTTTCTCAGCCTTGGACAGAGTGTAACACGCAGGGGGAAGGTACGTTCGTCCATTATCAGTGCTTGTCGGTGCTAACTCAGGCCTGATGTCCATGTCAGCCAAGTCAAGCCGTGCGTTGACACCGTCCTTTGTTTTATCACGGATGTTCAGTAAGAGACCAATCAAGCTGTCGCACACATTCTTTTCTACGTGCATGACGTCGATGCAGTGCCGAACATCTAGGTACTCCCAATAAGGTAAGTCCCAAAATATTGATCTCTTCTTCCAGGTGTTCTTCTCATGAGCCCTCAATTTACGTCCCTTTCCGAGGACAACATCTAAATCCTTAACCACATCATAAACCTCGTGTCCCCTTAAATGCCTTGGAGCTGAACCGTCTTCCTTCTCTCCGTCAAATTGTTTCTTCATCTTGCGGTATGGTTGAGCCCTCCGAAGGAACCGGCAGTGACGCATGTAGACGGTTTTGCGTGAGTGTCTCAGCCACACACTCTCGGTACCATCTAAACAGTGAGTACAAGCTTTGGCACCTTTTGTACTATGGCCCGATAGGTTACCAAGGGCAGGATAATCATTTATGGTGCAGAATAATGAGCGCAGAGTGAAGTTCTCTCGGTTGTATGCATCCCATACCTGTACCCCTTCGTTCCACAGCACTTTTAGATCTTCCACCAACGGTGCTAGGAACACATCGATATCATTCCCAGGTTGTTTTGGCCCTTGGATAAGTATCGACAGCAAAATGTACTTTCGCTTCATACTCAACCAAGGAGGAAGGTTATAGATGCAGAGAGTCACGGGCCATGTGCTATGTCGGCTGCTCATGCTACTGAAAGGATTCATTCCATCTGTACTCAGTCCAAACCTTATATTCCTTGGTTCTGCACCGAACTCTGCAAAACTCCTATCGATGTTTCTCCACTGCGCGGAATCAGCAAGGTGTCTTATCATTCCATCCTTCTTGCGCTCCTCCGAGTGCCAACGCAGCAGTTTTGCCTCCTTTGGATTTGCAAAAAACCTTTTCAAATGGGGAATTATAGGAAAATACCATGCCACCTTAGCAGGAGGTCCTTTCATCGCCTCTGTTCCCTCGCCATCATCTGATTGATTGTTACGTTTGTATCGCGAAGCGTTCTGGCATGAAGCTTATCACAGACGGTTTTTTATTAAAACCATCTGTGAAAAACCGTCTGTGATAAGCTTCATGCCAGAACGCTTCGCGCGTGTTTCCATTGCCAGAACGCTTCATGTTTCGATCGTCTAATTAACGTCTCTCGATCGTTATACGAAGCGTCTATATCATTAATGCTTCGCGCTTGTTTCGATTGCCAGAACGCTTCGTGTTTCGATCGTCTAATTAACGTCTCTAGATCGTTATACGAAGCTTCTATATCATTAATGTTTGGGTATACGATGCTAAAGGTTAAATATGCGCGCCTAATCCAGGTCTCTTTTACGTACGTACAATATGGATTCTACTATTCTTGTGATCATCTCCTTCCTCTCATCTGTTCATCACGAATTGTTCGGCCGGAACCTTACACAGGCGGCCAGCAATTTGCATCTGGAGCAGCTTCTCCGCACACGCCCTGCTCTCCTTCCCCGACTTTCTTGCATCCGTCAGCTCGACCTCATCATCCGCCGTCGACGGAGGCGTCTCGCTGCCGCTCAAGAAAGGGAAACATCCCTCACCCTGGTTCTTCTCCACAATGTGCGCAAAGCGGAAGAAGCTCTACACGCATTGGAGAGACTGATGGATAGCCTTGCCGATCAAGCCAATACGGCAGATTCTGAGGAATCTTTTCATGCTATCCTCTACGACATTATGGATGCTTCTGATCATTTGCCCAGGCTGGAGGAGGAAGTGCTGAGGACAAGGGCAATCTTAACGGCGTTCGAGAATTTAGCGGCTGATCCTCCAAGTCCCCAAGTCGAAGAAGAAGCGTACGAAGCCCAAAAGATTACAATCTGGGAAACTCTTTACCTGTGCGACTTTTGTAATAAATTTTCCTCTAATTGAAATTAATAAATTTGCCTTTAATTTGTTATCTCTTGTCTCAGTAGTTCTATAGTTAAGTTATTAGAAGCAATGTGTACTTATATATTAACCTCTGATCTAGAATATGACAGACAAAGAAACATCATAGACGGTTCTTGTTAAAAACCGTCTGTGAACATTCACAGACGGTTCTTAACAACAACCGTCTGTAATAGTCGACACAACACAGACGGTTTTTAATATAAACCGTCTGTGATATTCCAGTATCACAGACGGTTCAGAGGTAAGAACCGTCTGTGATACTCCTTTTTCCCGCCACAAATACCACAGACGGCCTTCAAATTAAAACCGTCTGTAATAGTGTACATTACAGACGGTTTCACAAAATCGTCTGTGATTTGGCGTCTACTATTAGCCTTTCTGTAGTAGTGAACCGGGTTTATGGTGGACTAGGTCCATGCACAAGGGTGGAGGCTGAGGTGGCACGGGGAGGTGGTGTGGCACTGACATGGCGGTTGACTGGGCAACCGGAGCCAACATGGCTCAGCCGTGGTGCCACATGGCTGCCATGCATCTACCACGCAAGCACAAGCTGATGTGGCCTCGCCGACCAGTCGCCACACACATGACCCAATGGTTGCCGGCGCTCTGGCGGGCGGCGACGTACGGGGAGGGGCTCAAGAGCAAGAGGAGGCAATGGGGAATCCCTGGGTACCTTCGGCAGTGCTCGGCGATGATCGGAGGGCGGTCGGCGACGAGACGAGGTGGCGGCGGAGTGAGGGTGTCGACGATGAAGACATTCGAACAGCGGCTTTGCTCAACGGAGGGGCGGAGGATGGTCGCCGGGGCATGAGGAAGACTAGCATGGCGTCGGTGATGCTTTGCGTGGCTCAGAGTGGCCGGAATGGCCACCGGAGCTTCGGCCGAAGCTCTGCGAGGCGGCACACAACGCGAAAACGGCTCGGCCATAGAGGAGAGAAATTGAGTGTGGAATTGGGTGGAGTGAGGAGAGGGGATGCTCTAGAGCTTTTTATAGCGGTGGGGAGGGGATAACGGCCGGGGACGACCTCACCGGAGTAAAAACGGCCAAGGGTGGCGCGGTTAAGACGTTTAGGGAGGTTTAAAGGAGGGGAAACGGAAGGGATGAATGTGGAATGACGAGGAGAGCGACAGGAGTTAACAATGGCATCGAATGCCCGCATTAATGGCGTTAATTAAAAGCTCGGCAAAGAGCGGCCATGGCGACGGACAGAGGAAGAGGAGGAGGAGGAAGATGAAGACTGACGGGTGGGGTCGGGCTATCAGCGAGAGAAGGGAAAGAGCAGACGGTCGGATGAATGCCACGAGGCGAGAAAGAAATCAGGGCTGTTGGCACGATTAAATGAAGATGGACGCACGGGATTGGATCGGGCGATGGTGGATAAATCCAGGCCGTCGGCTAAGAATGAAGGGGTAAGTGGATGAGAGTGGCTGAGATTAAATCGGGTGTGGAAGATTGGATCTAGGCGTAGCACTTGTCAGCCCGAGAAGAGAGAGGGATTAAAATTCATTTTTGGTTTTCAAAAATACTAGGAAGCTTTGAAAATATTTAGAAAATAGCAAATAAAGTCTAAGAATTCCAAAACAATTCACAGAGATTCCTGGAGATGTTTTAGACTTAGGAAAAATATTTTCAACTTAAATTTGGAATTTTAGTTTTTACAAAAAATACTTTTTAGCTTTGAAATTGATTTTTAAAATCCAAACAAGCACAGAAAATCCAGATAAAAGCCAAATGCTTTTTAAAATAATTAATTTGAAATATAATTTTTATAGAAATACAAAATACCCTTTATTTAATAATATTTTTATTTTTTTTAATTAAATTACTTTAACAAAAGCCTTTTTAAAAGCTAAATATAGGCAAATAAAATCTCCAAAATTCAGGCAACTTAAGAACACTTGATTTTATTTTTAAAAAATTAATTTTTTACTGAGAATTTTTAAATAAACAACTGGGCTGTTACACCTTGTGCCATGCTTAAGCTCATCTATCTCATCTGGCATTCTTGGTCGTTCTAGGCCTCAGTTCCTCCATGAATATATAGTCCCGATCCTTGCCATGACCATGGTTGACTCCAAGCATTCCTACACATCCAAAGACAAAGAAATTATTTCTGGGCACAAGTTCTTCACAACTTAATCCACATTAGCTATAACATGCATCATGCAACAAATATGCACTGACCTAGGTCAAATCAAATCATCCCATGACTCAAATTCCCAAAAACCATAATTCAGCCAAAATGAAAATACTTCTGCTGGTTAGACCACCGGGGCTATAGCAAAATTGAAAACTAAATTTTCTGTAGAATTCAAATCCTAAAACCTGCAATATGATAATGGTTCATCACAACAAAACTTGGACCTTCTCACATGGTCCTTCTAAAAGAACATATTAACTACAAGCAGAGTATGCAAACCATGTTGAAGTCTTGCAGAACAAACAGTTCATGTCCAAACTTTTCCCTCGTTGAAAAGCTATGAAATAGATAATGTGATTCTATTTATCATCAGTAATCCCTACAACAGATATGCTGCCACCTACACATCAAGATCTGAAGAGTATCTGAGCCAAAGAAACATTTACATATATTGTGCTGCTTTTATGAAATTGTATGATACATCATTGCCATTGTTGTGCACTTTCCGTGCAAACATTTGGATGCCAAGGTTAGGGAACATGTAATTTACCTTCAACAATGCAATTTTTTTTTGTTTTCTCACCATTCCAAAGTTCTAGTTTGGGAGATGTAGTATGAAACAGAGTTACAATTTGTTATACTGATGACAGTGGAGCTTACCAAAAAAAGAGAGCAGTAAGTTACATAAGTTATGCACCTCATCATGCATTAGAGGTATGGAGCATTGTAGAAACATGGTAATTTCTCCAAATTGGCAGATCTTACTCACTTGTTAACTCATATTTGTTAATCCTATACAACAACCATAGATCAAGAAAGAATGATCGTAGATTAAAAGGAATTTTTTGCGAAAGATATAGTTCACATGCACTTCATTAACCTTCAGATGAATTTTGAGTAGTAAGTTAAAGGAAAATTTATTCATGGACAATGTAATTAGCGGTTTCTAGCAAATTTTTGTTGATCGGGAGTGAAGATGATTGCACACCATCACTTCCCTATCTCCGAATCAAAAATCTCTCCATATTTGTTTCTCCCTCAACTGAACAAATGAAATAATTTGGTAGCTTGTTTTTCAATGGCACAAATGAAATAATTTGGGAATAACTATGAGTATATTGTTTGATTAAGGGAGTAGTTGCATGAATACAGTTAGGCTTTTTGGACTTGGAGGAGACAATTTTAATGCAAACGGAGAAGAATCACTCAATAAGTCACTAAAGGAAGCTTAGAAGATGACAAAGTGGAGACGGCGGAAACTCGCATCCATGAAAATGAAAACCCTTCCACAACCACCGCTCCATCCTGCGGCTCTACTGCCATAGCCCCCACTGCCGCCGTGGTGCTCGAGTTCCTTGGCCACGATGGGGATGGAAGAGGGGCAAAGGAAGAGAAGTGAGGACTGGGTGGTGGAGATCAGTGGTAGGGACGGAGAGGGCGAGAGATGCAAGTGGTGGGGAGACGGAGGTTTCTAGGCAAGAAATCGACGATGCTACTCCTTATGTAGCGTCGAAGTAGGCAACCGTCAAGCATGCACATGGGAAGGGAACCTTTGAGTACGCACGTGGGGAGGGGAGAACATTATGTCACCAACTTGTCTTTTTATATTAGTAAAAATACCAAACTCTCTTTTAGTTTTCTCTCTTTCATCTTTTACCATTGAGCCATTGTTGCAATTTTTTCGCTCACTATCCTTACTTAAATGTTTTGAAAGAGGTTAAGTGGTTGTGCTATATCATTTAATAAGGATTTATATTGTTATTTCTCATTAACTATTTCTTAGATTTAGTACTTTCTTGGTCTACGTGCATGGTGGGCTATAGATAAATATAGTGAAATGGAGGGAGTTGTTTCCAGGACACACTTAAATCGAAAGATCAAGAAAGATCTACTCCTACTGTTTGTAAATGTATGACGTTTTAGAAAGCATGCAGTCATATTTCTTTAACTTTGACTACTACTCCTTCTGTTCTTTTTTACTTAATATTTTAGAATCTATGCCGTCAAACTTTCTAAAGTTTAACCACTAATAGATTTAAAAGTATCTAGATTGGCTATAAAAAACTTATATCATTAGATTTGTTGTTACAAATATTATCATAATTTTATAATTTTATTAGGATATCTTAATGTAAAATTATGAAAAGTGATAGTCAAAGTAGCATTTTGGAGACCGTAAAAAGTTAAAAACATCAAGTTAAAAAATTGGAGGTAGCAATATACAAAAAAGTATTTAGATTGGTCACGTGAAAATAGTATCATTATATTAATCATGAAAAATATTTTCATAATATAATTATTTTATTTTTTTATAAACATGTTATATAAAAATTAGAGGTCAAAGTTACTAGAGACAGTGTCATAGTCGAAAACGTTGTAGGTATACGAACGGAGGGAGTAAGGGCCCGGGAAAGATACTAACGAGAAGGCAAAGCAAAGGACACGGGCTGTAATGATCTTCCGGTGCTGTCTCGTAAACCTCCACATAGTCCATGCCTGCAAAATCCCAACGATACAGCACGCAATCACAAACAGAGCTTTAGCAGCCCAACCCTTTTCCACGACAAACGGCAGTCATCATCTACCATTCCAACAAACAAAGGCTAGTAATAAGTACCGTTGGACAGTGGGTTATGGTCGCCACCGTTGCTTTGTCTTGCTCTTAACACACGACCAGATATCATCATCATATAATGTACAACGCATTTCCCGTCGACGTCGAGCAAATAGTTTGTTGCCATCTTGGCACCAATGTATATTGAAGTTACACGGCTCTTCTCGCATCGCTTACGTTACATAGCAGTCACCCTTCAACTTGGGTTAGGAACTTAGGTGTAGATAACTAGATATACACACGGTGAACCCTTACCCATCCACCAAACAACAAGAAGCACAAAAGAGAACCAAACGAAGAAAAGAAAGAGAGATCTCCTGATTGGGTGTTACAGGTGTAATCCAGGTTATGCACTATGTACATTGCTTTGAGCTACCATGGAAACAGTTTCCTGCTGTTCCCAGTGTTACTATTCCCTTAGTATCAGCGGCCACCACCAGTCGACAAGAGTACTTTGGTGGGCTTCTTGCCCTTCTTTCCGACTCCCCACTTGGTTTATGCATCTCCACGCTCTTGTCCGCAGCTCTAGCTGAAGAAATGATGCTGCTGGCAAAGGACAAGGCGGATGTTGCTGCCGGCCCTGCGTAGCAAACAATAGTTACGCAAGGATTTCACTAGATAATGTTAGATTGACGTCTGTCAAAAACTCGAAACAGATATGGCGCGTGGCATACCTGGGTCCCTTGTACTTCCATTTTTACCAGTCGCGCCCCCAGTTTCAACTGTACGGGTGACTGCTGGTAACCAGCCACTGATTCGTACAGGATAACAACCAAGAGACAAATGGACCAGATTGGCAGCACACATTATTGTTCCAAAAAGAATGCCCCAAGAATGACCGCATGAGAGCATTATGTAGGATCGAACATGACAATCAGATAGGGATAAATAATTGTAACGTCTAGCGAAAGCCTTTTCACAAAATTACAAAAAAGAACAGTAAGAAAATGTATTTCTTCTCAGGTCTGTAGCAGTTACTGTAGCAAAATACTGTAGCAGTAACTGTAGCGATTGCTATAGCAAAAAAATCCGAAAGATAACTGATCAGCAAAACACGTTTTTCATTCAACCTAGCAATCAATTTTTAATCAAAACTAATTCACGAATATACGCAAAATATATATAGAGAGAGAGACCAATGCATGGAGAACCCCTAGGGATCAAAAAACCTGAAAAAAAGATAATATATGCGAATTAAAAAACTCACAAACTTTTATTCAAAAAGGTAGACACTATTCATCTTTTTTTGCATCCTACTCGCCATGTCATGCGC
Organism: Dendrocalamus latiflorus; assembly: GCA_017311315.1. Taxonomy (NCBI): domain Eukaryota; kingdom Viridiplantae; phylum Streptophyta; class Magnoliopsida; order Poales; family Poaceae; genus Dendrocalamus; species Dendrocalamus latiflorus. The sequence continues at coordinate 23,816,029 of CM029639.1, read as the reverse complement.
CCCTATTTTTTTCTTTACTCGATCGCTCCGTGCAGTGCCACCGCACACACATAACGTGTTTTTATACAGCCTCCTACCGCACCTATTAAATCTCTACTCAAAACCCTAATACAACTCGTCCAACTGGGCCCAAGCCTTTTTTTACCTCAACTAGGCTTTTGGCCCACTAATTTTCAAGAGACCCAAAACCCTTCCTAACATGGGTTTTCCAAAATTCCAACTTTACGCGTCATGTTTCGAAGCCTCCAGGACCACACCTCCCGTAACTTCTCCACGCATCATCCATCACGTGCCCTAGCCTCCGGACTGCACCTCCGTAGCTCCAACACATATCATACATCCATCGTTGATCTCCATACACCCTAAGCATGAGCCCGACCATCTCGTGACATCCTTGACCGTCTGAACCTCGGATCTCCCCATCCTAGTCCCGGTCCACCTCGTCACCGACCATGATCGCCTCCATGCTCACCCTGCACATGCAAAGACCAAAAAATATTTTTCTGGCACAAGTTCATCCCAACTTGACCAACATCAGTCCATGCACACCACACGTCTCGCATAACATCGATTAGCAATATTATCAAATATTCATCATCATAAATTAACCATTGTCAATTATTCATCACCAAAATATCCTAGACCTAACCACATGGTCTAACAATCTCCCCCTTGATTGACAACACCTCAAGATAGCATGATGAATTAGTTTCAAAAAGATATAAGTGAAGAACTGAAGCCGAAAAAGCATTTTAAACCACAAATCTCAAATCTCTTCAAAAACTCTCCCCTCAACACAAGAGAGGCAAAGTTAACAAATTTCTCCAATATCTCTCCATTCTCTCTAATTTCTCACAAAACACACCAAATCTCTCCACCTTTGGCAATGTAGTCATCAACAAAATTCAAAGAAAGAATAATTCTAAGAAGTAGCAATGAGAGGAAAGATTAAGAAGCTTTGTAGATTATACAAGTCACTATGCATTGATTTAATAAAGCAACCAAGCCATATTTTTTAGTAGAGCTATCTAAATCACATAAAATCATATATCATATAACAATGTCAAAACCAGTCTTGAGCATAATTAAGCAATTTATATTAATAATAGGCATCTCAATAATGACCAAACCAATATAAAAAGCACAATGAGATATCACAACAAAAAGTCAAAGTCTAAAAGTGAAGCAAATTTTAAATCCAGACGAGCTAGCAGTCTCATATAACAACCTATTACTCCACACTCAATTCATTGGCACGTGGCATGCTTGTAGCATACTTCTTTTCACACTGAAATACTTGTAGCATACTTGTTTTAGATGGTGGCATGCTTGAAGCATACTTCTTTTTATTTGTGCACTTTTCGTGCATTTTTTTTTTGTGTACCATGGCATACTTGAAGCATACATCTTTTCAATTGTCTCTTTCTCTTTTTTTTTTAATAACATGCCAAATTGAGTGATCATAAAAAGATTGCAATATGAAACATGCGAGTCTCATAGCCAAGATTTAAAGTAAGATTCACAATCAAGCTAATCCTTCTCAATAAATATCGTAAAGTACTATCTATAATTAATCTAGTCAAAGTATTCCGCCATGTCATATATAAGTTCAAGTATAACAAATTAATTATAACCAGCCATGATCAAAGCTACACAGCATATGAGTAAATATGATAAAGAGAGCTCTATTTAAAAAACTCATTTAATTTCAATGGCTTGGATTTATTGATTTATTTGACAAGTATCATAAACAAGCTTCCTAAAATTTTTAAACAACAAGCTCCCCCTCAGAATAATCCCATAAGATGTAGCACACCCAACTCACTTTGTACATGAGCAAAACAAGAAATACCAAGCGACTTAGTGAGAATATCAGCCATCTGAAAATCAGACTCAACAAAGTGTCAGACTACATCACCTTTTCCACACGGTCTCTCAAAAAGTGAAATCTCTTGAAAGTAATCAAAGAGAGTGAACAACCATCAAGTGTTCCAATCAAGCAATGAAGTAAAAGACCGGAACCCAATCTAGCTCATGTTCTTCATCCTTGTCAGCTGTTCTTACATCACAGGAAAGATCGGTCTCACAGTACTGGGGTTGGTAAAATAAGATCTAGGAATCCAGTACTGAAACACACGACGAACAGGAGCAACAAAGCTAGAACCAAAATCACGTGTATGTGGGTGATCAGAATGCCGAAAAGAACGTGAATCATCTGAATTAAATCCCAATCTAGCATGTGAAGCAGATTTAAAACCATCATAAAAGTTCTCTACAAATCATAGCATTTACATTTTCTCTAGGAACAAAAGAGGTTGCACGTTTTTGTCTTAAAGCATTCAATCTTTCCTTCTTCACTTTCATAACTCGCCTAAAACAAAATTCATGCAAGCGTCCATCTGTTCCACAATAGGTGCATTGAAATTTAATATTACTATAATTCTTTTGAGATGATGAGCTAGCACCTATAACATGATTCGATGATTTTTGCACAAAACCAGCATATTTAAACACAGTTTGTTTCGGTTCAAGTTTTACTTCAACTTTTCCAGGTTCAAGAAGCTTAATAACCTTAGGAGCATTATTCTTGGCATACTCAACAAAATCAAATCCTAGACCACGATTTTTCACACTTGTTTTTGACTTGTCTAGAATCATATTCAAATTTTTCTTGCCAAAAGAGAATCTCTCTAAAGTGTCTTTCAGGTACTCATTTTCTTAGCTAGAGTAGAACAAGTTGTGCATTTAACAGGTTCATTCACAAGATTTTTAGAAGCACTAGACTGAGTCACTCTTTCTTTTTCAGCAAAATCATTAAGTTGTCTAATCAAAACTTCTATTTCAGTGTTAATCTTAGGACAATTAGAGCAAGAAGATATCTCATGATAAAGCATCTATTGGATTGTTTCTTGTGATGAATTAAGTCTAGCTTTTAGCAGTTCACAATTAGAGCAAGTTTTGGATTGAGCATTTGAAATACTTGATTCTAAACAAGTAGAAGAGCTAAACTTGAGCTTTTCAATTTCATCATTTGCAAGTTTTAACCTTTTATCACAAGAGTCATGTATCAATCTTAATTCATCAAGTTTATCAGTCACATCACTAAGTTGAACCAAATTTGATGCATTAATTATTCTAGCAGACTCCAACTCAGTATGTAAAATTTGACAAGACTCACAAGATTCATCATTAGGAAAAGAAGCTCTAAATCTATTGATTTCAGAATTTAAGCTCTCAACAACAAAATCCTGATTTTTAAATTTCTTTTTATACTTCTTAAGCTCATCTGTCAATCTAAGCACAGCACGAGATAAATCAGCATAAGAAGGTTTTACCTCATCAGGATCACTATAAAGATCATCACTGTCGAGCTCCTTACTGTTTGCCACAAAGCACATCCCTGTGAAGTCCACCTCCTTTGCCTTCTTACCATTGCCCTCATCGTCATTTTCAGAATTGTTATCACTCAAAACAATCTCATCAAGTGCTGAAATTATCTTGTTGACTGCCCTGCGATAATTGCGCTTCTTGTTTGGATCAATCTTGATTTGAGAGCGATGAGTTGGCGCCTTGTCATCCTTAACCTCCTTGCTTCTCAGTTTGGGGCAATTCATCTTAATATAGTTTAGCTCACCACATTCATAACATTTGATTGGACCTCCTCTCCGACTTAATCTGATATTGTTAATTGCCTTGGTCACCCTGTTGGAGAGAAGTACAAGCTGCTCTTCTGAAAATTCCTCTAATTGTTCATCTAAAATAGAGCACAATGCAGACAAAGAAACAATACAATAACTAGAAGAACTATCAGCTTGGTTAGTCACTAAGTCCAAAGAATTAGTCTTGTTTATCCTGGCCAAAACATCAATCTCATGTGTTTTCATTTTAGAAAAAGATAAGTCAAAGTGAGTGTTTCCATATTAACAGAATGATTGATAGTAGTGACTAACACATTCCAAATAGACATATCTAAAGTATTTAAAATTTGACAAGCATTATCAGAATCAGAATCAGAATATGTGACATCAACAATTTTATTGAAGCGATCAAAAAGTGCATCTACTGATTCTCCAGGTTTCATCTCAAATTTAGAATACTCCTTTTTGAATTGATTCTGACACACACCTTTAACAGATTTAGATCCTTCATGATAATCCATTAGAGTGGTCCAAATTTTATTTGCAGATTTAAGGTGAGCAATTCTAACAAACTCGTTTCTACTTAAACCTTGCAACAAAATATTCCTAACCTTAGCATTAGCTTCAATATCAGAAGAATTTTCACATGTAACAACAAGAAGCACTTCATATGTATTTTCAACATTTTGCCAAATAGAATTACCTTATGCTTGAAGAAAAACCTCCATGTGTGTTTTCCAATAGAGATAATCTGATCCATCAAAAAACGGTGGCTTACCTGAAAAGCGATCCCGATCTGATGCCATTGTAACCTGGTCTGATACCACTTGTAGGATCGTCGATAGCAATCAAAGGGATGAATGATTACAACGCCTAGCGGAAGCCTCTTCACAAAATCACAAAAAACAACAAGGAAATATATTTTTTTCTCGAGGGTACTGCAACGACTACTATAGCGTACTGTAGCAGTTACTATAGCGATTACTATAGCAGTACTATAGCGATTACTGTAGCCAAAAACCGATCGATATCTGATTCCGATCGATAACTGATCAGCAAAACATGTTTTTCATTCAATCTGGCAATCGATTTTTAATCAAAACTAATTCATGAATATACGCAAAAAAATATATAGATAGGGACCAATGTATGGAGAATATATGCGAATTAAAAAACTCACAAACTTTTATTCAAAAAGGCAGACACTATTCATCTTTTTCCTTTGCGTCCTGCTCGCCATGTTCTGCGCCCATATTTTTTTTTCTTTAGTGCCGCTGCACACACATAACGTGTTTTTATACAGCCTCCTACCACACCTATTCAATCTCTACTCAAAATCCTAATACAACTCGTCCAACTGGGCCCAAACCTTTTTTTACCTCAACTTGGCTTTTGGCCCACTAATTTTCAAGGGACTCAAAACCCTTCCTAACATGGGTTTTCCAAAATTCCAACTTTCCTAACGCATCATGTGCCGAAGCCTCCAGGACCACACCTCCCATAGCTTCTCCACGCATCATCCATCACGTGTCGTACCCTCCGGACCGCACCTCCGTAACTTCAACATGTATCATCCATCCATCTCTAATCTCCATGTGCCCTAAGCATGAGCCCGACCATCTCGTGACATCCTTGACCGTCTGAACCTCGGATCTCCCCATCCTAGTCCCGGTCCACATCGTCATCGACCATGATTGCCTCCATGCTCGCCCTGCACATGCAAAGACCAAAGAATATTTTTCGGCACAAATTCATCCCAACTTGACCAACATTAGTCCACGCACACCGCACGTCTCGCATAACATCGATAAGCAATATTATCAAATATTCATCATCATAAATTAACCACTATCAATTATTCATCACCAAAATATCCTAGACCTAACCACATGGTCTAACACATTGTCAAAATCATAAGCAATGGAGGGTATTGTCAAAATCGTAAGCAATGGAAGCCAAGATTCAAAAATGCCTAAATGAAAGCTGCTAGACTCCTATAACAGTTCACTAAATCCACAGGGAATAACCTAGTTCTGGCAAATATGAGAGCAGCAGTGTCAGCTTGCTACGTAGGAACCCTTTTTCTTCGGGAGTTGGATTGTTGTAAGATAACAACTGATGCACAAGATGATGAAGTGTTCAACAAAACATGTTTGTTAAAACTTTGATCTAAGAAAAAATGCACGTATCGCAAATAAACGGAGAGAACACAGGAGAATTTCTGAATTTCTCTATTCTTTTATTTGCTCCCCTTATTCTTGTTTTTCTTACAAAACTGGTTACAAACCTCCTCAATATATAGGCTAATAATCCCTTACTAGCATACGTATTCGGACTTCAACTTGAGTTGCACACGGAGACGGACTCTACTACGTCTTGAACTCTAAGTCAAAATTATTTCTAACAATCCCCCCTTAATCTTGACTTGATATACTCTAGTTTTAGTCTCAATGCATTATGAACTACCAGCCACGCCTCCACATGAAGCGTTCTACATGCAAGCTACATGTAGGAACCCAACTTAGCTGGCACATGTTCATCCGGATGCAAAGATTCTAAAACATTGAGACAGTCAGTCTCAACTATGACCTACTAAATTCATACTTGAAATAGAACGGTGACACATCTTCTCTGTCTTGAGATGCAATGCTTTGCTTTTCTATCTTGTCTCTGACCAACGACCAAAGACCGGAGACACGACGAAAACACTGAAAGCCTTCTTTTGCTTCGTACGAGGCACGATTGACAATGCGCTTCGACTAAGACGACGCGCGCACGATGTACCGAACAAGATGCACCGACCGCCGGAGATCGGGATTAAATCCCAGCTTTGATACCACTTATTTAAACTTTGATCCAGGAGAAAAACGCACACATCGCAAATAAACGGAGAGAACACAGGAAAATTTCTGAATTTCTGTATTCTCTTATTTGCTCCCATTTTTCTTGTTTTTCTTACAAAACTTGCTACAAACCTCCTCAATATATAGGCTAATAATCCCTTATTAGCATACATATTCAGATTTTAAGTTGGACACAATAACTTCAACTTGAGTTACATATGGAGACGGACTCTACTACGTCTTGAACTCTAAATTAAGATTATTTCTAACAATGCCAGTAAATACTAAGCAATAGTTCAAACTTTCTCGGCAGTTCGCTCTCTATTTCTTACGCTTCTTGATTTCATCTATGAATGGAGCCAATGAGATAGGAGGTAGCACATCACTCAGGTCAATTTCGCAAAACTGTGTAGTTTATAAAACGTGAGAACAGGGTCAAAAGCAAAACTAGATATGCGCAGCTGATTTACCTGGAACGTTGTTGTTAATGAGACGTGGCTTAAAAATCGATAGCGTTTTCTTGTAACTTCAGATTGTGTTACAGTTTCCAGCTCCAAGATTTTTCCGGTTATTCTGCGTGCAAGTAAGTTGGATCAGTACCATTAGCATAACACAAACAACAATCAGAACCCACACAAAAACATTCTCCACCCTGAATCTGGTATCATATAGACACAAAACAAATTATGTTCACATATCAAATATTGCTCAAGTTATTTGACCCTACATGTTCGAAAAAAACTTTAACATAAATGATTATCCATCATTAATGCTCAAGGAAAACCACATGTGACACACCAGATGGAACTTGGAAGAAACTTGCAGGAAGATAGACTATGTTAATGGACTTCATATTCATAGCCAACTACACCTAACACTGTAAAAAAAAGCTAGAGCTCGACAAGCTACTCGAGCTCAGTTTTCTGGTTCTTCGATGAGGATGCATCAGCTCGGTCCTTTCGGTTGCCCAATAGCCAAAGCCCATATGTAACCCCTAAGTCCCCAGAAGCCCATCCCCAGCCCCAAAGAGGGCACGTACTGGCCAAGACCCCATTTGGCTTTGGCATTCATCCCCATCGCCATTCCCCAATCACTCCTAGCACTGAACTGAAGCCCCAGCCGCTGCCTTCTTCACCTCCTCATCTTTGGCGAATCGGCGCACCGCGCACCACACAGGATGCATCCCCTCCCCTATCTACGTCTCCTCCCCCAGAAACGATTCCCAGCCAAATCCCAACTTCATGTGAGCACGAATCGATTCATCTCAACCCTTCTCTTCCTTTTATATGTAAAGATTTCTTTGTCCCTAATAAATTGAAGTTTATTACTGGCTGGTGCCATGAATCTTGCCAAGGTCGGTTCCATTGCCAGAATATTGCCATTTCTGGATTTCTTGCTTTCTTCTTGCCAATGTTGCCGTCCTGTCTTCTCACCTTCTCGCCTCCCTGCCTAAATCTCGCCTTCTCGCCGTCGCCGGAGCGCGCCACCGGTCGCCGGTGGCCGCAAGGAGGGCGGCGGCGGGGCGTTTTTTCTCCTCTCGGACCTCTCCCCTCAGTCGGCAGTGGGCAGCCCTCCCCCCTGCCCGGATCCCGCCTCCTCGCCGTCGCCGAAGCGTTCCCTGACAACGGCTCCCCTCGTCGGCGGCGGATCCGGCGGCCTGGTGGCCGGACCTGGCGTCTCTCAGCCCAGATCTGCGGGGTGGAGAGGCGGCGGGCGGCCTGGGGCGTGTCGTCGCTGTGGAGGCTGGGGGCGCGCTCCTAGGGCGCGAGCGCGTGGAGGCGGCCGCGGGCGCGTTTGCGGTGGCTTCGTGCGTGTTGGCGCCCATGGAGGGTTAGGCCGAGCGGAGGTGGCCGGTGTGCGGCTTCGGGCGCATCGGCGCCAAGGGATAGGGAAGGCCGAGCGGCTTCGGGTCGCCGCGACAGCAAGGCGCGGGCTCGGTGGCCGTTGCCGGCGGGTGGAGCCGAGTGGTCGGCGGTGGGTTCGGGCGGCCTCGCTGGTGCCGTTGAGGCGTCGACGGTGGGGAAGTCAGGGCGGCGGCGGGCATGACTTCGTTTGGCTGCGGCGGGTCGCCTTCAGTCGGCGGCGGCTTCCTCTGCAGTGCATTTTCAGTGCTGGTCCTATCGTGCGGCAGGCGGTTCTGCTGCTGGGTTCCTGAGGCTTCCCGCGGCGACCGGAGCAGGCTAAGCTGGCGTTGGTGCTTGGAGTACGGCGCGGCAGCGATTAATCCTCGGTTGTGACGTTTCGTCCAGGGAGCCATGGTGCGGCGTTTGCTCGAGCAGGAGGCCATGGCGCGAAGTTGTCGCATTGTGTTTGCTATAGGATTGATCCGTGGTTCGTGCTCCTAGATCTACTCAGTGGTGGCGCATAGGCGTCGCGTAGTGGTTTCTTCAAAGACGAACATTGCAGGAAGCGGCTCATCGTGGAGCTTTTGGGTGGCTATGCCATGGCCTTGAGGCGTGCTGGACCCCGGTGTGTTGGTGGCGGTCTATTTTGTGTGTGGGTAGTGTGTGGGGTGTTGTGGAAGTGCTGGCGAAAGCCTTGCCGGTATTCTTACCGGTCTCGACAACGATGACGCCTTCGGGCACCATTTTCTTTCGTGGAGGAGTTGTCATGGCACTCCATAGCCCTCATGTACTGATCTCCGAGTGAAAACCTTGCCTCGGTGAGGCGGGCGGCGTCGGCGACCCTAGTCGCCTCCTTGGAGGCGTCGCCTCGGAGGTCCTTCACGCAGAGTAGACCGAAGTTTGGGTGGCATTGTCGGTTGGGGATAGGGATTTGGTTGAAAGTAAGGACGGAGAAGAAGTTCTAAAGCTTAGTCTTTCTAGCTTTTTTTCTTAGTCCTTTAGCTATCTTTTTTGTTGTTTTTGCTCCTCAGTTTCGAGGATTTCATCCTAAGAGCTCGTGTATCTTTTGGCTGTATATATCCCACGTGGATATAGAGGTCGGATTTTATATAATCCTTTATCTAAAAAAAAACATGTTATATGCTACCAAGTTTAGACCAGCCGAACTCGATCCTAACTCCAACCCCAAACTGAGCTCACTCAAGCTCGGGTCGAGTTTGTATCGAGCTCGAGCCTAGCCTATTCAAACTCGGCTCGTTAACAACCATAACTACACCTAATATAAGAACACCAATACTGCAGACCAGGGGCCATGGATTTTGACATTGGATAGTTGGCTTTAGAGACAAGAAAATTAATACCATATAACCAGTTTATATTTGATTTATGAGCCATTTGTAAACTACATGCACAAAACAGCATCTTTGATTTGACCAAAGGCCACACACCACTGCCCATCTGCCCCAAACATCAATACCGTTTAACTGCCACTGACTGACTGGTGCAGAGAAGCCACAAAGTAAAGTATACCTCATACATCACATGTTCACATTAACTGTCTTCTTGGTCATTTAGGTAAATTATAGTGCTTGACTCTTATGAACGAATATGCTGAGATTGGTGCGATGGTGTTTGTGCCAAGGGCGGCGTGAAGCATAATTTTTTTTATCGAATGATCATTATGTCTCTCTAAGAAACATTAAAATATTTCTCATGGTAAAGTAAAGAGTGAGGGAAGTTACAATATGTAAATCCAACTTGTTAGATCTAGTGCCACTACAATGTTGTCCGAAAAAATGTTACCAGCCAACACAAGTAGCATAAGTGCTAAGCACCTATCCGAGATCTCATTTCTTTGTGTTCCTCCGTTCTGCACATTAACCTACAACACTTTACTTGCAATGCAGAAAGAATTTCATGTAGTAAAACAAGTCACTGTACATATAAATTTAATTAAATATTCATACACACGATAGCCTATGTATCATTAGTTTGTGCTAAAGGATGTAATCGTACCCACATAGGAAAGGGGTGAATATATCTTCTTAAGGCAAGAGATCCAAAAACAATCAACAAAACTTGCTTTCAAAAGCAAAGAAACCAAATAACTAGCCTTGCCCAGGATATCCCTGCCAGCTAGGCTAGTTTGCCCATGCTAGCAAGGGTGCAAAGAAACCAAATATGCCCTAAGTAATTGCAAGTTACAATAATAAATCCAATTGCTTAGCTTCCAATCTAACAAACCACCCAAAAAATTGTCAATGCCAATATCAATTTCTCACTAGTATCGATTAGATTAGTCCCACATCTGAAGCCTCAAATTTATTATAGGTTTTGAACATGAAGCATTAGTAGTCAGTGCATTATGCGGATCCTCTAAACATTAGCAGAATAGTTCTCACTGATGTACTTCCCGATATTCCAAGGGAGCTAAACATGGGCAATAAGTTGTTACCTAAGTCCAGGCTCTAGCAGCCGACACTAGTAACACTGGTCATCAGATCAAACAAAACAAAATTTTCTCTGTTTAGTGCAAAATACAATATCTCAAAGTCCTTAAGCAGGTTGCTATTTGCCCAATACTACTATACGTAGACAACAATAAAATGACGTCCAATAAGATAACCTAGCAGGTTAGAACTCAAAACTTTTAGGGAATAAGCAGATACCATTACTATATTACCTTGGTGGGACCATATCAGAACTTCCAAAATGGTTTAGTAGGCATTTCATGTTTAGCGGATGAAGAATTAGATGCTGGCCATCAGACACTTGCAAAAAGATTTAAACATCATAATCTGAAAATGCGAAACCACGTGCACTGGGAAAACAATCACTGCTCAAGAGTCTCAGACATGTCTCGAACCTGGTAAAATGTGTATGGATACTGTTCATTTGAATCAATGGGGATGGCACATGTCTTCCATTTTGGATGATATTGTAACACACCGGCCCTTCACAGAACCCAGGATGCTACAACCATACACTTACCATCTCAACTGGAAGCAATCAGCAAACGAATATAGGATAATTATAATAAGCCAACTAACTTCATATTGTACATAATTAGAACATAAATAGAACTCTGATCTACATGACCATGGAGACCCACCACCACGGCTCACAAGCAAATTAAACCCAACGGCGAGCCGCAAAGGACTTAACATTAGATTAAACATAATAACTCAATGTAAGGCTAAGCTGTTATTTCATATGTGCAGTGCCAAAAGGGCTATTCCCATTCCATACATGTTATCATTCATCTAAAAACAACAACAGAGCAGGGGTGAATCCTGAGACTCAACAAGCACATGATAAAACAATAGCATTCAAATGAACTTTAAATCAAGCCTGTTATTTCATATGTGCAGTGCCAAAAGGACTATTCTCATTCTATGACTGTGAACTTTAAATCAAGTCAGTAACTGTAAACTGTAAACTCATAACTCTTTGTAACTATATCATTTTCTCTGTCACTTCCATGCAATGCAATACCATGCAATGCAGTATACTGAAGTGGAGTAACTGGGGTAGGAGACCAGTAGTACCTAGCAGGCGGTGCCCAGGAAGGAGGCTGCAACGTAGGAGCAACCACCAACACCTGGACTGACCCCCGAGATGAAGTATGCGATGACGCAGATACCGGCTCCCACTTGATGATGCTGGAGGGATTCTGATGATAGACCTTCTCCATATGGCCCGACTGGCTACAGTGTCGACACTCCCCTGTCCAGGAACATTCGACATCCCGGTGCTCACCACCACACTTAAAACAAATCATGCCCTGCCCTGGGACAGGACGCGACACCGGTGGTACAGGAGAAGACGACTTCAACGATTTAGACTTGGATGACTGTGAGGAACACCGACTCCACTTGGACTTCTTAGGAGTGGGCCACTGAGATGACCCACCCTTCTCACTATAACTCCTCCTCTGGTCACCACCAAAAGCACTTGGATCATCAGAGGGTTGCGACCCTTTAATGAGCTGTATCTCCATCTCCATTCCTCTAGTCTGCTCAATCACGAACCTAAAATCACATGGCGAAGTAGCCCCCATAACATGTCAGAACTCAAAACTGAGCCCTCGAAGGAACCTTTTAGCCTTCTCAAGGTCACTACTTGCGACCGATGGTATGAAGCGAATCAAGTCATTGAACTGCGCCTCGTACTCAGCTACAGTCATCTTTCCTTACATGAGGGTCGACAGGGCAATCTCCACACTTTTCACAAAAGATTATGGGTAATATTTCGCCTTGAACTGCTCGACAAAGATCTCTCAGGTGGCTGGACCTTGGGCAGAGATCCTAGCTGAAAGGACACCTTCCCACCAGATGTCCGCCTAACCTTTCAACTGAAAGGTCACAAAGCGAGCCCTAAGCTGTGAAGTCATCTCTAAAGTTTCGAATTGCCTTCCCATATAACGCAACCAATCTGCAGTTTGGACTGGCGTACCTGTCCCATCAAAGATATCCAACCGCAATGCCATCCATTCACGAAGGCCCATTCTTAGCTCTAGTGCGATTGGAATGGCAGTCGGGACAGCGATAGATACAGTCGCAGCAGCGGCTGCATGTGCTTGTCAACGAAAAGCACAGACCTTTTCTACAAACTCCCACAGCAAGGCTAAAGACCTTGCTTGATTCCCAACTATAGACTGCTCAGCAGAGCCAACTTCCGTGTGGGATGCATCCTGCTGAACCTCTACAAATGGCTCTACTTGAGCACGGCCACAACCATGGCCTCCACGGCCTCGGCTAACACCGTGACCGCGACCTCTATCTCTCGGCATCTCTGCTCACAACAGAGAAGCATTCACACAATCAACTCACAAACATTAACTTTAGCAGTACAAATCAACAACACAATTAGGGAAAACGCATATGCAATGCAAGTCTCAAACCCAATCCTACTGTGCAACAAAGTGTGTCAAGTTTAATTCAATTACTTGGCCTAAGTCAAGCTTTAATTGATTAAGGTAGCCTAGGTTACCAAATTATCTACCACGGACCTATCGCCCGCTCTGGTAGATCTAGCGGCGGGTTAGACTTTTCTTTTCTCTTCCTCCTCTTTTTCTTCTATTCTTTTCTTCTCTCTTTTTCTTCTAGAGTCGGCTCCTCCCTCTTCTTTTCCTTCATGCCATTGGCTCCCTCTTCCTTTTTTTCTCCCACTTCTCTTCCTCATGGCCGACGCCCTCTCCTTCTCTTCTTTACCAGGATGGCAACCCTCCTCTCGGCTGACTAGCCCTCCACTCCCGTGGAGTGGCGGCGGAAGCAGGGGTAGGGAGGCGAGGCGCGAGCGAGGGGCAGCAGCGCGCGAGCTGGGGCGGCATTCGGCAGCAGGAGGGGAAGGCACGTCGGGAGGTGACTACGGCAGCTGGCCGCGTGCGAAGGGACAGTGGTGTGGCAGCAACCGCAGCAGAGGAAGCGGGACGGGGAGGGGCGGCTGCTGGAAGGTGGCTAGAGGCGGTGCCGGCAGCTGGGCAAGGTGGCAGCACACGGCGATAGCCAGAGGGCAAGAATGGTGGCCCTGGACGTTGGCGAACGGCGACACTGGCAACTAGGTGAGCGGCGGCAACAGGCGCATGGGAAAGCGGCGGCGGCAAGGTGAGCACGGGGGAGAAGCCAAAATGGCTTTTGCCTCCCCTCCACCTGGCTCCCTCCCTTATATGGGGCATAGTGTGGGCCGGGCTAGACCCCTTCCAGCCCAGGTATTACAAAAATTCTTTTATTTCATTCGGGTGACATACAGAGCTCTGAAACACCCGTGGTCATATCTCCATCTGACACAGGGGAGCGTCCGTGCCCACTGTTCTGGCGTGAAGTCTGCGCATTATCAGAATTCCTCGATTTGAAGCTAGACAGGGTTGAGAAGCTATCTTTAAGAGGGGGGCTGCTACTATAATTTCTGTACTCAGTCCAATATTTCATCCTTTCATCCAGCTCCTCAAAAGCAACAGAAATATATGGTAGTTCCTCCAGGTCATCAATAAGGCCTAAGTCAGACCTATGCAACCAATTACTGAGATCTGATTTTGCCTCTTAACAGAGAGCTCCACATCTGACGTAAAAATAAACATGGAGAAAACATTGCAAGGATCTTCATCTATAGAAGTACACTCACTAGAGAGGTTTTTGATAGGAGTGAGCGGATTTTTTGACCGGCTCGGAAGTATGAAGGTCGCATTGTCACCAACATGGAAATGCTGAACTTGAGTAATATAGATGGTATACAACTCCTTTGTTGATATCATCATGAAACACAGAGGACACTTCGTCCATCAATCTCCTCTGTAATCCTCTTTTCCCATTAGTAAATAGCGTAAAATGCATGGAAAACAATATATGTGACCACATGATGTAATTTGTGGGCACAATGGGCTTTCCAAACAAATAGGGCATTGCACCTCAGATGAGCTACAGTATCTTACACAGATAATAATATCTTCCCACGGGAGCATCTTATCTGGATCCATTGATTCAATATGACAATTTCCGGTATCCAACACAAAGAAATTGGATCATAGTGGAAATTCAGTACATAATTGGTATTCACAGCCTGATTCTTCCTAGCAGCCATCCGAGCCCCGTTACCCCTAGAACTTGTAGACAAATGGTCAATCTGCAGGTATCCCACCAATTCAGGTCTCTGAGCATCTGCCTGAACTGAGCCAACATTATCTACCGGGAAACCTGAACTCCCCTGTTCAGAAGACTGGCATTCAGAAACGTTGCCAACCTCTTGGGTATATGGATCATTCTCTTCTCCAGAGATTCTAAATCCAACTACCTGGGAGTTATTTCATTTACATCGATAAGCCAAGAGCAGCAAATAAAATTGTTTGTAGAGAAGCTGAAAACAGTGAAATTTGAACTACGATCCGCAAACACTTAACCTTTTGGGAAGCATCAACAGATTCTCCGATAGCTGAAACCACTGAGTCTGCAAAATATGAGTTGCATTGTAAAAATTACTCTGGAAATGGAAGGTTTGAAAATAAGTAAGGCATTAACCATGAAGAGAAGGCAACAATAAGTCATGCAAACAACTTATGTGACAGGAACATATACTAATCAATTAACATGTTGATACAACTTACGAGACATTATCAGCAGTTGATTTGACAAAATGAAAAAAACACGAGAAAGCAACATAATTTCTCATGGAACAAAACAGCTTTCGTAGAACTTGATTGGAAATGTAGCAGGCTAAGCAATACGGAACGGTATCCTCACGACTTCATCTTTATTGTCATTGTTGTGGTTACAGACCAAACAGATGGAGAGTGTAGTAGTAGAGAGTTGAGTAAATGAATGGCTTAGGCCTCTTCCCTCATGGCCTATGCCTTATATCTCTACATCCACATGGGGAGTGCCTTTACAATTATACTCTTACACATGAGTCCTCCCCTTAGGGGTACCTATGTCACTATACAAGTCCCATTCTGGGCCTTACACTCCCTTAACAGGCTTGCTGGGCTTAGGTGGGGGCCACCCCTACAACAGGAGCCTCTCATGGTGAAGGGCTTCACGGGCCGAAGCCATGTTGCCGAGCCCTTTGGCCCCCTCCGTCCCTGCGGCCTGTGAGCTTTTTCAACGTTCGAAGTGCAGTGTTTGCCTTATTGCGAAGGCGTGACGCTGGGCGGCTTGTCAAAGGCTTCGTCACCCACCGAGTCCTGCCGTGGCGGGGTCGAGGCCGTCGTCCGGAGTGGAGATGTTGGTGGAGCCAAATGCGTTGGTAGGAGGCGGAGCGGGTCGTAAGCCATCGCGCGCGCGCGCGTCTCTGGCGCCGAGCGCCCATGACGACAAGCGACTGCCAGCCTACCCCGCGGGGCTTGATTGGCGCGACGCGAGACTTGAGGGGGCGCGGTGATGCCATGTGGCGACGCTCCTTCTCCCGGCGCGGATCTTGGAGCGTCGTGACGGCACGATGCTGCAACGTTGGACTGTCGCTGGATGGACTTCCGCCGGCTGGACTTCTGCCGGTTGGACTTTCGCCGGATGGACTTCCGCCGGTTGGACTTTCCCGTTGATGGGATATATATATATATATATATATATATATATATATATATATATATATATATATATATATATATATATATATATATATATATATATATATATATATATATATATGTATGTATGACCCAGGCAGCGACTCAGGGATCTGGTCGCTACGATGTAAGGTAGAGAATGGGTTATATGAATGCAAGGAGGATAGAGTTAGATATGCAGGTTAGAAAGGTTGGAAGAAAATAATAATTAAAAACAAGAATAGTAAACAAGAACGTAAATAGGAAAGAAGAACATAAATAGTAAATAAGAACAAGAATAGGAAATAAGAACAGAAATAGTAAAGAATAGTAAAGACTGAATTTAAGACATATGCAGTACACAAAGATAAAAGAAGATATGCTTATGCAGAACTGAAAGATAAACTCACACTGAAATAAACATGGAAGAAAATATGAAAGACTGAAAGTAAAGGACAGAATTTAGAGTTAGAATGAAACAATAGAAATATAGAACATAAAGAACTTAGAACATAAGTAAGAAGATAAGAACATTAGTAATATAAAGGACAAACTGAAAAAGACATAAATAATAGAATGAACTTGAAATAATCAAACATAGAGAGTGTAGGGAGAAATCGTTCTTCGTTCATTCATATACCTTGTAGACAGAAGGAATCCTTCTGTGTAGTACACCAGAACTTAGAACTACAACAAGTTTTAGTTATACAAACCCTACTTAGATTTTACACACTTACACTCTTACAATCTTACACACTTAGACTCAAAGATTGAGTCTTTATTTAGGCTACTACTTATCTTACACTAGTTTGGTAGTGGAGTGGGAGTAGAGTGGTGATCAACTTCCTACTCTAAGCTTGGAGGTATGGAAGGCTTAGAGCCGTATGAGGAGTTGTCTCAGGAGTGATCCTTTGAGTTCCTCGTAGGAGTGATGCCCTTTGAAGCTTGCCTTCATGCCCTTTATATAGGGGTCGCCACCCCTGGGATAAGCATGGGCAGAGATGCCCCATGATGACGCCTTTTGACTGGCAATATTATTCTTCATAATGACGCTTTACACCTCAGGGAGTCATGATGGAACTTTAGACCTCCGTGAAGAATATTCGCCATAATGACACTTTTGACCAGACTGTATCCTGTCTGCAATAGTTCAGATTCCATCTGCAATAGTAGATAGTATTTTGACAATTGTTCTTCATGCTAATCTTTTATTGGGATAATATCGGATATTCCCTCTTGAGACTCTTCTTGTTTTATAGAATAATAATTGTATATTGGTGATGATGGTCCGGCCTGGCTGCATTGCACGGTATCATCACTAAGGCTTTGGCTGGATGATGCCTTTTGGGGACCTTCTTCAATCTTTTTGAACCTTGCCTTCTGGGGACTTCCTTCAATTTTTTTGAACATTGCCTCATATACTTGTAGCTGTAAATCTCCTTGAGGTAAATCTGGTTTTTGTTCTAGTAGTTCTTTGGTGATATCTTCTTTTAACTGAGCCATACTAGACTTCTTTTTTGTTCTTAATTTTCGACCTTCAATGATGGGTCTTATAGCAAATTTGTCCCACCATCTTGCATAGTAAACTCTTTTTAAGGTTGCAGGGAACTGGGACTTGTTCATGTCAAAGTCCCACTTAAGAATCCATGGCATTCCTGTTTCAGCACAAAATTGCATAAGGATGAAAGGGTATTCCTTTAGATCCTTGTCGGATTCTTGACTAATAACCTTGATAATTTCGGCAGGTAATATTTCAGGAATAGCTCCTGCCCTTAGCCACCAATTATTGAAGAACCATAATGGTATTTCACCACATTTTTCTTTGAAGCGAATAAACCATGAATGCTTCATTTGATAATTTTGAATCATGAGTACCTTTTCCCAGGCTTTTTGATAATCCCAATAATTATATCTTTTATTGGGACAAAGAGCAGAATATATTGCCTTTACCATATAAGGATTGGATGAAGAATTCCATTCTTCCAAAGACATAATTTTTTGGATCAATAATTTTGTGAAGCCCACTTCTTCTCCATTTTTTGTATGATATATTTGTGCACTGTGTGTTTCGCACAAAATGGTTTGATAATAATTTTGATCCTTTCCTGGATATTCAGGAACAAAATATGATTGTGGTGGGAAGTATTTTCTCATGATATTATTGATATTGAGATCCAAATCATTGAATTCTAGAGGAAATATAATCTCCTCTTTATTACATATGTATGGCGACGCATTTGGATACTTTTCATGCGTCGAAGGGGTTTTTGATGTGATATTCCCCTGATTTTTATACAATTGTTTGTTTGGAGAACTTTCATAAGTTCTTCCCCTTGCTGATAAATCTCTTTTAGGAGCCATATCCCTGTAAAAATTCACGAGATAAGAAATCAGGGAGTGAATTCTTTTCTCCTTTAATATGTTCTATTTCAAAATCAAAACATGATAATATTGCTTGCCATCTGGCAAATATTTGTTTGGAGACTAAGTTCTCCACATCTTTTTGAAGAACATCTTTTGCTGCCTTACAATCCATTCGCAACATGAATTTTTTATTTAATAATTCTCCTTGGAATTTTGAAATGACCTTTACTATGGCCAATATCTCCTTTTTTATAGTGGAATAATTTTTCTGAGCATCATTCCAGGTTCCAGAAGTGAACCTGACAAGTTGCTCTTTTGAATCCTTTTTCTGTTTGAGGATTCCCCCATATCCATACTCTGATGCATCTGTTTCAATAATTTTGTATGCATCTTGATCATATATATATAGGCAAGGCAATTTCTTGACCTTGTCTTTGATCTGCTTTACTGCCAGAGTATGTTTATTTGTCCAGGCAGGAGGATTTTTCTTTAACCTTTCGGTTAAAATCTTCCTGTCCTTTGCAAGTGCTTCATAAAAATCAGAGACATAATTAAGACAACCCAAAAATCTCTGTAGTTGTGTTTTTTCTTTGATTTCATCTGGAAATTTGTCAGCAAATTCAATAACTCTTGCGATGGGTAAAATCTGATTATATTGAATTTTGTATCCCAAAAATTGCATGTTTGTCTGGAAAAGCTTCATTTTTCTTGCAGAAACAACTAAACCATTTTGGATAATAGTTTTGTAGAATATATTTAGGTGTTTCCAATGCTGATCAACATTTTGTGAGAATATTAATACATCATCTATATAAACAATGATAAAAGAAGTATGTGGTAGGAAAATCTCATTCATAATTTTTTGAAATTCTGAAGGAGCATTTTTTAAACCAAATGGCATTACATTCCATTCATAATGTCCAAAAGGAGTAGTAAAAGCAGTTTTATACCTGTCTTCTTTTTTTATTTGAATTTGCCAAAATCCTGATTTCATATCAAACTTAGAGTACACCTTAGACCCTTGGATTCTCCGAATTAGATCATGTTTATAAGGGATAGGATATCTTATCCATTGTAGGACCTTATTAAGAGGTTTATAATTTATGACTAGCCTAGGAACTCCTCTTTCTTTTTCTGCAGCATTTTCAACATAGAAGGCCGCACAACTCCATGGAGAGGAGCTTTTCCTTATTAAGCCTTTGTCTAGGAGTCCCTTAATTTCTTCTTTGCAGATTTCTAATAATCTACTATTCATTTGAATAGGTCTTGCTTTAGTAGGGATTTTTTCTTCCTTAAAGTCAGAAACATAAGGTAATCCTACTATATGTTTTTTTCGATGCCAAAATGCAGAAGGAAGTTCGGAACATATATCTTTTATAAATTTGTCTTGTAATATTTTTAGCTTAACTCGAAAGTTTGTGTCTTCAAGAGTTTTCTCAATTCTGACCCTTCTTATCTCAGTTGATACTTCATTGATAAATTGTTCTTTATACAATATTACTTCTCTTAGATTATTTAATAGGGTTTGCTCTGGTTTAGATGAGAACTTAAGTTCTACCCTTTTATCATTGATTTTGAATTGGATACTATCTTGAGTGACAAGGAAAGGGCGAATTTTTGATAAAAAAGGTGTTCCTAGAATGACTCCTTGTTTCAGATTTTTAATAAGTAGGAAGGAAGTCTTAATACAAACCCCAGAAACACATATATGAACCTCAGGAATTTTATAGTTTACTAGAAGAGGATTTCCATCTGCCCCATGGATTTTATGAGTAGATTTTTTAAAATATTTGAAAGGAATAATTCCCTCTCGAATACAATTCACATCTGCTCCTGAGTCAATCAAAGTCTTATGTTTGAAGTAAAATCCATCACTGAATTTATATAAAATTTCTACATACCATTTTTGTTTGAGATATGTTTCGATAGAGCTTACTTCCTCTTGCTTTTCATCCTTGCTTTGATATTCTCCTTTTTCTTGGATTTCTAGAATTTGAGCTTTTCTTTTAAGATCACTTAGTTCTTCTTTTATATACTTTTGTTCTTGAAGCAAGTCATTCAAACTCAACTGCTTCTTAGCCTTTTTATGATCTTCTACTCTTTGGATGACTTCATCAATAGAGAAGTATTTTTTATGTTGGATATCTTTTACCAACTTCTCCTTGTTAGTTTTTACCCTTGATAAGAATCTTTCCAAGATAACTTCTTTTTCTTTTGGATCTTGCACCGTATCAAAGGTGTCTAATACAAATTGTTCTAAGTCTGTGAGGACTAGAATATTTTCATCGGAGGTATCCTCAGAGACATCTTGCTCACAGCAAGAACATACACTATCTTCACAATGATTAACTTCTGAATTTTCTTCATTTTCAGAACTAGACTCATTGTCAATATGGTTTAGGATATCTCCTAGTTTTTCCTTAATGTCTTCTGACTCTGATTCTAGCAAAGTTTGGATTTCTTTTTTGATTTTGGATTTAAAGCAATTGCTTGCTATATGACCTTTTAGTCCACATTTATAGCATACTATTGGTTTATTATCCTTTTTAGGAGTATCTTTCTTAAGAGGTTTTCGATGACGCTTCCTCTTAATATAATAGGATTCTTTCTTATTATCAACATGATTTTTTCTAAATCTTTTGACATACTTTGTCCTATGTCTTCTTTCATGTTGATCCTCAAATCCGAATTGATAGCAAAAATCTCCCAATTCCTTTTTCCCAATAATTTTTTGTTTCTTCAGTTGGTCCTTGATTTTAAGGTCATTACAAAGTTCAGCACCTACCAACTGAATCTTTTGGGTGATTTTGCCTATATCTAGGAATTGATAATTTATACTACCCTCTCCTTCCTTTCTTAAAGAGTTTCTAACTTTTTCAGCAAATAGAGGAGGTAGTCCTGATATATACTTTTCCTTCCAAAAATCTTGATTAGGCTCAGGAAGAGTATATAATTTTGATAAGAAAGTATCTTTATACCACCTAAAATCAGACATAGTCTTACATCTTAGGTTTATCAATTGTTCTCTATTTTTCTCATTGATATCTTGATAATTTCCAGCGAAATGATAGACGATATTATAAACTAAAGTAGTCAGGGCATCAGAGATGTTACCGACAGGGTTACCATTTGCATCTACCCGGACTATGGGATTGCCATTTCCATCTATCTTCACTGCATCAATAATTGCTTGCTTTTGATCAGAATCCATGTAGTGATCCCACCAGCCTCTCAATTGACCAGAGAATCCAACAACAATCATTGAGGCTGCTTCTCTCTCTGGATTACCACTAGCTATGCAAGCATTAGCATACATAATCATTTGATGGCAAAGGGTAAATATTTGATACTCAGTGTATCCATCTAAATTCCATTCCACAATTTCTTTGCCATTGAAATATGCCATATTACTAATCTGAGGTCTTTCTTCCAACTGAAGATCAGCATAAGTTGGTCTAGGATAGTAATTCCTTGTCCTAGCAGTATTAGTAATTGGTTTAAAGATCTTATTGACCATATCATTATCTTCTCCATCAGAGATTTGATTAATATTTTTGTTTACCTTTAAGTTGCTTAACTTATTGGCTAACTCACTAACCAAATCTGTAGAGACGGATGATCCTATTGCTTTTTGTTTCCCTAGCTTTATATTAGAACCTAATAATTGTGGGGTAAACAAAGGAACAATAGATCGAGAACTAGATGATTCAGACTGAGAATTAAATGGATAATTTACCTTTACCTCAGCCTTGTTGGTCTTGGATCCTTCCAGGAGAATATTTTCGATGCGATCCGTTTGCTGTCCAAGAGCATGTAAAGATATGTTTGCATAATTTTGTTGTTCCACTAGGTGTCCTATGTGTTCAACTTTTACAGTATCACCATAAGTGGTTTTGGAAATATTTTTTAATGGAGATGCTTTGGAGCCTTCTCCCTGAGTATTATTTGGAAGTTGGATAGATTCGAAGGGTGGATGAACCGACTCTTCAATCTTTCCACCAGAGGTTTTCTATTCTTTTGAGACCTTTTTGATAACATTTAAGTCATCAGATTTTGGTTTCTTTTGAACGGATTTTAGAGTATTTACTTCAGACCTTAGTTTGGCTAATTCAGACTTTAACTCTTCTAGGTCTGACTTAGGCTCTAACTTAGGCTCAGTTTTGGATTTGGTTTTTGATTTACTTTTTGATTTATTCTTTGGCTTGAAGAATTCTTCCAGATGTATAATCTGGCTATTCTCATACCATTCAAAGAAGTAAATATGTCTTTTTTGCTCTTTCATCTCTTTGTACCAAATCTCTGTTATTTTCTTAATGTAAGGATTGTCTACATTTTTGTAGTACCTTTCACACTTAATCTTATTTTCAGGAAGATCAAGATTTCTTCTAAGGAGATCCTTATCGATTTCAAACTCATGATCTTCTTTTACTTCCTCTATAACATTGATCTCAAAATCTGAGATCGAGGGCTCATACTGATTATCCTTATCCTCATAAGTTGCATAGACAATATTATTTGGTTTTAATTGTGGTCTATTGTCTAGATGGAATGAGGGTCTTGATTGGATAAAGATTGTTCTTTTTGAGGAGAATGTTATTTCAACATCTCCATCTGGTGTTTCAGCCAGAGATTCTAATTCATTTTGTTGAGTGGCTTTTGGCTCAACAGCTTGTAGGAGAGTCCACTTCTCCGGAAGTGTTATCTCATCCCACTTCAAGGTTTTGGGAGTAATAATATGATTTCTAGGATTGGCTTGGAGAAGTGTGGTCAGACCTTTGGGTGTATTCTGTTTTGCATAAGGAGCTAACGTAGTCATGGCTTTGTAATAGATCCTATATGAAACTGAAATGTTTTCACTTCCAGGTTCAAGATCAAAGCCAAATGTTTGTAAGCTCAAGGTCAGAACCTTATGGAGATTTAAATCCGAAAGAGATACAGAAAAGTCTGGGAAAGTGTTGAAGAACACAGGACCATTACTAAGACTAGCTTCAACCATTCCTAGCAAAGAGTCCTTAAACTTTTTATTTCTGCAATCTCTTAGGCAAGCCAACACAGAAATATTTAAACCTCTTCGAGTTAATGATCTAATAGCCACTTGTACTAGACCAAAATGTATATAATGATATTGAGGTTTTGCTCTAATATGATTGATTTCTTTTTCAGAAAGAAGATGCAGAGTTTCATGCAAAGAGCTAATAGGAAGAGTTTTTTCTATAGTTTTTATATAATAATCAGAACGAAGAGAAAACGTGCCTATATGATATATATCTCTAACATTAACCTTAGGTACTTTCCAATTTGCAATACTTTGCTCTATATCCTCAAAGCAAACAGACGAAGCATTCTTAACCGACATCGTTTTGATAGACCTATCATTACTGCCAGAGGCTTCCAGACGGTCAGTTACACCAAGGGACCTGGCTAACCAAGACATCTTGTACGAAGATAAAAGAGATAGGATAGGTAGTCTTTCTAGTCTACGGCAGGGAAAATCCCACAATAAAGATCAACCTTTTGGATAGACGGTTTCTAGACAACGACAGGGCAGAACCCTTAATTCCGATCGACCTATACCCCTTACAGGCTTACGCAGACAACGATTTCCACCACTTACTGCGCTCTCTTGACGACTTATCGGGCCACGCGACTTCACGCTCACCTGCTCAGGGCTTCGGGACCTACGCGACTCAGCGTACCGCCACACCAACCGGGATCTCCGCGACTACTGCTCACCACCGCACCCCTCTCCCCCCCTTCGGAGAAGATGGCTTGGGGAGCCTGGCACCCCCAGATGGCTCTGATACCAAATGTATGACCCAGGCTTAAAGTCCAGAATGACTCCTTGTTTTAGATTTTTAACAAGCAAAAAGGAAGTCTTAATAGAAACACCAGAGATGCAAATGAGAACTTCAGGGATTTTGAAATTTACTTTAAGTTGGTTCCCATCCGCCCCATGAATTTTATGAGTAGATTTTTGAAAATATTTGGAAGGAATAATTCCTTCACGAATACAATTCATATCAGCTCCTGAGTCAATTAAAGTTTTATATTTGAAGTGAAACCCATCAACAAACTTGTATGATATTTCTACATACCATTTTTGCTTGAAATAGGTTTCTATGGAGCTAACTATTTCTTTATTGTTCTGAAGAATTTCTTCTTCTTCAGATTCGCTTTGAGTTTCATACTCACTTTTAATTTCTTCTTTTCTAGAAATTTCTAGAATTTGAATTCTTCTTTGAAGATCATTTAGCACTTCTTTTATACAGTTTTGTTCTTGAAGCAAGTCATTCAAACTCAACTGCTTCTTAGCCTTCTTATGATCTTCTACTCTTTGGATGACTTCATCAATAGAGAAGTATTTTTTATGTTGGATATCTTTTACCAACTTCTCCTTGTTAGTTTTTACCCTTGATAAAAATCTTTCCAAGATAACTTCTTTTTCTCTTGGATCTTGCACCGTATCAAAGGTGTCTAATACAAATTGTTCTAGGTCTGTGAGGACTAGAATATTTTCATCAGAGGTATCCTCAGAGACATCTTGCTCACAGCAAGAACATATACTATCTTCACAATGATTAACTTCTGATTTTTCTTCATTTTCAGAACTAGACTCATTGTCAATATGGTTTAGGATATCTCCTAGTTTTTCCTTAATGTCTTCTGACTCTGATTCTAGCAAAGTTTGGATTTCTTTTTTGATTTTGGATTTAAAGCAATTGCTTGCTATATGACCTTTTAGTCCACATTTATAGCATACTATTGGTTTATTATCCTTTTTAGGAGTATCTTTCTTAAGAGGTTTTCGATGACGCTTCCTCTTAATATAATAGGATTCTTTCTTGTCAAAGGCTTCGTCACCCACCGAGTCCTGCCGTGGCGGGGTCGAGGCCGTCGTCCGGAGTGGAGATGTTGGTGGAGCCAAATTCGTTGGTAGGAGGCGGAGCGGGTCGTAAGCCATCGCGCGCGCGCGCGTCTCCGGCGCCGAGCGCCCATGACGACAAGCGACTGCCAGCCTACCCCGCGGGGCTTGATTGGCGCGACGCGAGACTTGAGGGGGCGCGGTGATGCCATGTGGCGACGCTCCTTCTCCCGGCGCGGATCTTGGAGCGTCGTGACGGCACGATGCTGCAACGTTGGACTGTCGCTGGATGGACTTCCGCCGGCTGGACTTCTGCCGGTTGGACTTTCGCCGGATGGACTTCCGCCGGTTGGACTTTCCCGTTGATGGGATATATATATATATATATATATATATATATATATATATATATATATATATATATATGTATGACCCAGGCAGCGACTCAGGGATCTGGTCGCTACGATGTAAGGTAGAGAATGGGTTATATGAATGCAAGGAGGATAGAGTTAGATATGCAGGTTAGAAAGGTTGGAAGAAAATAATAATTAAAAACAAGAATAGTAAACAAGAACGTAAATAGGAAAGAAGAACATAAATAGTAAATAAGAACAAGAATAGGAAATAAGAACAGAAATAGTAAAGAATAGTAAAGACTGAATTTAAGACATATGCAGTACACAAAGATAAAAGAAGATATGCTTATGCAGAACTGAAAGATAAACTCACACTGAAATAAACATGGAAGAAAATATGAAAGACTGAAAGTAAAGGACAGAATTTAGAGTTAGAATGAAACAATAGAAATATAGAACATAAAGAACTTAGAACATAAGTAAGAAGATAAGAACATTAGTAATATAAAGGACAAACTGAAAAAGACATAAATAATAGAATGAACTTGAAATAATCAAACATAGAGAGTGTAGGGAGAAATCGTTCTTCGTTCATTCATATACCTTGTAGACAGAAGGAATCCTTCTGTGTAGTACACCAGAACTTAGAACTACAACAAGTTTTAGTTATACAAACCCTACTTAGATTTTACACACTTACACTCTTACAATCTTACACACTTAGACTCAAAGATTGAGTCTTTATTTAGGCTACTACTTATCTTACACTAGTTTGGTAGTGGAGTGGGAGTAGAGTGGTGATCAACTTCCTACTCTAAGCTTGGAGGTATGGAAGGCTTAGAGCCGTATGAGGAGTTGTCTCAGGAGTGATCCTTTGAGTTCCTCGTAGGAGTGATGCCCTTTGAAGCTTGCCTTCATGCCCTTTATATAGGGGTCGCCACCCCTGGGATAAGCATGGGCAGAGATGCCCCATGGTGACGCCTTTTGACTGGCAATATTATTCTTCATGATGACGCTTTACACCTCAGGGAGTCATGATGAGACTTTAGACCTCCGTGAAGAATATTCGTCATAATGACACTTTTGACCAGACTGTATTCTGTCTGCAATAGTAGATAGTACCCATATAATTGTCCTGATGTCGGAGAGGATTCTCAGCGAACAATTATTGTTATTCGCTATCGTCATCTGCCATTATTGATGAAAAGGTTGTGTCTTCATCTGGTTGGATTAACTCATACCAATCTAGTAGCTTGCGATATTCTCTCCTAATTAAGGTGTCTTCTCCATAATCTGGTTTTATCAAGCGTCCAACACCTTTATGTAAGAAACCATTATGTCCACCACACCATATATTCATTACTTGATTTTGAAAGATCATCTGGTATGTGGTGTCAAGATGAATACTTTCTTCAATCTCCATGGCTTCTTTGAACCATCTCCACATATCATGATTAGTGTTCTGAGAGAAGAGTTCTTTTTGTTCTTCAGTCAAGACACCAGTCATTCTTTTATCAAAGTAGTAATATCCTTTGAAGATATAAACATCATGCATTGCAGGTCTTATTGGTAGCATGAACCTTGGAGGAGTAGAATAGAAAATAAGTTTGTATCTTCCTTTATAAGGCGCTAGCTTCTTGCATGTTTCTTTAATGGCCATTCCAAGATCAGATCGAAGAATCTGATTTAATGTTCCATAGACGACCCAGACTAGCCCCTGATCTATCATTCCTTGAAGAGAAATATTTTTGTGGGTTCGTGTTTGTAGGTTTTGGAAGTATTTGAGATCTATTTCTGCTCTCAATATTATATATTCGTGGTATGGTTGGAAAATTGCTTGGTTATCAAGGTGGAGGAGTGGAAATGTATGGACCTTAATTCGGATACTAGGGTTAATTTCTTTCCCTTCATATAAATTAATGAAGTATTCTTGAAGTTCCGAGAATACTTTCATCTGTCTCTCGTGGTATTTTTTCCAGATTAATTCTTGGATATCTGGTCCTAAGTAGGACAGTGTTTGCTTGGTTTTGAAGCTTAGTCTAGAAACAAGTATTTCTTGAGAAGTGTGGCTAAAGGGTATTTTCTCAGTTGTACTCTCTCTTCTCACTTTATTTTCGTGGCTACCTACATTCTTGTTGATACAATTTGATGCTGACAATGCCATGGTTCTTATTTGTGGGAATGCTATGAGGAGTTCTTTGATACTTATGCAAATGGGAAATGCAGTTATGGTGGAGGCATATGTGTCTGAGGATGCAGATAAGGTGGATGCATGCGTTTCTTTGTGGAGAGAACCATTGCTTTGTGGGCTTGGATCTTGGCTCAATATTTTTGAAACATTTTGTGATCTAGTATCTAGATCAAATATCTTTGAATAATCAGGAGATCTTTCATCGAGATCTGATAATTTTGATTTATCTGGGGATATACCACTCAGATTCAATATTTGTGATGGTCTTATATCAAGACTCATCTTTGAATATTTTGATGATCTGATACTCAGATCTGATACTTTTGAAGGCTTCTTTGATCTGATATCCAATAATTTTGAATTGTTAGGTGATCCAGCACCTAGACAGGATATTTTTGATGGGCATGCTTCCTTATTGGGAAGAATATTTCTTGATATAGAAGCCCCTTCTGTGGGCGCATAATCTGATGATATGGCCTTTGTATCATTAGGCATCATATGATTGAAATAGTAAGCCAGCCCACATAGTGCATGTGCTTTCTCCTTACTATTCTTTGCTCGCCAGATTAAATTGAGCAAGCCTTGCTGCAATTCTGTTGTAGGAAAATTATGATTGAACCGCTCAGAATTCCCCACCCGTGGTTGGGGTAATTTCCAAGAGCTCATCTGCGTATATCTTTGTTGGGACATGATTCCCCTGTAATGTGACAAAGAGGCAACCAACTGGATTAGTTGATAGTCATGAAAGATTTGTGCACACATTACCTTCCTTATATTTTTACTATCATGGATCATGTTTCTTTTGAACAATAATTTGGTAAAAATGTAACATGATATTACATTGCTGAGAATGTAACATGATATTACATAGTATGACCAATTATATGTTTGTTTTGGGCTGCATGCTTTCATACATATAATATGAGCCAAAACTATTTGATAGTGATGTTTTAGCAATAACCCACTATTGTCAATTTGTGAGTCACCCCATAGGCAATTATGGCAAAGATATGAATCATCATTTAGGCAACTATTGCAAATACATGAGTCATTGCATGAGTCATCATATATGCAACTATAGCAAAGGTATGAATCATCACATGAGCCAAATTTCTGGTTAAAGATGTGTTTTTGATCATACCCAAATAAGTTTTTATGGGCTACTCTAAGGAGACAAGACTTTGTAGGTTTTGTCAATCCATTATGAGAAGCATATGGCTGCATAGAATTTCGTTTTTGGTTCTCATGACTAAAGAGTAAGCTCATAAAATGATCATGACAACCTATATCATGCTTATAATGATTCTCTAGCAACTTGTTTTGGATGAACACTTCCTTATGCATATTTTGCTCCTCTTTTTGAGGCCAAGACATGGGAAAAGGATGAGTGTTCTTCAGCTGCGATATATTTATATAACTAACATTTTGAATGTTAGTCATGGTTGGCTCAATGGATATCTCGTTGACAATATTTTCTTTTCCCGAAGCAATCTCTATAAATTGATTCAATAACGCTTCTTCGGGTATGGAACAAAATTTTAATTCCAATTCTTGGTTCATGATTTCAAACTTGATACTATCATTTGTCACAAGAAAAGGACGTATCAACGATAAGAATGGTGTGCCTAGAATGACTCCTTGTTTTAGATTTTTAACAAGCAAAAAGGAAGTCTTAATAGAAACACCAGAGATGCAAATGAGAACTTCAGGGATTTTGAAATTGACTTTAGATCTGGTCGCTACGATGTAAGGTAGAGAATAGATTATATGAATGCAAGGAGGATAGAGTTAGATATGCAGGATAGAAAGGTTGGAGGAAAATAATAATTAAAAACAAGAATAGTAAACAAGAACGTGAATAGGAAATAAGAACAGAAATAGTAAATAAGAACGAAAATAGTAAAGTACTGAATTTAAAACATATGCAGCACACAAAAGGAAAAAAGAAGATATGCTTATGCAGAACTGAAAGATAAACTCATACTGAAATAAACATGGAAGAAAATGTAAAAGACTGAAAGTAAAGACAGAAAGTAAAGAACATAAGAACTTAGAATATAAGTAAGATAAACAAAGAACAGAATAATAAGAGGATTAGTAATATAAAGGACAAGCTGAAAAAGACATAAATAATAGAATGAACTTGAAATAATCAAACTGAAACATAGAGAGTGTAGGGAGAAATCGTTCTTCGTTCATTCATATACCTTGTAGACAGAAGGAATCCTTCTGTGTAGTACACCAGAACTTAGAACTACTACAAGTTTTAGTTATACAAACCCTACTTAGATTTTACACACTTACACTCTTACAATCTTACACACTTAGACTCAAAGATTGAGTCTTTATTTAGGCTACTACTTATCTTACACTAGTTTGGTAGTGGAGTGGGAGTAGAGTGGTGATCAACTTCCTACTCTAAGCTTGTGGAGGTATGGAAGGCTTAGAGCCGTATGAGGAGTTGTCTCAGGAGTGATCCTTTGAGTTCCTCGTAGGAGTGATGCCCTTTGAAGCTTGCCTTCATGCCCTTTATATAGGGGTCGCCACCCCTGGGATAAGCATGGGCAGAGATGCCCCATGATGACGCCTTTTGACTGGCAATATTATTCTTCATGATGACGCTTTACACCTCAGGGAGTCATGATGAAACTTTAGACCTCCGTGAAGAATATTCGTCATAATGACACTTTTGACCAGACTGTATTCTGTCTGCAATAGTTCAGATTCCATCTGCAATAGTAGATAGTACTCATATAATTGTCCTGACAATTGTTCTCGTTGTCGGAGAACTTCTGCGAACAATTATTGTTATTCGCTGTCTTCATCTACTATCATTGGTGCAGAGGTCGTTCCTTCAATTTCATCAGGTTGGAGTGTATCATACCAACTCAGCATTTTCTGATATTCTTTACGTATCATCGTGTCTTCACCATAATCAACCTTTATTAGGCGTCCAACCCCTTTGTGTACAATACCATTGCCACCACAGAATATTTTCATGATCCGGTTTTGAAAAACCATTTGACATGAGGTGTCTAAATAGATGCTATCTTCGATTTCCATAGCTTCTTTAAACCACCGCCACTTGTCATGATTGGTATTCTGAGAAAATAATTCTTTTTGTTCTTCAGTCAGAAATCCAAATGTTTTGGCAGGGAAAGTGAAACATCCTTTGAGAATGTAAACATCATGCATTGCCGGCCTGACTGGTGGTGTAAATCTTGGTGGGATAGAATAGAAGATAATTTTGTATCTCCCCCTGATGAATTCCATTCTTTTACAAGCTTCCTTTATAGCAATTCCAAGATCAGATTGAAGAATCTGATCAAGTGTGCCATAGATGATATAGACTAATCCTTGGTCTATAATACTCTGGAGAGAGAGATTGTTATGGGTTTGTATTTGTAGGCTTTTGAAGAGTTTAAGATCTATCTCTGCTCTCAATATAATATATTTGTGGTATGGCTGAATACTTATTCTCTCATCAAAATGGAGGAGTGGAAATCTATGGACATTGATTCTGAGGCTTGGGTTAATTTCTCTCCCCTCATATAGGTTGATAAAATATTTTTGGAGTTCTGAAAATATTTTCATTTGTCGCTCATAGTATTTTTTCCAGATGAGTTCTACAATATCTGGCCCTAGGCAGGAAAGTGTTTGTTTGGTTTTAAAGCTCAATCTAGAAATGAGAATTTCGTGAGAACTGGGGTCAAAGAGTTCTCTGGAGGCCATATTTTTTCTAATTTTGTGGCTGCAATAATTCTCTCTTCTCACTTTATTTTGGTGGCTACATGCAGTGGTATGAATGCTCTTTGATGTTGATAATGCCATGGTTTTTATTTGTGGAAAAGCGGTGAGAAGCTCTCTGATATTTATGCAGTCTGGAGATGCAATTATAGTGGATGCATATGTTGGTTTGTGGAAAGAATCATTGTTTAGTGAGC
Source organism: Dendrocalamus latiflorus (assembly GCA_017311315.1). NCBI lineage: Eukaryota > Viridiplantae > Streptophyta > Magnoliopsida > Poales > Poaceae > Dendrocalamus > Dendrocalamus latiflorus. The sequence goes on along the minus strand of CM029639.1, from coordinate 23,783,952 downwards.
TTGTACTCAAGCTCAATACTTTTGATGATCTAGTATCTAGATCAAATGATTTTGAACCATTATCATGAGATCTTTTACAGAGATCTAATATCTTCGGATCATCTGGGGATTCTCCCAGATTCAATATTTTGGAATATTGAGATGGTCTCAAATCGAGGCTCATCTTAGAATTTTTTGATGATCTGATACTCAGATCTGATACTTTTGGTCTGGTACCCAGATCCAATAATTTTGAATTGCTAGGTGATCCATCACCTTGACATAATGCTTTTGATGGGCTTTCTTCCCTTCTGGGAAGGATATCTCTTGAAGCCTGTTTTGTGGGCATATAATCTGATGATATTGCCTTTGTATCTTTAGGCATCATATGATTGAAATAGTAGGCCAGCCCACGTAGTGCATGAGCTTTTTCATTATTATTCTTTGCTTGCCAAAGTAAATTGAGCAAGCCTTGCTGCAATTCTGTTGCAGGAAAATTATGATTGAACCGCTCAGAATTCCCCTCCCGTGGTTGGGGTAATTTCCAAGAGCTCATCTGCGTATATCTTTGTTGGGACATGATTCCCCTGTAATGTGACAAAGAGGCAACCAACTGGATTAGTTGATAGTCATGAAAGATTTGTGCACACATTACCTTCCTTATACTTTTACTATCATGGATCATATTTCTTTTAAACAATAATTTGGTAAAAATGTAACATGATATTACATTGAGAATGTAACATGATATTACATAGTATGACCAATTATATGTTTGTTTTGGGCTGCATGCTTTCATACATATAATATGAACCAAAACTATTTGATAGTGATATTTTAGCAATAACCCACTATTGTCAATTTGTGAGTCACCCCATAGGCAACTATGGCAAATACATGAGTCATTGCATGAGTCATCATATATGCAACTATAGCAAAGGTATGAATCATCACATGAGCCAAATTTCTGGTTAAAGATGTGTTTTTGATCATACCCAAATAAGTTTTTATGGGCTACTCTAAGGAGACAAGACTTTGTAGGTTTTGTCAATCCATTATGAGAAGCATATGGCTGCATAGAATTTCGTTTTTGGTTCTCATGACTAAAGAGTAAGCTCATAAAATGATCATGACAACCTATATCATGTTTATAATAATTCTCTAGCAACTTGTTTTGGATGAACACTTCCTTATGCATATTTTGCTCCTCTTTTTGAGGCCAAGACATGGGAAAAGGATGAGTGTTCTTCAGCTGCAATATATAACTAACACTTTGAATGTTAGTCATGGTTGGCTCAATGGATATCTCATTGACAATATTTTCTTTTCCCGAAGCAATCTCTATAAATTGATTCAATAACGCTTCTTCGGGTATGTAACAAAATTTTAATTCCAATTCTTGGTTCATGATTTCAAACTTGATACTATCATTTGTCACAAGAAAAGGACGTATCAACGATAAGAATGGTGTGCCTAGAATGACTCCTTGTTTTAGATTTTTAACAAGCAAAAAGGAAGTCTTAATAGAAACACCAGAGATGCAAATGAGAACTTCAGGGATTTTGAAATTGACTTTAAGTTGGTTCTCATCCGCCCCATGAATTTTATGAGTAGATTTTTGAAAATATTTGGAAGGAATAATTCCTTCACGAATACAATTCATATCAGCTCCTGAGTCAATTAAAGTCTTATAATTGAAGTGAAACCCATCAACAAACTTGTATGATATTTCTACATACCATTTTTGCTTGAAATAGGTTTCTATGGAGCTAACTATTTCTTTATTGTTCTGAAGAATTTCTTCTTCAGATTTACTCTCAGATTCACTTTGAGATTCATATTCTCTTTCTTCTTTTCTAGAAATTTCTAGAGTTTGAATTCTTCTTTGAAGATCATTTAGCACTTCTTTTATATAGTTTTGTTCTTGAAGCAAGTCATTCAAACTCAACTGCTTCTTAGCCTTCTTATGATCTTCTACTCTTTGGATGACTTCATCAATGGAGAAATACTTTTTATGTTGGATATCTTTTACCAACTTCTCCTTATTAGTTTTTACCCTTGATAAGAATCTTTCCAAGATAACTTCTTTTTCTCTTGGATCTTGCACCGTATCAAAGGTGTCTAATACAAATTGTTCTAAGTCTGTGAGGACTAGAATATTTTCATCAGAGGTATCCTCAGAGACATCTTGCTCACAGCAAGAACATACACTATCTTCACAATGATTAACTTCTGATTTTTCTTCATTTCCAGAACTAGACTCATTGTCAATATGGTTTAGGATATCTCCTAGTTTTTCCTTAATGTCTTCTGACTCTGATTCTAGCAAAGTTTGGATTTCTTTTTTGATTTTGGATTTAAAGCAATTGCTTGCTATATGACCTTTTAGTCCACATTTATAGCATACAATTGGTTTATCATCCTTTTTAGGAGTATTTTTCTTAAGAGGTTTTCGATGACACTTCCTCTTAATATAATAGGATTCTTTCTTATTATCAACATGATTTTTTCTAAATCTTTTGACATACTTTGTCCTATGTCTTCTTTCATGTTGATCCTCAAATCCGAATTGATAGCAAAAATCTCCCAATTCCTTTTTCCCAATAATTTTTTGTTTCTTCAGTTGGTCCTTGATTTTAAGGTCATTACAAAGTTCAGCACCTACCAACTGAATCTTTTGGGTGATTTTGCCTATATCTAGGAATTGATAATTTATACTACCCTCTCCTTCCTTTCTTAAAGAGTTTCTAACTTTTTCAGCAAATAGAGGAGGTAGTCCTGATATATACTTTTCCTTCCAAAAATCTTGATTAGGCTCAGGAAGAGTATATAATTTTGATAAGAAAGTATCTTTATACCACCTAAAATCAGACATAGTCTTACATCTTAGGTTTATCAATTGTTCTCTATTTTTCTCATTGATATCTTGATAATTTCCAGCGAAATGATAGACGATATTATAAACTAAAGTAGTCAGGGCATCAGAAATGTTACCGACAGGGTTATTATTCGCGTCTACCCGGACTATGGGATTGCCATTTCCATCTATCTTCACTGCATTAAGAATTGCTTGCTTCTGATCAGAATCCATGTAGTGATCCCACCAGCCTCTCAATTGACCAGAGAATCCAACAACAATCATTGAGGCTGCTTCTCTTTCTGGATTACCACTAGCTATGCAAGCATTAGCATACATAATCATTTGATGGCAAAGGGTAAATATTTGATACTCAGTGTATCCATCTAAATTCCATTCCACAATTTCTTTGCCATTGAAATATGCCATATTACTAATTTGAGGCCTTTCTTCCAGTTGAAGATCAGCATAAGTTGGTCTAGGATAGTAATTCCTTGTCCTAGCAGTATTAGTAATTGGTTTAAAGATCTTATTGACCATATCATTATCTTCTCCATCAGAGATTTGATTAATATTTTTGTTCACCTTTAAGTTGCTTAACTTATTGGCTAACTCACTAACCAAATCTGTAGAGACGGATGATCCTATTGCTTTTTGTTTCCCTAGCTTTATATTAGGACCTAATATGTGTGGGGTAAACAAAGGAACAATAGATCGAGAACTAGATGATTCAGACTGAGAATTAAATGGATAATTTATCTTTACCTCAGCCTTGTTGGTCTTGGATCCTTCCAGGAGAATATTTTCGATGCGATCCGTTTGCTGTCCAAGAGCATGTAAAGATATGTTTGCATAATTTTGTTGTTCCACTAGGTGTCCTATGTGTTCAACTTTTACAGGATCACCATAAGTGGTTTTAGAAATATTTTTTAATGGAGATGCTTTGGAGCTTTCTCCCTGAGTATTATTTGGAAGTTGGATAGATTCAAAAGGAGGATGAACCGACTCTTCAATCTTTCCACCAGAGGTTTTCCATTCTTTTGAGACCTTTTTGATAACATTTAAGTCATCAGATTTTGGTTTCTTTTGAACGGATTTTAGAGTATTTACTTCAGACCTTAGTTTGGCTAATTCGGACTTTAACTCTTCTAGGTCTGACTTAGGCTCAGTTTTGGATTTGGTTTTTGATTTACTCTTTGATTTACTCTTTGGCTTGAAGAATTCTTCCAGATGTATGATCTGGCTATTCTCATACCATTCAAAGAAGTAAATATGTCTTTTTTGCTCTTTCATCTCTTTGTACCAAATCTCTGTTATTTTCTTAACATAAGGATTGTCTACATTTTTGTAGTACCTTGCACACTTAATCTTATTTTCAGGAAGATCAAGATTTCTTCTAAGGAGATCCTTATCGATTTCAAACTCATGATCTTCTTCCTCTATAACATTGATCTCAAAATCTGAGATCGAGGGCTCATACTGATTATCCTTATCCTTATAATTAGCATAGACAATATTATTTGGTTTTAGTTGTGATCTATTGTCTAGGTGAAATGAGGGTCTTGATTGGATAAAGATTGTCCTTTTTGAGGAGAATGTTATTTCAACATCTCCATCTGGTGTTTCAGCCAGAGATTCTAATTCATTTTGTTGAGTAACTTTTGGCTCAACAGCTTGTAGGAGAGTCCACTTCTCTGGAAGTGTTATCTCATCCCACTTCAAGGTTTTGGGAGTAATAATATGATTTCTAGGATTGGCTTGAAGAAGTGTGGTCAAACCTTTGGGTGTATTCTGTTTTGCACAAGGAGCTAACGTGGTCATGGCTTTGTAATAGATCCTATATGTTACTGAAATGTTTTCACTTCCAGGTTCTAGATCAAAGCCAGATGTTTGTAAGCTCAAGGTCAGAACCTTATGGAGATTTAAATCCGAAAGAGATACAGAAAAGTCTGGGAAAGTGTTGAAGAACACAGGACCATTACTAAGACTAGCTTCAACCATTCCTAGCAAAGAGTCCTTAAACTTTTTATTTCTGCAATCTCTTAAGCAAGCTAACACAGAAATATTTAAACCTCTTCGAGTTAATGATCTAATAGCCACTTGTACTAGACCAAAATGTATATAGTGAAATTGAGGTTTTGCTCTGATATGATTGATTTCTTTTTCAGAAAGAAGATGTAGAGTTTCATGCAAAGAGCTAATAGGAAGAGTTTTTTCTATAGTTTTTATATAATAGTCAGAACGAAGGGAAAACGTGCCTATATGATATATATCTCTAACATTAACCTTAGGTACTTTCCAGTTTGCAATACTTTGCTCTATATCCTCAAAGCAAACAGACGAAGCATTCTTAACCGACATCGTTTTGATAGACCTATCATTACTGCCAGAGGCTTCCAGACGGTCAGTTACACCAAGAGACCTGGCTAACCAAGACATCTTGTACGAAGATAAAAGAGATAGGATAGGTAGTCTTTCTAGTCTACGGCAGGGAAAATCCCACAATAAAGATCAACCTTTTGGATAGACGGTTTCTAGACAACGACAGGGCAGAACCCTTAATTCCGATCGACCTATACCCCTTACAGGCTTACGCAGACAACGATTTCCACCACTTACTGCGCTCTCTTGACGACTTATCGGGCCACGCGACTTCACGCTCACCTGCTCAGGGCTTCGGGACCTACGCGACTCAGCGTACCGCCACACCAACCGGGATCTCCGCGACTACTGCTCACCACCGCACCCCTCTCCCCCCCTTCGGAGAAGATGGCTTGGGGAGCCTGGCACCCCCAGATGGCTCTGATACCAAATGTATGACCCAGGCAGCGACTCAGGGATCTGGTCGCTACGATGTAAGGTAGAGAATGGATTATATGAATGCAAGGAGGATAGAGTTAGATATGCAAGATAGAAAGGTTGGAAGAAAATAATAATTAAAAACAAATAGTAACTAGAGTTTTTTCTATAGTTTTTATATAGTAATCAGAACGAAGAGAAAACGTGCCTATATGATATATATCCCTAACATTTACCTTAGGTACTTTCCAATTTGCAATACTTTGCTCTATATCCTCAAAGCAAACAGACGAAGCATTCTCTACCTTACATCGTAGCGACCAGATCCCTGAGTCGCTGCCTGGGTCATACATTTGGTATCAGAGCCATCTGGGGGTGCCAGGCTCCCCAAGCCATCTTCTCCGAAGGGGGGGAGAGGGGTGCGGTGGTGAGCAGTAGTCGCGGAGATCCCGGTTGGTGTGGCGGTACGCTGAGTCGCGTAGGTCCCGAAGCCCTGAGCAGGTGAGCGTGAAGTCGCGTGGCCCGATAAGTCGTCAAGAGAGCGCAGTAAGTGGTGGAAATCGTTGTCTGCGTAAGCCTGTAAGGGGTATAGGTCGATCGGAATTAAGGGTTCTGCCCTGTCGTTGTCTAGAAACCGTCTATCCAAAAGGTTGATCTTTATTGTGGGATTTTCCCTGCCGTAGACTAGATCTGGTCGCTACGATGTAAGGTAGAGAATAGATTATATGAATGCAAGGATGAGATAACACTTCCAGAGAAGTGGACTCTCCTACAAGCTGTTGAGCCAAAAGCTACTCAACAAAATGAATTAGAATCTCTGGCTGAAACACCAGATGGAGATGTTGAAATAACATTCTCCTCAAAAAGGACAATCTTTATCCAATCAAGACCCTCATTTCACCTAGACAATAGATCACAACTAAAACCAAATAATATTGTCTATGCTAATTATAAGGATAAGGATAATCAGTATGAGCCCTCGATCTCAGATTTTGAGATCAATGTTATAGAGGAAGAAGATCATGAGTTTGAAATCGATAAGGATCTCCTTAGAAGAAATCTTGATCTTCCTGAAAATAAGATTAAGTGTGAAAGGTACTACAAAAATGTAGACAATCCTTATGTTAAGAAAATAACAGAGATTTGGTACAAAGAGATGAAAGAGCAAAAAAGACATATTTACTTCTTTGAATGGTATGAGAATAGCCAGATCATACATCTGGAAGAATTCTTCAAGCCAAAGAGTAAATCAAAGAGTAAATCAAAAACCAAATCCAAAACTGAGCCTAAGTCAGACCTAGAAGAGTTAAAGTCCGAATTAGCCAAACTAAGGTCTGAAGTAAATACTCTAAAATCCGTTCAAAAGAAACCAAAATCTGATGACTTAAATGTTATCAAAAAGGTCTCAAAAGAATGGAAAACCTCTGGTGGAAAGATTGAAGAGTCGGTTCATCCTCCTTTTGAATCTATCCAACTTCCAAATAATACTCAGGGAGAAAGCTCCAAAGCATCTCCATTAAAAAATATTTCTAAAACCACTTATGGTGATCCTGTAAAAGTTGAACACATAGGACACCTAGTGGAACAACAAAATTATGCAAACATATCTTTACATGCTCTTGGACAGCAAACGGATCGCATCGAAAATATTCTCCTGGAAGGATCCAAGACCAACAAGGCTGAGGTAAAGATAAATTATCCATTTAATTCTCAGTCTGAATCATCTAGTTCTCGATCTATTGTTCCTTTGTTTACCCCACACATATTAGGTCCTAATATAAAGCTAGGGAAACAAAAAGCAATAGGATCATCCGTCTCTACAGATTTGGTTAGTGAGTTAGCCAATAAGTTAAGCAACTTAAAGGTGAACAAAAATATTAATCAAATCTCTGATGGAGAAGATAATGATATGGTCAATAAGATCTTTAAACCAATTACTAATACTGCTAGGACAAGGAATTACTATCCTAGACCAACTTATGCTGATCTTCAACTGGAAGAAAGGCCTCAAATTAGTAATATGGCATATTTCAATGGCAAAGAAATTGTGGAATGGAATTTAGATGGATACACTGAGTATCAAATATTTACCCTTTGCCATCAAATGATTATGTATGCTAATGCTTGCATAGCTAGTGGTAATCCAGAAAGAGAAGCAGCCTCAATGATTGTTGTTGGATTCTCTGGTCAATTGAGAGGCTGGTGGGATCACTACATGGATTCTGATCAGAAGCAAGCAATTCTTAATGCAGTGAAGATAGATGGAAATGGCAATCCCATAGTCCGGGTAGACGCGAATAATAACCCTGTCGGTAACATTTCTGATGCCCTGACTACTTTAGTTTATAATATCGTCTATCATTTCGCTGGAAATTATCAAGATATCAATGAGAAAAATAGAGAATAATTGATAAACCTAAGATGTAAGACTATGTCTGATTTTAGGTGGTATAAAGATACTTTCTTATCAAAATTATATACTCTTCCTGAGCCTAATCAAGATTTTTGGAAGGAAAAGTATATATCAGGACTACCTCCTCTATTTGCTGAAAAAGTTAGAAACTCTTTAAGAAAGGAAGGAGAGGGTAGTATAAATTATCAATTCCTAGATATAGGCAAAATCACCCAAAAGATTCAGTTGGTAGGTGCTGAACTTTGTAATGACCTTAAAATCAAGGACCAACTGAAGAAACAAAAAATTATTGGGAAAAAGGAATTGGGAGATTTTTGCTATCAATTCGGATTTGAGGATCAACATGAAAGAAGACATAGGACAAAGTATGTCAAAAGATTTAGAAAAAATCATGTTGATAATAAGAAAGAATCCTATTATATTAAGAGGAAGCGTCATCGAAAACCTCTTAAGAAAAATACTCCTAAAAAGGATGATAAACCAATTGTATGCTATAAATGTGGACTAAAAGGTCATATAGCAAGCAATTGCTTTAAATCCAAAATCAAAAAAGAAATCCAAACTTTGCTAGAATCAGAGTCAGAAGACATTAAGGAAAAACTAGGAGATATCCTAAACCACATTGACAATGAGTCTAGTTCTGAAAATGAAGAAAAATCAGAAGTTAATCATTGTGAAGATAGTGTATGTTCTTGCTGTGAGCAAGATGTCTCTGAGGATACCTCTGATGAAAATATTCTAGTCCTCACAGACTTAGAACAATTTGTATTAGACACCTTTGATACGGTGCAAGATCCAAGAGAAAAAGAAGTTATCTTGGAAAGATTCTTATCAAGGGTAAAAACTAATAAGGAGAAGTTGGTAAAAGATATCCAACATAAAAAGTATTTCTCCATTGATGAAGTCATCCAAAGAGTAGAAGATCATAAGAAGGCTAAGAAGCAGTTGAGTTTGAATGACTTGCTTCAAGAACAAAACTATATAAAAGAAGTGCTAAATGATCTTCAAAGAAGAATTCAAACTCTAGAAATTTCTAGAAAAGAAGAAAGAGAATATGAATCTCAAAGTGAATCTGAGAGTAAATCTGAAGAAGAAATTCTTCAGAACAATAAAGAAATAGTTAGCTCCATAGAAACCTATTTCAAGCAAAAATGGTATGTAGAAATATCATACAAGTTTGTTGATGGGTTTCACTTCAATTATAAGACTTTAATTGACTCAGGAGCTGATATGAATTGTATTCGTGAAGGAATTATTCCTTCCAAATATTTTCAAAAATCTACTCATAAAATTCATGGGGCGGATGGGAACCAACTTAAAGTCAATTTCAAAATCCCTGAAGTTCTCATTTGCATCTCTGGTGTTTCTATTAAGACTTCCTTTTTGCTTGTTAAAAATCTAAAACAAGGAGTCATTCTAGGCACACCATTCTTATCGTTGATACGTCCTTTTCTTGTGACAAATGATAGTATCAAGTTTGAAATCATGAACCAAGAATTGGAATTAAAATTTTGTTCCATACCCGAAGAAGCGTTATTGAATCAATTTATAGAGATTGCTTCGGGAAAAGAAAATATTGTCAATGAGATATCCATTGAGCCAACCATGACTAACATTCAAAGTGTTAGTTATATATTGCAGCTGAAGAACACTCATCCTTTTCCCATGTCTTGGCCTCAAAAAGAGGAGCAAAATATGCATAAGGAAGTGTTCATCCAAAACAAGTTGCTAGAGAATTATTATAAACATGATATAGGTTGTCATGATCATTTTATGAGCTTACTCTTTAGTCATGAGAACCAAAAACGAAATTCTATGCAGCCATATGCTTCTCATAATGGATTGACAAAACCTACAAAGTCTTGTCTCCTTAGAGTAGCCCATAAAAACTTATTTGGGTATGATCAAAAACACATCTTTAACCAGAAATTTGGCTCATGTGATGATTCATACCTTTGCTATAGTTGCATATATGATGACTCATGCAATGACTCATGTATTTGCCATAGTTGCCTATGGGGTGACTCACAAATTGACAATAGTGGGTTATTGCTAAAATATCACTATCAAATAGTTTTGGTTCATTTTATATGTATGAAAGCATGCAGCCCAAAACAAACATATAATTGGTCATACTATGTAATATCATGTTACATTCTCAATGTAATATCATGTTACATTTTTACCAAATTATTGTTTAAAAGAAATATGATCCATGATAGTAAAAGTATAAGGAAGGTAATGTGTGCACAAATCTTTCATGACTATCAACTAATCCAGTTGGTTGCCTCTTTGTCACATTACAGGGGAATCATGTCCCAACAAAGATATACGCAGATGAGCTCTTGGAAATTACCCCAACCACGGGAGGGGAATTCTGAGCGGTTCAATCATAATTTTCCTGCAACAGAATTGCAGCAAGGCTTGCTCAATTTACTTTGGCAAGCAAAGAATAATAATGAAAAAGCTCATGCACTACGTGGGCTGGCCTACTATTGACATGCGTCATTTTTACATATATTTAGCTGTCATTTTATGCTCATATTCTTCGCATTTTGGGACCCTTTATCATCAGTTACTCATTTTACCATATTTAATTGCTCGAAATGGACCTTTTTACATTTTTCATTATTTTTCTGCAGGCCGGCGCGGTTTAGGCGCATAAATGACAAATCTGGCATTTTGGGACTGTTCCGTGCAGATGTGCGTGTCGTCACGGACACGTAGGATCAAACCGCGATTAAATTGGACTTCCGGAGGACCAGAACAGAAGAAATGAGATGGGGGAAGGACTTGATTGCAATTCCTAAAAAGTGGGAGGACTAAATAGCAAAATGCCAAATTCCCCATCCCGGCCTCATAGCCCTAGCCGCCGGCCCCTGTGGAAAAAGAGAGCCCGGTTCTTCATCTTTTTTTGGCCTCCCGTTTGCTTCCTCCCCCGATTCTCCTCCTCCACTCCGGCGCCGGCGAGCGCCGGGCCGCAGCTCGCCGACGCGCCCCCTTCTCCGTCTCCATCTCGCTCCGCGCCACCACACCAGCCACCGGCCACCCCTGTTCCCGCCTCCCTTCTTTGCTCTACCCCCAGCGCCTCTCATCCTCCCTCTACCCCTCCGCCAGATCGGCGCATCCCGGCGCCGCCGCTTCTCTCGGCCGCCTCTCTGCCTTCTCCGGCCGCTCCCCCTCTTTTCCTTCTCCACCGCGCACCTCCTCCCTCTGCATCTCTTCTCTCCCTCCATCACGCCTCCACTCTCCACCCGTGCGCCTTCTCCCTCCGGTGCGCCCGCCGCTCCCCCAGTCTCCTCCTTCTTCTTCTACCCCACCGGCCACCTTCTCTACACCCTTCATTCTCCACCCGTACACCTCCTCCTCTACTCCCTCCTAGCGCCGCCCCCTTCATTCTCCGCCTCCGGTCTCTTCGCCACGGTTCCTCTTCACCTACTCCCTCCACCGCCGCTCCTCATCGCTTCCCCTTCAGTGCCGCCGTTGGATGCATTGGCTTCTTCGACCTCCTGCCCACCTCGGCGCCGCCTCCTCCTTCTACACCAAGCGCGGGCAGCCGACCACATCTTCATCGAGACCGAGCACCGACCGTGACATCTGCTTTTTGGCTGCATCGTCCTCGACGCCGGCGACTTCTTCAACCTCTTCGCCACCGCCGCCGGCCACCACTTCGTCCTCTACTCCACCGGCGACATCAACTCCTCCTCGGCTCCTCTTCACCGACAGCCACACCCTCCTCTACTACTGCTCTGCTCGGTTTACCCCCAATCCCTTTTCCTCTCTTGTTGTTTTTCTTAATCATTGCTCTAATTTCTGTTAAGTATGCACTGTTATATTGTTGATTAGTGATGATATATGAATTGTGGATGCTTGGGCAGAAATGTGATTGTATTCTGAAATGTCACCTGTGATGTATGCATGAGTTCAGTGAATTTGTTATTGAGCTCTGTTTTATTATGGTTAATTTTGCACTGTGATGAATCTGTTCAGTGGATATGTTCATGAGCTCTGTAAATCTGAGTCCAAATCTGAGTCCTGTTATTGTGATGCATGTTCTGTTACTGTGCTGTGTTAGGTTGAGTTCTGTTATAGGGATTAATGCTCTGTGAGATAACTGTGCAATGTGTTATGTTAGTAGTATTTTTAGTAGTGTTAATTGTGATATGTTAGTCCGTGCTTATAGTCAATGCTTGTCCTGTTGTCTGTTAGTATATGTGTGTGCTTGTGTTGCGCGATTTAGCTAGTCGACGACCGTCTCCCTTCCCCGTGCTGTCTCAACCTCCCTTTGCTTCTAAACCCTCTCTCTTTGCTTTTCTCAGCGGTCGTTCGATCGTTAAGTCGTGCGAGCGTTCGTAGTCATTTGTCGGCCCTGCCGTAGTCGACTAGTTAGCCGTCGACTGTCTTCCCTCTCTTTCTCTCTCGACTCCCTCTGTGCTTCTGGACTTCCCCTACCTCCTTCTGTCTAGCGGTCGATAGTTAGTTAGTTTGTCGGTTGGTCGTTCGTGTAGTCGTTGTAGTTCGTATGTGTTTGTTCGTGTAGTCAGTCATCGTGTTGTTCGTCCGGTCGTACGACGTCCATTCGTACGGTCGTTCGTCCTGTCGTCCTTCGTTTGTTTTGATAGTTTGTCGTTTCGTCTGTTTGAGTTAGAGTTCGTTTAGTAGTTTAGTTTTATCCCCCGTTTCGTTTGGCCTAGCTTTAGCTGAGCACCGGTAGCCTTAGTCTAGTCCCTGTGGAGAACACGACACTCGCCGCTATTACAGTGGCAACCCGTGCACTTGCGGGTGTGCTATTTTCGCACTATCAAGCATTTTGGCGCCGTTGCCGGGGATTAGCTTAGAGCGACAGTGTTAGGCTATAGACTAGGTCGTTTGTTTTCTTTTGTTTGTTTTATGTTTGTGCTGACCTGTCTTTCATATTTTCATTGTCCATATTTGTGATATCTCGCTAACCCCTAACCCTTTCCCTAGTTACTTCTCTCTTTTGCGATTTTTCGTATCCATTCTCGCAGGTTGATTGATATTGGTACTTATTGAGGCTATGGCTTACTATTATGATTCTCGTGGTTTTATGAGCGCACCTCGCACTTATGATACTCTTCAAGAACAGGTAAATCTATTATCTCGTCAGTTAGAGCGCTATGCTTTAGAGCGAGGAGTTTTGTTAGAGAGCGGGTACGATCAGTACAGTTCTTTATCAGGCGCCCGTTCTCCAGTTGTTCCTATATGCCAGACTTGTGGTTTTCAGGGCCATTCACCCGCTGATTGCCAGCGTGGTTATTTGTCCACTCCAGAGTGTTACGGGATGAGCTTTGCTCAGCCGAGTGAGCCATTCCCTGACACTTATCACCCTGGATGGCCTGAGCACTTGAGTCTGTCATATGGAAACAACAACCCTGATATCTCATCATTTTCTTCTAGTACACCATTGCAGGGTTTTACGTATAGAGATCAGGATATTTCTCATTGGTCACATCAGCACTATCCTGTACCTCTGCATCAGACTCCTACTTTTGAGCTCGATCAGTTGTCTAGATTTGAGGAGAGGATTTCTAGGATTATAGGAGATCATGAGAGTAGAATGAGTAGTTACTTCACATTGGATCTGACACCTCATGCCTGCAGTTCACCTATTCCTTCACCGAGCCAGCTTACAGTTCCTATGTCTGAGTCCTTAGAGCAGTCTCATGAGCCACCTCCTTCACATGTAGATCAGGCTGCCAGACTTGATGCATTATGCAAGGAACTGATGACTGTACCTCCTGGTGGTGATCGTGCGATGGCGATTCAGGACGAGATTGAGGCGATTATGAGCACCAGTCCTACTTGTGTGGATAGTTTTACCGTTTCACAGCCTTCCATTAGCACCACAGAGATAGTTCTGGATAGAGATGAGTGTCAGCCTCCGAGTCTTACACCTGATCTTGCTAGCGAGGACCTGTTGTTGGAGACACCACATATACACTTAGAGGCACCTCAGTCCGATCCTTTGCCTATTGACTCTGAGAGAGAGATCATTGAGCTAGATGATGAGGACCTACCTCCTGATGATGATTGTTTCACTCCTGATTATGAGGATGATTCTGCGGTGGATCCACTCCTGAGTAGTGATGAGTTAGATTCAGATGATGAGAGCTTTGTGCCAGATGATGACGAGTTCACTATGGATATGCTTTTGAGTTCTGAGGTTCCACATCTTGATGAGGGGGCTACTTCCGATGTCGAGGAGGAGCACATTTCTATTGATCTACCATCAGCTACTTCCTTGCTCGACATCGCCCCTCGGGAGGTTTCTACTACCGTACATTCTCCTTCATCTACACTTCAGGTAGTATGGAAACTCTTCCCCGACCACCTCAGGTTTGATTTCCTTGGCTCAGACGAGACATATGCTATTACTAGTTGTGCTCATCTCACTGATAGACCTCATGATGTGCTTTATCGATATACCTACATGATTGGATATTCGATTGATGACTTAGAGGGTGTTAACCCTATCACACATACTTGCCATGTTTTTGAGATTATTTGCAGGGTTATGCTTGTGTATCATCGATTGCGAGTGGACTTGACTCGAGTCGATATTCCTTGGGATCCAGGTGGATTGCGAGGCATGCTGCTTCATGAGGAGGACGGACATGTGCCTTTTCCATGTCCCGTCCTTGGCCTTCCTCCCGCTATATCCAAATGAGCTTCTCTTTTTCCTTTTATTTCCATTTTGTTTGTTAGTTTCTCCTCTTTTCTTTTCTTTTCTTTCTTTTTATTTCAGGTCCCGTGCTAGATCTTCATCCTTGTACGTGCGAGAAGTCATGGGATGATTAGTCTACTTCCACTACATCATATATACCCGGTGAGCTGTTTCTTACCCCTTTATGCGCATTCTTGATTCATTGCTCAATTTAAGCTTGGGGGAGGACTTGTATGTGTATGGATGATGTTCTAGCATGTTTGTTTATATTTGTGAGCATTTGAGCTTATTGTCGTGTAGTTGATGATATGTGGTCATTCTTATGCTTCATATGATACTTATGTTGATGATATATGGCCTTTATTATTGCTCTCATGTTATGCTTGATTGTATATATTTGCCATGTGAGCCCATGCTATGATTAAACAAGAAAGGTCATGCCGAAATTTCATTGAGCTATATTGTCATTAGTTCCTTGTATGTCTTAAGTCACTTGGCATCATATTAAAGTTTGAGCTTTGGTTATTATCCTTGATGTGCTTAGAAACCTTGTGATCCTATAGCATTTGATTCATTGCGAGTTACGCATGTGTTTTGACCATTTGCGGATTGAATTGGTTCTAGTCATAGCCTCTTGAATGATTATATCTTAGTTTCATGCTTTGGCATATGTTATTTTAGATATTGATACTTTACTTGAGTGTAAAATTTGTGAAAGGGGTAGTCCTATCTTGAGCCAATAACTTGGTTGAATTATCTAGGTATCCATGTCTCGGGACACGTGTTACTTAGCATTAATGAAAACCGGTTAAAGATGCTTAATCAAAACTAAAAAAAAGCAAAAGAAGAAAAGAAAAGAAAATTTTGTGATGAAAGGAGTGAGTGAGTTGAATAAGTGACTTTGTCACATTGGTTCGGAAATGTGTTGAATAAGTGGCATTTTTGCCCAATTGAAGTTTGAATGTGTGAATAAGTGGCAAGTTTGCCCAAGGGTGTGAATAAGTGGCACAAGTGCCCATTGTGTTTTAAATTTGCTAAAAATCAACAAAAATTAGGTATCATGGCTCAAGTGTGGACTTTTTCATAAATATCATGCGAGTATTAGTCTCTTTGTCTCAAATAGTATATGCCTTAGCATGACCCTTTGCTATGCTCATTCTTGATGTTATACCTAGTTCCGATGCTTTACAATTTTGGTTGGATTCATGTGATCACTTGAGTGTATTTCGACACTTTTGTGTATAACTTGATTTGGTCAAATGTTGTAGTTATCATTTGAGATCTTTGCTTGATTCATTCTCATCTTGGATGGTTCTCAAAACTCAAGTTAGATAATCGCATTTTACATTGTTATACGCCTCTTGACTTATTACATGCATTAACTAGTCTTGTGCTATAATGACTTGTTGTCCGGGTTCGATAATATCATGCCATTTACTTGAGGACAAGTAAACGTTTAAAGCTTGGGGGTATGACATGCGTCATTTTTACATATATTTAGCTGTCATTTTATGCTCATATTCTTCGCATTTTGGGACCCTTTATCATCAGTTACTCATTTTACCATATTTAATTGCTCGAAATGGACCTTTTTACATTTTTCATTATTTTTCTGCAGGCCGGCGCGGTTTAGGCGCATAAATGACAAATCTGGCATTTTGGGACTGTTCCGTGCAGATGTGCGTGTCGTCACGGACACGTAGGATCAAACCGCGATTAAATTGGACTTCCGGAGGACCAGAACAGAAGAAATGAGATGGGGGAAGGACTTGATTGCAATTCCTAAAAAGTGGGAGGACTAAATAGCAAAATGCCAAATTCCCCATCCCGGCCTCATAGCCCTAGCCGCCGGCCCCTGTGGAAAAAGAGAGCCCGGTTCTTCATCTTTTTTTGGCCTCCCGTTTGCTTCCTCCCCCGATTCTCCTCCTCCACTCCGGCGCCGGCGAGCGCCGGGCCGCAGCTCGCCGACGCGCCCCCTTCTCCGTCTCCATCTCGCTCCGCGCCACCACACCAGCCACCGGCCACCCCTGTTCCCGCCTCCCTTCTTTGCTCTACCCCCAGCGCCTCTCATCCTCCCTCTACCCCTCCGCCAGATCGGCGCATCCCGGCGCCGCCGCTTCTCTCGGCCGCCTCTCTGCCTTCTCCGGCCGCTCCCCCTCTTTTCCTTCTCCACCGCGCACCTCCTCCCTCTGCATCTCTTCTCTCCCTCCATCACGCCTCCACTCTCCACCCGTGCGCCTTCTCCCTCCGGTGCGCCCGCCGCTCCCCCAGTCTCCTCCTTCTTCTTCTACCCCACCGGCCACCTTCTCTACACCCTTCATTCTCCACCCGTACACCTCCTCCTCTACTCCCTCCTAGCGCCGCCCCCTTCATTCTCCGCCTCCGGTCTCTTCGCCACGGTTCCTCTTCACCTACTCCCTCCACCGCCGCTCCTCATCGCTTCCCCTTCAGTGCCGCCGTTGGATGCATTGGCTTCTTCGACCTCCTGCCCACCTCGGCGCCGCCTCCTCCTTCTACACCAAGCGCGGGCAGCCGACCACATCTTCATCGAGACCGAGCACCGACCGTGACATCTGCTTTTTGGCTGCATCGTCCTCGACGCCGGCGACTTCTTCAACCTCTTCGCCACCGCCGCCGGCCACCACTTCGTCCTCTACTCCACCGGCGACATCAACTCCTCCTCGGCTCCTCTTCACCGACAGCCACACCCTCCTCTACTACTGCTCTGCTCGGTTTACCCCCAATCCCTTTTCCTCTCTTGTTGTTTTTCTTAATCATTGCTCTAATTTCTGTTAAGTATGCACTGTTATATTGTTGATTAGTGATGATATATGAATTGTGGATGCTTGGGCAGAAATGTGATTGTATTCTGAAATGTCACCTGTGATGTATGCATGAGTTCAGTGAATTTGTTATTGAGCTCTGTTTTATTATGGTTAATTTTGCACTGTGATGAATCTGTTCAGTGGATATGTTCATGAGCTCTGTAAATCTGAGTCCAAATCTGAGTCCTGTTATTGTGATGCATGTTCTGTTACTGTGCTGTGTTAGGTTGAGTTCTGTTATAGGGATTAATGCTCTGTGAGATAACTGTGCAATGTGTTATGTTAGTAGTATTTTTAGTAGTGTTAATTGTGATATGTTAGTCCGTGCTTATAGTCAATGCTTGTCCTGTTGTCTGTTAGTATATGTGTGTGCTTGTGTTGCGCGATTTAGCTAGTCGACGACCGTCTCCCTTCCCCGTGCTGTCTCAACCTCCCTTTGCTTCTAAACCCTCTCTCTTTGCTTTTCTCAGCGGTCGTTCGATCGTTAAGTCGTGCGAGCGTTCGTAGTCATTTGTCGGCCCTGCCGTAGTCGACTAGTTAGCCGTCGACTGTCTTCCCTCTCTTTCTCTCTCGACTCCCTCTGTGCTTCTGGACTTCCCCTACCTCCTTCTGTCTAGCGGTCGATAGTTAGTTAGTTTGTCGGTTGGTCGTTCGTGTAGTCGTTGTAGTTCGTATGTGTTTGTTCGTGTAGTCAGTCATCGTGTTGTTCGTCCGGTCGTACGACGTCCATTCGTACGGTCGTTCGTCCTGTCGTCCTTCGTTTGTTTTGATAGTTTGTCGTTTCGTCTGTTTGAGTTAGAGTTCGTTTAGTAGTTTAGTTTTATCCCCCGTTTCGTTTGGCCTAGCTTTAGCTGAGCACCGGTAGCCTTAGTCTAGTCCCTGTGGAGAACACGACACTCGCCGCTATTACAGTGGCAACCCGTGCACTTGCGGGTGTGCTATTTTCGCACTATCAACTATTTCAATCATATGATGCCTAAAGATACAAAGGCAATATCATCAGATTATATGCCCACAAAACAGACTTCAAGAGATATCCTTCCCAGAAGGGAAGAAAGCCCATCAAAAGCATTATGTCAAGGTGATGGATCACCTAGCAATTCAAAATTATTGGATCTGGGTACCAGACCAAAAGTATCAGATCATCAAAAAATTCTAAGATGAGCCTCGATTTGAGACCATCTCAATATTCCAAAATATTGAATCTGGGAGAATCCCCAGATGATCCGAAGATATTAGATCTCTGTAAAAGATCTCATGATAATGGTTCAAAATCATTTGATCTAGATACTAGATCATCAAAAGGATTGAGCTTGAGTACAAGCTCACTAAACAATGATTCTTTCCACAAACCAACATATGCATCCACTATAATTGCATCTCCAGACTGCATAAATATCAGAGAGCTTCTCACCGCTTTTCCACAAATAAAAACCATGGCATTATCAACATCAAAGAGCATTCATACCACTGCATGTAGCCACCAAAATAAAGTGAGAAGAGAGAATTATTGCAACCACAAAATTAGAAAAAATATGGCCTCCAGAGAACTCTTTGACCCCAGTTCTCACGAAATTCTCATTTCTAGATTGAGCTTTAAAACCAAACAAACACTTTCCTGCCTAGGGCCAGATATTGTAGAACTCATCTGGAAAAAATACTATGAGCGACAAATGAAAATATTTTCAGAACTCCAAAAATATTTTATCAACCTATATGAGGGGAGAGAAATTAACCCAAGCCTCAGAATCAATGTCCATAGATTTCCACTCCTCCATTTTGATGAGAGAATAAGTATTCAGCCATACCACAAATATATTATATTGAGAGCAGAGATAGATCTTAAACTCTTCAAAAGCCTACAAATACAAACCCATAACAATCTCTCTCTCCAGAGTATTATAGACCAAGGATTAGTCTATATCATCTATGGCACACTTGATCAGATTCTTCAATCTGATCTTGGAATTGCTATAAAGGAAGCTTGTAAAAGAATGGAATTCATCAGGGGGAGATACAAAATTATCTTCTATTCTATCCCACCAAGATTTACACCACCAGTCAGGCCGGCAATGCATGATGTTTACATTCTCAAAGGATGTTTCACTTTCCCTGCCAAAACATTTGGATTTCTGACTGAAGAACAAAAAGAATTATTTTCTCAGAATACCAATCATGACAAGTGGCGGTGGTTTAAAGAAGCTATGGAAATCGAAGATAGCATCTATTTAGACACCTCATGTCAAATGGTTTTTCAAAACCGGATCATGAAAATATTCTGTGGTGGCAATGGTATTGTACACAAAGGGGTTGGACGCCTAATAAAGGTTGATTATGGTGAAGACACGATGATACGTAAAGAATATCAGAAAATGCTGAGTTGGTATGATACACTCCAACCAGATGAAATTGAAGGAACGACCTCTGCACCAATGATAGTAGATGAAGACAGCGAATAACAATAATTGTTCGCAGAAGTTCTCCGACAACGAGAACAATTGTCAGGACAATTATATGAGTACTATCTACTATTGCAGATGGAATCTGAACTATTGCAGACAGAATACAGTCTGGTCAAAAGTGTCATTATGACGAATATTCTTCACGGAGGTCTAAAGTTTCATCATGACTCCCTGAGGTGTAAAGCGTCATCATGAAGAATAATATTGCCAGTCAAAAGGCGTCATCATGGGGCATCTCTGCCCATGCTTATCCCAGGGGTGGCGACCCCTATATAAAGGGCATGAAGGCAAGCTTCAAAGGGCATCACTCCTACGAGGAACTCAAAGGATCACTCCTGAGACAACTCCTCATACGGCTCTAAGCCTTCCATACCTCCACAAGCTTAGAGTAGGAAGTTGATCACCACTCTACTCCCACTCCACTACCAAACTAGTGTAAGATAAGTAGTAGCCTAAATAAAGACTCAATCTTTGAGTCTAAGTGTGTAAGATTGTAAGAGTGTAAGTGTGTAAAATCTAAGTAGGGTTTGTATAACTAAAACTTGTAGTAGTTCTAAGTTCTGGTGTACTACACAGAAGGATTCCTTCTGTCTACAAGGTATATGAATGAACGAAGAACGATTTCTCCCTACACTCTCTATGTTTCAGTTTGATTATTTCAAGTTCATTCTATTATTTATGTCTTTTTCAGCTTGTCCTTTATATTACTAATCCTCTTATTATTCTGTTCTTTGTTTATCTTACTTATATTCTAAGTTCTTATGTTCTTTACTTTCTGTCTTTACTTTCAGTCTTTTACATTTTCTTCCATGTTTATTTCAGTATGAGTTTATCTTTCAGTTCTGCATAAGCATATCTTCTTTTTTCCTTTTGTGTGCTGCATATGTTTTAAATTCAGTACTTTACTATTTTCGTTCTTATTTACTATTTCTGTTCTTATTTCCTATTCACGTTCTTGTTTACTATTCTTGTTTTTAATTATTATTTTCCTCCAACCTTTCTATCCTGCATATCTAACTCTATCCTCCTTGCATTCATATAATCTATTCTCTACCTTACATCGTAGCGACCAGATCTATTCTACGGCAGGGAAAATCCCACAATAAAGATCAACCTTTTGGATAGACGGTTTCTAGACAACGACAGGGCAGAACCCTTAATTCCGATCGACCTATACCCCTTACAGGCTTACGCAGACAACGATTTCCACCACTTACTGCGCTCTCTTGACGACTTATCGGGCCACGCGACTTCACGCTCACCTGCTCAGGGCTTCGGGACCTACGCGACTCAGCGTACCGCCACACCAACCGGGATCTCCGCGACTACTGCTCACCACCGCACCCCTCTCCCCCCTTCGGAGAAGATGGCTTGGGGAGCCTGGCACCCCCAGATGGCTCTGATACCAAATGTATGACCCAGGCAGCGACTCAGGGATCTGGTCGCTACGATGTAAGGTAGAGAATGGATTATATGAATGCAAGGAGGATAGAGTTAGATATGCAAGATAGAAAGGTTGGAAGAAAATAATAATTAAAAACAAATAGTAACTAAGAACAAGAACATAAATAGTAAACAAGAACGTGAATAGGAAATAAGAACAGAAATAGTAAAGAATAGTAAAGACTGAATTTAAGACATATGCAGCACACAAAGATAAAAGAAGATATGCTTATGCAGAACTGAAAGATAAACTCACACTGAAATAAACATGGAAGAAAATATAAAAGACTGAAAGTAAAGGACTGAATTTAGAGTTAGAACGAAATAATATAGAACATAAAGAACTTAAGTATAGAACTTAAAGAACAAAATAAAAAGAACATTGGTAATATAACAGAACAACATTAGTAATATAGAAGATAGAATGAAAAGAACATAAGTAGGAACAAACTCAAATTAAAGAGAGTTTAGGGATAGAAATCGTTCTTCGTTCATTCATATACCTTGATAGACAGAAGGAGGAACCTTCTGTGTAGTACACCAGAACTTAGAACTACTACAAGTTTTAGTTATACAAACCCTACTTAGATTTTACACACTTGCACTCTTACAATCTTACACACTTACACACTTAGACTCAAAGATTGAGTCTTTATTTAGGCTACTACTTATTTTACACTAGTATGGTAGTGGAGTGGTAGTGGAGTGGTGATCGACTTCCTACTCTAAGCTTGTGGAGCTCTTGAGCACTTAGAGCCGTGTGAGGAGTGATCTCAGGAGTGATCCTTTGAGTTCCTCGTAGGAGTGATGCCCTTTGAAGCTTGCCTTCATGCCCTTTATATAGGGGTCGCCACCCCTGGGATAAGCATGGGCAGAGATGCCCCATGATGACGCCTTTTGACTGGCAATATTATTCTTTATGATGACGCTTTACACCTCAGGGAGTCATGATGAAACTTTAGACCTCCGTGAAGAATATTCGTCATAATGACACTTTTGACCAGACTGTATTCTGTCTGCAATAGTTCAGATTCCATCTGCAATAGTAGATAGTACTCATATAATTGTCCTGACAATTGTTCTCGTTGTCGGAGAGCTTCTGCGAACAATTATTGTTATTCACTGTCTTCATCTACTATCATTGGTGCAGAGGTCGTGCCTTCAATTTCATCTGGTTGGAGTGTATCATACCAACTCAGCATTTTCTGATATTCTTTGCGAATCATCGTGTCTTCACCGTAATCAACTTTTATTAGGCGTCCAACCCCTTTGTGTACAATACCATTGCCACCACAGAATATTTTCATGATTCGGTTTTGGAAAACCATTTGACATGAGGTGTCTAAATAGATGCTATCTTCGATTTCCATAGCTTCTTTAAACCACCGCCACTTGTCATGGTTGGTATTCTGAGAAAATAATTCTTTTTGTTCTTCAGTCAGAAAACCCATTGTTTTGACAGGGAAAGTGAAACATCCTTTGAGAATGTAAACATCATGCATTGCCGGCCTGACTGGTGGTGTAAATCTTGGTGGGGTAGAATAGAAGATAATTTTGTATCTTCCCCTGATGAATTCCATTCTTTTACAAGCTTCCTTTATAGCAATTCCAAGATCAGACTGAAGAATCTGATCAAGTGTGCCATAGATGATATAGACTAATCCTTGGTCTATAATACTCTGGAGAGAGAGATTGTTATGGGTTTGTATTTGTAGGCTTTTGAAGAGTTTAAGATCTATCTCTGCTCTCAATATAATATATTTGTGGTATGGCTGAATACTTATTCTCTCATCAAAATGGAGGAGTGGAAATCTATGGACATTGATTCTGAGGCTTGGGTTAATTTCTCTCCCCTCATATAGGTTGATAAAATATTTTTGGAGTTCTGAAAATATTTTCATTTGTCGCTCATAGTATTTTTTCCAGATGAGTTCTACAATATCTGGCCCTAGGCAGGAAAGTGTTTGTTTGGTTTTAAAACTCAATCTAGAAATGAGAATTTCGTGAGAACTGGGGTCAAAGAGTTCTCTGGAGGCCATATTTTTTCTAATTTTGTGGCTGCAATAATTCTCTCTTCTCACTTTATTTTGGTGGCTACATGCAGTGGTATGAATGCTCTTTGATGTTGATAATGCCATGGTTTTTATTTGTGGAAAAGCGGTGAGAAGCTCTCTGATATTTATGCAATCTGGAGATGCAGTTATGGTGGATGCATATGTTTGTTTGTGGAAAGAACTAATATTTGGTGAGCTTGTACTCAAGCTCAATACTTTTGATGATCTAGTATCTAGATCAAATAATTTTGAATCATCATCATGAGATCTCTTACAGAGATCTGATATCTTCGGATCATCTGGGGATTCTCCCAGATATAATGTTTTGGAATATTGAGATGGTCTCAAATCGAGGCTCATCTTTGAATTTGTTGATGATCTGATCCTCAGATCTGATACTTTTGGTCTGATACCTAGACCCAATAATTTTGAATTGCTAGGTGATCCATCACCTTGACATAATGCTTTTGATGGGCTTTCTTCCCTTCTGGGAAGGATATCTCTTGAAGCCTGTTTTGTGGGCATATAATCTGATGATATTGCCTTTGTATCTTTAGGCATCATATGATTGAAATAGTAGGCCAGCCCACGTAGTGCATGAGCTTTTTCATTATTATTCTTTGCTTGCCAAAGTAAATTGAGCAAGCCTTGCTGCAATTCTGTTGCAGGAAAATTATGATTGAACCGCTCAGAATTCCCCTCCCGTGGTTGGGGTAATTTCCAAGAGCTCATCGATGTATATCTTTGCTGGGACATGATTCCCCTGTAATGTGACAAAGAGGCAACTAATTGGATTAGTTGATAGTCATGAAAGATTTGTGCACACATTACCTTCCTTATATTTTTACTATCATGGATCATGTTTCTTTTAAACAATAATTTGGTAAAAATGTAACATGATATTACATTGATGAGAATGTAATATGATATTACATAGTATGACCAATTACATGCTTGTTTTAGGCTGCATGCTTTCATACATATAATATGAACCAAAACTATCTGATAGTGATGTTTTAGCAATAACTCACTATTATCAGTTTGTGAGTCATCACATAGGTAACTATGGCAAAGATATGAATCATCATTTAGGCAACTATTGCAAATACATGAGTCATTGCATGAGTCATCATATATGCAACTATAGCAAAGATATGAGTCACCCCATGTGCAGAATTTCTGGTTAAAGAGGTGATATTGATCAAGCTCAAACAAGGGTTTATAAGCTACTTTATGGAAACAAGACTTTATAGGTTTTGCCACTTCATAAAGGTTAGCATGAGAAGCATATGGCTGCATAGAATTTAGTTTTTTGCTTCCATAGCTAAAGAGTAAGCTCATAAAATGATCATGACAACTTATGTCATGCTTGTAATGATTTTCTAGCAACTTGTTTTGGAAGAGCACTTCCTTATGCATATTTTGCTCCTCTTTTTGAGGCCAAGACATGGGAAAAGGATGAGTGTTCTTCAGCTGCAATATATTTATGTAACTAACACTTTGAATGTTAGTCATGGTTGGCTCAATGAATATCTCATTGACAATATTTTCTTTTCCCGAAGCAATCTCTATAAATTGATTCAATAACGCTTCTTCGGGTATGGAACAAAATTTTAATTCCAATTCTTGGTTCATGATTTCAAACTTGATACTATCATTTGTCACAAGAAAAGGACGTATCAACGATAAGAATGGTGTGCCTAGAATGACTCCTTGTTTTAGATTTTTAACAAGCAGAAAAGAAGTCTTAATAAAAACACCAGAGATGCAAATGAGAACTTCAGGGATTTTGAAATTGACTTTAAGTTGGTTCCCATCCGCCCCATGAATTTTATGAGTAGATTTTTGAAAATATTTGGAAGGAATAATTCCTTCACGAATACAATTCATATCAGCTCCTGAGTCAATTAAAGTTTTATATTTGAAGTGAAACCCATCAACAAACTTGTATGATATTTCTACATACCATTTTTGCTTGAAATAGGTTTCTATGGAGCTAACTATTTCTTTATTGTTCTGAAGAATTTCTTCTTCTTCAACAGATTCACTTTCTGATTCACTTCGAGTTTCATACTCCTTTTTAATTTCTTCTTTTCTAGAAATTTCTAGAATTTGAATTCTTCTTTGAAGATCATTTAGCACTTCTTTTATATAGTTTTGTTCTTGAAGCAAGTCATTCAAACTCAACTGCTTCTTAGCCTTCTTATGATCTTCTACTCTTTGGATGACTTCATCAATAGAGAAGTATTTTTTATGTTGGATATCTTTTACCAACTTCTCCTTGTTAGTTTTTACCCTTGATAAGAATCTTTCCAAGATAATTTCTTTTTCTTTTGGATCTTGCACCGTATCAAAGGTGTCTAATACAAATTGTTCTAAGTCTGTGAGGACTAGAATACTTTCATCAGAGGTATCCTCAGAGACATCTTGCTCACAGCAAGAACATACACTATCTTCACAATGATTAACTTCTGATTTTTCTTCATTTTCAGAACTAGACTCATTGTCAATATGGTTTAGGATATCTCCTAGTTTTTCCTTAATGTCTTCTGACTCTGATTCTAGCAAAGTTTGGATTTCTTTTTTGATTTTGGATTTAAAGCAATTGCTTGCTATATGACCTTTTAGTCCACATTTATAGCATACAATTGGTTTATCATCCTTTTTAGGAGTATTTTTCTTAAGAGGTTTTCGGTGACGCTTCCTCTTAACATAATAAGTTTCTTTCTTATTATCAATATGATTTTTTCTAAATCTTTTGACATACTTTGTCCTATGTCTCTTTTCATGTTGATCCTCAAATCCGAATTGATAGCAAAAATCTCCCAATTCCTTTTTCCCAATAATTTTTTGTTTCTTCAGTTGGTCCTTAATTTTAAGGTCATTACAAAGTTCAGCACCTACCAACTGTATCTTTTGGGTGATTTTGCCTATATCTAGGAATTGATAATTTATACTACCCTCTCCTTCCTTTCTTAAAGAGTTTCTAACTTTTTCAGCAAATAGAGGAGGTAGTCCTGATATATTTTTCCTTCCAAAAATCTTGATTAGGCTCAGGAAGAGTATATAATTTTGATAAGAAAGTATCTTTATACCACCTAAAATCAGACATAGTCTTACATCTTAGGTTTATCAATTGTTCTCTATTTTTCTCATTGATATCTTGATAATTTCCAGCGAAATGATAGACGATATTATAAACTAAAGTAGTCAGGGCATCAGAAATGTTACCGACAGGGTTATTATTCGCGTCTACCCGGACTATGGGATTGCCATTTCCATCTATCTTCACTGCATTGAGAATTGCTTGCTTCTGATCAGAATCCATGTAGTGATCCCACCAGCCTCTCAATTGACCAGAGAATCCAACAACAATCATTGAGGCTGCTTCTCTTTCTGGATTACCACTAGCTATGCAAGCATTAGCATACATAATCATTTGATGGCAAAGGGTAAATATTTGATACTCAGTGTATCCATCTAAATTCCATTCCACAATTTCTTTGCCATTGAAATATGCCATATTACTAATTTGAGGCCTTTCTTCCAGTTGAAGATCAGCATAAGTTGGTCTAGGATAGTAATTCCTTGTCCTAGCAGTATTAGTAATTGGTTTAAAGATCTTATTGACCATATCATTTCCATCAGAGATTTGATTAATATTTTTGTTCACCTTTAAGTTGCTTAACTTATTGGCTAACTCACTAACCAAATCTGTAGAGACGGATGATCCTATTGCTTTTTGTTTCCCTAGCTTTATATTAGAACCTAATATTTGTGGGGTAAACAAAGGAACAATAGATCGAGAACTAGATGATTCAGACTGAGAATTAAATGGATAATTTATCTTTACCTCAGCCTTGTTGGTCTTGGATCCTTCCAGGAGAATATTTTCGATGCGATCCGTTTGCTGTCCAACAGCATGTAAAGATATGTTTGCATAATTTTGTTGTTCCACTAGGTGTCCTATGTGTTCAACTTTTACAGTATCACCATAAGTGGTTTTGGAAATATTTTTTAATGGAGATGCTTTGGAGCCTTCTCCCTGAGTATTATTTGGAAGTTGGATAGATTCGAAGGGTGGATGAACCGACTCTTCAATCTTTCCACCAGAGGTTTTCCATTCTTTTGAGACCTTTTTGATAACATTTAAGTCATCAGATTTTGGTTTCTTTTGAACGGATTTTAGAGTATTTACTTCAGACCTTAGTTTGGCTAATTCGGACTTTAACTCTTCTAGGTCTGACTTAGGCTCTAACTTAGGCTCAGTTTTGGATTTGGTTTTTGATTTACTCTTTGATTTACTCTTTGGCTTGAAGAATTCTTCCAGATGTATGATCTGGCTATTCTCATACCATTCAAAGAAGTAAATATGTCTTTTTTGCTCTTTCATCTCTTTGTACCAAATCTCTGTTATTTTCTTAATATAAGGATTGTCTACATTTTTGTAGTACCTTTCACACTTAATCTTATTTTCAGGAATATCAAGATTTCTTCTAAGGAGATCCTTATCGATTTCAAACTCATGATCTTCTTCCTCTATAACATTGATCTCAAAATCTGAGATTGAGGGCTCATACTGATTATCCTTATCCTCATAAATTACATAGACAATATTATTTGGTTTTAGTTGTGGTCTATTGTCTAGATGAAATGAGGGTCTTGATTGGATAAAGATTGTTCTTTTTGAGGAGAATGTTATTTCAACATCTCCATCTGGAGTTTCGGCCAGAGATTCTAATTCATTTTGTTGAGTGGCTTTTGGCTCAACAGCTTGTAGGAGAGTCCACTTCTCCGGAAGTGTTATCTCATCCCACTTCAAGGTTTTGGGAGTAATAATATGATTTCTAGGATTGGCTTGAAGAAGTGTGGTCAGACCTTTGGGTGTATTCTGTTTTGCACAAGGAGCTAACGTGGTCATGGCTTTGTAATAGATCCTATATGTTACTGAAATGTTTTCACTTCCAGGTTCAAGATCAAAGCCAGATGTTTGTAAGCTCAAGGTCAGAACCTTATGAAGATTTAAGTCTGAAAGAGATACAGAAAAGTCTGGGAAAGTGTTGAAGAACACAGGACCATTACTAAGACTAGCTTCAACCATTCCTAGCAAAGAGTCCTTAAACTTTTTATTTCTGCAATCTCTTAGACAAGCCAACACAGAAATATTTAAACCTCTTCGAGTTAATGATCTAATAGCCACTTGTACTAGACCAAAATGTATATAATGAAATTGAGGTTTTGCTCTGATATGATTGATTTCCTTTTCAGAAAGAAGATGCAGAGTTTCATGCAAAGAGCTAATAGGAAGAGTTTTTTCTATAGTTTTTATATAATAATCAGAACGAAGAGAAAACGTGCCTATATGATATATATCTCTAACATTAACCTTAGGTACTTTCCAATTTGCAATACTTTGCTCTATATCCTCAAAGCAAACAGACGAAGCATTCTTAACCGACATCGTTTTGATAGACCTATCATTACTGCCAGAGGCTTCCAGACGGTCAGTTACACCAAGAGACCTGGCTAACCAAGACATCTTGTACGAAGATAAAAGAGATAGGATAGGTAGTCTTTCTAGTCTACGGCAGGGAAAATCCCACAATAAAGATCAACCTTTTGGATAGACGGTTTCTAGACAACGACAGGGCAGAACCCTTAATTCCGATCGACCTATACCCCTTACAGGCTTACGCAGACAACGATTTCCACCACTTACTGCGCTCTCTTGACGACTTATCGGGCCACGCGACTTCACGCTCACCTGCTCAGGGCTTCGGGACCTACGCGACTCAGCGTACCGCCACACCAACCGGGATCTCCGCGACTACTGCTCACCACCGCACCCCTATGTATGACCCAGGCAGCGACTCAGGGATCTGGTCGCTACGATGTAAGGTAGAGAATGGGTTATATGAATGCAAGGAGGATAGAGTTAGATATGCAGGTTAGAAAGGTTGGAAGAAAATAATAATTAAAAACAAGAATAGTAAACAAGAACGTAAATAGGAAAGAAGAACATAAATAGTAAATAAGAACAAGAATAGGAAATAAGAACAGAAATAGTAAAGAATAGTAAAGACTGAATTTAAGACATATGCAGTACACAAAGATAAAAGAAGATATGCTTATGCAGAACTGAAAGATAAACTCACACTGAAATAAACATGGAAGAAAATATGAAAGACTGAAAGTAAAGGACAGAATTTAGAGTTAGAATGAAACAATAGAAATATAGAACATAAAGAACTTAGAACATAAGTAAGAAGATAAGAACATTAGTAATATAAAGGACAAACTGAAAAAGACATAAATAATAGAATGAACTTGAAATAATCAAACATAGAGAGTGTAGGGAGAAATCGTTCTTCGTTCATTCATATACCTTGTAGACAG
Organism: Dendrocalamus latiflorus; assembly: GCA_017311315.1. NCBI lineage: Eukaryota > Viridiplantae > Streptophyta > Magnoliopsida > Poales > Poaceae > Dendrocalamus > Dendrocalamus latiflorus. The sequence continues at coordinate 23,754,039 of CM029639.1, read as the reverse complement.
AAGGAATCCTTCTGTGTAGTACACCAGAACTTAGAACTACAACAAGTTTTAGTTATACAAACCCTACTTAGATTTTACACACTTACACTCTTACAATCTTACACACTTAGACTCAAAGATTGAGTCTTTATTTAGGCTACTACTTATCTTACACTAGTTTGGTAGTGGAGTGGGAGTAGAGTGGTGATCAACTTCCTACTCTAAGCTTGGAGGTATGGAAGGCTTAGAGCCGTATGAGGAGTTGTCTCAGGAGTGATCCTTTGAGTTCCTCGTAGGAGTGATGCCCTTTGAAGCTTGCCTTCATGCCCTTTATATAGGGGTCGCCACCCCTGGGATAAGCATGGGCAGAGATGCCCCATGATGACGCCTTTTGACTGGCAATATTATTCTTCATGATGACGCTTTACACCTCAGGGAGTCATGATGAGACTTTAGACCTCCGTGAAGAATATTCGTCATAATGACACTTTTGACCAGACTGTATTCTGTCTGCAATAGTAGATAGTACCCATATAATTGTCCTGATGTCGGAGAGGATTCTCAGCGAACAATTATTGTTATTCGCTATCGTCATCTGCCATTATTGATGAAAAGGTTGTGTCTTCATCTGGTTGGATTAACTCATACCAATCTAGTAGCTTGCGATATTCTCTCCTAATTAAGGTGTCTTCTCCATAATCTGGTTTTATCAAGCGTCCAACACCTTTATGTAAGAAACCATTATGTCCACCACACCATATATTCATTACTTGATTTTGAAAGATCATCTGGTATGTGGTGTCAAGATGAATACTTTCTTCAATCTCCATGGCTTCTTTGAACCATCTCCACTTATCATGATTAGTGTTCTGAGAGAAGAGTTTTTTTTGTTCTTCAGTCAAGACACCAGTCATTCTTTTATCAAAGTAGTAATATCCTTTGAAGATATAAACATCATGCATTGCAGGTCTTATTGGTAGCATGAACCTTGGAGGAGTAGAATAGAAAATAAGTTTGTATCTTCCTTTATAAGGCGCTAGCTTCTTGCATGTTTCTTTAATGGCCATTCCAAGATCAGATCGAAGAATCTGATTTAATGTTCCATAGACGACCCAGACTAGCCCCTGATCTATCATTCCTTGAAGAGAAATATTTTTGTGGGTTCGTGTTTGTAGGTTTTGGAAGTATTTGAGATCTATTTCTGCTCTCAATATTATATATTCGTGGTATGGTTGGAAAATTGCTTGGTTATCAAGGTGGAGGAGTGGAAATGTATGGACCTTAATTCGGATACTAGGGTTAATTTCTTTCCCTTCATATAAATTAATGAAGTATTCTTGAAGTTCCGAGAATACTTTCATCTGTCTCTCGTGGTATTTTTTCCAGATTAATTCTTGGATATCTGGTCCTAAGTAGGACAGTGTTTGCTTGGTTTTGAAGCTTAGTCTAGAAACAAGTATTTCTTGAGAAGTGTGGCTAAAGGGTATTTTCTCAGTTGTACTCTCTCTTCTCACTTTATTTTCGTGGCTACCTACATTCTTGTTGATACAATTTGATGCTGACAATGCCATGGTTCTTATTTGCGGGAATGCTATGAGGAGTTCTTTGATACTTATGCAAGTGGGAAATGCAGTTATGGTGGAGGCATATGTGTCTGAGGATGTAGATAAGGTGGATGCATGCGTTTCTTTGTGGAGAGAACCATTGCTTTGTGGGCTTGGATCTTGGCTCAATATTTTTGAAACATTTTGTGATCTAGTATCTAGATCAAATATCTTTGAATAATCAGGAGATCTTTCATCGAGATCTGATAATTTTGATTTATCTGGGGATATACCACTCAGATTCAATATTTGTGATGGTCTTATATCAAGACTCATCTTTGAATATTTTGATGATCTGATACTCAGATCTGATACTTTTGAAGGCTTCTTTGATCTGATATCCAATAATTTTGAATTGTTAGGTGATCCAGCACCTAGACAGGATATTTTTGATGGGCATGCTTCCTTATTGGGAAGAATATTTCTTGATATAGAAGCCCCTTCTGTGGGCGCATGATCTGATGATATGGCCTTTGTATCATTAGGCATCATATGATTGAAATAGTAAGCCAGCCCACATAGTGCATGTGCTTTCTCCTTACTATTCTTTGCTCGCCAGATTAAATTGAGCAAGCCTTGCTGCAATTCTGTTGTAGGAAAATTATGATTGAACCGCTCAGAATTCCCCTCCCGTGGTTGGGGTAATTTCCAAGAGCTCATCTGCGTATATCTTTGTTGGGACATGATTCCCCTGTAATGTGACAAAGAGGCAACCAACTGGATTAGTTGATAGTCATGAAAGATTTGTGCACACATTACCTTCCTTATACTTTTACTATCATGGATCATATTTCTTTTAAACAATAATTTGGTAAAAATGTAACATGATATTACATTGAGAATGTAACATGATATTACATAGTATGACCAATTATATGTTTGTTTTGGGCTGCATGCTTTCATACATATAATATGAACCAAAACTATTTGATAGTGATATTTTAGCAATAACCCACTATTGTCAATTTGTGAGTCACCCCATAGGCAACTATGGCAAATACATGAGTCATTGCATGAGTCATCATATATGCAACTATAGCAAAGGTATGAATCATCACATGAGCCAAATTTCTGGTTAAAGATGTGTTTTTGATCATACCCAAATAAGTTTTTATGGGCTACTCTAAGGAGACAAGACTTTGTAGGTTTTGTCAATCCATTATGAGAAGCATATGGCTGCATAGAATTTCGTTTTTGGTTCTCATGACTAAAGAGTAAGCTCATAAAATGATCATGACAACCTATATCATGTTTATAATAATTCTCTAGCAACTTGTTTTGGATGAACACTTCCTTATGCATATTTTGCTCCTCTTTTTGAGGCCAAGACATGGGAAAAGGATGAGTGTTCTTCAGCTGCAATATATAACTAACACTTTGAATGTTAGTTATGGTTGGCTCAATGGATATCTCATTGACAATATTTTCTTTTCCCGAAGCAATCTCTATAAATTGATTCAATAACGCTTCTTCGGGTATGGAACAAAATTTTAATTCCAATTCTTGGTTCATGATTTCAAACTTGATACTATCATTTGTCACAAGAAAAGGACGTATCAACGATAAGAATGGTGTGCCTAGAATGACTCCTTGTTTTAGATTTTTAACAAGCAAAAAGGAAGTCTTAATAGAAACATATATATATATATATATATATATATATATATATATATATATATATATATATATATAGCAGGCTGGTGTAATCTTGTACCTGCATTGTGCGTGCGGATAGGTGCTGCTCCCCTAAAATGGGCCTCTTCAGTGCATCCACATTCCATGGCGGCACCACGCGGCTTGGGGGATGTTGATGTACTGATGGAGACCTATTTTTCTCAGGAGCTTGGTTAGCGTCTATTAACGGCAACTGCCTGCACTTGCTGTGCCCGCTCTGTATTTCTGCATACAACGGCAAGGTTTGCCCTGTTCTCTTACACAGGCTCACCTTCAGTCGGGGCTTGTGACCAAGCCCGCCTTCCGAGAAAATCTTGGTGGACTGAAGGTGGTCTGTTTATGAGAACAAGCCAAAACTTGGCGTGATATGACCTGCGCCAGTGCGGTGTGTGGGGAATGCCGCCGGATGTGCCGCCCCGCGGAGGCGGTGCCTACAAGACGAGCAGTGGGGTGGTGTTCCGAAACCACTGTTCTCCTGCCCTGGAGGATAGTAGCCGCGGAGGGCAGGCGTTTGCGGGGTGGTCCGGGGATGCTGAGCGGTGGCAGCGGAGCTGGCGCCTAGTCGAAGTAGACGCGCGAGCGCTCCGTCCCTTATCCTTCGAAGCGGTGGCAGCGGAGCTGGCGCCCAGTCCAAGTAGATGCGCGAGCGCTCCGTCCCCTGCCCTTCGAAGCGGTGGCAGCGGAGCTGGCGCCCAGTCCAAGTAGACGCGCGAGCGCTCCGTCCCCTGCCCTTCGAAGCGGTGGCAGCGGAGTTGGCGCCTAGTCGAAGTAGACGCGCGTTACGTCCCCTACCCTTCGAAGTGGTGGCAGCGGAGCTGGCGTCTAGTCGAAGTAGACGCGCGAGCGCTCCGTCCCCTACCCTTCGAAGTGGTGGCAGCGAAGCTGGCGCCTAATCGAACTTTACGCGCGAGCGCTCCGTCCCCTATCCTTCGAAGCGGTGGCAGCGCATTCGCTGGGGTGAGCGCCTCTGGTAGTGCGCCTTAATGGCTCCGGGAATCGCGCCGACCCCTGGGCTGACACAGTCGGGCTGCTATATCCGTACGCACTTGTCCATTCGGGATGAACACGCGGCGGGTCATGATTGGTGTGCCAACGGGCCGTCCGCGGTCAAGCCCCTTCCTCAGAGGGGCGGGGCACGTGGCGCGGCGCTGTAGGCGTGCCGCCCGCTGGCTGCCCCCCTTCCAACACACGCCACCGGCTGCGAGCGGTTGCACTGCTCGCCGATCCTCGGTTGCGCATGCCGCGCGGACTTGCGGTTGTCCCTTCGGACAGGTGTGGCCAGGGTCGGGGGGCCGCGCCGACGCGCGCCGAAGGCTATGCCGGGTCGCGCGACCTGCGTTGATTGCTTGCGCTGACCGACACGCGGCGGGACGCTAGTGACGCGTCGCGTGGTGACAGGACTCTGTACGACCACGGTCGCGTGCTGGCTACGTGGACCGCCGCGACGCTTCGGCTTCACGCGTGGGGAGGTGAGCGGTTGTCGCTCGCCGTTTGCGCTTACTCACGGTGGGAGGCGGGGGGCCTTTAAGAACCCCCCGTGGTGTTGTGCCCACGCCTCCTCGCGCTTTCTGGTTGTTCACGTCGCTTTCCGCATTCACTCGCCCTGTTCCTGCGCTCCTTTCCTACCACCGAGTTCCCCGTGGACGCCGATGGCGACTTGCGACGAGCGTACGCAGATGGGCGACTACGCCATCCGCAGGCGGTCCTCGCCGCTCGAGGTGAAATACACGCTGGGGGAGCGCGATCCGCCAGCGGCAGACAAGTGGTGGGCGGCGAAGAAGAGTCAGGATCCGTACTCCGGCGAGTTGGGCCGCACGCTCGTGACGGAGGACACTATCCAGTCACTGCTGCGAGATGGGAAGCTATCGGATCGCCACGCGGTGCGGTTGCCCGCCGATGACGAGACGGAACCGCGCCCTGGGAAGTCGGAGGCGATCGTCTTTGTTGCCTACTTCGAAGCCGGACTTCGCATTCCGTCCGCAGCAATTGTCGGGGCGGTGCTGCGGACCTTCAAGTTGGAGTTGTCACAATTGACTCCGAACGCAGTGGCTCGCCTCGCCGTGTACAGCTGGGCCCTGCGCTCGGAGGGGTGTTGGCCCAGCGCTTCCTTGTTCGCGTATCTGCATGAGGCGCGGTGCCAACCGAAGGAGCGGAAGGACGGTACGCTGTCGATGTTTGGCAGCGTCAACTTCATCCTGCGGGCGTCATGTGGGAAGCTCTTCCCTGCGAACGCGACCCGAGGGAAGTGGGAGGTCAACTGGGCGAGGCGGTGGTTCTACCATCGTGTGACGAGTGGCAGCGGCCTTGAGTGCGTAGGCGGGCCGATTACATTCAAGACCGCCCCCGGCTTAGCGCTTGACCAGGAAGATAGGCAGAGGGCGCGGAGACTTGTGGGGGTCGCCGCCCGCTTCAATATACGCGACCTCGCCGAGGAGTACATGATGCTCGGTGCAACGCCGCTTTCCCACGGTTGGCGCTTCACAGCCGGTGAACGTCGGGATGATAACGTTCGCCCGTCCGTTTGCTCATTGTCCATGCCGATTGACCTTCGTAAGTCTCGACCATACCTTCCTCTTCATTCGTACGTATTGCATTTATGTAAATGCGCTGTCTGGGGCAGGGACTCGCCTTGAGGACGCGGAGCGCGCCGCGCGCGTGTTCCTCAGGCCGTACACCGGCAGAGAGCACGGGCAACGCGCAGCTGCGACTGCGGAGGCCGGATTGGGGAGGATAAACCGCGTGTGTGAGGCCTTAGGGCTTCCTGTGCCGGATCGCCCCCCTCCGGACCAGCAGCACGAGGATGATAGTGCCGCGAAGACGAAGGCGCAGTCCCGCAAGAGGACCCGGAGCACCGCGACCACGGCCCGTACGGCGGTTGCCGCTGCTCTTGCCGGCGCGGCGAGCCCGGGGTCGGGTTCGGCGAGGTATGCCGATTCAGATTTAGAGGGCGCGGGTACTGAGGGCGAAGGCGCCGGCAGCGGAGGGCGCGCTGCGGAGGCCTCGTTGCCCAGGTGGTGGTGCCGGCTGGCGACACCGGTGCGGAGTCCTCGTCTCCGACCATGGCTTTGGCGGGGCTGCCCTCCGCGGGAGCGTGTGGAGCGCCGCCTTTGCTAACCGCGGAGGTCGAGGCCGAAGTGTCGCTCGCGGAGGCGGGGGTGTCTCCCGCAAAGGTGGGGGTAACCCCCGCGGAAGTCATGGGGGTGAAGTCCCCGACCTCTATCGTCGTAGCTGTGGAGACCCCTTCGGCGGGTGATGCAGCCGGAGGGGCCCCTTCTGTGGCGGGTACCGCGATGGTATCTTCCGCCCAAGCGAAGCGGGCGCGCCTGCAGTCCCCCCTTCCGCGGACTTCGCGAGGGTTCGTTGTGGCGACCGGTGTTGGGAGCCTGTGGGACCCCGCTTCAAGCACCGAGGTCCCTCCGCCCCGCGCCCTCCCAGCCCCTCAGGCCACGGTGACCGTGGCGCAGGCTCGGTTGGCGCTAGGTCCTGACTCGGAGGTCCCCAGGCCTTGCGAGACAACACCGTCCGCTGGGGCCGAAGTGGAAGCGGTCCCGCCCGCGGCTAGGGAGACGTCTCCGCGAAGCCCCCCGCCCGCGACCGAAGGTAGGTTATGATGGTACTTTTTTTTGCGTCTCTTGACATGTGTAATTCCTCTTCGCAGCGGCACTTATCCCGGAGGAACCGTTCCTTGAGCGCGGGGGTCCCGGTGCTGGCGACACAGGTGCCGCGCGGCCGAGCCCGGCGGACTTCGTCCCTCCGTCGGATGCTCTGAGGGCATGGCGCGGGATTGCGGAGGACGCGGCCTCCAGCATCGGACAACAGGTGTTGCAGACCTACGGGTCAGGGCGCCTTGGAGATGCATTGGAGGTGTCGGGGGTGCGGGTAAGCGTCTGTCTTTTAGACCTGTTGCAGCCGCTTCGCGTTTGCTAACTCCTGCGTCGCACAGACACTCGTGCTGGCCCAGGCCCTGCGAAGTGCTCACGTCCGCGAGGGAGCAGCGATACGGAGTAGGCTGCGGGCCGTCGAAGAAGAGCTGCAGGGAGCTGCGGGAGGGCGGTCCGCCCAGGATGCCCGTATACGCTGCCTGGAGTTGGAGTGCGCGGAGATGAAGACGCGCACCGATGGGCTCGTTGCCGCGGCGCGAGCCTCGGCCGCGGAAGCGGTGCGGCAAGAGGCTGCTGCAGAGCGCGACGGCCTTGTACAACAAATCGCTGCTCTGGAGGGGCGAAACAGCGAGCTTGCTGCCTCTCTCGCGGAGCGAGATCGAGCTCTCGCGGAGCGAGATCAAGCCTTAGGCGACGCTTCGGCAGCCGCCTGGGACGCCATGCTGGCCCCGGAAGACTCTCAAGGGGCTTGTCGCCGAAGTGCCGGCGCGCTCCTTCGGGCCCGAGGACCTGTCGCGGTCACTCCGGTGGATTGAAGTGGCCGGCGTTGCCTGTGGCGCCGCGGCGATCTTCGGCAGTCACTGCGCCTACGTGGCGTCGTGTCTGACGTGCGCGCTCCTGCGACACTGCGGTTGTGAGCACGTTGCGGGGTTAGCCGATCCCCGACTGGAGATGCCCGCAGGGGGCGGGGTAATGTCCGGCGCCGTGCGAGCTGTACGCCGCGCCGTGAGGTTCTTCTATGAGCGGATATGGGAATACTGCGACGAGGCCGCAGCCATAGTCGAGCTACGGAACAACTTGTACGGCGAGGGGAACCTTGGCCGGTTTCTGGACGAGGTCCCCCGGCGTGACGAGGATGGCGCCGCGGCTCCGGAGGACACCGTGGATCCACAGGTGTGATGGGAGGTTGTCGCGTGTTGGTGTGCGTTGTAACCGAGGCCCGGGTTGTCTTCTTTGCTTTGTGTTTGCAAAAATATGGAGTTGTTTTCCGCTGTTCTGATTCCTGCCCCCTTGTCCCGAGCAGCTACCCAGCCGGGGCCGGCTGCTGATCTCCGACCTTGCGACCCGACGGTGTCTTCGGCGCTGGCAAAGAGCCGAGGAAGCGTTGGATTTCTGGGCGAGTCAGGCGTCTTCGAGCGGAACCTCGGTACGGACGGTGCGGACGCATGTTAAGGATGAGCCTGCCGAGTAGCGGCCTGGTGCGCCGGAGGTGTTTGTGCGCCTTTGTAAGCGTCCTTAGCGAATACAAAGAACAGTCTTGACCAGATCTTGCTAAGTGCATCGCCGCCCTCCGGCTACATTGTCCCATGGTAAGCTCGGAGGGTTACTACGCGCGCCCGTACGCGATGAGTTGCGCCCTGCGGGGGCAGTGTGATCGAGATATACACGTAGTTGCGATAACCGCACACGCTCCGTCCCCTACCCTTCGAAGCGGCAGCGGCGGAGCTGGCGCCTAGTGTCGAAGTAGACGCGCGAGCGCTCCGTCCCCTACCCTTCGAAGCGGTGGCAACGGAGCTGGCGCCGAGTCGAAGTAGACGCGCGAGCACTCCGTCCCCTACCCTTCGAAGCGGTGGCAGCGGAGCTGGCGCCTAGTCGAAGTAGACGCGCGAGCGCTCCGTCCCCTACCCTTCGAAGCGGTGGCAGCGGAGCTGGCGCCTAGTCGAAGTAGACGCGCGAGTGCTCCGTCCCCTACCCTTCGAAGCGGTGGCAGCGGAGCTGGCGCCTAGTCGAAGTAGACGCGCGAGCGCTCCGTCCCATAGCCTTCGAAGCGGTGGCAGCGGAGCTGGCGCCTAGTCGAAGTAGACGCGCGAGCACTCCGTCCCCTACCCTTCGAAGCGGTGGCAGCGCAGCTGGCACCTAGTCGAAGTAGACGCGCGAGCGCTCCGTTCCCTAGCCTTCGAACCTTCGAAGCGGTGGCAACGCAGCTGGCGCCTAGTCGAAGTAGACGCGCGAGCGCTCCGTCCCCCACCCTTCGAAGCGGTGGCAGCGCAGCTGGCGCCTAGTCGAAGTAAACGCCCGAGCGCTCCGTCCCCTATCCTTCGAAGTGGTGGCAGCGAAACAGCCTCTGGTGCTTCTCGCTCGCGGGTGTGCTCGCGCGGGAACCAGCCTCTGGTGTTTCTCGCTCGCGGGTGCGCTCGTGCGGGACCCAGCCTCTAACACGTCGCCTTGGTACTTCGCGGGCGGCGCGTGGGGGTGGGCCCCCGTGGTGCACTTTGCCCGCCGTAGGATTAACCGGGGTAAGCTGTGCTCTGAAGTACGTGGGGCCAATGCCCACGCCTTGTAGATACTCCGAAGAGTGCGCGGAGATAGCGTCCGCGTCTTCTTTATACTCCGGGGAATGCGTGGGATCGGCATCCACGTCCTATTTATACTCCAAGGAGTACGCCCTGGGGCAACGCCTGTGCGTGCGCGGTGTTCGCGTCTTGTTTATACTCCGTAGAGTGCGTGGGATCAGCATCCACGTCCTATTTATACTCCGAAGAGTACGCCCTGGGGCAACGCCCGTGCGTGCGCGGTGTTCGCGTCTTGTTTATACTCCGTAGAGTGCGCAGGGATAGCGTCCGCGTCTTCTTTATACTCCGGAGAGTGCGTGCCGAGGCGGACCTCGACGCTACATCTTATTTAGAGTCCGTAGACTACGCGCGGAGGCGAGCCTCCGCGCGTTGCGGGCGGTGAAATTGCGTGCGGAGGCGAACCTCGACGCTACGTCTTATTTATACTCCGTAGAGTGCGTGCGGAGGCGGACCTCGACGCTACGTCTTATTTAGAGTCCGTAGACTGCGCGCGGAGGCGAGCCTCCACGCGTTGCGGGCGGTGAAATTACGTGCGGAGGCGAACCTCGACGCTACTTCTTATTTATACTCTGTAGAGTGCGTGCGGAGGCGTCCCCCCGCGTGTCTTTGTTTATACTCATGCCCGTATCTTTGACGGAGAGTGCGCGCGCGAACGCGTGTGTTTGTTTATACTCATGCCCGTATCTTTGACGGAGAGTGCGCGCGCGAACGCGTGTCTTTGTTTATACTCATGCCCGTATCTTTAATAGAGAGTGCGCGCGCGAATGCGTGTCTTTGTTTATACTCATGCCCGTATCTTTGACGGAGAGTGCACGCGCGAACGCGTGTCTTTGTTTCGAAGAACAGAAATTTGTGCAAACGGTGAACTTTATTAAATTCCCGTTTGCGCGGGTAAGCAATTACAAAAGGGGGGATACCGACCACTAACCGCTATGAGGGCAGGGCGATCGCTTACGAGCCGCTGCTGCCGGGGCAACCTTGTGCGCGAGGAGCGCGGGACGCTCTCGGGGGGTGCCCGAGGGCTCCGCATCCGCCCTCCCGGCTTAGGTGCCTTGGCGAGCCGCGTGGCATGGACCTCTGGCGCCAAGCTCTATGCGCCGAGCCATGTCCTGGTCGCCTTGGACGATGATGATGGCCCGCGGCCCGGGAAGCTTCATGCACAGGAAGCCGTGATGCGGGACTGCCCCGAGGGTGTTTAGGAGCGGCCGTCCTATTATGGCGTTGTAGGGGTATGCAATGTCGACCACGTCGAAGATGGCGTCCTCGCTCCTGACGTTGTCGTTTTGGCCGAAGGAGACTTGGAGGCATATCTGGCCTAAGGCGCGCAAAGGCTGCCCTCCAAATCCTTGCAGCGGGATGCCTGAAGGGCCCAATCGGCTCCGAGAGATCCCCATTTGGTCGAAGGTCGCCGCGAACAGGATGTTTGCGGAGCTTCCTCCATCGACTAGGACGCGCCTGACGTCGCATCCGGCTACGAGGACCCGGACGACCAAAGGGTCTTGGTGGGGGAACTCCACGCCCTCGGCGTCAGCGGGCGTGAATGTGACTTCATGTTGCGCCCATTCTGGCGGCGCCTGCGCCGGGTATGCCGCGACGTGGTGCATCCTCCGCGCGTAAGCCTTCCGTTGTCTTGCCGAGGCGAACTCCAGTGAGGAGCCTCCGGAGATGACGTTGATGATCCTGCGCTGGGCTCCCTCCGGGGCTTGTAACTGTAAGAGGCCTTCCCGAGGTTGTTGTACATGCGCCTGGATCTGCAGGAAGCCTTCCTGAGGCTGTGTTCCTTGGTCCTGGGGGTGTTGGACGTGAGCCACAACGGGCGCGCGTGCATCCGGGTTTTTGTCCCTGGCAACGCTCTGCCGTAGCGCTGCGATGGTGGTACAAGCACGCGTGTCGTGGTTGCCCCGGCCGTGGATTTCGCACCACTGCCCGTGGTGCTGGTCGCCGTACTCTTCGCGGGTCCGGTCGTCTCGACCCTGCCACGTCCCCGTCCTCGGCCTCGGCGCCCTCTGCCTCCGCGACCTGCGGAGGCGTTGTCTTCGGAGCCGCCCTCGATGTCGAAAACGTAACGAGGTTTCCTGGACTTTCGTTGGTCGCGCTTGGGCCTGTCGCCTGGCTGGTCATTGTGTTGGGGGGTCCTTGCGTTCGGAGGCGCCCTTCGGCTGCTCTTGCTTGCGCTTACCTTTCGAAGAGCCCTGTTTCGGCGAGTCTTCGCTCTTGACCGAGCCTTCCGCCTTGTTGGAGTCGGAGTCATCACCGTGTCGCCTCCGCGCGTCCTCCTCCGCTCTGGCGTACTCTTCCATCTTGGCGAAGAGTTTCCCGACCGTCTTAATGGGCTTGCGCGCGTTGTACTCGGCCATTGGCCCCAGTCGGAGGCCTTGTATTGCTGCGTTGATGACCGTTGTTTCGTTGACGTCCTTGACTTGGCAGCGCACTTTCGCGAAGCGCTTGAAGTAGTCCCGGAGCCTTTCCTCGGATTTTTGCTTGACTGCGAAGAGTTGGTCCGCATCGACACGCTCGATGTAGTTTCCCTGAAAGTTGTCGTAGAGTCGGTTGCGGACCTGTTCCCACGCGTAGATGGACTGTGGCTCAATGGTGAAGAACCAAGACAGCGCCACCCCTTGTAACGCGAGGGGGAGCCCTTTTGCCTTCGTGGTGTCGTCTCCGCCAGCGGCTTCGATGGCGGTCTCATACACGCGCACGAACTCTCGCGGGTCAGAGTCGCCTTTGTAGGCCTCGATGACGCTCGGGAACTTGAAATCTTCAGGCCATGGCGCCTGCTGTAGGCCCGCAGAAAGCGGGGACTCCGGGTCTACGCGCCGTAGTGGGGCGCGGCTAGACGTAGGGGCGTCGCGGCTATCCGCCCTCTCCGGGGCGGGTTCGGATGCCACCGCCGGAGGGGCGTGTTGGCTCCGAGCCTCCTGCATGTCCCGGACAGCTCCGCGGAAGTCTGTTAGCTCCCGCTGAAACGCGCTGAGGGCCGCCAGCAGGGCTATCTCCACCGCGGGCGTGGCCGGGGCCGTCGGTGCGCTTGGCGGTGCTACCGGCATGGTGGTGACCACGGCCTGCGCGCCCAGGCTGCGCGCCGCGTTGTCCCGGAGGGCCCTCGAGCCGGTGACGAGGTTCGCGTCGCTGTTGGGGTCATTCACCGTTTCTGCGCCGGGTGGAAAAACGGGTGCGCCTGCGTTGCCATCGCCGGGGTTGGTCGTCGGGGTGGTGCTGGTGGGATCGGTCGTCGTGTCGGTGGCGGGGTTGGTCGTCGCGTCGATGGCGGGGTTGGTCGTCGCGTCGATGGCGGGGTTCTCGGTCGCACCTGCCCCACTGCTCATACCTGCGGCTGCTAAAGCGAAGCCCTTGTGCTGACGCGAGACTTTCACCGCTTCCGCCTTCTTCTTCTTCGCCGCCGACGGTGAAGCTTTCTTTGGTGCCATCCTCCTTCAGACTTGAGGCTTGCTCTTGTCCTCCCCACGGACGGCGCCAACTGTTGTTGTTACAGACCAAACAGAGGGAGAGTGTAGTAGTGGAGAGTTGAGTAAATGAATGACTTAGGCCTCTTCCCTCATGGCCTATGTCTTATATCTCTACATCCACATGGGGAGTGCCTTTACAATTATACCCTTACACATGAGTCCTCCCCTCAGGGGTAGCTATGTCACTATACAAGTCCCATTCTGGGCCTTACACTCCCTTAACAGGCCTGCTGGGCTTAGGTGGGGCCACCCCTACAACAGTCATGAAATACTCATTTCCACTATTTATACTACATAGCATAATGTCCATATGAAACCAACTGTTCAATATGCTAGTGCTAAAGTTTCTGAAGTGTATTCCTATGCCCAGCACTAACGAATGGTGTAAACAAATCAAGTATGAATCAGATATTGGTCAAACCATATTCAAGTCCATATTTTTATGTCAAATTCAACTATGGATCTTATAAACATAGAATATTATGAAAATGGCATGATCCATAGCAAAGTTATGTATTCGAATTCCGTATGAGCTAGATAGTAACCCTCTGCTACGCTCAACAACTCTCATATTTGACCGATCCTTAGCTCAAAAACATCGAAGCATGTGAGAATTGGCTCCATGTTAACGAATCACACCAACCCCACAGCAGCTCGTCGCCCCAACTAACCAACCCAATGTCCCAATTCAGTTATCCAGATATAACCTATGTCCCGCGGCAACCTCCTACCGTCCAATCGATGCACGCATGGAAGGGGAGCGAGAGCGAGCAAGTCGGAGGGGGGACTCACCGGAGCTCCCGCCGCTCCCTCCGCCGGCGGAGGGCGGCGAGACGGAGGGCCGAGGGGAGTAGCGGCGGGCGTGGCGGGCGCGGCGCGGGGCGGTGCCATGGTTGGGGCTGGGGCTGGGGCTAGGGTTCTGTGGGCGCGGCGCGAGCGGGTGGGATCCTGTGGTCGATTCGGGAAGGGAGATGGACATGAACCCGCGCGGGAGCTCGCTGGGGTGGCTCGTGTGGTCGCGGGGGTGGGGAAGGAAGGCGCTGGCTTATACGGTCGTGGTGTGGTAAGCTCACCTGTGGGTGAGGAGGAGGCGAGGATTGGTATGCTAGGCCCCGCGCACGTGCACTGGACGCGTGGAGGAGGGGAGGTCCGAAGCTGGGGCCCACCTGTAAGTGACGTGGTTTTGGAGGAGACGGTGCGTTGGGTCTGTGGAGTTGGGAGGAAGGCGTGAGGAAAGGAGTAGAATGTGTTCGGAAGCCTCGGAGAATCGGAGTTCACGTTGGCGCGTTCGCGCGTGACGATGACATGTGGGCCCACCTGGGGGCCGTGGAGGTAACACTACATGGACCGGGCCTTTGGACAGTGTGATTCTTTTGCCGGAGTGGGTTATCGGGGAATTTAGCCCGAATTCGGAGGTTTTTGAAGCAAGTAGCTCTTCCGAGCTTTGTTTGGATCTTTTGTCTCTGAATGAAGCATTCATAAGACACGAACTCCGACAAATGTACAGACGAATGAACTTGTTTCACGTTGAGATGTCCATCATCATGGGTTATCCAATAATTTATTTGAAACACCGTGGTTTTAAGGCCCCGCTTGATTGGGCTGAAAAGGTATAGTTTATGACTGAAATTTCACTGTTGCTGAAGGTGGTTTATTTGACATAATTAAATTTTAAAAAATTAAAAATTAGAAAAAATATGTTAGTTCATCACGAACAACGCAAACGAATACGAAAAAAAAGAACCGGTAAAAAAGCTCAAAAAACCAAAAGTTCAGAAAAAAAAAGAAATTTATAAATAGTGAAAAATAAGCCAGAAGCTAGAAGCTGAAGCCAAAACAAGCGAGGTCTAAATGTCTTTTAAAAGCTTTTAAAAATAAAAATAATTATTTGGATTTTTTGAATTAATTAAAGCTTAATTTGAATTCTTAGAAATTAAAAAGATTTAATGTGAGTAACATAAATTTCAATTAAATCAAACCTGTTTTATTCGAGATTCTTATGTTGCAAGTAATTTTTCTATATTTTTTTGGATTTTTCGAAATTTATTTGCTATTTATTTGAGCTCAATTTGAATTCTCCCATTTTCTGAAATTCGATAATCCTAGAAAATCCGAATTTAGCCTTATGGGCCGAATCCTTTTCTTTGACCCATTTCTTTCCCGCGCGTGGCCCATCTCCCTACTCGGCCTAGCCTGCTCCAGCACTACCCTGCGCCACATGTCAGCCCCTGCTTTCTCCCGCTTGCAGTCAACGACAGATGGGCCCCACTTATCAAGTGAATAGTGAACAGTGACATGCACTATTCATCGTCTTAGGTATCTCCAACTTGGACACATCATCGCCACCATCTTTGGCCCAAACTCAGAGTTCGTACCTCGCACAACCACCCTCTCCTCGCCAATAAATAGTGTAGCCCCCCTCTATCCTCGCCACACCGAGCCGCTAACCTCCTCCACCTCATTGTCTGTCACTATCCGCCACTCTCTGGTAACTGTGCATAGCCTGATTGAGTCACCGGCCTCTTCTCTCTCTTTTGCGCGCCTCACCGTCCACCAGAATGCAGGCGAACCATCGGGTCCCAAAGGCTGCAGCGTAGGTGCCACGTCAGCTAGTCATGCCCCTGCGCCACATGATCGCTTTATTAGCCAACTCGCCCAGTCAGCAGCTACGTGGTAAGCCCGACAACTGTGTGTTTGGCCCACCATGGACCAAGGAACTGTTCTGTGGATCCAGGCCTGCATGTCAGTGGCCGAACCATTTTCCTTTAAAAAAATATATTGGCCAAAATCCAAAAATCATTGCTGACATCATAAATTCAATTTTTCTTTAGAAAAATAAATCTAGAAAATCTAGAAAGTGCCGAAAACAATGTTTTTCTTCTCTTTTTCTTAGATTTAAATCTCGCGAGAGTCCGTTCTCCTTTATACAAACTAGATTGACCCAATTCTTCTTTTTAAATTTATTAAAATTGAGCTCTATCTTTTGGTTCTGATTTTGTTGTTTTTGGATTTTTATTTTGGGTTTATTTATGTTTTGTTCGCTTTCTCTTTAGTTAGATAACGTATTCGAAGGAGCAGAAGTAGAAACTGAAAATCAAGAAGTGGTAATTGTGATCTTTGATCACATTGAATCTATTGTTTCAAATCTAAGTATTATTATTATTGTTTTAAACTATCATGCATTGCTAATTTATTACAAACCCTTGTACTAGGTAATTATTAACCAATCTTGATTAAATCACTCCTTTGATAATTTGAATAACATGATTTCATTGTCATCATAGGATAGTTAATTATCTATTGATGTAATACTAGTATCTATTTGGGCTGTACATCTAGTACGCTTAACCATGTTTATTGTTACATTGGACTCATCATCGCATTGATCAATTTATTAATTTTGACTTAATGAGATATTTAATCATGGTGGTTAGCCATAGCTATAAAAATTATATGCCATAACATGAGTAGTCTATTGGTCTTGGTTAAACAAAATGGTTTTCACTTAGATGAGTGTTCGTGTAGTAAAGGAAAAAGTGTGGTCAACACTTTAGGATGTAAATGCCTCGCTTGAGTAATGACTAAGGATTTAACTTTGTGCACTATTAATCTGAGTCTTATTGTATAACATATGTCTAGCATAGGATGGAACTGACTCGTTTGAGTAATGATTAAGGACTTAACTTTGTGATATTCTAACTTTCATTTCGCCATTGAGATGAATGTGGATGGTTAGTTCATTTTTGGGTAACCTTTCACATGACGCAAGAGGGCGCTTTCCGATTAGGTGGTTAGTCTATTCTGCAGGGAAACCTTAGCGTACGAGATCATATTGAGATTGAGCATTTATAAAGGCTTTATTGTGATATTCTTGGTCGGCACGCCTAAAGAAGCGTGTTATACCGATGATACCACAAGATGGTCATATCATATGGGTAAAGTTGTGTAACCTCTGCAAGTGTAAAACTATTCCAATAGCCATGTCCCTAGTTATGGATAATACTTGGTGATTTCACACGAGGGTAGAATTTCATAAAACCTTTATTGGGTTTTAGTTGGGAAGTGAATGGTCAGTTCACTTGTGGTTTAATCAATTCTTTTGACTTAATTACTTATTACTCACTTTCAAAGTTCGTTTTCAATCTTTGTAAAATAAATTGTTGATTTTTGCAAAATAATCATTCAGTCATCATTTGATAAGTCTTGCATAATTATATATATTATATTTTGTTACAAACGATTTGTTGAGTACCCTATATACTCACAGCTATATACTTTGTTGCTCAGTTGCTGAGGAGGAATCATATCAGTCAGAGATACTTAAAGGAAGATTCTTCGATGACTTCTTGGATTATGATTTCGCTCCCCAATCGATTGCTTGTGGTATATCGAATGACTACTACGCTTATTTTTTCGCTGCTAGTTTTTATTAGACCCTTCAAGCTATTATTTGTAAACTTGACTATAAATCGTTACTCTAATAATTAATAATATTTATTTCTTTCATATTTCATTGTGATTGTAGTGGATGTTTCATCTATGTTTTCACTATGTACACTAGCGTGATCTAGACTAGTCAGAATACATTGGATTTGTATATTCGGATCTCGATATTATCCTTATGGAATGACCTTTTTCCTCTTGAGTTATGATTGGATAAGGCCATGTTTCATAGGAGAAGCTAATATGAACACTTGATTTTTTAAAACGGCTTCTTCACTCCTCTTATTTACGTCTCGTTCCGAGGATAAGTTATGGAGTTATGGACGCATCACATATCCTATTTCTCTCTCCTGTCTCACGTACTCATCTCTCCTTCACTTTTTGTACCACTCACCATTCCTTTTAAAAGCCACTTCTTTCAACCTTCAACTAAAAATCATCATCATCAACAAAAAAAAAACTATCGGTAGAAGCCAATAGGAATGGCTAAAACAGGACCGATCCATTCCTCAGAAAAATAAGCACCACATGCTGTAGCAGTGTAGCCAAATCTATCAGTCCTTTGCCGTTGCAGTACAACAGTACAACCCCGGAACAAGAAGAGAAACCAATTCCATAGCTCAACAACAGATGCACATTTTCATATAACGGACTGCCTATACGTCAAATTACTTCAGAAATCAGTTACACGCACACACACTACGAAATCAGATAATCTGGATGCTATAACCTCATCTCCCTATAAATATAACAAGGCACCACAAATTCAGGTTTCTGACTGAACTTCAGACCAGAACAAAAAAGAATGGAATGCCGATGATCCTCCTATACCAATCTGTACATTCACATAAAAAATGACACTTTTTTCTGTTGTTGTAATTATTTTCCTGCCCAAACATGCACCTAGGTGACTGACTCGCTGCTAACTAGAGCTTATCAGCGATCCTGCCAAGGGCATCGGCGAGCCTGCCGAGCACGACGACGAGGCTGTTCGCCTGATCTTTCCTCTGCTCCCGGTCGAGCTGGCAGTTCACGTTCTGCGCCTCCAGCTGCGCCGCCACCATCCGGCTGTCCCGGTCTAGGATCTCCACCAGCTTGCTCTGCAGGTCTGCTGCGCCTTCTCTGGGGACATCGCCGTCGCCGTCGTCGGTTCGCGGCCTCTTCTGCCCACCCTGCTGCTGCGCCGGTGAGCCTCTCTCTGTGCTTTGCTGCTCTGGTTGCTTGTCTTTCGACGTGCCTGCTTCAAAGAGATGTGGTTGTTGGTCAGGCGTTGTCGTTCGTCCTTTTTTAACATTAGCAGTTCATTCACAGAAATATGGATTTAAGAGATTTCCAAAGAAGTTAGTCACCTTATTATCACAACACAAAAGGCTACTGCTCTTGAAATGAATCTAGTTTTTTAATCATGTATATCTTGATGCCATTAGGCAATTCAGATTTGCTTGTGATTTTTTTTTAAAAAAACAGAAAATTGAAAAGTTCAAATTAATGCATAATTCGTTATTTGCTACTACAATGACATCAATAAAGGAAGAAAATATTAGTACATCCATGATCAAATGAATATTTGTAGACATCATCTACTATGTGCATAAGATGTCGCATGCAAAGAAATGATTTGCCACTCCAACCATCTCGGTCTGTCACTCAAAAGGATGATGACCCTAATCACTCTTTTTCTAGCTTCATGATTGAAATTTCTTTCCCATATTCAGGCAACGCTAGACCGCACTCTCTATCAGCTGCTTGCTAGTAATAGCAATCTTTTCTCCCACATCATCTAAAATTGGAGAATCTAGACTAGGCGTGTTTGGCCCTGTTCTTTTCAGCTTCTAAAAACTGCTTTTCGGCTTTTCTACAGTAACTAACTTTTAAACGGAGTATTTTTTCAAGATAAGATCTACTAGTTAATTATAGTACATACTTTACTGACTTCATTTATATCGGCAAAAACCGCACGTGGGTTACTATTACTCTGTAATCTCTCGTACAAACAACCCAAAAACCACAAGTCACAATCAAAAGCCACAAGCTGCAACAAAAAAGAACAGGCCTAAAGTAAGTAGCACAGCAAGAGGCATAAAGAATTGAAGCAAATACAGTAACTACCATTACTGCCTCCGGAAATTTCTAGATCAGAACAGACCACCATTTGACCCTACAACCATTTCTGACAAGCTTCAAGTCTTCCTTAGAGAATTCACAAGTGCTAACCCAACTCAAGGTACTTTATTACGCGGACTAGTTTTGCATCGGCACCATCTCAAACCGAATAAATTATGTGAACATCACAAACTTGGAAAGCTAGAAGTCATGCAGAAAGGAACCGATAACCGTGTTCGATCCAGAACTGCCAACACAGGCAAAGTTTGATGGGCATGGTAACCACGGAATCAATTCACCTGTGGTGGGTTGAGCTTTGCACATAAGTTGCCATTCTAGCACAGGATCAGTTACTCCAGTTTTGGTTTCAATAGACCCACGGCAATATAGTTAAATCAGCTCATGTAAATGATTTTGTAACAATGATTGGACAGTGATAAAATCCTCTTACCCTGAGGCCTGAGCCATTACTACATATGATGGTTAAGCCACCATTAGTAATCTAGAGGTGGACATTATTATGCTAGTAGCATCTGACTTTTTACTGCGCCCTTGCTGACAAATTTGACATTATTGCAATGTGAAATTAGATAATGAAAAAGACGCATCATTGCAGCTACTGCCTTCCATTAGTACATAATGATAACTGCCGCATCACAACATTCAGCACTAATGCAAAGTTTGAGTTTTTTCGTGTTTTGTACACAATAGGCTGATCATGCCAATGGAACAGTAAAAGTTTTCTTCAGTAATGGAACAAAAAGGGAAATTGGAGACCAATTGAAAGTAAAATCCTGTTACCTTGCGCTGTGCTCGGTTGCCTTGATGCCCCCGACTTATCTGAAAGGGAAACAACAATAAAGCAACATAAATCAGCAAACCTACAAACTAGACTACGATACCACAAAGAAGTGCTCCTCAAGAACACAATCATAAACAAGTGATGAATAAGACAAATTACTCAAACCACCGAAATGCTGCAAGTGAAACCACGCACTATCTCGTAGAAAATCCAGTTCTTCCTATTTCAGTTTTTGATTACTACTGCAAAACTCGCAATTTTAGGAACAGGAACTCAAAATTTGTGCCGATTCGAACCACCAACACAAAGAAGGCACAAGGTACATGTTGTAAAACACATGGCAAATATAGATGATCAAATGAACATGAGACACAAATTTAACGTGGAAAACCTTTGCGGGAAAAACCATAAGCACATGAAGGCGGAATTCATTATATGAGCAGAGATTACAAGCACGAAGAATTTCAGCGCACCTCAACTGTGCGACTACAGGGGTACATATATAGGCTAGGAAACAAAGAGTCATAAATAGAGAAGGAAACCAAATCAAAGCCGGTTGCACCGCCGATGCCATGTCTGACACGACTCGCTGAATGTGTCCAGCTTGGACACAGATCTAAATTCGGATCAGACTTTAACGATCTCCACCTTGAGACGAATTCGATCCTATATTCGAAATATCAAATCTCCTCCAAATAAGTCTTCATCAATTGAGTTTATGCCTCGAAAATTCATCAGACTAATCTCAATAAGAAAGATTGGAACAATCTTATCCAAACGCTTTTGAAAAGAAAAATTGAGCAAACCACCAGTATATTCAAACACACAACTATCAACAAAACAGACAAATAAATTTGCTTTTTTAGTAGTTCATAACCCCAGTAAAATTTGAGCCTATACAACTAACCTCCTGATCCAAATACTCAATCATCACAACGGTATAAATCAAAACATCACCGTGGTACCGGATAGAGAGCGAAGAACGCATATCATAAAATCTAACGTGTTCCACCTGGAACACAAAACTTGGCAAACAACACTTATTGAAAGAGCAACTTGCACGTGTAGCCATCACGTACATTAAAATGCTAGCTTCAAAAGTAACTGAATTCTATAACATAGTTCAAACCGTTCCTGTAAAATTGTCCGAATGAAAGGAACTTTTGTAACATTAATATAATATAAACTGCGCTAAACCCGTTGTATGGTGCTATAGTTATTGGACAAACGTTGGGGTATCACACAAAAAACAAAACTCTTTCTTGCATTTAAATCCTTTATGTCAAACTAAAACTGGAGCAAAACCTTCATTTACAAACAGCAAAACTCCAAAGCGCATCATGCTAGCTACCATCAGGATGTCATCACATTCGTGAGAATTAATATTGCCAAAGCCTTCATAATGGTCGCATAACCAATTAAATAGCAACATATAAAACGGTGAATGAAACACCAAATTCAATTGTCAGCTGGCATTGATTTTTTTAAAGTCTCATCGATTAAACATAACCCAAATTAACTTCATAGCAATGTTGTGCTGAAAGCCTACAACTCTGTCTTAGACTCCTCATCCACAGATCTTGCCACAGTAACCCGTAGTAGACGAAGGATCATCGAAAAAATCGCTAATGATTAACCCCGCAAAAATGCCACTAATAATAGGCACACCAACATGAATTGTAATAAACTCTACCTCCAATAAAAGACATGTAGAGTTGACAACACAATCTCTTGAAGGAAGATGATGATCGACTAAGGCAGAAGATCGTCAACAGAGATAGTGCAGTATAACACCAGGGCATGGCGCCGGACGTTACGGGCAATGATGCTAATGAATCTAGCTCTAAAACAGTCGTTGAGGTAAAACACGGATCGACGCTAAGACGTAGTCTTGGTGTGGAACGGAGTCGAGACTGGTTGAAATCACCTCATGTGTGCACTTGAGGAACGTAGTAAAAATTCTTGATAGGCCTTCTACATGTGCGTAGTATATTTTGGCGAATTCAACTAAAAACGAAACAGCTGATCCTCGGGAGTTGATGCCGGTGGATATGCCCTTTGTTTTCCCTAGCGACCGAATGTAGCCTTTTTTCTCAATGCTTGTGCTAGATCGATGTTGTAGGACGGGTTGCCTCCAATCGGACACAATAGATGCCTTCTTTTTTCTTTTCTCGCGACTTGATGTCGAGGCTTCCGTGTGCACCGGGCGGCTTCACGAATCTGAGTTCGACTTGGTGAGGACGATTACTGACACGAACAGGAGACTGCAATCGGATCGGACAATGCGGCGACTAGCTTCCCCAGCTTCATTGCTGACTTCGTTTCGGACTTGGTTTGTGAAAAGTTCTTGCGAAAACGCCGAAACAGATGGGATTGAAGTCGCTGCTTGTGGCAAGAACATCTCTAGCCGATGATTTTCAGCAGGAAGCAGATCTCGCCGAATTGAAGTACGCTGGAGATGCCGCGCCTTGGATGCTGCCGCTTGTACGTCGTGTATTTACAACCAGTAAACATCATGAACTCAGCTTTACCACGGATAGGATCATAGGAACTAGAAAGCTGGGAATTTTTACCTCCAATGAACATCGCAAAAACAAATTTGTCATTGAAAAGCTCTGATTTTTTTTACCGCCAAAAAGCAATAAAGCATCAAGAACTCGAGTTCATCGTCAAGAGGGAGCAAACAGCTAAGAACTCAACTTTGTCACCAAAAAGCTCGCAATTTTAGCACCAAGAGTCAAAGGACAGTTCACCGGATATCGGCAAGGTGATCATCGCTGCCGCCAGCGGCGGCTCCGTCGCTAGCGCTGGCGCGTCCTCCTCCTCGTCCTCCGAGAATAACGACTCCTCCCCAGCCGGCCGGCCACTGTCAAACACGGTCTCCTCCACTCCTACCTCCTCCTTCCCCCTCTCCTCCTCCTCCTCCTCCTCCACCTCCACGCGCACCACCTTCTCCTTCTCCGTGGCATTACCGTCGGAGCTGCCGACGACGAGCCCCTGCCCCCGGCCGTCGAGTATGTCGTACACCTCGCGGTCGAAGAATCCGGGGAGCCGCCGCTCCCGCCTCGTGTCGTTGCGCATGGCCCAGAACGACGGTTCCCGTGCGGCCGCGGCCGCGCGCTCCCACTCCTTGATCTTCTTGTAGTCGCCTGCCAGATTACTCCACCGCTTCCGGCACTGAACGGGGTCCCTCTCCACGCCGTGCCGCCGGCAGCACTCCGCCACGGCCGCCCACTTGGGCTCCAGCGCCGCCGCCTCCCCCGCTCCTGCGCCAGCCGTCGCCGCGCGCCCCCTCCCGCCGCGACCGCCGCCGCGGCCCTCCACCATGCGCTTGCCCTCGATGAGGACCAGTATCTCCTGCCGCGTCCACCGAGGCAGCCTCGGCGCGCGCCGGGAGGGGGTGGCCCCCGCGGCAGCCGCCGCGCCGACGTTGGACATGCTGGCGGTGGGGCTCGGGGTTGCTCTTGCCTTTTTTGTGGCGGAAGTTGACGTGACGGCGTGAGGCGAGTGGTGTAACGGTGCGGTAGCGACGGTAGCGGGGGGAAGGGGAGGGAGGGGACGTGTGGGGAAGACGAGGGAGGGAAGAGGGTTGTCCTACTAGGCCATGTACAATACAGACTGTTTATAGATAGTTTTATTGATCATATATCTTTCCCTTACATAGAAATTTAGGATTTACCCTCCTGGCCCACGCGTCAGTGACTTATGATGACCCCACATGTTATTGAGGTGGGAGGGTAAATCCTGAAATCCCCAACTAAGGGGAGGGTATATGATCCAATCCCCCGTTTATAGATAGGTATTTAAAAAGATAGAGTATTACCATATCATTAAGCACTTATGTAAAAACTCTTCCCTCAAATGCAAGCAAATTTATACAGATGATTAAATAGTTCAACTACCTATTCATACAAGCACCGGTCTCTTATTCGAGCGGCGCTTCCGACTAATTTCATGTGAGGTGAGACAGTTAATTAGGTCCAAGCACCTATGATAACACTGCGTTGTACATGTCTTAGTCTCCCTTAAGGGTGAATTAGAGTATTTTTAATTAAGACATTGCAAAGTAATATCTATGTTTCTACGTATCATTAGAAAATAGCTATAAAATAATTTTTGAATAGATAGTGTCTATCTCTGGACCCAAGTAATAAATTCACCTGACTCTCCCTCTCTCCCCCCCACACCTCACCCTCTCCCTCATCTCACTGAATTCAATGTTTTGCTTTTGAATTTTGTGTCCAAATAATATTTTACATGTGACACTACTTCTATATCTCTCTTCTTTAATTCACCCTCCACCTCATCATAAATCTTAATTGGCATGTTCTCTAGAAAAATTGAATTGGATCAGGGAAAAACCATCGGCCAGTCTACGAGAATATGTGCTGAACCAAAAAGACGTTCATGGCCAAACATGCTGTATGGGTAAGGTTAAAAGGTATGGTAACTAGGATTTATCGGCTTTCGCACTTCAATACTCGGTAACAAAAAAAGGAGGGTTTTTGTATCATCCCTGCTAGGTGATAACCGAGAAAAAGATATACATTTGGAGTGGGTATTAAAGTCTTGAGAGAATTTTGTCTCTCCTCTTAATTGGTGCACTGTATAACAATAGAGAAGGAAAGTTGAGACTACAGTAGCTCACATTTCAATTCTCTTACAGTAAAAGGGAGGTCTTATTATTTTTGGCTTCCTTATCTTTATGCTATAATAGTTTGATGACAATATTGATTTGGAGGGAGCTAATAATGGACATGTTTTAATCATAGAATTAGGGGAAAGAGATACGTATAGTTCAACATACATGAGTCTGGAACAAAAGTTGATAGGAATGGAAAGCTTAATTAGGTTATCAAGTGAGGATATTGATCACTACACTAGCAGGATGATTTGGATGAGCAAGCTCAAGGGAAAAGAAAAAAAAAGGATGGGCCTAGAGGAGGGTTAGCTGGGGCTTAAGAAAGGCAATCGGTGCTACATACCAAATGCCCATGATGCCTCCTATCCCCACGATGTAACAAGCAAAAGGTGTTTTGGAAAAACCTTTGGATGACAACGGTGGGCATGTAAGGAGTGAGTGGTGCCTGAAGAAGGTGGATTAATGTGTTGCGTGATTAGGACTTCCGATTAGAGCACATCAACAACAATAGTCCTGTTCTTTTCAGTTTTTAAAAGCTACTTTTCAGTTTTTATACAGTAACTAGCTTTTAAACGGAGTATTTTTTCAAAATAGGGTCTACTAATTAATTGTAGTACATACTTTACTGACTTCATTTATATTGCCAAAAATAGCACGTAAGTTTCTATTATTCTGTAATCTTTCGCATAAACAGCCTAAAAGCCATAATCACAACCAAAAAGAACAAACCTAATACCTGACCGGGCTCCTACCGTCTCTATCAATCTCTGTGACGCGATCATTTCTTTTCTTCTCTCTCTGACAAGGTTTCTTTTTTCTGCGGTCTTTTAATCAATTAAATCGCCTGAGAAGAATTGACACCACTATTGGAACTGTATGTAGTAGACGCGTGTCTACCGGCGGAGGAACGGCGGATGGGCAAATGCTAAATTATATCGTTAAACCGAGGGATTAACTAGTGGTTGGCGTTAATCCTATTGGATTAGTGCTTAGCCTTCCCCCTAATGTTATTAAGGGAATATGATGCCTGATTTGTTCTTATTCGTTCTTTTGAAAAAAAAATAATTATAAAACATCAATCTAATCAATCCCATGGCAATGTTTTCCTCGATTTGTTGTATTGGCTTAGTCTATTTGATGCTAAGGTTCCTGCTATAAGCAGGTTGGACCTCACCTATGCAAGTTTATAATTAGGACTCCAGTTTACAAAATTCATGTAATCCATGAGTTTCAAACAAGCTTTAGTCCTCACTCGGTTGGGCTAAAAAGCTGTGGTTTATGGCTGAAATTGCACTGTAACGACTGAAATTTTATTGTACCTGAAAATGGCTTATTTAGCGTAATTAAATTTTAAAAAAAATTAAAAATAGAAAAAATATGTTAGCTCATTACGGATAATGCGAATGAATACAAGAAAAAAGAACTGACAAAAAAAGCTCAAAAAAGGGTCAAAAGTTCAGAAAAAGACGAAATTTATGAATAGTAAAAAATAAGCTAGAAATCAAAAGCTGAAGCTGAAATAAGCAGAGTTAGGTCTATCCCTGTAAAGATACTATCTGATCGGAAGATTTTGGCAGTACGGTAACAATACTCAGAAAAGGAGAGAACTAAATGCAAGCATCAAAAAGCTACGAAAGATGAGCCATGATCCTAGGAGGATATTGCCCATAGAGACAGGTCCCAATGAGAGGTGACTTGAGTGAGTAGCCTCCTTCCATTCGTTATAATCTCACGGTGTAACTTTCAGTGTCAACTTCTGCTTTTGTGTGACTGAAGGGCCCCTGTCCTTTCAGCCACTAGAAGAGGCCATACAGCCCTTATATGGATGCATTGAAACATGGATGTCCATGAGATCGACCATGACCTCTTCCTCCTTTGGATGCTGAGATTCCCCTTGCAAGAATGTAAATGCCCTATGTGGGGAGGAGGGTGCTGAAAGAAATGCTGAATGCCGATGGGGCCTTTCGTAAAAGAAATTTTTTTGAGGGGATAGGTCGATGTATGATAGGTGCCTCACTTGTTGCCTTGCAAAGTTGCAATCCTATCTTGTGTTGACGATTAATCTCTTGTTTATTTGCCATCTTTTTACAGAATCTATTGTATTTTGATAGGCGAAAAGGTTGTGCATATCTTTTACCATGTTGTTAAAATAGTCCCACATTGATTGTGGAAAGGTAAGTGACCTAACTTAAAAGTGAGAGAGTCCCTCACCTTATTGGCTAGCTTTTCGAGTGAGAAGGCCCTTACCATCCAATAAGTGGTATCAGAGCAGGTTGCAATGGTATCAGATCGGGATCGGTTTTCAGGTAAGCCACCATTTTTTGATGGATCTGATTATTTTATTGGAAAACACGCATGGAGGTTTTCTTCAAGCACAAAGTAATTCTATCTGACAAAAAGTTGAATATATATATATATATATATATATATATATATATATATATATATATATATATATATATATATAAAGTGCCTCCTGTTGTTACAATTGAAAATTTCTCTGATGTTGAAGATAATGCTAAGGCTAGAAATATCTTGTTGCAAGGGTTAAGTAGAAACGAGTTTGTCAGAATGCTCACCTTAAATCTGCAAATAAAATTTGAACCACTCTAACGGATTATCATGAAGAATCTAAATTTGTTAAAGGTGTGCATCAGAATCAATTCAAAACGCGGTATTCTAAATTTGAGATGAAACCCAGAGAATTAGTAGATGCTCTTTTTGATCACTTCAATAAAATTGTTGGTGACTTGCAATCTGTAGATGCCACATATTCTGATTCTGACAATGCCTGTCAAATTTTAAATGCTTTGGATATATCTATTTGGAATGTGCTAGTCACTACTATTAATCATTCTGTTAACATGAAAACACTCATTTTGAATGATCTTTATTCCAGGATGAAAACACATGAGATTGATGTTTTAGTCAGAATAAATAAGACTAATTCTTTAGTCTTAGTGACTAATCAAGCTAATAGTTCTTCTATTGGTTTTCTGTTGCATTGTTATCTATTTTAGATGAACAATTAGAGGAAATTTCAGAAGAGCAGCTTGTACTTCTCTCCAACAGGGTGACTAAGACGATTAACAATATCAGATTAAGACGTAGAGGAGCTCCAATCAGATGCTATGAATGTGGTGAGCTACACCACATTAAGATGAATTGCTCCAAACTGATGAGCAAGGAGGTTAAGGATGATAAGGCTCCAACTCGTCGCTCTCAATTCAAGATTGACCCAAGTAAGAAGCACAATTATCGTAGGGCGGTCAATAAAGTACTTTCAGCACTTGAAGAGATTGATTTGGGTGATGTTGATTCTGCGAGCGACGATGAGGACAATTGCAAGAAAGCAAAGGAGGTGGACTTCACATGGATGTGTTTTATGGCCAACAGTGAGGAGCTCAACGATGATGATCTTTACAGTGATCCTGATGAGGTAAAACCTCCTTATACTGATTTATCTCGTGATGTGCTTAGATTGATAGAGGGGCTCAAAAAGTATAAAAAAATTAAAATCATGATTTTGTTGTTGAGAGCTTGAATTCTGAAATTGATAGACTTAGAGCTTCTAATCCTGATGATGAATCTTGTCAGTCTTGCTAAGTTTTACATTCTGAGTTAGAAACTGCAAAAATAATTAATATATCAAACTTGGTTCAACTTAGTGATGTAACTGCTAAACTTGATGAGTTAAGATTGACACATGAATCTTGTGATGAAAAGTTAAAACTTGCAAATAATGAAATTGAAAAACTCAAGTCTAATTCTTCTACACGTTTAGAGTCAAGTATTTCAAATGCCCAATCTAAAGCTTGCTCTAAATGTGAATTGCTAGAAGCTAGACTTAATTTATCTCAGGAAACGATTTAACAGATGCTTTATCATGACATATCTTCTTGCTCCAACTGTCCTAAGCTTAACACGGAAATAGAAGTTTTGACTAGACAATTTAATGATTTTGCTGAAAAAGAAAGATTGGCTCAATGTAATGGTTCTAAGAATCTTGTGAATGAACTTGTTAAACGCACAACTTGTCCCACTCTAACTGAAGAGAATGAGTACCTAAAAGACACTTTAGAGATATTTTCTTTTGACAAGAAAATTTTGAATATGATTCTAGATAAGTCAAAAATAAATGTGAAAAAATCATGGTCTAGGATTTAATTGTGTTGAGCATACCAAGAGTAATCCTCCTAAAATTATTAAGCTTCTTGAATCTGAAAAAATTGAAGTAAAAGTTGAACCAAAACAAACTGTATTTAAATATGCTGGTTTTGTGCAAAAATCATCGAATAATTCTATAGGTGCTAGCTCATCATCTGAAAAGAATTCTGGTTATGTTAAATTTTATTGCACCTACTGTGGTGGAGTTGGACACTTGCATGAATTTTGCTTTAGACGTGCTAAGAAAGAGAAGAAGAAAAGATTGAATGTTTTAAGACAAAAACGTGCAACCTCTTTTATTACTAGAACAAATGCACAAGCTAGGGTTTTAGAGAACTTTTATGATAGCTTTAAATCTGCTTCATATGCTAGATTGAGATTTAATTCAAATAATTCACGTCCTTTTCAGCATTTTGATCACCCATATGCACGTGATTTTGGTTCTAACTTTGTTGCTCCTGTTCATCATGTGTCTCAGTACTGGATTCCTAGATCTTATTTCACTAACTCCAGTACTGTGACACCGATGTTTCCTGTGGTATAGGTACAATTGATGAGGAAGGGGAACACATGGCTAGTGGATTCAGGTTGTTCCAGGCATATGGCCGGTGATTCAAAATATTTCTCCTCCCTCACTAAGGCATTCAGTGATGAGTTGATTACTTTTGGGGATGCTTCAACAGGTATTGTGATGGCTAAAGGTACAGTGCGCGTTAATAATAAATTCCTTCTCAAGGATGTTGTTTTGGTAAGTAAATTGAAGTATAATTTGCTTTTAGTTTCATAGTTGATAGATGATAACCTTGAGGTGAGCTTTTGGAAACATGCTTGTAGAGTTTTAGATGCTTCTAGAGATCTTGTATTCAATATATCTTGATTGGGAAAGTCTTTAGAGCTGATTTTGATCATACTTTTTCTCACCTGATATTAAATGTTTGGTAACTTCTGAATCTAGAGATCGTTTTTTTGGTACTGTAAATTGGGACACATTGGTTTTGATTACCATACATGTATTAGTGGGATGGATCTCACTAGGGGGCTACCTAAGTTAAAGGGTGGTAAAGATTTGGTTTGTTCCTCTTGTAGACATGGTAAGATGGTAGCTGCTCTACACTCACCTCTTTCTATGATCATCACAAATGGCCCTGGTCAATTGTTACACATGGATACTGTAGGTCCTAGGGTTCAATCTATTGGAGGTAAATGGTATATACTTATAATTGTTGATGATTACTCTAGATATTCTTGGGTTTATTTTATAGTGCCTAAGGATGAGGCTTTTGGATGTTTTAAGGATTTATTTCTTAGACTCAATAATGAATTGTCAGGTGCTATAAAAGCTATAAGTAGTGATAATGGTACTGAATTTAAGAATTTATCATTTGCTCCTTTTTGCCTTGAAAAAGGTTTAAAATATCAATTTTCTTCCCCTCGTATCCCAATAGAACCTTAGTTGAGATGGTTAGGACTATACTTGATGAATATGCTACTCCTAGGAAATATTGGGCTGAGGCTATTTCCACCATGACATGTTTCTAATAGAGTATTTTTGAGAGCCTCATTGCACAAGACTTCTTATGAGTTAAGATTTGGGCGTAGGCCTAGTGTTTCTCACTTCAGAGTATTCGGATGTAAATGCTTTATTCTTAAACATGGTAATCTTGATAAATTTGAATCTAGATCTTAAGATGGCATTTTTCTTGGTTATCCTGCTCACTCTCATGGTTATCGTGTACTCAACTTAGAGACTAACAAAATTGTTGAGACCTGCGATGTTAGTTTTGATGAGGCTAGTTCTGGTACTAGACTCGACATTTTAGGTACATAGGTTCAGGAAGAGTCAGAAGGCATATTTATTGATAAAGAGGAAGATCTTGACTTTGGTGATGTTTTTCCTCCCATGCCACCACCTGCACCAGCTGAGGATCTTGCAACTTCGACTTCGACTTCAGCTGAAGACACTACTATCTCTGGTGAGCCGCCATCAACTGATGGATCACATGCAGAAGAGGTTAATAATGTTGGCGCTACTTTATAACCCTTTGCACCATTGCATATTTAGTGGCGCCAGCCCCCAGAACTGATGATAGGTGACATTCAAGAAAGGGTAACACATTCCAGATTTACTTCTCCTGACTCACATGCTCATTCTACTTTTGTTGCCTCTTTTGAGCCCAATGATGTAAGTTACGATTTATCTGATAAGTCTTGGATCAATGCCATGCATGAAGAATTAGAAAATTTTGAGCGTAATAAAGTCTGGACCTTAGTTGAACCTCCTCATGGACATAATGTGATTGGAAATAAAAGGGTTTTTAAAAATAAACATAGTGAGGATGGTGTTGTGGTTAGAAATAAGGCTAGACTGGTTGCTCAGGGGTTTACTCAAGTGGAAGGTCTTGATTTTGGTGAAACTTTTGCTCCTGTTGCCAGATTAGAAGCTATTATAATTCTCTTAGCTTTTGCTGCATCAAAATGTTTTAAGTTATATTAAATAGATGTTAAGAATGATTTTCTTAATGGTTTTATTGAGGAGGAAGTTTATGTTAAGTAACCACCTGGTTTTAAAAATTCTAAATTTTTTAATCATGTCTACAAATTGTCTAAAGCGTTGTATAGCTTTAAACAAGCTCCTAGAGCATGGTATGAAATACTCAAGTCATACTTGTAAAAGAATAATTTTCAAATGGGTAAGGTAGACAAAACTCTTTTCACACTTAGGCATGGCAATGATCTATTGCTTGTTCAGATTTATGTCGATGATATAATTTTTGGTGGCTTCTCTCATGCTTTGGTTTCCAAGTTTTCAGATACTATGAGCAGGGAGTTTGAAATGAGTATGATGAGGGAGTTAACTTACTTCTTGGGTTTACAAGTAAAACAGACTAAGCAGGGCACATTTATTCATCAAACGAAGTATATAAAGGATCTGCTTAGGCGTTTTGACATGGGAACCTGTAAACCTATTTCTACACCAATGGGATCTACAACTGTTCTTGATCCAGATGAAGAATGTGAGGTGGTGGACCAGAAAGAATATAGAAGCATGATTGGGTCCTTACTTTACCTTACTGCTTCGAGGCCAGACATACATTTTGCTGTGTGTTTGTGCGCTCGATTTCAAGTGTCACCATGTGCATCCCATTGTCAGGCTGTGAAAAGAATTTTTAGGTACCTCCAATCAACTATAGAAGTTGTACTCTTGTATTCTTCTTCATCCTGTCTTACCTTACGTGCATATTCAGATAGTGATTTTGCGGGTTGTAGGATTGATAGAAAGAGTACCTCTGGTACATATCACTTTTTAGACACATCATTAGTTTCTTGGTCTTCTAGAAAATAATTATCTGTTGCACAATCCAATGCTGAAGCTGAATATGTAGTTGCTGCTAGTTATTCTGAAAGTTTATGGATTTCTGCTACACTTAGGGATTATGGGTTACAATTGAGTAGTGTTCTACTGTATTATGATAACACTAGTGCTATTAATATTGCTAAAACCTAGTGCAACATTCTAGGACTAAACATATTGATATACGATTTTACTTTCTAAGAGACCATGTGAAAAAGGGTGATGTTGTTCTATACTTTGTTGAATCTGATTTTCAGATTGCTGATATTCTCATTAAGCCGCTTGATACTTCTCATTATGTTAGTTTGCGAAGTGAGTTGGGGATATGTCATCCAATAGGATTATTCTGAGGGGGTGCTTGTTGTTTAAAAATTTCAGAAGCTTTGTTTATTATACTTGTCAAATAAATCAACAAGTCCAAAGCCATTAAAATTAAATAAGTTGTAGTGCTCTCTTTATCATATTTACTCATATACTGTATAGTTTTGATCATAACCAGTTATAATTAATTTGCTATATTTGAACTAAAATATGACATGGTAGAATACTTTGACTAGATTGATTATACATAGTACTCTACGATGTTTATTGAAAAAGATTAGCTTGATTGTGAGTCTTATTTTAAATCTTGGCTATGAGGCTTGCATGTTTCATATTGCGATCTTTTTATAATCACTCAATTTGGCATGTTACAAAAATAATGAGAAAGAGACAATTGAAAAGATGTATGCTTCAAGTATAGCATGGTACACAAAAAGAAAAAGGCACAAAAATTGCACAAATAAAAAGAAGTATGCTTCAAGCATGCCACCATCTTAAGCAAGTATGCTACAAGTATTTCATTATGAAAAGGAGTATGCTACAAGTATTTCATTATGAAAAGAAGTATGCTACAAGCATGCCACATGCCTATAAATTGAGTGTGGAGTAACATGTTGTTACATGAGACTGCTAGCTCATCTGGATTCAAACCTTGTTTCACTTTTAGGCTCTGACTTTTCATTGTGATATCTCATTGTGCTCTTTATAATTGGTTTGATCATTGTTGATATGTCTGTTATTAATATAAATTGCTTAATCATGCTCAAGACTAGTTTTGACTTTGATATATGATATATGACTTTATATGATCTAGATAGCTCTACTAAAATTGAAGTTTCTAGATGATTACATTGTCAAAGGGGGAGAAATTGGAGTTATTGGAGAAATTAGAGAAATTTGCTAAAATGCTTCTCTTGTGTTGAGGGTGAGAGTTTTTCAAGAGATTTGAGATTGTGGCTTAAAATGCTTTTTCGGCTTCAGTTCTTCACTTATATATGTTTGAAGTTAATTCATCATGTTATCCAGTTCTTCACTTCAAGAGGGAGATTGTTAGATCATGTGGCTTGGTCTAAGACATTTTGGTGATGAATAATTGACAATGGTAAATTTGTGATGAATAATTGATGATGTTGCTTACTGTTACTTGATGTGTGTGGCGTGGTGGGCTGATATTGGTCAAGTTGGGACAAACTTGTGCCGAAAATTGTTCTTTGATCTTTGCATGTGTAGGTTGAGCATGGAGGCGATCATGATCTATGACGAGATGGACTGGGATGGGAGATCTGAGGTTTAGACGGTCAAGGAGGTCACGAAATGGTTAGGCGCATACTTGGGGCACATGAGAATCAAAGATGGATGATAAATGTTAGACCTACGGAGATGCGGTCCGGAGGCTACAACATGTGGTGGATGATGCGTGGAGAAACTACGGGAGGTGTGGTCCTGGAAGCTTCGACACATGACGAGTTGAAATTTTGGAAAACCCGTGTTAGGAAAGGTTTCGGGTCCCTTTGCTGTTGAAATTGGATTAGAACTCATGGGCTTAGGCTCAGCCCAATTTTTAGGCCCTAGACTATAAATAGAGATGGGGTTAGGGGGCTAACCCCAGGGTTTTTGGAGATACTAATTTTGTACTATGGTTTAGGTGTGTCAGGAGGACACTTTGTAGCCACCATGATTCAGAAATAAAGAATAGATTTATTCCGAAGAAATTGGATTTGAGCGTTGCCGGCGGCGTGTTTTTTTTCAGGCTGTTCTTATCTCGTTCGCCGTGCAGTGAGACATTGGCTTCATCGCTCAATCTCGTGCGCATCGTGTTTCGCATTTTTAATTGCCTCAGACGCAGCTCGCCAGCTCGAAACGCTGCGCAGTGCATTGCTAGGAAATGCTACGCAGCGACAGGAGCAAGTCACAGTAGAGCGTGCGTCGTTTTGAGGCAGCACGTCACGTCTCGTCTCGATTTACATGTGCGTGAGAGGAGTAGTAAAGGGGCGGCATGCATTGAGTTAGCTGGCTGAGTAGATACAAAAGCTGCTGCGTGAAAAAGCATTGTCATGCATTATCATCAATTTGTTGTGTGAGATAAGAAAAATCACCAGAACCGAAGTAATCACAGAGAGCAATTATACCAGGAGAGAGACAAAGTAATATTTTTTTTCTTTTTGCTGGTTGTTTCTGTGTTACTGTTGCATTGCAGGTTTGGATGACTAGAGAATAGGTTGGGTGTGAAAAGTTTTGTTGTGCGTTGCAATTATTCACCCTCTCTGATTGCCATCATCGATCTTACAAGTAGTATCAGAGCCCGGTTCTAACATCTTTGGCCTAATGGACACTAGTGTGTGAACGTCTGATGGACTGTGACCCTAAGGGACCGTTGGTGTACGGTGACGGGACCCTAAGAGACCGTCGGTGTACGGTGAAGGGACCCTGAGAGACCGTCGGTGTACGATAAAGGGGCGGTGAAGGGCTAAGGAACACCAATGTGTGAAGGGGGAGATTGTTAGAATAGTTCTACATTGGTTGTGGAAGAGAAATGGGCCTAACTTAAAAGTGAAGAAGTCCCTCGTCTTATTGACTAGTTTTTGGGATAAGAAGGCCCTTACGATCCAATACATATTGTTACAACTTGTGATGAGAAATTGTGAATTTTTTGTACGGATAATCCATTTTTTATTCGAAATTACAGAAATATACCCGCGGGTATTTTTTTTTACAAAAATAGGCTCCAGTCGCCCAATGGTTGGGCGACTGGAGCCTTTCGCCCAATCCAACAGCGATAACTGGAAAATCTCCCAACCGTTGGGCGATTAATTACAGTCGCTCCACCGTTGGGCGACTTTCCTCCAATCGCCCTCCCATTGGGCGACTTTCATGTAGTCGCCCAATGGTTGAGCGACTGCACTCAGGCCTTCGCCAAAAATAGTGAAAATTGGTGGAGTTGTTCTTCATACATCCAAAAGTCTCCAGAAAAAAATTTGAGCACTATCAGCCACGGGATCAAAAGTTATAGCAGTTTCAATTGAGGCCGAAAAGAATTCGAGTCTGTTTCCGACACACCTTCAGTAAAACGGGTATAACTTTTGCATACGGTGTCCGTTTTTGATGTTCTTGTACTCGTTGGAACGCTAACGACAAGCCTGATCCAAACCAATGACTAGATTGTGCAAGTCGCCCTCCAAGACTCCGAAAATTGGCCATGTTTGGACCAAAACTTGCGTTGCAAGTTTTTGGTTTCTGTTTTTGCCCTTTTTCTTGGTCTTTCTTTCAGAATTTGGATTTTGCTTCAACTGAAAAGTTGTAGATCTTGTCGAAACCTTTCAAATGAGTATATATAAGCTATATAAAACTTAGCTATTTTATCTTTTCAGACTAGTTGTTTATATTTGCATCGGTATATAAAACTTGTGATATGGAGTATTATAGACGGTTTGTATGTAGAACTATTTGTGATAATCTGACTGTTGGGCCCGTCGATGCTCCTCAACCCAATCCTAGCCCAGAGACACGAATTCTCAGTAACATCAAAATATAATTTACCATCGTATGTACCGATCGTTCTACGGTCAATCGTTCTTAAAAAAAATTTCAAAATTTTTTACACACCTACAACATATAATGAACATAAAAATTTATTACAACTCCCGCAAATTTTTTACCAGTTTAAAAGTACAAAATTGAAAAAATTTAAAACATTCACGGGGGACCTGAGTGCAGTCGCCCAACCATTGGGCGACTTTCATGCAGTCGCATGAAAGTCGCACAACGGTGGGGCGACTGCAATTAATCGCCCAACGGTTGGGAGATTTTCCAATTGTCGCTGTTGGGTTGGGCGAAAGGCTCCAATCGCCTAACCATTGGGCGACTGGAGCCTATTTTTGTAAAAAAAATTTCCGCGGGTATATTTCTGTAATTTCGAATAAAAATGGATTATCCGTACCAAAAAATCGAGAAATTGTTGCCTCCGGGAAAAGTATTTTGGTAGGGCTCCATTGGTCAGTGACAGCTTGTTGTGCTTTCAGAAAAATGAAGGTTCGTACCTAAGCGTCTCTCTTTTAGAGGTGCCGTAAAATGGTGGCGCTTCTACTAGCAATCTAGTAGTGATGATTTGACTTCACGATCTTCAGGCATTATGCGATATGCCATATCTTCATTTAAGAAAAACTAGGAACATGTGGCCTAATCTCAATTCTCAAATGAAATAAATTTTCGTGGGTGAGAATCTGTAAGCGCAGGTCCAAATTCTCCTGTAAGCACAACTACAGCTACATTTTTGCTGGTATCGACCTGCTACATGGCTTTTTTTTTTGTGAGAAGCATTTTATTTTATTAAAGGAGCGACACTTGTCTAGAATATTCTTAAAAGAAATCTCATCGCACACTCACTCTTCTCTCTGAAAAACCAACCCAATCTGACAGAGAGAAATGCGGCATTGGTGGCCACGCGTATGGATGACGCTCATCCCTGTGCCGATCTCAGGTAACGCAAATGCGTAAACATGTCATCTGTTGTGGTTACAGGCTAAACAGAGAGAGAGTATGGTAGTGAAGAGTTAGGTGAGTAAATGGCGTGGGGTTTCTTCCCATGGCCTGTGCTGTATATATAAGTCCACATGAGGAGTACTTTTACCGTTATACCCTTACATCTTGAGTGTTCCCTTTAGGGGCACTTATGTCATTATACATGCCCCATTTTGGGCCTTACATTCCTCTAACAGGCCTGCTGGGCTTAGGTGGGGGCCACCCCTACAACAGGAGCCTCTCATGGCGAAGGGCTTCACGGGTCAAAGCCATGCTGCCGAGCCCTTTGACCCCCTTCGTCCCTGCGGCCTGTGAGCTGTTTCAACGTCCGTCCGAGCCTTGCTGCTTGGTGTAGTGTTTGTCCTGTCGTGAAGGTATGGCGCCGGGCGGCTTGGCGAGGCCTTCGTCGCCCCCACGGTCCGACTGTAGCGGGGTCGAGGTTGGGGTCGATGTAGAGATCGAGGAATCCGACGTTGGCGTAGGGGTCGGAAGCGAGGTCGAAGTCGCCTGAGGTCGAAATCGCCTCCGATTTGGCGAGGTTGGCGGTTGCCTTGGCCAAATCGGAGGTGTTGGCAGAGTCGGACGCCGAGTGCCCCTGACAGTGAGTGACCGCCGACCTGCCTGGTGAGGCCTGGCTGACGCGGCACGAGACTTAGGCGTCGTGGCCACACTATGTTGTGACGCTCCTTCTTCTGGCCGTCCACGTGGCGAGATGTGCTTGATGCGACGCAGGTCTTGAAGTGCCGCGGTCGTACGATGCTGCGACGCTCCTCCGCTGGTTGGACTTCTGCCGATTGGACTTCCGCCGATTGGGCTCCCCTGCTGATGGGGTATATATATCGTGCTGGTGCGGCATTGTACCTGCATTGTGCGCTCGAATAGGTGCTGCTCCCCTAAAATGGGCCCCTTCAGTGCATCCACATTCCGTAGCAGCGTTACACGGCTTGAGGGATGTTGATGTACTGATGGAGGCCTATTTTTCTTTGGGAGCTCGGTTAGTGTCTGTTACTGGCAACTGTTCGCACCTGTTGCTTTCATGCTGTGTTTCTGCATATGGCGACAAGGTTTGCTCTGTTCTCATAGATAGGCCCACCTTCAGTCGGGTTTTCTGATTGAGCCCATCCGCATTACTTTTGAAAGAATGTTGATGCACTGAAGGTGGCCTGTTTATGAGAACAAGCCAAAACTTGGCGTGACGTGACCCCTGCCTGTACCATATGTGGGGAATGCCGACGGACGAGTTCCTGCGCGCAAGTCCGCTCCTCGAAACCGAAGTCGAGGTCGAACCGTGGCCGCGTTGGTGGGGTATGCTCTGTCATGAGTTCGTTGGGCGGCGGAGCCGCGGAGCCGAAGTTGGAACGGGGGTCATCGTGATGCCAACGATGTACCCCGGGCGCGAGGTGAATGCCACCCCGCGGTAGTGCGCCTTAATGGCTTCGGGAATCACGCCGACCCCTGGGCTGGCACGAGCAGGCTGCTGTAGTCGTACGTGCTTGTCCACTCGGGGTGCACACGCGGCGGGCCATGATTGGCGCGTCACAGGCTGTCTACGGTCGTACGACCGCGGCCGTTTGCCCCTTCCTTAGAGGGGCGGGGTACGTGGCGCGACGCTGCAGGCGCGCCGCGCGCTGGCTGCCCACCTTCCAACGCGCGTCCCCGGCTGCTAGCGGTTGTGCTTTTTGCCGACCTTCGGTTGCCTTTGTTACGCAGATTTGCGGTTGTCCCCCGTACAGGATGGCGAAGTCCTCCTTGCCCTGCGGTATCAGGAGCGAGGTTGCCTCCCAGGCGTAAGGTCGGAGCCGAGGTCGACGCCAAGGCCAGAGACAAGGCCGGAGCCCAAATTGGTGTGGGGGGGCTGAGGCGGAGCTGGAGCCGCAGCCTGAGTGGGAGATACCTCGCACCCCAAACTCCGCCCCAGATGGCCCAGTCCGGCGCCTTCGCAGCGGTGTCCCTTCAGACAGGTGCGGCCAAAGTCAGGGGGGCGAAGACCCCGTTTGGACTATTGCGGTTGAAGGGGCCGAATAACCACGCCGACGTGTGCCGAAAGCTATGTCGGGTCGTGCAACCTGCATTTATTCCCTGCGCTGACCGACACGCGGTGGGACGCTAGTGGTGCGTCGTGCGGTGACAGGACTCTGTACGACCACGGTCACACGTGGGCTACGTGTGCCCTAGCGACTCTTCGGCTTCGCACGTGGGGAGGTGAGCGGTTGTCGTTCGCCGTTTGCGCTTACCGATGGTGGGAAGCGAGGGGTTCTTAAGTACCCACCGTGGTACTGTGCCTGCGCCTCCTCCATACGCTTTCTGGTTGTTCACGCCGCCTCTTATATTTGCTCGT
Source organism: Dendrocalamus latiflorus (assembly GCA_017311315.1). NCBI lineage: Eukaryota > Viridiplantae > Streptophyta > Magnoliopsida > Poales > Poaceae > Dendrocalamus > Dendrocalamus latiflorus. The sequence goes on along the minus strand of CM029639.1, from coordinate 23,714,454 downwards.
CTTGTTCCTGCGCTCCTTTTTGCCGTCGAGTGCCCCGTGGACGCCAATGACGACTTGCGATGAGAGTGCTCAGGTGGGCGGCTACGCCATCCACCGGCGGTCCTCGCCGCTTGAGGTGAAGTACGCGCTCGAGGAGCGCGATTCAGCGGCGACAGACAAGTGGTGGGCGGCGAAGAAGAGGGAAGGTCCGTACTCCGGCGACTTGGGCCGCACGCTTGTGACGGAGGACACGATCCGGTCACTGCTATGCGAGGGGAGGCTATTGGATCGTCAAGCGGTGCGGCTGCCCGCCGATGATGAGACGGAGCCGCGCCCTGAGAAGTCGGAGGCGATCGTCTTCGTCGCCTACTTCGAAGCCGGACTTCGCATACCGTCTGCAGTGATTGTTGGGGACGTGCTGCGGACCTTCAAGCTGGAGTTATCACAACTGACTCCGAACGCGGTGGCTCACCTTGCCGTGTACAGCTGGGCCCTTCGCTCAGAAGCATGTTGGCCCAGCGCAACGCCAGGGGCGGAGGGCGCGCTGCGGGTTACCGGGAGAGGCAGGTCTCGTCGCCCGCGACAGTCGCTGAGGCGGAGGTGGTGCTGGCTGGCGGCACCGGTGCGAAGTCCTCGTCTGCGGCCACGGTCGTGGCGGGGCTGCCCTCCGCGGAAGTATGTGGAACGCAGTCTTCGCCAACAGCGGCGGCCGAGGCGGAGGTGCCCCCTGCGGAGGTCGTGGGGACGAAGCCCCCGGCCGCCGTCGTTGTAGCTGTGGAGACCCCTTCGACGAATATTGTTGCCGCAGAGGCTCCTTTTGTAGCGGTTACCGAGGTGGGGCCTTCCCCTCAGGCGAAGCGGCCACGCCTGCGGTCCCCGCCTCAGCGGACTTCGCGAGGGTTCGCCGTGGCGGCCGGTGTTGGGAGCTTGTGGGACTCCGCGTCAAGCGCCGAAGTTCCTCTACCCCGCGCCCTCCCAGCCCCTCGGGCCGCAGTGATCGTGGCACAGGATCGATTGGCACGAGGCCCCAACTCGGAGGTCCCCCAGCCCTGCAAGTCAACACCGTCCGTTGGGGCCAAAGTCGTTGCAGCCCCACCCGGGGCTAGGGAGGTGTCCCCGCGAAGTCCCCCATTTGCCACCGAGGGTATGCTAGGACGGCATCCCTTTTGCACAATTTTTCCGCGCCTCGTGACAAACGTATACTTCCTCTTGCAGCGGCACTTATCCCGGAGGAGGAGCCATCCCTTGAGCGTGGGGGTCCTGGCGCTGGCGACACAGATGCCGCGCGCCCGAGCCCGGCAGACTTCGTCCCTCCGTCAGATGCGCTGAGGGCATGGCGCGGGATTGCGGACGACGCGGCCGCCAGCATCGGTCAGCAGACGTTGCAGACCTATGGGTCAGGGCGTCTTGGGGACGCATTTGAAGTGTCGGGAGTGAGGGTAAGCATCTGTCCTTCGGACCACTTGCAGCCGTTTAGCGCTTGCTAACCCCTCCGTCGCGCAGACACTCGTGTTGGCTCTGGCCCTGCAAGCTGCTCACGCTTGCGAGCAAGGAGCGCTACGGAGTAGGCTGCAGGCCGCCGAAGGGGAGCTGCAGGGAGCTACGGGGGCGCGCTCTGCCCAGGACGATCGTATACGCCGCCTGGAAGTGGAGTGCGCGGAGATGAAGACACGCACCGAGGAGCTCGTCGCCGTAGCGCGAGCGTCAGCCGCCGAAGCGGTGCAGCAAGAAGCTGCTGCGGAGCGGGACGGCTTACTGCAACAAGTCGCTGCGTTGGAGAGGGAGAACAGTGAGCTTACCGCCTCTATTGCCGTCGTGCCTGCTATGCGCGCTCCTGTGACTCCGCGGCTGTGAGCATGTTGCCGGGCTAGCTGATCCTCGACTGAAGATGCCCGCCGGAGGCGGGGTAATGTCCGGTGCCGTGCGCGCCGCTCGTCGCGCTGTGAAGTTCTTCCACGAGCGGATATGGGAGTACTGCGGGGAGGTCGCAGCCATGGTCGAGCTGCAGAATAACCTACACGGCGAGGGGAACCTTGGCCAGTTTCTAAACGAGGTCTCGCGGCGTGATGAGGATGGCGCTGCGGCCCCGGATGACGCGGTGAACCCATAGGTGTGACGGCAGGTTGTCGCGTGTTGGCGTGCGTTGTAATGCAGCGGAGCTGGCGCCTTAGTCAAAGTAGAGGTGCGAGCGCTCCGTCCCCTACTCTTCGAAGTGGTGGCAGCAGAGCTGGCGCCTTAGTCGAGGTAGACGCGCGAGCGCTCCGTCCCCTACCCTTCGAAGTGGTGGCCGCGGAGATGGCACCTTAGTCGAAGTAAATGCGCGAGCGCTCCGTCCCCTACCCTTCGAAGTGGCGGCAGCGGAGCCGGCGCCCTAGTCGAGGTAGACGCACGAGCGCTCCATCCCCTACCCTTCGAAGTGGTGGCAGCGGAGCTGGCGCCTTAGTCGAAGTAGAGGCGTGAGCGCTCCGTCCCCTACCCTTCGAAGAGGTGGTAGCGGAGCTGGCGCCCTAGTCGAGGTAGACGCGCGAGCGCTCCGTCCCCTCCCCTTCGAAGTGGTGGCAGCGGAGCTGGCGCCTTAGTCGAAGTAGAGGCGCGAGCGCTCTGTCCCCTACCCTTCGAAGTGGTGGCAGCGGAGCTGGCGCCTTAGTCGAAGTAGGGGCGCGACCGCTCCGTCCCCTACCCTTCGAAGAGGTGGCAGCGGAGCTGGCGCCCTAGTCAAGGTAGACGCGCGAGCGCTCTGTCCACTACCCTTTGAAGTGGTGGCAGCGGAGCTGGCGCCTTAGTCAAAGTAGAGGCGTGAGCGCTCCGCCCCATACCCTTCGAAGTGGTGGCAGCGGAGCTGGCGCCTTGGTCGAAATAGAGGCGCGAGCGCTCCGTCCCCTACCCTTAGAAGAGGTGGCAGTGGAGCTGGCGCCCTAGTCGAGGTAGACGCGCGAGCGCTCCGTCCCCTCTCATTCGAAGTGGTGGCAGCGGAGCTGGCGTCTTAGTCGAAGTAGAGGCGCGAGCGCTCCGTCCCCTACCCTTCGAAGAGGTGGCAGCGGAGCTTGCGCCTTAGTCGAAGTTGAGGCGTGAGCGCTCCGCCCCCTACCCTTGGAAGTGGTGGCAGCGGAGCTGGCGCCTTGGTCGAAGTAGAGGCGCGAGCGCTCCGTCCCCTACCCTTCGAAGAGGTGGCAGTGGAGTTGGCGCCCTCGTCGAGGTAGACGCGCGAGCGCTCCGTCCCCTCCCCTTCGAAGTGGTGGCAGCGGAGCTGGCGTCTTAGTCGAAGTAAGGGCGCGAGCGCTCCGTCCCCTACCCTTCGAAGAGGTGGCAGCGGAGCTGGCGCCCTAGTCCAGGTAGACGCGCGAGCGCTCTGTCCCCTACCCTTCGAAGTGGTGGCAGCGGAGCTGGCGCCTTAGTCGAGGTAGACGCGCGAGCGCTCCGTCCCCTACCCTTCGAAGTGGTGGCAGCGGAGATGGCGCCTTAGTCGAAGTAGAGGCACGAGCGCTCCGTCCCCTACCCTTCGAAGAGGTGGTAGCGGAGCTGTCGCCTGTCGAAGTAGAGGCCCGAGCGCTCCATCCCCTACCCTTCGAAGTGGTGGTAGCGGAGCTGGCACCCTAGTCGAGGTAGACGCGCGAGCGCTCCGTCCCCTACCCTTCGAAGTGGTCGCAGCGGAGCTGGCGCCTTAGTCGAAGTAGAGGCGTGAGCGCTCCGTCCCCTACCCTTCGAAGAGGTGGCAGCGGAGCTGGCGCCCGTCGAAGTAGAGGCGCGAGCGCTCTGTCCCTTAGGATTGTGTAAGGACAGCCTCTGGTGCCTTTCGCCCGTGGGTGCGCTCGCGCGGGAGCTAGCCTCTGATGCGTCACCATGGTACTTCGCGGGATGGGCATAGGAGTGGGCCCCCGTAGTGCACTTCGCACTCCGTAGAGTACGCCGGGTTAGCCTCCGCGTCTTTTTTTATATACTCTGGAGAGTGCGCGGGATCGACACCCACGTCTTATTTATACTCCGAAGAGTACGCACAGGAGCAACGCCCTTGCGTGCACAGGGTTCGCGTCTTGCTTATGCCCCGTAGTGCGCACAGGGATAGCCTCCGTGTCTTTTTTACACCCCGGAGAGTGCGTGGGATCGACATCCACATCTTATTTATACTTCGAAGAGTACGCATAGGAGCAACGCCCATGCGTGCGCGGGGTTCGCGTCTTGTTTATACTCCGTAGAGTGCGCAGGGATAGCATCCGCGTCTTTTTTATATTCCGTGGAGTGCGTGCAGGGATAGCCTCCGCGTCTTTTTACACCCCAGAGAGTGCGTGGGATCGACATCCACGTCTTATTTATACTCCGAAGAGTACGCATAGCAGCAACGCCCATGCGTGCACGGGGTTCACGTCTTGTTTATACTCCGTTGAGTGCGCAGGGATAGCATCCACGTCTTTTTTATACTCCGTGGAGTGCGTGCGGAGGCAAACCTCAACGCTACGTCTTATTTAGAGTCCGTGGACTGCGCGCGGAGGCAAGCCTCTGCGCGTTGCGGGCGGTGAGGTGCGTGCGGAGGCGGACCTCAACGCTACGTCTTATTTATACTCCGTAGAGTGCGTGCGGAGGCGGACCTCAATGCTACATCTTATTTATACTCCGTAGAGTGCGTGCGGAGGCGTCCCCCCGCTCGTCTTTGTTTATACTCATACCCGTGTCTTTGACAGAGAGTGCGCGCGCGGACGCGTGTCTTTGTTTATACTCATACCCGTGTCTTTGACGGAGAGTGCGCGCGCGGATGCATGTCTTTGTTTATACTCATACCCGTGTCATTGACAAAGAGTGCGCGCGCGGACGCGTGTCTGCGTTTATACTCATACCCGTGTCTTTGACAGAGAGTGCACGCGCGGACGCGTGTCTTTGTTTATACTCATACCCGTGTCGTTGACGGAGAGTGCGCGCGTGAACGCGTGTCTTTGTTGCGGAAAACAAGAAAAATTTGTGCAAACGGTGAACATTATTAAATTCCCGTTTGCGCGGGTGAGCGATTACAAAAAAGGGGGAGATATCGACCACTAACCGCTTTTAGGACGGGGGCGACCGGTGACGAGGCGCTGCTGCTGGGACAACTCGCGCACGGGGAGTGCGAGATGCTCTCCGGGGGCACCCGGGGGCTCCGCATCTGCACACCCGGCCTAGGTGCCTTGGCGAGCCGCGTGGCATGGACCCCTGGCGCCAAGCTCTATGCGCCGAGCCATGCCCTGGTCGCCATGGACGATGATGATGGCCCGCGGTCCAGGAAGCTTCATGCATAGGAAGCCGTGGTGCGGAACTGCCCCGAGAGTGTTTAGGAGCGGCCGCCCCAATATGGCGTTGTAGGGGTATGCAGTGTCGACCACGTCGAAGATGGCGTCTTCACTCCTCACGTTGTCACTTTGGCCAAAAGAGACTTGGAGGCATATCTGGCCCAAAGCGCGCAAAGGCTGCCCTCCAAAGCCTTGCAACGGGATGCCTGAAGGGCCCAACCGACTCCGAGGGATCCCCATCTGGTCGAAGGTCGCGGCGAACAGGATGTTCGCGGAGCTTCCTCCATCGACCAGGACGTGCCTGACCTTGCATCCTGCTACGAGGACCCGGACGACCAGAAGGTCTTGGTGGGGGAACTCCACGCCTTCCGCGTCAGTGGGCGTGAATGTGACTTCGTGTTGTGCCCACTCCGGCGGCGCCTGCGCTGGGTATACCGCGACATGGTGCAGCCTCCTCGCGTAGGCCTTCCGTTGTCGCGCCGAGGCGAACTCCAACGAGGAGCCTCCGGAAATAACGTTTATGACCCTGCGCTGGGCTCCTTCCGGGGCTTGTAACTACAGGAGGCCCTCCTGAGGTTGCTGCACATGGGCCTGAATTCGTAGAAGGCCTTCCTGGGGCTGCATTCCTTGGTCTTGGGGTGTTGGACGTGGGCCACGATGGGCGCGCGTGCCTCCGGGGTTTTGTCCCTGGCGACGCTCTGCCGGAGCGCTGCGATAGTAGTGCAAGCGCGCGTGTCATGGTTGCCTCGGCCGTGGACTTCGCACCACTGCCCGTGGTGCTGGTCGTTGTACTCTTCGCGGGTTCTGTCGTCGCGACCCCGCCCATGCCCCCGTCCTTGGCCTCGGCGCCCTCTGCCTCCGCAACCTGCGGAGGCGTTATCTTCAGAGCCGCCCTCGATATCAAAGACGTAACGAGGTTTCCTGGACTTGCGTTGGTCGCGCTTGGGCCTATCGCCTGACGAGTCATTGTGTTGGGATTCTTTGCGTTCAGAGGCGCCCTTCGACTGCTCCTGCTTGCGTTTGCCTTTTGAGGAGCCCTGCTTCGGCGAGCCTTCGTTCTTTGCCGAGCCTTCCGCCTTGTTGGTGTCGGAGTCATCGCCGTGTCGCCACCGCGCGTCCTCTTCCGCTTTGGCGTACTCTTCCATCTTGTCGAAGAGCTTCGCGACCGTCTTAATGGGCTTGCGCGCGTTATACTCGGCCATCAGTCCCGGGCGGAGGCCTTGTATCGCTGCGTTGATGACGGTTGTTTCGTTGACGTTCTTGACCTGGCAACGTACTTTCGCGAAGCGCTTGAAGTAATCCCAGAGCCTCTCGTCAGGTTTTTGCTTGACTGCGAACAGCTGGTCCGCATCGACACGCTCGACGTAATTCCCCTGGAAGTTGTTGTAGAGTTGATCGCGGATTTGTTCCCACGTGTAGATGGACTGTGGTTCGATGGTGAAAAACCAGGATAGCGCCACCCCTTGTAACGCGAGAGGGAGTGCTTTTGCCTTCGTGGTATCGTCTCCGCCAGTGGCTTCGATAGCGGTCTCATACACGCGCACGAATTCTCGCGGGTCGGAGTCACCCTTGTACACCTCAATGATGCTCGGGAACTTGAAGTCCTCAGGCCACGCCGCCTGCTGCAGGCCCGCGGAGAGTGGGGACTCCGGATCCACACGTCGTAGCGGAACGCGGCTGGATGTGGGGGCGTCGCGGCTATCTGCCCTCTCTAGAGCGGGTTCCGATGCCACCACCGGGGGGCGTGTTGGCTCCGGGCCTCTTGCATGTCTCGCACAGCTCCGCGGAGGTCTGTCAGCTCCCGCTGAAACGCGCTGAGGGCCGCCAACAGGGCGGTTGATGTGACGACGGCCCGATCTTCCGAGAGGTACAGATAAGTCAATTATGGAGATCTCGACGTTGATGATCCAAAGGCTCCGACCAAAACAGATCGAACCCCTCGCAATCACTACACCACTGCTCCGTTGGTTATCAACCGTGCCGAACACGATTGACCTCGCCAAGAAGGCTATCTCCTGCAAGCGAATCGAGAACACGAGCAAGAGAGTAAAAGATGCAATCTGTATTGCGAATAAATATTAAGTTCACAAGTTGGGGTTCCTCAACCGAACTGCGGCGAAACTGCTAAGCAGAATAATCTCTTAAGAAAAACCCAAGGAAAACTAAAGGGGTGCGGCCTCCTTAAATAGGGGAGGGGAAAGCCGCACTTATCTAATGACAAGGGATATGGTACTATTCGCGGTTACTGTTCACGCAGCCATGGTACTGTTCATGTGAATAGTACCGGCCCAAATAGCCCAAGTTACAAGGCTCTCGGCCCACTTTGACTCGGATTGGAAAAGTGACGTGACTTGTTTCGCAGTTTTTGATTTCCTCTGCTTTTGATAAGCTGAAAAAATGGTAACAAAGAAGCCAAGGTGTATGCATGTATATGTATATGTCATCCGTTTTAACCATTCTTCGTTGTTGCACAATTAATGTTATAAAACAGCAATGATCATAAAAGCTCGTTGTATTATTAACCTAAGAGTAATCATATATGTTAATGAGCAATTCAAAATTTCTCACACAGTAATTATTGCAACTTGTTTTGCAAATGTAAGTGAAGCATTTATGCAATTCAAATCTTTGAATTTGTAAACTTGTAGTGGTGGCACATATGGACAAAACTACAACTTTTGGAATCAAGCAAAGTTCATCTATATAATCATATCTCAATCGAACAATAGCAAATTCATCTAGTAAGAGTGAAGAGTTTTGTATGTTCTGCCATAATTCATCATCTTTATTCAGATTGTCTATACTAGATGGTGCAAAAAGAGATGAACACATAAGCATTGAATGAGTACTAAATTTTACTTCCCTATCACATTCAACATGATTCAGCATACAAGAATTGTTGTCCCAAACAACAAGTTTCAATTCATCCATGTGATCGCAAGTTATGCATATTCGATATACAAGAAATTGATTTTCCACACCATAATCTCCAATCAAATTAAACTTATATCCAGGGGTGTAGGTACTAAATAAGAATTTCGAACATGCAAGTTCAGAAACTTTCTCCATAGCATGTGACAATTTCATAGGTAGATCTAACATGATGTAACACAATGAATTAGCAGGAGAAATTCTAGTCAAAACTTCTTTATGTGTTATTAATTTAACATGTGCAAAATTATGAGAATTTAGATCAGCACATGGTTTATTTAAGTCAACACAAGGAATACCAAAAGATTGCACTACAGCAGGTATATACTTACAAGGTTGCTCTATGTCTTGTTGTAGCACCAAATCAATACCGTGAGCGATGATAGTACTATGTTCTTTACCTTTTTGGCTCTCCTCAGATGATGTAAGTGCATCCATCTCCTTATCTTCATTCTCAACCAATGGGGTCAGTGATTCAATCAGCTCATGTTCTTCTTTGGCATGGTTCTCAACTACCTGCAAGTTGTTAGTCACAGAAAATGGCACAAACACAGGTTTGTTATCATGATCACCACCATTACCTGCAAGGTTAGCTGCAAGAGCATATGCATCCTCAACATCACTAGCACTTACATAACCACCATCTTCTGTCGCAATGTACGCCCGCTGACTTGTGCAATCTCTCATGACGTGGCCCATCCCTTTACAACGGTAGCACACAATGCCCGTCGTACGGCCCGTGTAAGCAACCGATAAAGAGCTCCGTGCTGGTGCTTGCACACTAGTAGATTTGCTCATCTCGGGTGCGCGTGATGGTGGCAGCGGTGCTACTGAACGCGCCCTACTCACAGAGGGGCAGCAGCTCGACAAATAGGAGGTGGGGCTATCTTGGCTTGCCCAGGCGTTGATCTCGATGTAGACGTACCTCCAAAGTTTCTCCTTGTCCTTTGTTGCCTACCCTGCAATTTTTTTTCTGCCAAACAAGCAAGCTGGAACAACTGGTTGACAGTAGTAAAATCTTTATAATCAACAATGTCCTGAATTTCACGCCGTAACCCCCCGTAAAAACGATAAATCTTATCCTCCTCATCTTCTACAACATTACAACGCAACGTGCCTATTTGTAGTTCTTGATAATATTCCTCGACAGATTTATTACCTTGGCCTAAGCACTGCAATTTCTTAGGCATTTCATGTTTAAAAGCAGGAGGAACAAATCTAGCACGCATAGCTCCTTTTAACCGCTCCCATGTATCAGGTTGTAAGCGCATGGTACCCAGTTCATTCCACCAGATAATAGCAAAGTCCTTAAACTCACTAGTAGCTTGTCTAACTCTATGTTGTTCGGGAACCAAGTGAGAATTAAACTTCTGCTCTACCGTCATCTCCCAATCAAGATATATTTCAGCATCATAAAGACCAGAAAAAGATGGAATGGTAAATTTGACTTTAGCAAAAGGGTCATGATTAGAACGATCATTGTGGTGCTAAAAATTATTATCTCCCATACCGTGACGGTTTTGATGTAGGCGGTGTCGTGGGCGTGCATCTTGGGCAGCAAATGAAGCACTGGCGTCGCGGTTTTGTCTCTCATTATCATCTCCCTCCCCACGATCTTGGCCCGCATCGTGATCATACTCGCGTCCATTGTTTGGTGGCCGATTCACCATTCTTTCAAGGCGTGCAGTCAGTGTTGTAATACTCTCATTGATGGAACAGATGGAGCGCTGCCATGTGTCCGTCGAAGCTTGAAGCTTCCTATTGATGTGTTGTCCATCCCAGAGTGTCATGTGCTCTCCCTTTAAAACACACACTTGATCATCAGACGACCCACCTGTCATGGTTAGTAGAAAACAAAAGACAACACACAGGTATTATCCCTATCCACTACTAGGTGGTGGAAGGTGGAATCACACATTCTCAAGCATCTTACCACACTCTTACAAGTGTTCTTACCAATGCAGCAGGTGGTACAACCGGTGGCTGGTTCGTGACACCGTGTCGAGCGTGGGTACGATTGCAAGAGGGAACCTGTTCTGATCAAGAGTAGGTGTAGCTTGGAAGGCATAATATGGTAGCAATGGAGAACAATCAGTTAATTTCAGAATTGCATAGAATTGAATTATAGTCCGTATCTAACACTTAGCCTATGTTGCTGATCAACCAGAATGGAAGAAGGCTAAAAACAAGTGTATGGCAATGTGTACGAGTGGTAAATACAAGATAATTCAATCCAATACAATTTGGAATTGAAGAACACAAGGATTGACTCAAAACTGAAAACTGAAGATTTCTGTCCACTGGACAGCACGTCGGTATTTTTGCCGTAACTTTTTGTCAGATACCTTTTGTTCACTGATTCTTTTTTCTCTGTTTTATGACAGCTTTTTCTATAGATTTTCTTTTGGGGCCAACTTCTAAAACCCAACACAGAAATTCGCACAAAAATCACAACTGCTGACAGTTGCAGATTCAAAACAGATAATTGGGTCAACTTTCACCGCATATATCTCTTAACTGCCTTGCTGAAATGACGTGAAAGTTTACAGATAGATGGATAAGGAATTTTTGAATCTAATAGCGATGGTCTCACTCAAAATTATCTCGGAATCAAAAGATATGGCGTTTTTGGTGGCGGCTGCAGAGAAAGGAAAAATCAGCCGAATTTGGAAATTAGAGTTTGGGGTGGGAAATTTTTCTTTTGTTTGGATTTTTAATGGAACAAAGATAGGACCAGCAACTAGACAATGCTAATATGGACACAAATTCAATTTAGTAAACCAAAACTAACAGATTGAAAGGCACAACGGGGTTTGGACAACGGAATTAATTCTTTTTGTGGGGCAATTTTTTTTCTGGACTATAGGAAATAAAAACCAATCTACTAACTAGGGATACAAGAATTACCTCACGGGCAACCGTTGCTCTGATACCAACTGATGTGGCGATGGCTCGATCTTCCGAGAGGTACAGATAAGTCGATTATGGAGATCTCGTTGATTATCCAAAGGCTCCGACCAAACCAGATCGAACCCCTCGCAATCACTACACCACTGCTCTATTGGTTATCAACCGTGCCGAACATGATTGACCTCGCCAAGAAGGCTATCTCCTACAAGCGAATCGAGAACACGAGCAAGAGAGTAAAAGATGCAATCTGTATTGCGAATAAATATTAAGTTCACAAGTTGGGGTTCCTCAACCGAACATGCGGCGAAACTGCTAAGCAGAATAATCTCTTAAGAAAAACCCAAGGAAAACTAAAGGGGTGCGGCCTCCTTAAATAAGGGAGGGGAAAGCCGCACTTATCCAATGACAAGGGATATGGTACTATTCATGGTTACTGTTCATGTAGCCATGGTACTGTTCATGTAAACAGTACCGGCCCAAATAGCCCAAGTTACAAGGCCCTCAGCCCACTTTGACTCGGACTGGAAAAGTGACGTAAATTGTTTCACAGTTTCTGATTTGCTCGGATGGAGTTTGGAGGTGAGATCAGATCCATCTGAAAGTAGACTCCAAGAGCTTTCCAACGAGTACTCACGGGCCCTGAGAAGCCTTCTGGATCAAAAGTTATGACCGTTTGAAATTGGTTTGTCAAGCTGAATCCGAATTGATCTGGAGGCCGAATTGGATTCCAAAACATGTCCAACTTGAACTCTTGCTTCAATTGGTTCCAAAGTGATGTGGTGCTATAAATATATATATATATTCATCATTAGGTAGCATCATATTCTCATTTAAAATGTGTTGAAGTTGAAGAAACGAATTCACCTTTAGTTCAATCTTGATATTGACCACTATGGTCGTATGTGTTGGTGGCGTGGTCACATCATCCTCCCCTTCTTGACAGGAAACCGTCCTCGGTTTTAACATAGGTGTAGCATGACGTATTTATGATCTTGATCATAAATCTTGGTACATGATAACAAACGCAACAAACTCTCATTATGTAATATCATGAGTTCTTTATCAAATAAAGTAAAATCTCTTTGAAACGAGCTCACCTCATAATTTAAGTGATGTGTAGGAGCTCTTGTAATTGGAACAACAAGTATAGCAAATATGGTTGTATCCATAGGGTACATGTTCTTATCAGCGGTCTCCACCACGGACGTGGCTGGGGCCGTCGGTGCGCCCAGCGGCGCGATCGGTATGGTGGTGACCACGGCCTACGCGCCCAGGCTGCCCACCGTGTTGTCCTGGAGGACCCTGGAGCTAGCGACAAGGCCCACGTCGTCGCCAGGACCGCTCACCGCTCCTGCGCCGGGTGGGAAAGTGGACGTGCCTGGGTTGCCACCGCCGGGGTTGGTCGTCGGGGCGGTGGTGGCGGGGTCGTTCATCGCGGCGGTGGCGGGGTTGGGCGTCGCGTCGCTAGTGGCGGGGTTGGGCGTCGCGTCTTGAACGCCGGTGCTCACAGTCGTCACACCTGCATCGCCACCCGTACATGCAGCTGCTAAAGCCGAAGCCCTGGTATTGATGCGAGATTTTGCCACTTCCGCCTTCTTCTTCTTCGCCGCCGATGGTGAAGCTTTCTTTGGTGCCATCCTCCTTCGGACCTGGAGGCTTGCTCTTGTCCTCTTCACGGACGGCGCCAACTGTTGTGGTTACAGGCCAAACAGAGAGAGAGAGAGTATGGTAGTGGAAAGTTAGGTGAGTAAATGGCGTGGGGTTTCTTCCCATGGCCTTTGCTGTATATATAAGTCCACATGAGGAGTACTTTTACCGTTATACCCTTACATCTTGAGTGTTCCCCTTAGGGGCACTTATGTCATTATACATGCCCCATTTTGGGCCTTACATTCCTCTAACATGCATGCTGGGCTTAGGTGGGGGCCACCCCTACAACATCATCAATGCAGCTAATTACAAATTGCATGCTCTTGTATTGTAGCTCCCGACTACTCAACATCGTATCTGTTTTTGTCATACTCCATTGTTGCTACACGAGCATACTACTTATGTTAATTACATGTGGGCACATCATGATCACCCATGCACCAGTATTGTAAGATACTAATCACTCTAGGTTAATTGCATGTAGCTAGAGATAATTTCCCTCCATCATTGTGGGACAGAGCTGGCACTCGTTGAGGGCTACCCTAGCTATCGATCACCAGTGAGAGTGCAGTGTGGCGTATACATCGCCACAGTGGAGGGAGTTGAAATATTGATCAATTGATTCCTGCTCACCACAATTGGGACCCAAGCAAGTGCTTTGGGGATCATATGCACTTGATTTAGGAATGATTAATTTGTGGGTGGATTAGGGCCACCCGCAACATACACAGTCGTGGGAGAGATTAACTATCGATCGATCGAAATACCACGTCATCCTGCTGCGTTAGTTAATACGAAGGCATGCTGCCCGTTTCAACTTATTTATGGCTGTGGTTTTTGTCTGAAATTATATTTGTTAGCTTTTTCTGAGAGAAAAAATAGAAAAAATGTAAAAAATCGTTATATCATCACAGACAATGAAAAATAATAAAGAGAAAAAGCAAAAAAATTCAAAAAAAAACCAAAATAAGCTAAAATTAGAAACTGATGCGTTCTAAGTGACTTCTAGGTTAAGTAAGTCGAAAGCCAAAAAAAGCAAAAAAAAAAGAGATAGAAGCTGAAGCAATTTGGAGCGAGGCCATATACTTTATGGATATTTTTGGAAAAGGATTTCCTAGGAACTCGACATTATTCCCAAGATTGGCCTATCTAATGGTAGTACAAGTTTTTTTTAAGACAGCCCAGCCCTCTAGATTTATCGAAGATAATGCAATTGTTGATTTCATTCTTCCCAACTTTTACTACAAAGGCCCTTAAAATATAGAAAAAATACAACGGAGTCCTCTTATTCTTCTAGAATAGGAGAATGCACACGTCGGAAAAGGTTCAAAATGGCTTCTCGCGTGGCTTATGGCTTTGGCTTCCGCTGCCCGAAGCCAAAACCGTCCTGAATGCATCGGCTACAAAAGCCACTGACAGCACGGAGGGAATTAATTCCCCACCGCACGCATCGATTCCTTGTTCGCACTCCTCTCTCATGCCCATCGCCGCCCCCTCGCCCCCACCCCGCACGCAACCCCTTACAGCTCCCCTCGCCGTGGCCCTTACCCAATCATAGATACACTCATCACCGCCACCTGTCACCCCCCTCACCGTGGGCCAGATCCAATCCCAGATCCACTCTGAGTTGCCACCCCTCGCCCCTCTACCTCGCCGCTGTACAGATCCAGTCGCAGCTCTACTCCTCTCCACTCGTCCTTGGGACTCCCCTCACATCTCCCCCTCGCCGTCCCCCTTTGCTTCCCTAGAGCCAACTCCATCGCGCTGACGACCCCCTCTCAGGACACGGCGGTGACCCCTCTAAGCACACGTTGGCATCCCCCTCTGAGCATGCACTGGCACCCTCCCTCTGAGCTTGTCGCCTCCCTTCCCTAGTCGTAAACCGCCTTTGCCTCCACATCTGACATGACCTTCGATGCCAACACCATAGAGGTATGCCCATCCAAGGTCTGAACCACCGCTTGTGCCATATCAGAAGTGCTTGCCGCATCACTGGCTGTCGCTCAGGCCATGGTCCGTGCCATCACACTAGGCTTCATTTGAGCTTTGCTATAGAACGTGCCCTCCACCATCGCCGACCCCTTGGACATTGCCCATCAGGCATGCTCTATGCCCTTCATTGCCATTTTGGAAACTACCTCCCCAACGACAATGATTTATTTGTAGGTACATGCAGATGGACCCCCCGCCAACCAACGCAAAGATTTTGGGACGAGGTTGCATTGTTGGCATTCCTTGAGATCTTCGGTGAGGAGGTGCTTGCCAACAACCAGCCTACTGGTTGTCTCAACAAGCGAGGCTATACGAACCTTCTTCACAAGTTCAAGGAACACATCAGTAAGAGCTACAGCAAAATACAGTTCAAAACCCACTAGGATGGATTGAAACAGGAGTACACCAAGTGGTGCACGTTGAAGCTTGACACCTCGGGGTTGGGCATTGATCAGGAGATTGGCTCCATTTAGCAGACTCTTACTGGTGGCGCGGTAACGGTAGGTATGGCACTGGTTGTCTTCTAATTTGCAATAATGTATGCTTCTGTTGTACGCCTGGTAACACCTCCCTATCCCCAATAGCATAGGAGACCCTGATGGCGGACATATTTGAAGGTGCCCTGTACATGAATGAGTACGCCACCACAGCTGGAGGCAGATGGTTGAACCCACATGTTAGCTATGATGATGACAATGGGTTGCCACCAATTAGGTCCCCTAGCTTGATCGGTAGAAGGGCAGGCAAGTAGCCTATTGGAAACTACTCCAGAGACTCATGTGCAAGAAAGCGATTGAAGAGTGACCATGCAATTGGATGCATGGAGGGTGTGTGCAATCTGACCAAGCTTAGTTGGCAGCCGGGGCGGCAAAGCAAGACAACGTGAGCGTGGAGTGCAAGGACCTCATTCAGTTGGTCATTGATGACAAGTACCCTGAGGGCTCTGATGAGTGGTTCTACACGACAATGCTGCTGCAAGAGAAGCGGAACCGCAACATGTTTAGGATGATCAGTACTCCGGAGCTTTGAGGTGAGTGGCTTCACCATGCATGGGCATTCAGCCAGTCCAAGTAGTATGTAACAGAGGTAAGAGGTCGTTCATCGCGCCGGTTAGTACCGTAACTTTCCTTAAATTTCTATTATCATGCAATAAATTGGGATATCCTATGTGTGGCCTATGCTTTGAGCCGTTGCAATGCTAGTTCCGTCATTCCATTTGTCCTATGAGCGTTTTCAATCCTAGTCATGTCTTGGATCATGTTGGCATCTATTCTTATTGTACCAAACTATTCATTGTGTTGTTATTGTACACTGAACGTGCCATTATCAGTTTACATTTCATTATGTTCTAATAGACCTTCGGCACTTAGCAGTATGTACTGTCTAGTTTTCCATTCTATTTCTCCATACAGTCACTACACATGGTATTGCTACTAGGTGTTACATCATACTGGACAACATGAATTATTGAGATACTTGTTATATCATTCGGATGGATGTTCAATTGTTGAGATGGTTGTGAAGTTGTTGAGATGCCTGTTGAAGTGTTGTGATGGCTCTTTCATTTTTAAGATGTTGAACTAAAATTTAACTTGATCTCTTCAATTGTTGAGATGCATTGCATTGTTGAACTGAAATTTAACTTGTTTACATTGTTGAATTAAAAGTTAACTTGCTTACAACGTTGATCTGAAAGTTAACTTGTTTACATTGTTGAACTGGGAGAGGGTTGTTAATGCTGACATGGTTGTTGAATTTTGAGGTTGATGTTACATTTGTGAGATGGTTGTCAAATTTTGTAATGGTTGTTAAATTTTGATGTGGTAGTTAAATGTTTAGATGGTTGTTACTTTTGAGAAGCTAGGATCAAATTTGTATGTGCATGAGATGGGATCAATTCTGTAATATGTGCATGAAGGGGTATCAATTTCTGAGATGGGATCAATTATGCAAGTTAATGGTATGTTTCATGAAATGGGCATGGTATGCTTCATGAGATGTGAATGAGATGGGATTAGTTCTGTGCACATTGCATGGAATGGTATCAATTTTGTATGAACCATAACATGTGCCCATTATTTTAGATCAATTATTGGGGTAGCCTTTGCTGGGAATCTTTTGCATGCGATGCATGAGCAGTAAAATAATCATTGGCATGCAAATGTAGTGCAGGCACCTAGAATTGTTTACGAAACTTTCGGTGGGCACCGGGAATTGCTTGCGTAACTTTAGGCGGGTAAAGTGATAAAGTGCATTAGGACAACGCATGTAGTGATTCGCTTCCATCCAGAAACAACTAATTTCAACATGCATGCTTTCGCCTACAAATACACGATCCTGCAATGGATGCCTGCAGATCGTAGTTCTCCTCCTTCTTGGTCCCCTTTGCATGATAGGTATTCATGTGTAAGAGAGGTTAGAGGTATGTTTAAAGGCTCACAAAGTCTGCTTTTGATTAACCTTGTGTATTTACTCTGTTCCATGCAGAGTCGGCATGTCAGACCACGACGATGGGGACGACAACGACAATGAAGTGCCTTTACCACCCCTTGAATTAGTTGTCTTCGAAAGTTTCTGGATGAAAAGCTCGGATGGTGTCGCACAAGCATCGCAGACAACTCGTCTAGATTGGCCAGGAGTAGCTCGATGAGCAGTTGGATACGCTAAACCTCCGTCACAAAATGTTTAGGATGGATAGGGCTTGTTTTAAGCGCTTGCACACCTAGCTGGTGGCCAACCATGGCTTCCGGTCCACTACAGATGTTTCCTTCAAAGAGGCTTTAGGGATGTTCTTGTTGACCGTGGCTGCATCTCAGAGCAATAGCCAGGTGAGCAATCGTTTTACCCGGTCACCCTCCACCACAAGCACCAAGTTTAATGAGGCTCTCTCTTGCGTGTATGACTTGGCAGGTTACAACATTAGGCCAATAGATCCCTCTTTTAGCATGTTGCATAGATCGTTGCAGTCACGCCGCTTTTTTCTGCATTTTGCAGGGGCCGCTGGAGCAATAAATGTCATGCATATTCCTGTAACTGTCCTTGAGAGTTCACATGTCATGTACATGAACTGGCATGGATACTCTATTTAGAATGTCTTGGCCGTGTGTGACTTCAATATGAGGTTTATGTACATTACTACTGGATGGCCAGGCTTAGCCCACAACAGCCTACCCCTCTCGCTCCCATCTTGTGCATCCATCTTTCTCTCATTTTCTCTACTGCTCACGTTCTCCTTCTAAAAATCACTTTTTTCAGCCATTATTATTTATCTTTAGTCAAAAACTATCCACTGCAGCTGAGATGAATAGGCGCTGATCAAACCTCAATATTGACAAACAATGGGTTTAGTAGACGGTGACATGCTGGTATATGTGGCTATAAAGCCTTAGGTTACAACTTGCAAAGTGCAGAAACTTGTGCTATAGATACGTACCGGTGGCTATGCAGCCCTAGCTAGTGTGTGATGCACCCCAATGCTCTAACTTGTGTGGCATTGCTAGTAATCGTGTAGTTGTAAGGGTAATTGTTCTGCCAGGGAAAACGACCAACGAAGATAAATTGATGCCAGGGAAAATGACCAATGTGGGGTTGTCGGCATCGATAGCTTATTGTGCTCTACTTCTTGTGGCTATCTTTCTCCAAAAAAACATTGAAGCTAAGGGTGCTGCATAAATTGGCAAATATTAAGTTTATTTTGACACACATATCTGGCAAGAGTACACCAAGTTGATGTGATTTCTCGCCCTGGTTTAGTGGTCAGAGAACGATTCCGCTAAGATGTTGGTGGCATATCCAAGCATCGTTGACCATCCGTACATTGCTTAGGGCCTGTTTGGGAGAGCTCCACCAGCTCCAGATTCACCAAATCCAGATCCGGATCCACTTTTCCAACCCAAACAGTTCCAGCTCCAGCAGCTCCACCGTGGATCTGCTCCACCAAAACCATGGATCTGGCTCCAGATCCACCAAAACCATGGATCTGGCTCCAGATCCACCAAATCCATGGAGCACCTCAAGGGGTGCTCCACCAACTCAAGTTTGGTGGAGTTGGGGAAAATTACCCACCATTGCCACTGGTTACACAAAAAACGATTCGTTCTTTTCTTTTCCCCGCCTCCTCCCGGCCTCCGCCTCCCCCGCCTCCGACCGCCTCCTCCCCCGCCTCCGACCGCCTCCTCCCGGCCTCCGCCTCCTCCCGGCCTCCGCCTCCCCCGCCTCCGACCGCCTCCTCCCGGCCTCCGCCTCCCCCGCCTCCTCCCGGCCTCCGCATCCCCCGCCTCCGACCGCCACCTCCCGGCCTCCGCCTCCGACCGCCTCCTCCCGGCCTCCGCCTCCCCCGCCTCCGACCGCCTCCTCCCGGCCTCCGCCTCCCCCGCCTCCGACCGCGTCCGCCTCCTCCCGAGCCTCCGCCTCCCCCGCCTCCGACCGCGTCCGCCTCCTCCCGGGCCTCCGCCTCCCCCCGGGCCGGCGCCGCCTTCCCCCGGGCCGGCGCCGCCTCCTCCCGCCTCCGACCGCGTCCGCCTCCTCCCGGGCCTCCGCCTCCCCCGCGTCCGCCTCCCCCCGGGCCGGCGCCTCCCCTGCCTCCTCCCGCCTCCGACCGCTCCGACCGCCCGCGACCGCGTCCGACCGCGACCGCGTTCGTCCGCCCGCGACCGCGTCCGCCGCCTCCCCCGCGTCCGCCGTGCGCCTCGCCGACGCCGCCCGGGGCCGCGCCCGCCGGCCGCTGCCACGCCTGCCGGGTTTTTTTCATTTTGCCCCCTAACGCGTGGGGCCCAGGTGGAAGTGAGATAGAGAGGGAGGTGGAGCTGTACCAAACACTTTGACGAATCCCAGATTCACGATGGAGCTGCTCCACGGTGAATCCAGCTCCAGATCCACCTTCTATGTGGATCTGGAGCTGGTGGAGCTCTCCCAAACAGACCCTTAATCAACGGATACAAATGCTTTGGATTACCACCACTGGAGATGCCCAGCCATTTTGGCAAGTTTCTTGACTCATTATTCTTATGGGAATTTAATATGGGCCTGCTACCATTAATGACGGATCAACTCAACTAGCTGGGCTTTTGATGAATCGAGCCCATCTAAGAGAATGCAGGCCTCTACGTTCCGAATTTTTTCTATTTTAGCCTTTTTTTTGAAAAATATTCACATTTAGACCCCTGGTAGTTTTAATTCCGTTTTTGGACCCAGGGGGTCGGCGCCGTGACCCACGGCTCCGAGGTAATAGTCTCGGCGCCGTGATCCACGGCTCCGAGGTCCCAGGCCCTCACGTGCAGGCAGGTTATCTGGTGCAGTGGGCATAGTCCATGGACCTCGGCGCCGTGGATCACGGCGCCGAGACGTATTACCTCGGCGCCGTGGGTCACGGCGCCGACCCTCTGGGTCCAAAAACAGAATTAAAACTATCAGGAGTCTAAATATGAATATTTTTTTAAAAAAAGGCTAACATAGAAAAAAATTCGGCCTCTACGTTTGTGCAACCATGAACCATACCAGCAAATCAAGATCTTGGTCATTCCATTTCCACCAATAGAATTATTTTTGTATAGAAGATTGGCTAAGCACACCCTCTTAAATTTTGCTTCTCTGTAAATATGTATTTGTTTTATATAATATACTATATGCAGTAGGACCTTTTTCTAATGTTTTCACCTAACGAGTTTCCACGTCGCGGTAGGTTGGGGCATGGTGATACCACCTATCAAGTTAGTTGAGCTCAACAACCAGCTGCAATGATGGTAGCGCTTGGAAGGACATAAGCATTGTATTGACTTAAGCATGCGTTAGTATTAGTACTTAACACAAGAATGCATTAGTGTAAGCATGCATTAATGCATTAGAATTAGTACTTAACTAATTAAGCATATATTAGTGCATTTATTAGTTTCCTCCTGTCACCGCCACCCAGTGCGTGCCGCACTCCTGAGCCTGCTTGGTGCAGCAGGCCTCCACTTGCTGCACACAGTCGTCGCCTATAGAGTTAGAGCTCGTTGCCACGGTGCACCCAATCTACCACACCGTGAGAGCTCAACAGCATAGAGAAACCAAAATTAAAAATTCACGTGAATGTTAGACTTCAAAGAAAAAAAAAAGCTGCAGTGTCACTTATGCCTAACTCTGTGACCAAAACCTTTTTTTTAACGGGACCAAAACCTTGTCACTTGCTCTTGCCAACAAGCCACATCACGCTTGTACCACTAAAATATCCTTAGGTGTCCAGCTTGTGGAGCACCGAATGATTGATTGGGTGTTGGATCTTGTATGGTCAAGCCACCACACTGCATAACTTTCAGCATGCTTTTGGAAGACCACCAAGGAACTAAATAGCACTGAAAATTACTAGTGTCACTAATTAACCTTTAGCAGATATTTTGTTGTTGAAGAAACCTTTAGCAGTTTGTTTCAATACTAACTACTAGTGGAGCAACGGTACAATATCGACCAACCGTGTGGAAGTAGCGACTAGTGTGTGCAAAGAATCGACAGCGGTGGAGCGTCGCCGTCGCAAGTATGAGTAGTCCTCCATGCCAACCTCGGGCGACGACACAAGTGACAGCAAACGGCAACCATGGTCAGTACTCCCTCCTTCCAAATTTATAAAGCGTATTTTCTCTTGATACATAGGCTAAGAAGATATTAGAAATGACCAGGCTACCCCGTAATTATTATATCTAAAAACTATATATATTCAATTATGCATGTAGAGAACACAAAGTAAAGTTGGATATTTATTAGGGGTATAGAGAAAACCTCATACTGATTTTATATTAGAATATTAAATATGGCTTACGTTTATGAATAAGAATATTTAAAAAATATGTCTTATAAATTTTAATGGATGGAGTAATTCACGGAAATACAAATGCGAACCCTATGTTGGTTGGCAAATTGCAAGCCGCATAAGATCCTCTGGCTTCCTCCGCCCCCTGTGAGTTTGAGAAGATCACATCACATCAAATGGGCACGGCTCACGATGAGCGTGCAGTGGCCAGGCCGTACAGTACGATCCACGCTACAAGGACGGGTGCGCTGGACCAGTTCCATGCATGTGAGCGACGTGCCGGTCTCGGTTTTAAGTACGCAGATGGCAATGCAAACCGCCGAGGCTCGACGGGGTGAGAGGAGCGAGGAAAGGGACGTGAACTGCTGGCCTGCCATGGATGCACTTGACCAAATCCTATCGACTCCGTTTAAGACGCCCAGTGAACATTGCAATGTATGGAACAAACTGGGACTGTGAAGAGAAAGGGGAAGAGAGCCATGAGTACTTCTTTTGCTTTCTATGATTGGTGTCCCTTTGCTTTCTTTTTCCTAGCAAAAAATGCATGAGCATGTTATAATCCCCAAAGAGACGGTGAAAGTGTGACTACACTTTACATGTGTTTGGTTGTCTACACTAAGCTTGGCCTGTTCGTATTAGAACGGTGTTTGTTTGTTTGCATGGTATAAGATAGGTATATTCGAGCGCGTAACAAAACAAATAATAACACGCGCAATATCGTGGCCGATGCAACAGGTCTATCGGACTGGTTGTTTTTGGTCCCTTGGTCATCTTGTTGGGCCAATCGGTGCATTTTTTAATGATTTTTTTACTTACTTAGATGGCTGCCCACCAAGGCTCTTGACCGAAATAGCAGCAGCTAGTGGAAATGGAAAGGAAACGAGGTCGAGAAATCAGGTAAGTAGCAGCAGTACAGGAGTATCCAACGAACGCGACGACATCGACGAAGCATCTGCCAGATATTTACGAGATGTAGAGTATATTAATTAACGAGCACATCGTCATCAGTTCATACCTTAAGAACACTTTCACATCAGATTTAATTTTTGATGTAGTGCGTACTGTTGCACAGGTGTAAGATTCTGACCGGACAATGATTGGACGAGGAATTAAGAAGAAAAAAAGGCAGCAGAGCAGCTCGATCATTTTCCCATGTTAGTACTGTTTAATACTCGCTCTCTTCCTTTTTTTACTTGGTATTTTTTTTTTGCTTTTGTGTTATTCGAAGTACAACTTTAACCATATTTTTTTTGTAACTTTATAATAAAATATATTAATAAAATTATAGTATTAGAAAAATATTTTTAATAATAAATCTATTGATATAATTTTTGTATAATCAATTTAAAT
The DNA here is from genome assembly GCA_017311315.1 of Dendrocalamus latiflorus. NCBI lineage: Eukaryota > Viridiplantae > Streptophyta > Magnoliopsida > Poales > Poaceae > Dendrocalamus > Dendrocalamus latiflorus. The sequence continues at coordinate 23,691,603 of CM029639.1, read as the reverse complement.
AGTTTTAAATCTGTTGATAAGTAAACTTTAAAATATTTGATAACATAGATTATATAGCATAGATTACAGGAAGCCAATTTAAAAAGAAATGAGCGAATAGTAGTAGTAACCTGATCGGTCGCTGCCATGCATGCATGGTTTGTGTCCCTCGAAAAGATGAGCAGATCTTGTCTCGTCCTATCATTGCTTACCTTAACTTAATTATAGTACTACTAGAGTGCTGATCTACTGCCTCTTGTGCCTACCAATTGTTTACACAAGGTTCGATAAAAACAAAGGATTAGGTCAGTGATGATGGTTTTTGATGCTCCTCCGCATGCCTCTTGTGCCTATCATTAGTAAGAGAAAAAATGGGCATTGGACAATGGTAATAGATTAGATTTAAACAAGAGTAAATTGTATCATAGATATATAAACTTGTGATTTGTGAAGTGGGTGCATCTAGGTCACTAAAAAATAAAACAATGTATTTTGGTCAATAAGCTTATTAAACCATGCAAAGGAGGTCCAAAAGAGATTTTTCAAGGATGATAAGACATCCATGTGGTACTAATGCTTATGTGGCACTGATGTAGACGCTGACATGAGAATGTGAAGGCCTCTATCTTCAACCTGCCGGCTATGCCCATATGTGTGTCCATCAACGCCATTCCAAAGCATTCAAAAGTAATTTGGTTTTGATTGAGAAGGAAGCCATGAGCTTGCTGTAGTGATGGGATTAATTACGAGGTGAATTCTTATTGCTTTTTGGTTGCATGAGATGCATATGGAGCTGATGCAGCTGTAGTACATGTAGATGGAGAAAAAAGCCAACGAAGAGGAAGGCAACCGGCCCATCCATGCACACAGATTGTGTCGGCCATGGTTGACTACTTCTCGTAGTCCCTGTTCAAGGAATACGTCGAGTCATCAAGTGGTGCTTCTCCTTTATTGATATCATCTGCTTCTGTTCCCATGCCTCCTTGTGGGTCATACTGCTCTCACTTCTCGATAAGAGGACACGACCTGAGACCTGACAACAGTTGTCAATGCACATAACTAGGTTGCTTACTATCAAACTTACGAGAATAATAGAAGGAAACACTAATCACTAACAAACTTTATTAATGTGACCAACGAGTATTTACAACAGTGTGACATTGAATATGAATGATTTCGTTGTGCTGTTACAGGCACGTAGGCCTCCCTATTTATACAAATCTAAAGGATGGCAGTTAATATTTAAATGGGTGCCTCTTGTCTTCACGCCCAAGTCTTTTTTCTGTGTCTTAAAACATTGTGTCCTTTGTCAAACATCGTAACTTGTCGAAAATGCCATTAATTGCTCTCACATGTTGAATTAAACACCTACATGGAAAACTGTATCAGTCCTGACTAGTTAATACTTTGCTTGAGGAAGTGAACGGTTACTGGATGTAATTGATCACACCTGATCATCGTTTATGTGTAACCGGTCTTCAACCGTTATATTTATTAAAGGGGAAACTTCTTCTTTTATGTGCTCACAGGCTAGGCAAGGTACTTAGTGGACCTAGCTATGTGGGACTATACAAAGAGTTTTATTTTAACTCTTGTTGATCGAATATATTAACATAGTCAAGAATCCTCACCATGGCCAACTGGAGTTCAATGGAGAGAGTGAGAAGAGAGTATGTGAAGGATAGAGAAAAAAAGGTGCGAAGAGAGAAAAAAAGAAGAAGAGCTGCCACATAAAGTATTAGCGTCATATGGATGCCTTGTCAGCCTTGCAAAATCTCTTTTAAACCTCGTTTGCACAGTTTAACAAGTTCATTGACCTAAATGAATAGGTTCGTAATTTAGTGACCTAGATGTACCCACCTCACAAGTTTGTGTACTTATGGCGCAATTTACTCTTTAAACAATTTTTAGGGTGGTCCTAATTCTCACATCACTACTACAAAAGAGGCTATACTGGACAGCTATATCACAGACGATTCCTATGAACCGTCTATGCTGCAACTATCATAGACGGTTTATACTAACAACCGTCTGTAATATTTTCACAGACGGTGATTTATACGAATTGTATGCGATAAAGCAAGACATCACAGACGGTTCTTATTAATAACTGTTTGTTAAAATATCATAGATCATTGTTAGTATAAATCATTTGTGATAATGCAAGACATCACATATGGTTCATATGAATAACCATCTGTGATAATTTACGGACATTTATTTATAAGAACCGTCTATGATATGTGCATTATCACAGACTGTTCGTATAACAAACCGTCTCTGATAATACCACGACATCGATCCATGGCATCTCCCCCAGGATTCTGATCTCACCCGTCCATTCTCTCTGCATCGAGCGGCAGGTACCGGTTCCTTCCACCTCTCGCCCCTTATTAATTACTCCCCCTCTATCTTTCACTCAAAGATGCGTGAGTTCTACCAGCTACTCCTAGCTAGTTCATCCACTCTACCAACTGCTCCTAGCTAGTTCATCCACTCCTAGCTTGTTCCTCAACAATGCCGACTACCGTCATGAGCTAATGCCTCCGTTGTGACACCACGGTCCACTACACAACATACTCTTGTTGTAAGTATTATAAGAGTGTCTCATGCAGTGTCATTGTCGTGACATAAAGGTGATGCTACTGCCGCCTCTCCTTCACTGCAAGGCATCGCAGAAGCAGCTAGCTACGAAGATGGTGCTTAAGTTGGCGTCAAGGATATCCAGCTCGCACACTGGTAGGATCTCTCTTTCTTCTATGTTTTTGCCATGGGTTTGTAGGATTAGGAGATGTGTTCTTGCTATGTTTAAGAGTTGGGTTCATAGAATTAGGAGATGTGTTCTTGCCATGTTTAAGAGTTGGGTTTGTAGGATTATGAGATGTGTTCTTGCCATGTTTAAGAGTTGGGTTCGTAGGATTAGGAGATGTGTTCTTGCCATGTTTAAGAGTTGGGTTCGTAGGATTAGGAGATGTGTTCTTGCCATGTTCTTGTTGTGTTAGATGGGTAACCTGCTCATTATCTTGTGATGCTGTAATGGTGGATTGTAATGGAATATGTTGCTGTGTTTGCTGTTGTATTTGCTTGTTTGCAAATGGCATAGCTAACATTTCTTGAAGCTATCAAAAAACAGAAAAATTTAGGTATAGTATGAACTATTACAGATAGTTTTGTGGTATAAATTGTCTATGAAGGACTATCATAGGCGGTTCTATATTACAACCGTCTGTGATACTCGTCCATCATAGACAGTTGGTAGTTAGAACCATCTGTGATATTAAGAGTATCACAGACGGTTTTTTACTTCGAGCTATCTATAATGTTAGAGTATCACAGACGGTTCTAGTTATAAACCATCTGTATTGTATTTATCACAGACGGCTCATAAATCATCTATGATAACCTCCAATTATCACTGACCTATAAATTCAGACGCTTCAGAAAGCCATCTATGATGATAGTTTCAAACTATCGGTGATGATCTTTTTTTGTACTAGTGCCTTTTACTACTACTACTACTACTACTACTTGTACACTTCTATTCTTTCTCCAATTGTTGTAGTATACAATATAGAATGCTTACTCGATCTGGCCAAGTGATGACATACATACAAGTTTAACAAGGAGGTCCACCTAGCAGTGATTGAATCTACATGTTTGTTAGTTAATAAGATATGGTGCTCCAAGTCAGATTTGTGATGAATCTAGAAAGCCTGTCATTTGTTTATCGAGGCAATGATTATGTTAGGAAACCTGGGCCTAGGCTGGAAGCCTTGGCCTATGGCCCGCCGCTCGGCCCGACCGCCCATCGTGTGCGCCCAAAGCCGGTCGCCCCGTTGCACGCGCCCGAAGCCAGCCGCCCGCTCCGCCAGCCTCGCCGCCCCGCGGCGTGCACCCGAGCCAGTTAGGCTGTCGCCACCACCGTAGCATGAGGGGTAGGGGAAACCCTACCCCCGACCCCCTTAAATCGGCCGAGCGGGCCAGTTGGGCTGAGTGGGCCTGACGGCCGAAGAAACCAAGCGGGCCGAATGGGTCGGATAGAAAAGAGAAGAGAAGTGAGCCGGTGTCGGCAATTTTGCAAAAAAGCCCTCATAATTCTAAAAATTACAGAAGAGCCCTTAGTTTTTCAAAAGGGTCCCCATTTTTGCAGAAAACCCCTCAGAAAATCAGAAAATTGTGTGAAATGTTTCTCTTAACTGAAAATTTGCGTATAGGCCTTCAGAAATTGTAGAATTCACTGAAAATTCATATTTTGGCATAAAAGGGCCTCGGGAATCCAAATTTTGAATTATTTTTAGCATTTGAAGCATGTTTATTTCTATCATTATTATTTGATCACAGATGAGCAGAAGATTAAGAAAACCCTATCCACCTTGCACCCCAATGCAGTGCAATTCAGACGCAATTATTGTCAAGGCGGCTACAAGGAGTATGCCGAATTGATTGATATGATGCAGGTTACAGAGGCTTAGGACGAAGTTCTCCATAAGAACTATGTCACACAGCCACCTGCGAGCTCCGCTGGCCGTGAAGCCAACGCGCGGGAGCTACAAATTGCGAAAGCCCTTGATGAAGAGAAGGGTAAGGCCGCAGCCTAGAAAGACAAGTTAGATGCTCCACGTGAGAATAAGACAGGCAAGCCAAAGCGGGATGGCAAGGCTTATGGCCAGCAGGACCAATCCTGCTTCAAGTGTGGTAAGTGGGGGCATTGGTCGCGGATATATAAAGAGCCGCAGCATGTCATTGATGCCTTCCAAACCCAAAAGAAGGATGGCAAAGGGTAGCATGAAATCCAGTTTGCTTCTGTTGAGGGGGAGAGTTCTGAGCAGCTATCTGCACTGATGGAGGTTGAAACCATCTCGGCAGCAGCACCCCCTTTTGACCTAGCAGCAGCCACCGCCATGATTTCTCTCGAAGAGCAAATCACCCCTGAGAAAATAGCAGACGAAGTCTCTGATTTCTTAGAAGATTCAGTCTAATGCACAGAATACATTTAGACTTTAATTGTCATTTATTTTTGTGTGAAAGCACAAGTTAGAACTTGCATGGATGGTACTTAAGCAATTTTATTTTCTCGTGATGGTTGGATGATATTTGAATAATTCATTCATTTATTCAGTTTATAATGGCATGATATGTTCTAATATTGAAGTATTTTATTCATGTGTTGATTGTCTTTTAATGCATATTAATAAAATACCTTATATTAGAACACGTGTGGCGCCCTATGGAGAAAGTGTGCTTAGCCGACAGCAGCACAATGAATACCATCTTAAGAGAGATGAAGTATTTTCAGTCGATTTGTAAAAATGCTGGCAACCTTACAACAATCGCCTGTAGCGATACTTGTATAATAGGTTCAGAAAGAGCCACAATTATACTCCCAATGAGCACAACTTTGGTCATTCAAGAAGCCTTATTATACCTAGAATCGACTAGAACTCTTCTAAGTTTTAAGGATATTTGCGCCAACTGTTTCACTTTGAGACTGAAGAAGAGTACGGTAAGGAATACCTGCTCATTACGAAACGCGAAGCAAATGGAAAAAGGGTATTAGAAAAACTTCCTTCACTAGAAACTGGGCTATACTACACCAACATCAAGGTACCTGCAGTCTATACTGCCCTGAAGACAGTATTTAGAAGCTCTGAACTCTTCTGTCTCTGGCATGACAGATTATGCCATTTAGGTCTTAGGATGATGAGAAATATAATCAACAATTCCCAAGGGCATAATATCAATGTAAAGAATTTTCTGAATCACGAAGATTTTGTGTGCTCTGCTTGTGCCACCAGGAAATTAATTACTAAACCCTCCACTTTGAAAGTGAAGGATGAAGTCCCTGCATTCCTGGAACGCATCCAAGGAGACATTTGCGGTCCCATTCTGCCACTTTCAGGGCCATTCAAATATTTCATGGTGCTTATTGATGCTTTCTCGAAATGGTTGCACGTAGATTTATTGTCCATGAGAAACCATACTTTCGCAAAGCTGATATCACAGATAATTCGCATCAGAAATATTTTCCCTGATCATCATATAAAGTCCATCAGAATGAACAACGCTGGAGAATTTACTTCAAAGGCATTTGATGATTATTACATGGTAATGGGAATTACAGTTGAGCATTCTGTACCCAATGTCCATACCCATAATGGTTTAGCAGAGGCATTAATCAAGAGAATTAAATTTATTGCCTAACCTCTTTTGTAGAATTGCAATTTGCCAGCTACATGTTGGGGACACGCAGTCCTACATGCAGCAAATCTTATCAACTTTCGACCATCGGGCTACAACATCCATTCACCTATGCAACTAGCACAAGGGTCAGCAACTGGATGTTGGATGCAAGGTTTATGTACCTATACCCCCTCCACAGCATACTACAATGGGTCCTCTCCGTAAGACTGGGATATACGTTGGTTATGAGACTGCATCCATAATAAGGTATTTTGAACCTATGACAGGAGATTTGCATACCGCCCGCTTCACTGATTGCATATTTGATGAGGATAGTTTCCCAACATTAGGGGAGGAAATCAACCCCTTGATGAAAAATGTTAGAAAATTACATGGCAAGCCACGGGAATCCATGCACGTGACCCACGCACTAGTGAAGTGAATAGAGAAGTCCAGAAGATCATTGATTTGCAAGCATTAGCAAATCAACCGCTTGACTACTTTAGTGATTTGAAGAGCATGACCAAGTCGCATGTGCTTACACGCAATGCACCGAAGAGGGTTGAAATACCAAAGAAAGTAGAATGTATCCCTAATCCCGTCCAGAAGCCTCAAAATAAAAGGACGAGAACTCTGGCCCCTCGAATCCCAAGTAACCAGGGACGTATGATGAAGAAGGATAAAAAGGACTTGTCACAGCCAATCACTGAAGTTCCCCAGAACTAAAAGGGGAGCTAGTTGAGACCTAGCATGAGTATGACACCTTCAGAAAAGGGCATACCGGATTTGAATATCCCCACGGAAGAAGAAATCGGCATGAATGTGTGCGCACACATCGGAGCCAAAAACTAAAGGGATTTGCCACAGCAACTGGAAGAAGCGATGTGCAAGGAGAAGCTCCAGAAGAAGCAACTCATGAAGAAATAGCTATAAATTATGTGCACACGGGAGAGTCCATGAATAGGACAACAACCAATGTTGATATCTACTTCACAAAGAAAATTGCCACTATCATCGATCTTGATCCAGAGCCTATATCGCTTGCTGATTGTAAGAAAAGATCAGATTTGGAAAATTGGAAGAAGGCATAGAAACGGAATTATTATCTCTGAACAAAAGAGATGTGTTTGGACCCGTATACTGCACACCTCCCCATGTGCACCCTGTAGGGCATAAGTGGGTATTTGTTCCAAAGAGAAATGAAAGAAATGAAGTCGTAAGATACAAAGTAAGGCTGGTAGTACAATGTTTCACTCAACGTCCAGGAGTTGATTATGAAGAAACCTACTCCCCAGTCATGAGTAGAATTACCTTTAGATATTTGATCTCAATGGCAGTAAACTTAAATCTAGAAATGAAATTGATGGAAGTGGTAACTGCATATTTTTGTGAAAACTTGGATTCAGAGATTTATATGAAGGTACCTGAAGGTATCCCTGTCCCGAACTAAGACAGAGCAAATATAAATCTGTATAGTATGAAGCTCAAAAAATCACTGTATGGACTGAAGCAATCAGGCAGGATGTGGTATAATCGCTTAGGCGACTTTCTGTGCAAGAAAGGCTACACGAACAATGAAGATTGTCCCTGTATATTTATACGACGATCCTAGAATGGATTTTGTATAATCTCAGTGTATGTAGACAATCTGAATATCATCGGAACAATGGAAGACATAAAAGAAGCAAGTTCTTACCTGGAGTCAGAATTTGAAATGAAAGATTTGGGAAAAACAAAATATTGCTTAGGCCTGCAGCTCGATCATGTCCCTGAAGAAATATTAGTACATCAGTCGGCTTATGCCCAGAAGGTGTTAGAAAGGTTTGGCTTTGAGAAGGCATACATATCGAAAGTACCGATGATCGGGAGGTATTTACAGCAAGAAAAAGATCCATACCGACCTAGGAAAGAGGGGGAGGAAGTCCTGGGACTGGAATTCTCATACTTAAGTGCAGTAGGAGCACTTATGTATTCATCGAACTGCACTAGATTGGACATTGCATTTACCGTAAACCTGTTAGCAAGGCATAGTACAGAACCTACCAAAAGGCATTGACAGGGAATAAAAGACACCTTCCGATACCTTCAAGAAAGTAAGGACCTTGGATTGTTCTACAGAAAGAATTAATATTTGAACTTGGTTGGCTGTGCAAATGCTGGGTACCTGTCGGACCCGCATACAGTAAGATCACAAATAGGCTATGTATTCCTGTATGGTGGAACTGCAATTTCCTGAAAATCGTCTAAACAGAATCTTGTAACGACTTCGGCAAACCACTCGGAAATTATAGCACTGTATGAAGCCGTACGAGAATGTGCTTGGCTTCGACGAATGATTCACCACGTCCAGCAGTCATGTGGGATGAATATTGTGTAAGCTCCCATAATTATCTATGAAGATAATGCAGCTTGCATTGCACACGTGCAGACGGGCTATGTGAAGAGTCACCTCACAAAGCATATCAACCCGAAGTTCTTCTATGCTCATGAATTGCAAAAAATGGATGAGATTAAGGTACTGTAGACTAAGTCATGTGAAAATCTGGCGGATTTATTCACTAAGTCACTCCCTACATCTAATTTTGAAAGATGCGTACGAGGAATTGGAATGATGAGACTTAAAGAAGTGTAGAATTCAGGGGGATAATTTTCTCAAGCCTGTTATTAAACCTTGATCATGAACATCATGTACCGTAAGAATAAGTCCTGAAGATTGAACGAACTTAGGTGGATTGTACTCTTTTTCCCTTGACGAGTTTTTCTGAAGTTTCTTGGCCAAGATTTTTAATGAGGCAAATCGTGCAACGCAGCATAACATTATTATGCACTATTTCTCCAAATTTTTTTCACTAGGTTTTTATGGAGTTTTGATGAGGTATGAACGTATCGGATGAGTGCCTAAGGGGGAGTGTTAGGAAATCTGGGTTTGGGTTGGAAGTCTTGGCCTATGGTGGGCATCTCACTAGTATCTGTAAATAGGAAGAACTATTGGCAATTTTGTATACGCAATCAGAAAGAAAGCAATAAAGAAAGACCAGGAGTTCTCTCTCTGTGTTTCAATATACTATTTCCTGTCTTTTGTAATTGATCTTGTTATGAATAAACAGAGGAATCAATCGGACTGATCGCCAACGATGGTTTCCCAACAGATTAAACTTGCGATTATACTAACTATTCTGAGAGAGGGATTTTAATTTAATTCAGATTTAAGCTAAAAACTGGTGCAGCCCCCGCCCCCCATCCAAACACGCTAAGGAAACTGAGTATAAAAATCCGAAATTACGAATCTATATGTCTTATGCAAGTAATCCCCACTTTCTGCAGTCAATGCTAGTTTCTAGCTCTGAGAGTGAGCCACATCATCACAGATTATATTCTTATAAACATTTGATTAAGATTTGGCAGCCCCGAGTTTCCTCAAATCGGCCAGCCCAGCTTCCGTTGTTCTTCGCCGTTGGATTCAGCTTCGGCGTCCCAGATTCGGCTCATCCCCACATCAGGGCCAGGCTACCATTCCCCCCCCCCCCCCTCCCCTATGCTGTAACGGCGGCGGCTAGCATTCCGGAAACCGTTGAGGGCATCCGAGGGTCGAGTGGTGCTTCGTTTCTATAATGGCTTTATTTCTCCTCATTCTGCTGCATCAATGCTACTGTCTCCGCCGCTGTCCCGTCAGATGAAAGCAACTAGAACGTGTCCATAACGGAAGCAAAAACTAATATAAACATCTGATTATTTAAAGTGACTTCTATATTCCTCTCGTTTCGAAGATAAGACAGACGGTTACGGATGCATCACGCGCCCTACTCCTTTCGCTCCCATCTCACGCACATATACCTCCCTCATTTTTCCCACCACTCGTGCTTTTCTTCTAAAAACTATTTTTTTCAATCACTACTATTTATTTTCAGTCAAAAATCATCAACCACAACTAATACAAAACACCCCATAGTTGGCCATGTCCACGTTGAGGTTCTGTTATGGAGCACGGCACCGCCCGTGCCTACCACCCACGCCCTCCACTGGATCCATTGGGCTCAAGGGCACACCAACATCACAAATTCGTATGAACATTGAATTTAGTTTAATTTGTACGATCGAAACAACTTTAATTGCCACCTGATTGCTAAATTCATTTGATTGCTTTGTAGAATCGGAGCATTGTAATTGTTCTTCATACGGTACATACCAGTTCAACCTAGGCATAATTTTTCACATGTGCATGCCATGTGTTCGACGAAGTGCCTTAATGGTAATAGTACTGTATGATTGTTGTTATTGCTGCAGCCTGCAGGTAAGGAGAACAAACTGGCAGGCATGGGGCACCATGATTCCATAGCTTCATGCATCAGGTTGACAGGAAAAAGACGTCTAAAATCTGAGTATCCTATTGCTCGATGGAGATACGTCGTTTGAATCCCATTGCTTTTAGTTGAATGGTCAATCTCTTCATTCTCTTCACCTGTTGTATCATTGTATGTAGGGGTGCAAATGGGTTAGATTAATCCCAACCAATCCGGTACCGAATTCGGTCGGTACCGGATTCGGGAAGGAAATTTAGTATCCGGTCGGATTTGGATTCAGGTTCGGATAATTCATGTCAGATTCGGATTCGGGGGAGTTGTTATCCGACCGAATAGTATCGGTATTCGGATACCGGATAATTATCCGGTCGGATATTCGGTCGGATATCTGGTAAGAGCTAAGAATTCACCTTTTATTTTGCTAGTATTTGTTTTTTTATCATGTTGGTTGGTTGAGGTGTGCGGTGTATAGAAAGTTTTCCTGGATCGTGCAAGCTTAAGTTCTCTAAAAGGAATATGACATTCAGTTGTGGCAACTATAAATATACAAATACTAAAATAGTGTTTTATTTCTAATTCTGCTGCTTGTGCAATTGGAATCCTAAATTTGCTCATTAAGATCACTCTTCTTAGGTAATGGAATGACAAGCATGTAATCAGAGTATTATTAAACGATGAACTTTGGCATGCTTCAGTAAATGAACAGGTAAATTTGTCAAAAGTCTATTATCTCCAATTGTCTACTGTCTCTACCTTAATTTAGTAAAATTTCTTTAGCCTAGAAAAAGAAAATGTTGTCCGTCAAGAATCAAGATTTATCTTGAAACACCACACCTCAATGGGTAATTTTGGGGGAAACGCCACACCATCTTCGGCTGATGAATTATAATCAGTATTATGTACTTATGTCTAACAGTTTAAGGCTTGAAGTGATGGTGATATGCTTTAGCATATGTTCCTTTCCGTATGCACGTACTATCTGTCTATATTATCCGTTTTCGATCTGAAACCGTCAAGTATCCGTTCCGGCGGCACCGTATTCGAAATTCCAAATACTCTGAATTCATATTCGTATCCGGTTTTACCGTATCTGACCCTGAATCCGAGAAAAATATGGGTTAAGATACGGTATGAGCAATATCCGTCCGAATCCGACCCGATTGCACCCCTAATTGTATGAATGGCCTCCACGCGCAAATCTGGACCTCACCGGCTCAGGCGCCTCAGCCACCGTGTGCCCTCCTCTGGCTCTTATCTACAGAGGAAGAAAGAGCGTAGGAGTGAGATGATAATTTACTGTTTGAATCCACTAGTATATATTATGTATTAAGAGGGTTGTATCTATATTGGGAGTGCCCTAGATCCGGGGATTATGGGCCTGTTTGGCAAGCAACAAGCCGGTCGGCTTTTAGCTTTTGCTACAGTACCTAACTTTCAAACGGAGTATTTTTTCAAAACAGGGGCTACAAGTTAAACGTTGTACACGTTAAAAGCCCAACATCTGTACCAGCCAAAATTGTAAGTGAGTATCGGTCTCTCCGTAATCTGTACCGTAAACAGCCAAAATTCAAAAATTTCAGTCAAAAACTATAAGCCGCAGCCAAAACAAATAGGCCCTATTTGCGCCCCCCCCCCCAGCCCTGCTTTTATGCAAAAGGAGATGTGAGAGCAAGTGCGTATCTTGCATTGGACATGTATTTATGGCAGGATTAGTGCAAGTAGGTAAGAGGATAGATATAGATTGTATTTTTTTGGTTTTTTTTCTTTTATTCCTTTGCATTATTATAACTTTTCTCACTTTTTATTTTTAAATTTAATTACTTTGAAAAATTAACAATTTTTATAATATATTTTTTATTCACTACAGTATTTTCAGTTATAAATCAGTAGCACCGAGCACTACCTAGACGGTGTGCATAGGGTGTCGGATGGGTTGGTTGTTAGTTTGTCACTTTGTCAGTGCGACAGTGCCACAGCCAAGATCTCCTCGATTTCCATCCTCACTGTTTGGGAGGATTAAGTGGTTGGAATCATTAATGGATCGTGCCATTATTAGTGGTAATAGTAGGTTGCAGTTGCTATGTATTTGGATCATCAGAATTTAGAAGGTGCTTATCTGGCTTTCTGTGTTTTTGCCCAAGCCTGATTTGACCATGCATCTTTTTCTTTCTTTTTGATCATCTAGTACGTAAGGTTTGTAATAAACGAATCTTTATTTCTGTAGGTTCTTAAAGAACTCTCGTTTGTGTATGATTTGACCATTTGATTATTTGTTTATTGGACAAGATGCACATTCACGGTTATCCTTACTCCTTGGTAGTAATCCATGCCCTGCCCAAATGGGTGGTGTGTCATGCTATGAGATATGTCATCGCTCATCATGGTGCTCATCAACTTAGATACTCAGTTTAATTCCTCAAGTCAAACATGATTCTTGTTTTTTTTCAATATTTGTAACAAGGGGTTGTCTATTTGTAATGTGGCTGAATTTTTCATAAACATAAATCACATTTTTTATCTATGGGATCAACACCCAATCATGGCGCATCAATCTGATCTATACAAATTCAATGGCCACAAAAATTGACCTACACTTAACAAAATTCCAGGCATCTTAGAAATAGCCAATCCGTTGTAACAATTGTGCAAATCAAACATGGTATGCTTGCAATTAACAATTAAATACGAAGATACCCGTATATTGCAACGGAGTTCCAAAAGATGGTGATACATACATTACTACAAAAAGAGTTCAGAACTGCCATCACATACGATTTTTTGAATCATCTGAATTTATGTGTTAGTGATAATCATAGATTATCACAGATGGTTTGTAAGCCGTCTGTGATAACCACAACACAGACGGTTTGTAACTAGAACCGTCTGTGAAGAACATTATCATAGACGGCTTGAACCAAAAACCGTCTGTGATGCTCACACGTCACAGACAGTTCTAACTACTGACCGTCTGTGATAGGCGAGTATCACAGACATTTAATATATAGAACCGTCTGTGATACTTTTCCATCACAGACGGTTGGTAGATAGAATCGTCTGTGATGTGCGAGTATCACAGACGGTTTTTGGTTCGAACTGTCTGTGATAATTCTTCACAGATGGTTTATACTATAAAACCGTCTGTGATAGTTCATTCTATACTTAAATTGTTTTTCTATTTTTTGGCTAGTCTAAGGAAATATTAACTGTGCCATATAAAAACAAGCAAATATAGCAACAAACATAGCACACATTCTATTTCCATTAAGATTAGAATCCACCATTACAATATCACAAGTAGGTTACCCATCTAGCTAACACAGTAAGAGCATGAAAAGAACACATCTCTTAATCCTACGAACCTAACTCTTAAACATGGCAAGAACAGAGAAAAAGTAGAGATCCTAGCAGACAGAAGAAGCCCAACTGTGCCGACGAGGTCTCTATGCCTAGGCCCTCTCGCCCTTGATGCAGCGCGCGAGCTGGATGTCCTTGATGTCCGCTATTGCTGACGCCGACTTGAGTGTCGCCTCGGTAGCCAGCTGCGATAGCATCACCTTTGTGTCAGATTCAAACATCAAGGAAGAGAGGGGAGGGGATCAGATGGTGGATATCATCGGCAATGAAGGAGAGGTGACGGTAGCATCAACTTTGCGTCACGACGGTGACACTACAGAAGACACTCTTATGACAAGAGTGTCTTCTGCAATGAACCGTGGTATCACAACGGAGGAGCTAGCTCATGGCAATAGTTGATCGGCGTCTTCGAGGGCAGGATGCAGGAATAAGCTAGCTAGGAGTGGATGAACTAGGAGCTAGTAGTCGGTGGAACTCACACGTGTGTGCCCCTGCAGGTGGAAAGGGATTGAGATGGGGAGCACTTATAACAGGCGAGAGGCAGGAGGAACCGGTGCCTGCCATTCGATAAACAGAGAATAGACGGGTGAGATCGAAATCCTGGTGGAGATGCCATGGTCGATGCCGTGGCACTATTATAGACAGTTTGTTATACGAACCATTTATGATAATGCACATATCAGAGATGGTTTTTATATGAACCGTCTATGATAATGTAAATATTAGAGACGGTTTGTATTTGAACTGTCTACGATAATCAATATCAGAGATGATTTGGTATATGAACCGTCTGTGATAATTCTTAAAAATGCATGCCCTACTCTGCCTGTTAATATTCTGATGCAAGCGACCATTAAACTTCCACACGATTCTGGCTTTATGTGCAGCGTGGTGTACATTTCTTTGATACCACAAACTCAATCTCTTCTAAATTGTCGTCTCCCTCATCTTCTTCTCACCAGATTTCTCAATCATGTCATCTAATATTCTTTTGATCTCCTTCCTCTCATCTATCTATCATGAGTTGTTCGGCCGCAACCTTACACAGGCGGCCAACAACTTACGTCTAGATCAGCTCCTCCACTCACGCCCTGCTCTCCTTCCTCAAGTTGCTTCCATCCATCAGCTAGACCTCATCATCCGCCATCAACGAAGGGGTCTCGTTGACGCTCAGGAAAAGGAAACCGCCCTCAGCCTCGTTCTTCTATTCAATGTGCACAAAGTAGAAGAAGCTCTTGTGACAATGGAGAGACACATTGATAATCTTGCCGATCAAGCAGAAGTGGCCGATTCTGAGAAAACTTATCATGACATTCTCTTTGAGATTATGGGCCATGCTAATGATTTCTCTGGCTAGAGAAGGAAGCGGAGAGGGCAAGGATAATCTTCATGGCATTTGAGAATGCAATCGCTGATCCTCGAACTCCAAAAGTAGAAGAGGAAGCATATGAAGCCCAGAAGACCAAGATATAGGAATATCTTTTTTTAGACTTTTGTAACAAATTTGACTTGAATTTGTCTTTTTGTAAAAGTGATTGGTCACACTTATCTATTCCAGCTCAGTAGCTTCTGTAGTTCATACGACAAAGGACAAAACACAGATGGTTGTAAATAAAAACTGTGATATTTCATAGACGATTCTAATTAAAAGCTGTTTGTGATAATGGACAAAACATAGATGGTTGTAAATAAAAACCATCTGTGATATTTCATAAATAGTTCTAATTAAAAGCCGTCTATAATAATGGGAGATATCACATATGACTTTTAAACCTAACCTTTTGTGATAGTTTCAGAGATGGTTTTTACCATGAATCATTTGTGATAATTAAAGCACAAATAATTTCACACGAACCGTTTGTGATAAGGCATCTAATATAGCTTATTCTCTCAAACTGTACAATGAACATAAAGATTCTCTTACGTGTATATTAAGCGATATGTATATATAAAGGCCAGTATATAAATTAAATTGAAAACAAATGTCCACACTTAGTAGTTGATGTTGGACAAAAATTAGTACGAACAAAATACATAAGACACCTAGAATGTAAGGACATCTCCATATAATTAAAAAGAAAAAAATTCCCGTCGATTGTCTTTCTTTTCTCTAAATTGTTGTTGTGCTATAAGCATGATATCGAATTTCTATTCAAGTAGCAAACTCTCTAGGCTGAACATAGCCTCTACACAAAGTGTTTTATTTATCTTGTCAATGCTACAAAATATATTGCCCCTATTACATTGTGGCCACTTAGTGAGTTTTGATAGATCACATAGTTAATTATTGTGGGAGTACATAATCCCTTTTAGATCAAGAGCATACATATATAATTGGGGCACAACGGTGCATACATAATACATATTGCTTCATTCGCTCAAAGAAGTAGCAAAGACGAGTGGAAGAGTGAAGTTTAGGAAGTACAGAAACCCTTATTATCAAGTTGCTGATGCGCTTTATGTGACTCCGTGCAGTAGCGCAAGCCACTCCCTTGCGTCGACGAGTGCCTCCTTGAGCTCCTCCCACGTCGTCTCCAGCCACTACCACTCCTTCACACCGCCGATTGTGGCTCTCAGCCTCCTCCAGATAGCGCTAGCGCCATCTGCATGTACGCCGACACAGTGCTCCCAGCACATTCATGTCATCGCCATCATCTGCCAGTAGGACTGTGCATTTTTCAACCAAACCAAAAAAACCAAATCGAACCGGTCAACTCGGTTTGACCGGTTTTTGGTATTTGGTTTGGTTTTTAAATTTTGGGTTTTTTGGCATTCAGTTTTTCGGGAAAAACCGGCTAAAAACCGAAAATACCGAGGTCAGCTCTTTCGGCTCTGCTGTTTTTTGGTAGTAGCAGGCTGCCTTGGTAATTTAGAGTGCAATCGTCTGGGCCCATGAGGCCATGAGTGCAAATGTGCAATCGATATGCGCTGCGGCCATGCGGCAGGTTGCCAAAGAAATAAAGGGCCCATGAGACATGAGTGCAAATTGCCGTCCGTTCTTTCTTCTTTTTTTTTGCTTTACGTTGGGCCTCGCAGAAGTGATGATGCAATCGCCTGATGAGTGATGATGTTTCTTTCTTTCTTTAGCAGTTACGCTTCAGCATTGGTGCTTCGTCTCGCTAGTTGTTATATCTTTTGCAATTCGCGTCAACTTTGGTAAATATGGTATTTACCGATACCACTCCGAAATAAATTGGGATTTACCGATACCGAACCGTACTTCTAAAAAATTGTATATTACCGAACTACAAACACTGTATTTACCTTATATACCATATATACTGAACCGATTAAACCGAAAAAACCGATTGCACAGTCCTATCTACCAGTGGCTGCATGATGAAGGTCGGCACCAGCGCCAGTTGATGAGCGTGCCTACTGTGGGATTCCACAACGATTTGCTCCTGCATCTAGACATCGCCAGCTAGATTTGCTCCTGCACATTTTGAACTGGTATTTGCAGAAATATCGTTTATACTGCCCGATGGCCGTGTGGTAGCCCTAGGGGGTGACATGTGGCCTCTACCGCACAGCCACCATGCATTAGCCCTGGGCGCTGACACATGGCCTCGGTCACATGGTCACTGTGCAGTACAGCCTTGGCCGCACAACCATTGTGTAGCAAGCTCCTCGACTGCACGACCACTGTGCAACAGGCATTTAGGTAGGCTAACTAGCCATAATGTAATTGTAATTAGGGATTCCGTTTAGGTGCACTTTTGATTTTTTTTACATGTAGCAATTGAGCTCCAAAAAGTAGGAAATTTTGTGTGGAGCCTCTCGAATTTCACTCCAAAATTCGTTGAATTATACTGTTTGTAAGAATTGTTACATATAGCAAATGAGCTCTAAAAATTACAATTTTTCTGGAGCATCCTGACATTATCAACCTAATTGTGTAATTTTTGGAAATTTTATGCACTCTGAATTTTCCATGTTGATTCATGTTAATTTAATCATAATTAGTGATATGTAGTGCTCACTTAATTCATCTTTTAATTCGTAGGCCACATGGCTACCATGCAATGGCCGCCTTTTGTAGTGCCTGACCTCCCTCTATGCATATGTTGCTCCCTCACTGTTATCCCCCTTTGTCCCCTCCCTCCTTTGTACATATGTCGGCGTGTCCATACTACCCCCTTCCTCCTTCGCACATATGTTGGCTCATCCATGCTGCCCTCCCTTGCCCCGTCCCTCATTCGCACATATGTCAGCTCGTCCATACTGTCTCCCGTTGCCCCTCCCTATTCCACACATATGTCACTCTGTGCATGCTGTCCCCCCTTGGCTACGGTGATGCGCATCAACAACGAGTCCATAATTCCCAATGGCAATGTACCGGGTTCCCTTTGCGCTCAGCTATAAATACCAAGCTCTCACAGTGGTTTGCTAAATCTAGGTTCAAGCCAAGTAGCGATGGTCAGAACATCGTCCGTAGGTCCGTGGGATCATTTTTCCCATAGAGAGGATGATGGGGAGTTTGTCAGCCTCCTACGATAGCTCA
This sequence comes from Dendrocalamus latiflorus, assembly GCA_017311315.1. NCBI lineage: Eukaryota > Viridiplantae > Streptophyta > Magnoliopsida > Poales > Poaceae > Dendrocalamus > Dendrocalamus latiflorus. Next base: position 23,673,285 of record CM029639.1, on the reverse strand, counting down.
TGTAGTACCTAGGATACCACAGTCTACCCATCTTCTATGGCAGGAGGACCCGGATCCTACATCGAGACTCATGGACCATGGAAGTATTCTTGTATGTGTAGGATAGGGAATTCCAGTCCCACACCTTCCTGACCGAGCACCCTCAGATGCACTACTCTGACGTTGACTAGGACGCAGCCCTCTTGGCTACAGCTCACTTGTGCCAGTTGCACAAGGAGAAGCTATGGCAGTCTCCTTTCTCCTTCCCATGCCTCCGCAAGGGGAGCATTTCCCAGAGTGCCCTAATGCCAGGGTGGGCAACCCCTGGTTGTCGCACCAGGTCTAGTTGACATGCGATGGCGGTCACCTACGCCAATGCCTTGTAGGAGATTGGACAGCTGTGGATGCTTCTGACTTCCAGCTACCAGCACTTGGACATCCTCCGCACCCAGCTGTGAGGCCGTCCTCCAGGTGGTGGAGTGCGAGAGGATTGGCACTGAGGCAGAGCTCGAGCATCTCTGGTCTTTGACTACCTACACCCCGTCCTCCCTAGTGTCAGCACCAGCACCTACCGTCGCCCCCAGCAACCCTACACCAACCCGACCATAGGGGCCTCACACCAGGTTCACAGCATGCAAGAGTGTGCATTGCTAGAGTCCACCGCTCGGCATTGACGTTAGAGGATCTAGTAGAAGACACAGTCTCTCTCGCTCTTGCTCCTACTCTCGGTCATCCAACTACAGCATGAGTCGCTCCTACTCTAGCTCCCAGTCCCTTAGCTTTAGTCAAAGCCGTTCTTGCTCCCGCTCCCGCTCCCAAGGGAACTACACTAACTATGGTAGGAGTCACCCCATGGATGACTAGTCAATTGTAGTTATGTTAGTCAGCAGTACTTGCTAGGCAGTCTTTTGGGTTACAAGCACTTTCTCTCTCTAGTTATACCTCTTTTTACCCAGATCTCTTAGACGTTGTGTATCTAATGTCATGACTTGACAAAACCTATATGCCATGCCTAAAGTTATGTAATATCTAAACCCTTTTGTAATGAAACTATCTTAATCTTTTTATGCTTTTTACTGCATTGCTTCTCTTGTTTACTTGGTTTTCTACAGACCGACCCAATGAGGCAGCTTTGCAGACTGACATGACCCAACAAGGTAGCTTTGCAGATCGACATGATCCAACGAGGTAGCTTTGCAGACTGACATGACCCAATGAGATAGCTTTGCAGACCGACGTGACCCAATGAGGTAGTTTTGCAGATCGACATGAACCCAATTGGATTTCTATCGCGTTCACCACGCCAGCTCCGTGTATAAATACTACCCCTTGCACAGTGCCCTTTCACGCGACAAGACTACCACACTACCACCCTCATATGGAGAAGCAATGGGAGGAGATTACCTGACTAGCAAGAGCTGCTGCAGCCCACGATGAGCAAAGTGCCCATGCCAGTAGGTCACCTCCTTGCAATGACGCCCCCGTAGCTCTAACGCTATGACAACGTCCCCGTCGAGCATTCCCCGCAAGACCTGCTCGAGGGGGAGACATCGCACCTCTGCTGGTGTAGGGACACGTGCAAATTCTTCAAGTCTAAGCAGCGACTAAGCTTGGGTATATGTTACTAAGGTTGTTGTAACTACGCCTGGGGCTACCCCGACTAGGGTTGGGACATGGCGCGATACCGTCAACTGATAAGGACCGGTTATAGTATATTCCCCTTGTATTTCTGTTGGAAAGCATGTACTAACTACCTCTCCACTTTATCCATAGTCTCTAGATCCGCTATGCGCGTTCCATAAATAGATCAACCGAGTAATCCACCCACATGACCAGTGGCATTTCACCTGCGAGGAGTGGGATGCCGAGATAGCCTGCTAGAGGAGGGAGGGGTGCTGGCGCAACGAAGAGCATAGTGAGCGTATCCAGCAGGAGACACAAGCTCATCTAGAGGTGTGCAGGCATAGAGAGCATAAGGCTCGCAAGGCAGAGCATGAGAGAAAGCACAAAAGGGTGGCTAAGGCCAGGGCAGCCGGTGAGGACTACAACGCCGAACTCAGCAGCAAGGGCAAATGGTCCCGATCCACATAGTAGATCAGACAACACCGTAATAGCCCCTAGTCCTACCCGCCATATTTTTCATATCACCTAAAGGATTATGTTTGTACATGGTCTGAATGCTTATGTTACTCTATACCATAGTAGTAGTGGTGAGGTTGCTAAAACTTGAAAGATTCATGTACGAAAGATTTTTGTAACATGCAAAGTAATAGTTTTTAGGCTGTCTATTCCTTATGTAATACAATAAGAAATGAATCATGAAATCCTAACTCAAATCAGAGTGATATAGAGTAGTCACGCTATACTAAACTTCGCACATTCCAAGTCACATAAAATCATGAAATCCTAATTTTGAAAAATAGAAATCCGATTTTTTAAGACCTAAATCATTGTTTTTTAAGAAAATTTTGAACATGTAAAACTCTCAAAAAAATTATGCAATTAATTTAACTATGCAAGGAACCTTAAAAAATTCATAATTTTTGAAACTCATTTGCGACATTAAAAAACTCCTACAAAAAGTCTAATTAAATGACTTTTGGAGTTAAATTCAGGATGGATAAAATTACACAATCACATACACTATGTCAGAAGGCCGCACACAAAATTTTGTAATTTTTAGACATTTGGTATATCTAAAAAATCAAACAAGCAGCTCACCTAAGCAAAATCCCTATTTAGGATTAGACTAACACTAATTACCCTCCTAATTAGGTCCTACACGGTGGCCGTGTAGTAGGCCTCTACCACTTGATGGCTGTGTGTGCCTCATGTTTCTGCACGCTGGTCATGCGGCAGAGGCCACATGTCACCCCCTAGGGTTGCTGCACGTCCATCGGATGGTATAAACGACATTTCTTCAAATTTCGTGCGATTACTGCTATTTTTGTAAATACCAATTCAAAACGTGCTAAAACTATCAAAAAAATCGACAAACTCCCCTTTTATATTAGTAGAGATATATAATTAATTGATGGAAATTGGTTGCTGAAAGTATTTGACCAGAATCGTGTGTGTATAGTGGCACTATGTTTAGCTGTTTCTGACTTGCTTCAACAATTGTGAATCTATATTTTATTTCCTCCTGTGATCAGTTGATTTAGAAATTAGAACATTATGGCTTCAAAAAAAAGTAATTAGAGCATCATGCAAAAAAGAGTTCGTAAGTACAGTACATCTAGCTTGTGTAAAGAATTCTGGAACCAGCAAAGGACATCGACCACCACACTAAGGACCTAATTGAAACACGAAAACTTTTTTTGATTCATGCAGGACTGAACTGCTTCTTCCCATGATGTTCTTGCACATAGGATTCTTCGATATTTCTGCTTTTCCAAATGGGTATGATTAGTTCAAACCATGTGGCGATCTGTGCCATCCCCACCTTAGATAATAGCACCAAACTATAGTTATTACCTGACAAAACAGAATAAACTTATGTTTATCGAATAATAAGACACATCATAGTATTACAGTAGAATAATAACTAGAGATGGTACAATATTATCACAATACCATTGCCACACATTATTTGAGTCTTTAATATTGACTAACAAGTTTTGCCCGAATATTTCAACACCTAAAACAGAAATACTTCCATCTAGTAATTATACAAGGAACAAGGTTAATAGATAACGATGTTCTACCATAATCTGAGTCACACAAGCTGAGCACTAAGGACCGACTACTCGTCCCACGCTCTATATAGGACATCCACATTGTACACATCATATTTGGGGTCCATTGCACTCCATTCGACATGGTGGTCATCGTCCGCGTTGTCTTCATCAAAAGCAAATAGATCCTTATAATGATTTGCCTATAAACAAGGATGGTTAATAACAAGGGTCAGTACGAAAGTACTCAGCAAGATTATTAACAAACATGCAATCTCATGATCAATATCATTAGATAAAAAATCATATTTCTTCTTATCATCATTCTTAAAATAAGTTTTTAAGTCGCAAAATTGTCGGGTTTATCTTTACAAATTTACTAGTCACTCATATTCAGATAAAAGACCACATGTAGGCTTCCGTAGATTCTAGTCCAGGAGGCACGTAGAATTCATGGTTTATTTAGCACTGCATAGATTTGTATCATTTTACCCTTGGCAACTCCAATTTTGACTGCAACATGTTCATTCGTATTTCCTTAAATGCGAGTTCAGAACATGTTCTCTCCTTTATTATATTATAACTCCACCAGGGTTAGCACGATGTTAACCACCATGTTAGGGAGGTGTATCAACCCACACTACTACAAAAAGGCTAATACTAGATGTCTCATCACAGATGATTGACCAAAACTGTTAGTATTAATTACAATCACAAACGATTTTGGTTTAGAGATATTTGTGTTGCTACCAGCTCTAAAAACTATTGATGAAGGGGTAATATCACAGACGGTTCATGTTGAACACCGTCTGCGAAGTATCACAGATGGTTCTTAACAGAAACTGTACGTGATATTACTAAATATCACATATGGTTTTGTATTAAAACCTTATGTGATACTTCATAGACGATTTGTATACTTAATTCAATTTAATTAATTATTCTTGATATATATAGCTATTTTAGATAATATATAGCTAGGATACTAATTAATTAATTCAATATATAACACTAAATTATTATATGCATAGTGTAGGACGGAAGTTAGATGTACACTAAGAACCATGCGGGTGAAGAGTACATTAATGACATGTCTACTTTTATAAGAGCTGCCAAGGAGAATATGTTGAATAAGGGGGTGGAATATATGTACTATCCATGTATTGACTGAGAATCTGAAGATGTTTAAGAATCAAGCATATATCGAAGCACACTTGATTCTAAGGGGTTTAAAAAAGGTGTATGCTCATTGGATCAGTCATGGTGAAGAGCAGATTATACAGGAAGGTAGTAATAATGACATCACCGACGAAGTCAATGATATACCACTGGATGATGTCGATTGTGGATCGATTAGAATAGGCTGCATGATGATAATCTGGATCAGATGCTTCATGATGCAGAAGGGAACCGTGATGGGAGAGTATGTTAAATTTTGAGGCTTGATGGAGGACTCGGAGAAATCTTTCTTCATGTGCTGCAAGTACACAAGGTTGTCAACAATGCTTAAACTGCTAAAATTAAAGGCAAGCAATAGTTGGTCTGACAAGAGTTTTACGGTGTTGTTAGGCCTCTTAGAGGACATGCTTCTGGAGGAAAACGTTTTGCCCAAAACCACCTATAAAGCTAAGAAGGGTTCTTTGTTTACGTTGTAACTCTAACGCCAGGTTTCATAAAAGTGAATGTGGACAGTGTTTATGCCAATTTCAAAATTGTCCCACTACAGATGCCCCCAAACGGCGAGGTCGTGACTCTAGGGCAAGCTATTAGAACATTCATCCAGTGACCCAAGAGGGACATCTGCCTGGAGGCTCCTACACTGGTGTCAACTTCATGGGAAAGTCCTACACCAGTGCCAAATCAACTGGAGCTATCTACAATAAAGCTACCTGCACTAGAGTTACCTGCACCGATGTGGCAAGGGTATGGTGAATCGCAAGCATCTACATCTCATGCCCGGTCGGCTATTGTGAAGTTAACATTTAAATAGTGAGGCGGCAAGGGCAAACCGAAGAAGACTGATGATATCCCCTACTTGCCATTGACCTAGAAATTTGAGCTAGGTGAGCCATTGGTTGTCCCAGAAGAGCGCCTCCTAACCCTAGGATTTGCTTGCAAGAGATTGCATGCATGGTTCATGGAATAGGCCAACAAGCTTGAGAGACCATGTGGTTATGACCCCATGTTTGTGATGAGTAATTGACATCGGTTTAGGAAAGTCGAGTTTGGTTTGTGTGGTTCGGACCATGGTATTGCGTGGTGCAATCGGGTTCGGTCGGACTTGGTCAAACCTGGTCAAAGTGATTAGGATGCATATTATGTTGACTTGTCAGGTTTGGGCTATTTCATGCTTCATTGATGCTATTTATGTTTTCATGTATCGAGCGGTGCTATGTGATGTGTTTCTTGTCCGTGATGGCTGCAGGACGTCGAGGCGGAGTCGTGGCGAGACACGAGGTGACCGGACTAGACACAGGCGGTGTCGAGGTCAGAACAGTCGAATGTGTCGAAGACGGCGGAGACTCGAGGTGGTTGAGAGGCTTGGACGACAAGGAACGCGGAAGCTTCCTGGAAGGTGCAGGAGGGGCGAATTGGTAATTTCGCAAGGCTGCACAAGCGGGAGCGGGTTCCGTTGGTTTTAGCGGGCATAACGGGTTGGAGACCCGTTAGCCAAAGGCTATAAATAGGAGTGAATTCCTGGTTGTATGCATGGCTTTGGGAGAGAGTTAGGGTTTTGCTTTAGTCAAAAGAGTCTTTGGAGAGGTTGTTTTGCTTTGAACCTTTAGTTGGTAGGAGAGAGCAGGGTTCTGTTGCTCTGTCTCCTTCGTTGTGTTCTTGAGTGAGAGCTCCTCCCTTCTCAAGCATGTAGTGGGGAGAGGATTGAGTAGAGACTTCATGTAATCATTCCTCTTGTATCCAATCGCGTATGGGGACTCCATGTAATTCTTGGTTGATTGGGAATGGATATTCTGGAGTTTATTTCTCGTGCTTCCCTGTTTTTCTCTCGATGCTCCTCTCTGTGTGATTCTTGAGATTTTGTGTTTTGAGTTGTTTCTTGCTGAGGAATAGCAAAATTGGTTGCTCTGTGATGGAATTGCATTTCTAGACCCCTTGGTCAGTTAAAATCTTAGAGCCAAGTGTTTGATTTCAAGATCCTTCTCCTGTGTTCATGTTCTTCCCTGTTCCCTTTTCTAGGGTTTGAGTTGATTTTCATTTTGCTTTTAGTAGTTTATGCCCTAAACTGAGCTTCTAAGTCATAAGGCTATTCCCTTCTTATCCTCTGAGTTTCTTGGTCAAAGGAGCTGAGATTGAATGGCAATTTGAGTTTTTGGGCTGCTCTCTGTATTTTTCAGCTCTTGGGTAAAATCTGAAATTATTGCTCTTGAATTGGTTTTCTTCGGTTCCCTGGACTTCCCTTGCTATTTATTATGTTATCCTGTTATTCTGGGCTGAGAAACTCAGAAGGAAACATCAATTTTCCCTGCTGACTGGAGATCTCAGTATGTCTGAAAATTGGACTCTGCTGCCTGTCTGATTTTTCGAGGACCAGTCAGACCAGCCGGCGCCTGGCGGTCAGACCGGCGTTACTAGACCGGTCAGACCGGTGGTAGGCATGCGGTCTGACCGCCCAATGCACTGCGGTCAGACCACCCGAGCAGTTGATTTTTTGATTTGGTGTTCGCTTCTTTTCGCTCCTAGGTTGTATTGCCTTCTCTTCTGTTGGTTGAAGTTTCTTTTGAGTTATTGTTGCCCTCTTCATAGCTCTGTAGCTACTGGAGTGTAATCTCTTTGAATTGAGTACTAGAGGGGTAATTTTTGAAAGTCGACATTCACCCCCCCCCCCCCTCTGTCGCCGAACTCGATCCAACAAAGCTGAATGAACAACAGCGCTCAGATACCAACGTCAAGTTCAGGATTACATGAGGATGGCATTGGTGGCTCACTACGATAAGAAATTCATACTTTTGCCCTATAACCAGGGGTTAGTTCTGCACTAGTGGCTATACTTGTTGATTTGTACTTTATAACCAATACAAACTTAGGTTTAATGACTATGACGACATACTTGTGTGGGTTCGACTAGATTCTAATTATAATTATACCAAAATGGAACAGGGTAGTATACCTTGATTCCCTAAAGAGGAGCAAAACTGACTTTACAATTATCTAATAATTAATAGACATGTAAACACATTTCCTCCATAAATAGCTATACTGTAATCTTTCCTTACTTCAGAATGGCTAAGGCTAACCTTTTGAAATCACGTAGGTCGTTCACCGAGTATGTTGCTACTGTACGGAGAGCCAAGAGAGGAATTAGCGTCCTACGACACGATCTAGATTTCTCGGTATGTGATAGTACACATTAATCCTATATAACACTTTGTAGTAATGCCTCTCAAACTAACAAATTCTATTTTTGTAGTGCCACCAACGACCGTCAGCAACACCTGTAGATACTATGTTTATCACAACATGGAACTACTCCTCGGTTCCGTGAAGACCAATCATCCTTAGGTTTGTCAATCTTGCAATAATTATTTCATACTTATCAATTTATATGTATACACAACTTTGATCTTCTTACCGACATGTTGCGACCATCGCTACAACTGCGTTGGAATAGGCCGAGCTCCAAAAAGTTCAAGGACAGTGTGTGTATTTCTTAATATCTCATGTCATAAATAAAGATGGAGAGCTCCACAATGTAAAATGAATTTGATTGAGATAAGATTGAACTTAATTGTACATAGGTGTATTTATTTATGGATGGTTAATTTATTTTATTTGAGTTAATTGATTTGTGAAATGGATGTTTTTGTTTCTGAAATAAATGTGAATTAGAGGTATACATGTACTTGTTTTGTTTTTACTTGTTTCAAATGGCATGGCTAGCATATCCTGAGGCTAGCCAATAAATAGAAATGGATTTAGCAATACAAAGCAATATCACAGACGGTTTCATCTACAAACTGTCTATAATACACATATATCACAGGCGGTTTTATCTACAAGCTGTCTGCGATTCCTCAGATATCATGGATGGTTTCAACTGCAACCCGTCTGTGATAGCTATCACAGACGGGTAAACTATCACTTTCAACTGTAACCCGTCTATGATAGCTACCACAGACGGGTAAACTATCACAGATGAGTTATAGTTGAAACCGTCTGTAATACATCAGCTATCACAGATGGTTTGTACTACAAACTGTCTATGCTAGTTAACTATCAGAGACAGTTATAAGTTAATAATCATTTGTGATAGTCTATATCACAAACAGTTTGAAAACTGTCGGTGATGAACTTATGTCATTAATGACCCAAAAACTCAAAGGGCTCACGAAACCATCTGTGATAACATTTTTAAACCGTCTATGATGACTTTTTTTTGTAGTAGTGCCAACACGTGCTAGGGAGGCATATCCATCACCCAGCACCCACCGCGGCCTATATAGCTATCATGGGTGATTACCAATCTACCTTACCTAATCTCTAGTATACAATGTACCCATGTGGAGTGTATAATAACTTCATAGAGTAACATATTCTGCCTGTTATAAACAAGATTGTGGCAGATATAGTGGAAGTTCAAGCTCCATTAAGTTGGTTTTAATGATAATGACAAATACAATTGTGAAACTAATATGTTTATTGATTATGATATTGCTTAGTCTCAATTGGATGAAAAGGCGAAAAACATAAGATGTATGTATTCAATATCACATTCTTATCTTATTGCATTCTCGGATCCGAAATATAGAATGAACTTCACTAAATAAGTCAAACTTGAATATGTGCATATACTTTCACAATACATTCTCGTATGCATATATTTAGGTGGAGTTCACTCTATGTTTTGTGGTTTTGTTAGTATTAATTCATGCTCTATTTAATAGATGATATACCATGTGTAACTCCTAATCCTTGTATTTCATCTAAAGTTAACATATCCACATCTTGTGATGATTTGCTTGATATACCTTGTTGCACGTAAATAGATGCTTCTACTTCCTCTATGCATTGTGAGATTAATCTTGTAGAGGAGAATAATGAGCTTAAGGCCCGATTGGATAGTTAAAGAAAGTCAAATGACAAGAAAGATATCAGTTTCACCTTCAAGTAATGTGGAAAACAATTCAACATTATCAAGTGCTTTGGATGCAACAAGAAGGGCCACTTTGCCTCGGTGTGCCCCAACAAGTTGGATGAGAAGATGAAATCATAAAAAATGACACAAAATGGCAATGAGCAAGACAAGAAAATTGGAAGAGGTATCAATTGCCAAACTTCCTACAATTGCTGGGGAAAGCTGTACTTGAGTAAGGATTGTTCTAAAGGTATCATTCCTAAGCCATCTCTTGTTAATGAACACTATTTGCATAGGAAAGATAAAAATGACAATGTGTTTGCTAAAAATGTTAGTTCAGAAAAATTCAATGTTAGGGCCATTTGGGTGCCCAATCTATTATGATTAACATTGGTGGACCCAACCAAGTTTTATGTATCAAAATATGCTTAAAAGATTAATAGCTACTTGGAGAGGCATTGAAGATTGGCTTATTCATGAAGAGGTGAATTCCACCATGAGCAATATGGGAGCCAAGCTTGAGGATAATCATGACATATCAAGAACCAATGTCATCTTGGGAACAAGTATCTATATTTGATATTTTTAGCTCCTAGCCATGTGTAGGTTGTATTGAATGAATATAATTTAAAAGGGGTGCTCTTGTTCTTGTTCTGAAAGTTTATTATTGTAATCATGAGTAAGATGAAGTGGCACATTAAGGAGTGCTAAATCATATTCATGTGTATCACATCCCTAAGTGTGCCTAAATAAATTAAGTGCTAGCATTGTCTTTGAAAATTGAGTGTTTTAGCCCAAAAGTCAAAATTTTGAAATTATTAGTATATCTTTAAAAAACTAGTTGGAAAATATATACAAATGTATTTCAAATATTTTTCAAAGGTTTTGGCTTTAGAAAAACTTATTTCAAGTAAAATTATGTTTCTAACCCCAAAACTACTAATGTAGTATCTTGTTTTGGCTTTAAACTCAAAAATTGGCCATAAACTCAAAAATTGGCCAAAATCAATTCAAAAAAATTTGAAAAAGTGTTCAATATCAAAGACCTAGAATTGGCTATTTCAAACATTATTGGTATTCAAAAGTTTCCCAAAAGTCCAACCAAACAAAAGTTATTTAGATTTGGAGCTCATCCAAAATCTTTAGTTGACCTAAGTGGTCAAAATCTAGCACTTAATTGAGTTTTGCCATTTGAGCTAACGTAATTGATATATATTGGCTCATAAGGGTGTTTATAACTCATACATAAATTTTAATGCTTAAAATTACCATCTAATGCTCATTCTTGTAATCTTAGAGATTTCATTGAAAATGAGTTGGTTTTTAAAAATGAAAGCTTAATTTGTTAAAATCTATATTAAAAAGATTTTCAATCTTGGCATGTGGTTGGAAGTACTCTACAAGTGGTTTAAGTTTCTTTGTGAAAGGCTTTGGAACAATGTACAACATTATATCTTTCCGCTCCTCTAAAATCCATCTCTTGGCATGCTTCCAGAAAATTTGGAACTACCGGTAGTCATTTTACGGTACTTCCGTCTTCCGGAACTACCGATAGTAAAACTACGGTACTTTCGATTTCTTTGAAAATAGCTAATTTGATTCAAAATTTGTTGATTCCAATTCTATCGGCATTCCCTTCGCTCCTCAAAGTCAACTTGATCTTTGTTATCATTGCTAGCTACCCTCAATTAATCTCTTGACTCTATATGCCATTTTGATCCTTTTGTGATACTATTTTATCATAAAATAGCATTCTCTCTAAGAGTGGTAGATTTTTTATCATCTTGACTTCGGCATAAGTTTTATCCTTGTCTCTACAAATGATATCATCTTTTCTCTTTTCAAAGTGGTATCAAATCTTTCCTCCTGCCGAGCAAAATCTTTTCTTAACCAAGCTCTTCCATATAATATCTTTCAAGTGGTATCTATTCTTACAAGTGATATATTTCTCCCAAATGGTATCCTCTCAAAAGGTATGATCAAGTGATATTTTTCTACAAGTGGTATCCACCTTCTCTCAAGTGATGTTTCAAGTAATATTTTTCTACAAGTGGTATCCACCTCAAATATTATCAAGTGAAAATCATGAAAGATGAAGTGCCTAATTTGACCTTGTGGGATACAAGTTGATTATAAAAGTGGTATCAAGTTTTACAAATAGAATCAATCATATTTGATGTCATATATGCTCTCAAAATTGTATCAAGTCTTTACAAATGGATTTGATCATACTTGATATCATCTAAACTCATGAGTAATATCTAGTCTCTACAATTGGAATTAATTATACTTGGTATTATTCATGATTTCAAGTAGTATATTTTTATAAAATGGTATCTAATATCATCTTAAGTGCTATAAATGTCAAAGTAGTATATGCCTTTCATGGAAACAAAATAACAGAACCCCAAAAGATTAAAAGGCAACTAGTATAGACAAAAGGCTTACAAGTGGTACCTATTATAGACAAAAGGTTTATAATTGGTATCTTTAATTATTTTTTGTGCTAAATAACATAAGGAGAGAAAGGTTAAACAAAAGGGAAGAGATATGAAAAAGAGAAGTCAAACAAGAAGAGAAAAATCCTTTGTGTGTCAAAGGAGAAGAAAAATAAATACCAAGAGGAATCTTTGTGTAAGGGGGAGTTTTTCTTTGTAAAACATTTATATAGTTTTTTGGGCCTACTAAAGCAAAAAGGGTAAAGTATTAATATTAGAAAAACTATTTTACCTATTTACTCAAAATATTTTGTGGATCTTGTGACTAAATGTGTTTTGTTCTCATTTCATTCATTTAGTATTCTTGAAGTGAAAAATAGTTTTTGAGCTTTTAATGAAAATCATTATACCCTCATGCTTTTGAAGTGTATTTTAGCATAACTTTTGAAGGGAAACTCCTTTTTCGAAATCTCTTGTTCGAAAAGTTTTGTAGGTGTCCAAAGTTCATTTCTGCAAAATTTTAAAGCATTTCAATTATATTTGAGAAAGTCATGTACTTTTTTCATCTTAACAAAATACTAAAATTTCAGAACTTCACATGATTTTGAGCAGATTTGTGATTTTTGTATCTATCAGTGTGCTTATAATTTGAGAAAGGCATAATTATAACTTTTAATTCTCAAATGTTAATCTATACTAATAATTTATCTTAGATTTATTGGACATTTGTAAGTCAGTTTTTCAGCTAGCTTTTGAAGCTAAATTAAAATGTTGAAATCCTATAATCTAAAACTTCAAATTGGAGTGTGCTTCAAATGCTACAATAGTATCCAATGTCCAAAGGGGGAGAACTTAAAGAGCTCTCATGAGTAAGTATATTTGAATATGTTTTAAATATATTTTCATTTAGTTATCTAAGATTTTCTCTTGGTCACATATGTTTATTTCATACTCTTTATGACCAAAATTAAATTAAATCAATTGGTGTCAAGCTCCATGTGTTGGAAAATCACTATTTTGGCTAAATTTGATTTTCCTTGCTTTTTTATTATAAATACCAAAAGGGAAGAAGAATGAATAATAACATTGTTATTGAAGTGTATAATGCCAAAAAGGAGAGAACAACATTGATGTTAAAAGGGGGGATTCTTTATTATGCTTATGCTTTCGCCTTAGTTGAATTTTCTATCATATATTCATTTTTATCACAATGCTATTATTGTTAATGGATTTATCATTCATCACCAGAAGGAAGAGATTGTAAGTTCAAACTTCATTACGTTGGTTTTGGAGATAATGACAAATACAATTATGAGACTAATATGTTTATTCATTACAATATTGGTTAGTCTCATTTGGATAAAATGGTGAAAAATATAGGAGGTACGTATTCAATATCACATTCTTATCTTATTGTATTCCTCGGATTCGAAATATAGAATTAACTTCACCAAATAAATTAAACTTGAATATGTGCATATACTTTCATAATACATTCTTGTATGCACACATTTAGGGGGGTTCACTCTATGTTTTGTGGTTTCATTAGTATTGATCCATGTTCCATTTCCACCTACCTAGAGCGGGAAAGAGCTACCACTAGTGGATTGTGGTGTTTTGGCTTAATTTGTAGAGCCGGTCCAATTCGTTTGGGTTAACCTCAACATGGACTACGGGAGATTGGCAAGTCTCCGATCACCATGGTAAAAAGTAACCATGTCAATTGTAGTTTGTTTTCTTGTGCTAAATTTATATTCAAGCAATTTACATTCATAAAATTAAATTAATTGCTTGTCATCCTAGAATTGTTATTCTTGATATAGGCTTACCTTGTTGGTGCACTTAGGTGAACCCGGTTGTTTTAGGCATTATTTGTGCTAAACCTTTTTGAGTTAAGCTTCTGCATTATTTGCTTTGTTTAGCCAAATAGAAATTGATAATTAATTAGAGAAGAATTTTTAGACCACCTATTCACCCCCTCTAGTCGACCTCCTCGATCCAACATATGGTAAATACGGCTCGTTACACGAATGAGAGTTGGTTAATACTTATCTTATAACCGTATGTGGAGGGTCCCCACCGTCTTAATCTTGCTATCCACGAGCACCATCTACCCATCTAATATTTAATATGCAGGTTAACTACTCCATCAGTTAAGCCTATAAATTCACATTTCATCTGCATCCTTACCATTCACACCATTTATTTTGAAATTCATTTTACGTAGACAGTGGTATTAATCTAGTAAGGAAATAATTCTTACGCAAATTTACTCCATTCAAAATAATCAAAGGCATGCTTGCCTAGAATCTGGTAGTAGTTCCCAGTTTTAGACACATACAGGTAGAGTCATTTCTCTTGATTCAGATCATCGCCTACATTTAATATGTTGGCTACGATTTAATTTACAGGAATATAAAACACACTACATCGATGTGTTCCAAATAGCGAGTCTTTGGTCAATTAAACCAGTCAAGGTATTTATAATTGAGTTTATCTTGTACCTGTCTTTTTTTTGTTATCTACTGATGTTAGAGTATGTGGGCTTATCAATTTAGTGTATTCGATATTTTGCTATTATTGGCCAAATAATGCCTATGCATGAATATATACTGGTCCATTAACCTTGGCCTACTGCCATTCATTCCTTCCTTCTCCTTATCTCTCTCTCTCTCTCTTCCTTCCTCTATACGCTCGACTCTCTCTCTCCCTTCACTCACTCTCTTGACTCCCCTTAGTTGCCATATGCCGCCACCTTCGTCACCAGTCTCCTCACTCGATGCCCCTACGTCGCCAGCATGCCACCCCTCCACTGGCACCCTAGGTTGATGAGCCACTGGGCCCCTGATAAGATGGTGCCCATCCCGCCTATCTCTGACCGAATCTGCCCACGGCGGCGGTAGATCTCGTCGTCGGCCGTGGGATCCGAACCCCAATGCTACCCCTCGCTATTTGCCCCCATTTCCCCTTTTTTTCCTTTCCTTTTCTTTGATTTATTTCTGATTTTTGGATTTTTGCTATTTGATTTCCTTGTGATTTGTGTGGGTGAGTTTGTGCGTAAGGTTGGTGTGCCGTAATGAGGCTTAGGACCTCCTCATGTGCTGAGGAGCATGCTGGGGTCACCGGTACATGCAGGTGGTCAACTTCAATGGGGTCATCACTACCGTGAGCCAGCAACGCTGTAGCTCATGCGTGTCGCGGCTCTAGCCAGCTCAGTATGCTCCTAATCTCTCAATTCCTCTCATCAACTTATTTGTGATGCTTAACTGTGGTCCTAAACTGGTGATGTGGATTTGGATGGAGTTCTAGAAATGGAAAGCATGTGGGGTACCTTGGTCGAGTTAGGCTCGATTTAGTGCTGGCCTCGTGTTCCCTTTCCCATGTGCTCACCCCGAGTGGTTCTGGCCTCCTCTTGGTTCTGGCCCTCTTGGTGGTCCCGTGCTCCTTCCTTGATCCAGTCGCGGTGAGTTTCACCTTCTCCTCCTCTCAACCCTCGACTCCGATTGGGTGGATTTAGGGAAAATGTGGGTGGGGATGGAGGCAACGGCAAGCTGGGTTTTGCCTCCTTTCCTCTATGCTTGTTGTGGATTGGGATGTATTCTCTCTCTCTCCCTGTTGGTATCTCACTGGTCCTTATCCTTTCTACTTGTGCAATGCATTGTCTAGCGGTGAAAACCTAGCTGCCAATGGTGTGTTGTGTACTCTAGTAAATTATTTTAACTAAGATTGGCTGGGGTGGAAAAGTGTTCTATGTTTTGCTCAGAATTGATTCAGGCCTATTTCACACCGAATGATGAAACCCAATGGCTGCAAGAGGTGCTGACTGGTCTCGAACGGTCTAATATCTTGATGAGCGATTTGCCCATTTATATTATTCCAAAAAGGTTTTGACGGAAATCTTCTTTCCCTATCCATCTAGTTCATTTTCCCTTTTCTAGTAGCAGTCTCTTCCTACAGGTACTTAGTTCTGCTTGATGATTACAAATGATAACGCTATTACTATTTGTAATGCATTGTAATTAGTGAATAGTGATGTATTCCTATTTGAACATCAGTATTTTGCAGATTTGTAACTCATTAAGTGATGTATATTACATTTAAACATGTAGTAATTACAGTGGGTTGTATATACATTAATTACTCAATCACACACATATGCGCACACACACATATACATATATACATATACATATACATACATATATACATATACATATATACATATATACATACATATACATATATATATATATATATACATTTATATATTGTTCTGGACATTTTCTTGTGGCTCTGTAGTGTATGATAATACTTTATTATTGTGAGTTCAGCTAGTGATCACTGTTAATTAAGTTACTAAGAATGCAGGTCAATTCAAACCATGACATAGTGTTCACCATATATGAGGGCGTTCGTATTGGTTTTTATGAATTGATTTTGGTTGTGACTGATGGCTTTTGACTGAAAATAAATAGTAGTGGCTAAAAGAAGTGACTTTAAAAAGAAGTACACTAGCGGTAGAGAAAGTGAGGGAGAGATGCATGCGTATGACAGGAGCTAGAGAAGTAGAGTGTGTTATACACCCGTGACCCACTGCCTTATCCTTGGAGTGTGACGGTAGCGAGAGGAGTGAAGAAGCCATTTCAAGAAAGCAGATGTTTGCATTAATTCACTGGCGGATCCAGAAATTTAGGAATGGGTATTCGAAGTTACCTTTTGCGTCGAGGTGGAAGCAACCTTTTGCGTCTTTCCAACTCTCTCCTAAAAAGATTTTAAATTTGCAGATTTCTTCATTTTTCAAAGCTCAAAGATCTACAAAATCAAACATATAGATATACCAAAGATCATATTAACAAACGACATATTGAATCCCTCATTTTTATGCGCCTAAAACTGCAACAAGAAAAGGCAACAAACATTTTCAAGTTCAGCATCAAAAGGAAACTCACTAGCATTTTTCATTCAAACATATGTATAAGTAGAATTTCAAGTTCCAACATTTTACCAGCCACCAACAGTCTAGACAAAGTGACAGACACATGGATTACCAGAATAGTTATTATAAGGTGAATGAATGGTCCATATATCCAACTCGATGAATTGTAACATAGTCACATACACATGCAAGATATCATTACCTTTTGCACCTTTTAAATCACCAACCAGACACAAAACAGAATTAATCACCTTTTAATTTGAGTCCAGAAATTATCAAAACATACATAAAACATATTGAACATGCGTTCCACACTGAAAGAATTAAAATAAATTTTGCCCAACAGGAGGATTCATGGTGACTGGTTGGGCATAGTCATCGAGTTTTGGAGCATCAAAGGACCTCAAGTTGTTCACATGTCATCTACATGAAAAATTCTCAGATTTAGGGAGCACAGAAGTGTGTGTTCTTATGTCTAAGTCAACAGAAGGCTGTAAATGAGAAATATGTTGTCAATTCACAATTGCATAACCATATTGGACTACTGCAGAAACTGAGATTCTGAGAAACATATTGGCCAATTCACAATTGCATAACCAAATGTCCATAATCCATTACTGCATTTCCAAGTATTGCCATATACTCATATACACAAATATTGCCATATACTCATATACACAGATGACATGACAGCCGACAGGATCACAGGATAAAGGAGCTAATCAGCTAAGGAACTAAGGAAGCACCTCGACGATTCAGCCATCAGATTCAGACAACAGTGACCTCTGGGCAAACATTCCTAACAAAAAGTCGGACAGCGAGCGGAGTCACAGAGGTCGGAGACTCGGAGGGAGATGAGCTGACAGTGCGCTGTGGCGGTGCGGTTGCTGCCGATTGCCGGACCCGGACTGAGCCTAAGGAAGGAGCGGCAGGGCACTGAGGAGCGAGCAGGCAGCCTGCCGCCAGCCTCCCAGCGCGCCAGCCGCCGGCGCCCGGGCACCGGATCTGTCGACTCGAGATGAGGAGGAGAGGAACCGAAGACAGCGAGAAATCAGCGAGAGTTAGGGCGTGAGGACTGAGGAAAGTCAACTCGAGACGGCGTCGCGGTGATAAATCAGCGCAAGACGCGAGTGGGCCACTGGGCCGTTTGGGTGTGGGAGGCCGGAGGCGCACCGCGAACTGGGCCGTTCGGATTTCAGTCGGCCCGAGCTCTTTTTTTACATCAAATTCTGTAATTTAAACCCAATTACTTATATATATATATATATATATATATATACACACACACACACACACACACACACACACACCTAATATATAGCAGACTTTTGTAAAAAAATTTGGGTACTCAGCTGAATACCCATGAATTACTGTAGATCCGCCCATGCATTAATTTTTGGCTTTTTTAAATAGAAATCAGAAAAGGCTAATACAAACACTACCCGTATAGTATGCACGTTCATAGTACCCATATATGTATCGGATTCACGTTCATAGTACCCATATATGTATCAGATTCATCAGTGTCACTATATTGGCCGGACCACATACATATGCATGGATCCATCGCGGATAGTATACTTCCAACTACGGCGACGCGTGCACTATCTTTAAGGCCGCTCGGCTTGGATTACTCCGCACGAAATGCTAAAGTTGCAGGCAAGTCCAAATCCGAACGAGTGGAGTACTTTTTAAGCTACGGCTGAGCAAAACAATACAAAACTTAGCATTCCTTTTGCTCCGCTTTTCCGATCCATCTCCAGGTTTACCCTGCTAATTAAT
Source organism: Dendrocalamus latiflorus (assembly GCA_017311315.1). Classification (NCBI taxonomy): domain Eukaryota; kingdom Viridiplantae; phylum Streptophyta; class Magnoliopsida; order Poales; family Poaceae; genus Dendrocalamus; species Dendrocalamus latiflorus. The sequence continues at coordinate 23,654,382 of CM029639.1, read as the reverse complement.
ACAAGACGCTTCCATATAACCCGAACGCAACGACAGGAGCAAGGTCATTCCAAAAGCATTTCACTTTCACGCGAATGTTCTTGTTCATAGAAATAATTTTTAAAACATTTTCTTCCCTTCTTATTGTTGCTGCTCTATCTGCTAAGTTCCAGTACTAGAGTCTAATGTAATTTATGTAAGAAATTAAAATGTTTGGTTACCATACATCTATCTATTTTCGTTCCAACAATTCAAGCGGATGCCTAATGTAACAATAAGAAGGGAAGAAAATGTAAAGCAGACCTACACACTTATAGCATCCCACTTATATTATCGTCATCACTTCGCATAAAAAGGTTAATCCGAAAATATTATGTTTGGGCTCGGCAAATATTATACACTACTACAACTAATTTTAAATAACCAATATGAGACTAATCCTACCACACTACTACAAACCTACAGGCCATCACATTAACGATCAAGGTATTACACCAAACCAGTTAAAGTTCCTACAATTGTCATCTCCCAACTCAGATCCCACTTCAACCCTCTAAAGTCAACCTAGCACCTTAAAAAAATTCAAAACATACTTATTTTTCTAAATAAAAAATGTATATCATGTGTTGCTCAATTGCTTGCGTCTGAATATCATGGTACCGATGAAAGTACCATGTAATAATCAACTACATTCAACACATTACCTCACAAGTCAAATGTGAGTAGTACTATATAAAAGAGAAGGAATTTTCAAGCAATTCACGACTCGGGGGAAGGCATGGCGTATTTTTGCTGCCCTTTATTCGCCCCTCTTTACTATGTTACTAGGTAGGATTAATTAAAAAAGGAACATGTGAATTTCCGGGCACATGCATCATCAGGTCAGCAAAGATAAATGAATAAACAACATTCTTCCAGCTTGCTTATCGTGTTAGGATGCAGTTAGGTGGGGAAAGAAGAGGAGCGAATAAAGGGCAGGAAAAAGACGCCATGCCTTCCCCCCTGAGTCGTTAATTGCTTGAAAATTCCTTCTCTTTTATATAGTACTACTCGTAATACTCACCTGTGACTTGTGAGGTAATGTGTTGAATGTAGTTAATTATTCACATGGTACTTTCATCGGTACCATGATATTCAGACGCAAGCAATTGTGCAACACATGATATATATATACACACACACACAGACGAAGCACGTCACTGATTGGCGCCGTCGTGGTCTGATTCCTCCCCACCGAAGCACCCTCGGAGCACCATGATGCCATTCCCCTCCTTGGCCGGACCTCTCGCCGCTCGAGCGGAGCTCGCACCGCGCGCCTCCCCTGCCCGTCGTCGTCTCACGCAACCGGACCACCATCGCCACTCTCACGGTACGCCGACCCCTGAGGTAGCCTCCTAACCTGACTAACATGCTCCCCTAGCCCGCAATCGGACTCTAATGTCATACACTGCCGCGCCCGCATTTCCCCTATTCCACCGCAGCCCACGGGAGCCGTCGGCTGATGCTCCGGCCAAATTGGCTGGTGAGGCTTCGCCTACGGGTAGGCGAGGGCGTGAGCAACTCATTTTGCAGATGCACATGTCCGGTCGCCGCTTCCTCCGCCGGTGGCGAGCTCGCCGTGCGCCGGTAGGAGGAAGAAGTTGTTGTAGCTAAGCGATTAATTACGGTTAAGACAGAGTTAATGCTAATGATGGTAATTAATACTAATGATGAGTAGTTAAAACAATGGCTCACTGACCTGTGGACCTACCCTTTTAATTAAATAGTCGCTGGTCCCACCTGTCATAGGCATAGAGGAGAGAAAATAAAAATAAAAGAAAAATTAAAAATCTGCTATGGGCTCCACCTATCATATTCTACTTATTTTTCGGATTTATTCAAATTGAGAACTTTAAAAAGGCATAATTTATTCATCTTAACTCCAAATTGAGTGAAACAAATTTTTAAATTCATCTAAAATCAATATCTATCAAATGGAACTAAAATCATGAAATTTTGAGTTCATTTGATTGTTTTGTGAGAATTTATTTGGTTTACTGATTTTTATCTGAATTTTCGCGCAACGTAAAAATAGCGTACGAGGCCCAAGAGGAAGAGGCTGAGGCTGAAGTAACTCTCAATGACCAAGACTAAGTCAACTGTGACCAAGACGAGTCAATACTTTGATCATATTGAACCAACCTTTTTTGCAAGTTATTTTCGTATTAAATTATCAAATTGTATGCAATTATTTTATGTGCAAATGTATATTTGATTTTAAGCTTCTAGTTATATACCATTGAATGAACTTGTTAGTATTACACTCATTTGGAACATTTGAATATCTAAGCCTTGTCACCCTAGGAAAATTTATAGTGGCAACCTTTCAAAAATAAGTCTACAGTTATTCGCTATGCTCAGTACTGCTTAGATACTCGGGGGCACCAAAATGCCTCAAGCATCACTTTTAATCATGAGACACTGGTTTGGGAGGTCATGGTGAAAATGGCTAGTATATTTTGACACGGATATTTTATGCTTCTAAAAATCCCAACTTGCTTGAATATCTGGGCAAATGGTTCAGGGGTGTGGTGCAGTGGTGCACGAGAGTGTGCTTAGTGGTAGAACCACCCAAATAACCCTAAGGACTGAATCTTGTGATGACCTCCCAGTGGTACACGAGAGTGTGGTTAGTGGTGCACGAAATTGTAGGCAGGGCTAACTAATTTGTGTTACCCTAGCGTGGTTACGTGAAGGTGTGAACATGTGCAAAGGGAAGGATGTTCTCATCCCGCCTCTGCTCGTGATAGCTCAAGAGGGACCCTTCTCGAGGGATGGTCGCATCCTACAGAAGATAGACCTTAGTGGGCATAACCATATTAGGATGATGCATTGTAATAGCCTTGTGATAATCTACTCAACCGCATGACTAAGGAATCGTGTGGAGCAACGAGCGGATCATCTCTTGTGGGTAAAGTGTACAAACTCTGCAGAGTGAAAACTATTCGAATAGTTATGCCCACGGTCAAGGGCGAACATAGGAACTTAACTAGATATAGTTCTATTCCAAAAACTTTGTGGGTGTAAAAGTAAAAAGTAAAAGTGGGGGCCGGAGAAAGGCCCTGATTTGTGTTGTCCTGGGTGTCGTCCTAGTGATAAGGTAAGTGGTTATAATGCTGAAAGGTGGATGGGATCTGGATCGCTGTTATTATTGCACTCTTTCATACATTTATAAAAATTCTGTTTTAGTTAAAACTGCTAGGTCTTAGGAAATTTCTAAGTACCCTATTTTAAAAGCAATTGATGGCGAATAAAATAACCTGAGCCTTTCCTTGATAAGCCATGCATGTTATTTATTGCATTCTATGTATTGGCTCACGTAGCACGGTGGATTTGTGCTCACCCTCACATTATCAACATTAGAAACAGGGACTCAAGACCACTATGCCTATGAGGACACCCCTGCCTCAGGTGGAGGAGCCAACGAAGAAAATTAGGACGACATCCGCAAGTCAGTTCCTAGAATGGCTATCAAACAGAGCTGGTATCAGAGCATACAACTGTAGGGTAAAGACCTTAGGATGGCTACTAGATAGGGCCCTAGGACTAAAATTGTGAAACTAATAAAAAGAAATTTCTAAAAATATAGCGTATTACTTCCTTTCTTACCCTTCCTATATCTAATATTATCCTCCTTTCTTTGGTACTTTTGAAAAAGATACTGACACTAGTGTTTTAACTTACAGATGTTGGGAGGAGGAGCTAATGGCCAGTGGGACTACTTTGCCCATGGATAGCATGAGGGTGAATTTGCCAGCATCTTATGCAAGCTACTGCACTACTTGGGCTATAAGGACCAGCCCATATACCGGGGGCGTAAGACCACTGAGGGAGCAAGGGAGTCTTGGGACATGGAGGTCTTCATCTATGCCCTAGACGAACAAGAGCCACCCCATGTATTCCAGAGTACGCATAAGAGGAGCACCACCATGACTGCACTTCAGGATGCTGCTCAGTTGTGCGACATACACGAACCTGCACTACTGAAGTCTCCCTTAGGGCTGTAAAAAAAGCTCGAAGCTCGCGAGCTACTCGAGTTCGGCTCGTTCTAGGCTCGGTTCGAGCTCGGTTCGAGCTTTAAACGAGCCGAACTCGAGCTTGATCTCGAGCTCGCGAGCTTTACCGAGCCGAGCTCGAATAGTTCGCGAGCCCCGATTCGAGCTCAAATAGTAATACATATTAATTCTTACCGAGCTTACTCGAGCCGAACTCGAGCTCGAGCTTTTCTTATTGTTAAACATTAGTGTATATTTGAATTATTTTGACTGTTATCGAGCTTACTAGAGCCGAGCTCGAGCTTAAAATTTTTTTATTATTGAAAAATAATGCATAATAAATTATTTTAATTGTTACCGAGCTTCCACGAGCCGAACTCGAGCCTACTCGAGCTTAGGCCGAGCCGAGCTCGAGCCCAGGTCTAGGCTCGGACCTCAACTCGAGCTCGGCTCGAGCTCGGCTCGAGCTTCTACCGAGCTCGAGCCTGGAAGGCCAAGCTCGCTCGAGCTCGGCTCGTTTACAGCCCTAGTCTCCCTTCCTCTACTACGTGTCTCAAGTAGTAGAGGAAGGCAGTGGCAATCGCTGTTGCTTTCAATCATTGGACTACAACCCCTCTTGCCCCGGAGCTAGTTTCATAAAGGAGTAGATAGTTTAGCATAGTGCTTGCTAGGTGTTGTATGAAGATAGCAAGCACTAACTCCCTGTAATAGTAGGAAGCTATGTGAGTCCACTAGTACAGTAGTCGTGAGTAATTAAGAACTCTAGTGTGGTATGTAACTGTGAAGCTCAGTTTAGCCTGAGGGCCATATGTACTAGTAGACTACTTGTCACTTCTGCACATGAAATATACATGGCGCTGCACAAATTTTGTGAAAAAAGAATGATGGGATGACTATAGTTCATATATATGATGTACAAATATTTTTCAACCAATCTACATGTGGGAGTGATGGAGAATGGGAATAATATTAGGGAGAAAAGCAACTAAAACATTTTTTTAATTAAAAGTTGTATGCCCATTGTTTCCCAAAGAAAATATTAGGTGTGTCTTTATTGACTATTGCTAACATATTTATGTAGTTACATGGTTATATCTGCTAGTGATATTCCCCAGAGGCGATCATAGAGATGTTATTTTATCCATTGAATAAATATCTTTCATATTGATCAACAAGTATGTGACTTGTTTATAGAACTCTTTATTCTTGTTTTAATGTTATTCTAAATTATTTGTGATTTTATATCATTATGTGGGACAATTATGATTTATAGACCAGTATATGTATTGATTGATGATCATGTTTCACAAATTATCGATATAGGGACACTACTACAGAACAAGCTATATTAGACGACCCATCACAGATAGTTAATCAAAACTATCAGTATTAAGTGCAATCACAGACGGTTTTAATACAAACCATCTGTGAAGAGAAATACCATAGATGATTCATGGTGAAAATCGTCTGTGAAGTATGGTTCTTACAAAACAACTGTCTATGATATTGCCAAATATCACAGACAGTTTTTTATTTAAACCGTCTGTGATACTTCAGAGATGATTTGTATTAAAAACCATATGTGATATTACCTCATCACAAACAGTTTGTATTAAAAACCGTCTATGATATTTTGCCGCCCCCTCTATTCAAACATTCAAATTGAAGCATCGTGACCTCTCGGTTTCGCTCCCCAAATGCCCTTATATATGCCTCCCCACACGCCTCCTCCAAACACACTCCAAACCAATCCATCTACTAGCTCCCCCAAGCCGCTAATCGAAGCGCCAGCCGCCTCCCCCGAGTTCCTCCGCGTCTAGTTGTGATGCCACGGTTCACTACACAAGACACTCTTGTCGTAAGAGTGCCTTCTGTAGTGTCACTGTCGTGACACAACGATGACGCTGCTGCCTTTTTTCCTTCATCGGCGCCAGTACTTTATTCATACCCTCATCCGATCCCCTCCCTTCTCTTCCTTGATGCTTAGATAGATATGATGCATGTGAAAATTATTTATTGATACCTTAGTTCTTGCATGTGATGCTTGGATGGATATGGCTAGGATGATCTTGTTATCAAAAATAGGCCTCCTTTTGGTTCATCTTCGTTATTTGATTGCGCTGTTTTATAGCACAATTGGCGCAAACAATGCAATTAAAGAATGTTGATGAACTGAAGGAGGTCTATTTTTGAGTTCGGTCAAAACTTATCATAGATTATTCTATTTAGGAATCATTTGTAATAGTATAATATCACAGATGGTTTGTAGTAAGAACCGTCCGTGATAATATACTATCACAGACGGTTTATAATAAGAATTGTCTATAATAATCATTATCACAGATGGTTCTATTTAAGAACCGACTGTGATAATTGTATCATAGACGGTTCGAAAATAGTCTGTAATGTACTTAGGGTATTACAGACCCATAAGCACAGACGGTTCAAAGCCCATCTGCGATGACGTTTTCGAACTGTTTGTGATGAGCTTTTCTGTAGTAGTGGGATATCAAATAAATAATATGGACATATGTTAGAAAACATAATGTTGGGTTAACCTACCATGAGACACTAGGAATTGTTATATTCTTAAGAATTATCAGTTGGTCTCATACATAGTATATGTCTTGCACCTGAGATTGTCATAATTTCTTACATGTATAACAGTTTATTTATAGATTGTCAAATACTACTCTATAATTGGTGATTATAAAGGTATCTTTCGGGTTTACTATGAGATATGCGAAGGAATGTGGGCGATCGAGATGGAATTTGTCTCTCCTATATAACGGGAGAGATGTCTGGATCCCTCGATGTGGTTAGATTAAGAAAGTGTATGGTCATACCAAATGTGATTGAGGAGTCAATCACAACTGAGTAATCCACTACAGATTCAAGTGAAGGATCGAGCTATCATAAGATGGCACGTTTCTCATATTGAGTTCAATCTGGTATCGTGAGGCAAAAGAATTGATATATAAGTACTCTATATGTTCATCTAATATGATCTTTATGTATACTTGAGAGTCGTTACGTCCTGCTACGGACCGCTACCGACTTATCAACTGGAAAAGAGTTTTCGGCCCATGGCCAAATATACATGAACCTACAGAGTCACACACTTAACAAGTTGAAACGATAAGTGTCCGAATGATAGACTCCGAGTGGGATACAATCTTTACTTGTAATTGGATCCTGTCGGAGGCTCTCCGAGTGGGATATGATCTCTACTCGTATTTGATAAAGATCTAGATAGAGGTTTTTCGAGTTGAATACAATATCTGATCGTATCGGATAAGGATACGGTTAGAGACTATATAAAGAGAGGCGCGGGGACCGAGGGAGGTATCCCAATACACACCCATTGAAACTCTAGCTGCCACCTCTCATAACCCCTGCCACGCACGCTGGTGCTAGTACACCAATGCACGGCGTTCTATCCCTGGATGTGTGGACTTTGGTAGAGACGCTGCTGTGACTGCAGCGCTGATCGGGACAATTACGAGGAGGAAACGATTAGCTCGGGGATGATCGACTACTTCCACTACACTGATGTGTGCTTCATTGAATCTGCTGCCTTAACTCTACTTCCGTTGTACTGCGCGTCTATTGGTAATAATCTATGATCTCTTACTCGTATGGTTTACTGGTTTACGCGGTAGAAATTTTTAATCTACGCTAGTGTAGTCTATCTGTATCCTAACAATATCTTATTGGCCACTAAAGAGCTATAATTTTGTGTTCGACAGTCGTCGGGGCTATGGTATATATAACTTTTTATAAGCATCCATATATTTAGTACATAACTAAACGCCACACGTGTGTGACAAATTCATAGATTTAGAAACAGAAGAGGAAACATTCAAGCCATTACTAATTTGTGTGGTAACACTTTAATTTTTTTAAAGATCTCCAAGACTTTAGATTTCGATTTGAACCAGCTAATAGAAGGCCGTACAACCAAATCCAAATGGTTTAAGATTGTGAATTTTACACGGAATGGTAGAATCAAATATCGCGAGCAATTTTTTATATAAAATATACTTAGTAATGTACTTTGAACGAATTAACTCATAAGATAAGACCAAAAACAATATGGTTTATAAGATGTGGCTTCTGTTTTTTTACTGTAGTGGTTGAAAATGCATTGTAACATCTGTTAGTTTTTTCTAAGTAATTAAAAATAAAAAATATGAAAAATTTATATCATCAGGAACAATATAAAGAAATAAGAAAAAAGCAAAAAAACCAAATAAAAACAAAATTAAGAAGTCAGTTGGTAAAACCGTTTAGAGCCGTTCATTTTTGCATTGAGTTTAAGGTCGTCACCAAACTTGTGCGCCAAGAACCTCATCTCATTTGGCGTTTCAGGTGACTATCGTTGGACCTTCTATTTTTAGCCATGACCATAGCTAAACGTGCTCCTCAAAACGAGCATTACATGGCTGTTTCTGTCGAAATTGCTAAGCTGACCATCGATTTTAGGAAAACAATTCAACCACTGCGCAGTCTACTTCATATAGTTCGGTATAGCTCAAGCACGCTCCATCTTGTAGCACAGACGTTTGAATGCTCAGCTGCCAATACAAAAAAAAAAAAGCAAAGCTAGCGGTCAATGTTGAACACAGAATTAAATTGACATATGGACTTCTTTTCAAATGAATTAACAAGCATAAACTAAAATACAAGCACTACAATCAAGACTGAAAAATTACACCGAACGGAGCAAACAAGAAACTGAGTAGGACTTTTTTTTGCTGAAAAGGCAAATATTAAAGTTTTATTCAAGAAAAGGACGCAATTAAAAGTAAAAGTAGTCTAATCTAAAATTCTAATCTTATCCAACCAAGTGGGGAGGGAACCATCTGAAAGTCTAATCAAAAGTAAAAGTATTCTAATCTAAAATTCTAATTTAATCTAATATTCTAATCTCGAAGCGAGCAACTCAGCCCGTTCAATGTCTTGGTCTTGTACTTTTGGATTTTTGACTTTTGACTTCTTCAAAAATTGAAATAAATAAGATAATTTATTAAAACAATTTTCTAAACAGCGTTTCGAATTTAAAATATATGTACTATTTATATCAATACCTTCATATCTACTATTATTTAAAAATATAGGCAGAAACAGTTTTTAATGCCCCTCCAACACATGTCACTGACGTGTAGGCCCAATACACCTATATCTCACTGACAGGTCAAACCGTGTTTGCGTGGGCCGGTGTGTCAGTGGGTGAGTAGGAACAGCCGCGGCCGTCCCTGGTGTCGCGGTCCCGTGCTCCGACTTGCGATCACCGGGCGTCACCGCGGGGCGGGGTATAAAAGGCGGCGCCCGGCCTCGTCTACCCTTCGGTTTTGGTAGTTGCTGCCCCCTGCGCCTTGGCCTCTGCTTCGTCTCACCACCCTCACCACCACCTCGCCGGGAGCTCTTCGCCGGAGCCAGGTTCCGGCGAACTCCGGCGAGCCCTCTCGGAGGCGGAGCGGGAGGAGGCGGGAATGGGGGGCAGCGGCCGGAGGGGGCCCGTCGTCGCTGCTACTGCCGCTGTTCCGTCTCTCTAGGGTTAGGTAGGTGTTGTAGCTTTCTCCATTTTTCCCACCCCCTCCCTCTCGCCGCGTGCGGAGGTCCTACTCCCCGCCGTTGCATTGGGCTACGGGGGCTCGGTTTGGGCTGCGTGATCCCGCCGTCTTCGACCTCGGGGAGGGGGCGGTCGCGGGGCATGGGGGCATCTGTTCCGCCTGGCTCCGAAGCTTGCGAATTCGTGGGGAGTTTTTGGCTCTGAAGAGGAGGTGGCCGCAGGCGCCGATCTGGTGAGGGCTTGCTCGTTTTGTGCTGTTTTTGTGTTTGGTTTTGCTCGGAGGATGTTTGAATTGTGGGGACATTGGTTGCTTGTTGTGATCTGAGCTTGACTTTTGGGGGAATTTGGCTTGGGCTCTGCGGAATTATAGTTTTATTTTGGTTGTTTCTTTGATCACAAGATACTTACGTCTTTGGAGCTTGTGGAGCCCGAGGCGCATTATGTCCACATCTTCTGCGCTGTTTTATTGGGAAATTAAACATTTTGCGCTCAAGTTCGTGGGATTCCCACTCGGATTTGTCAAATCTGGCGGTCCTGATTCGAAAGTTTGGACTTTGGAAGCTTGCAAGGTCAAAATTCCACATTTTTCTGCTGCCCCTTGGCTCGGTTGTTGTGTAGTCCGAATTTCTGTGCACGGAATTGCCCTGATTGTTCATTCTTGCCCCCTAAAGATGCATCATTTCTGCAAAATTTCACCAATTTTATTTTGATCCAATAGAATTGAGCTACGAGAGGTGTTGACAGGTCTTGTGTGTCTAACACGTTCTACGGTTGGGTGCCTGCAGGATGCCATCTCAGGTCATGGATCAGAGGCACCAGCTGTCCCAGTGCAGCCATCCCACCGTGGCCGCGTCCTCCTTCACTGAGGAGCTTCCCCTCCCCAGAGAGGTAATCCTCCACAATTGCAGAATTATTGCTCCAGTTCTTGCTTCAAAAAGTTTTGCTTGCTATTTTCGTTTCGTTTATGCTATGGCTAATGATGAACTGTTTGAGTTCTTCAGGTTGGATAAATATTATTTGTTGTGTCTTTCTTGGTGACCATATTATGATTCATGACTATGGCCTACGCTAATTGTTCTCATCATGTTCATCTATCTTTGCAGAGGCAAGTTGGACTTTGGAAGCCGGAGTCCTTGCCTCATCACATGGGTGAGTGCTGAGTTGATTTAATTCACGTGAATGAGTTTGCTGTTTTACATTTCTGTATTAGGATGCCTTGTAGCCGTAAGATTTTCACATTGTTGGGGCATGTAAGGAGTCACATTTTTTAATGCGTGACAAGCAAAACCTAAGGATTGGAAAGTTTTCCTTGTAGTTTAAGGTAATTTTTTTTCTATATGCGATTGACTGCTGCGAGTTTTTTTCCTTTTGATTACATTTTTTTCTTGGTGCTTATGTACTATCTAGTCTTCATTATCATGATGGTTGGTGCATTTTGTGGTGTTCATTATCATTACGACGTCTTCTCAAAACTGGATGGGTTTCCATTATTTTCAGGAAGCAAGTCAGTTGCATCTTCTCCACTTGAAAACCCTCAACCTATTGGGACAAAGACTGCGGGTCGACTAGAGCTTCTACAACCATATGACCTAAGGGACCAGAAAATTGCATTTAGCCTTGAGCACAAGCTGTTCGGTCAAGAGAGGCATGCTAACTTGCCACCATCTCCTTGGAGACCTGATCAAGACCCTATCTGCCAATCTGATTCATCTTTAAAGGTGGCAACATTTTTTCCTGATGGGAGAAGGAATAATCCAAATGGGGCCTACAACGAGAATGGGCTTTTCTCGAGCTCCCTATCGGACATTTTTGACAAGAAATGTGAGCCATTTTTCTTTATTATTTGCATTTACTTCATTTGGTTAATTGAAGATAGCCATGAGATGACATAATTCAGCACGTTTACTATAAGTGGAGTGGATATTTCTTAAGGTCGTGGTTCATTGCTTCCTTCATATGCACATGATTGTTCCCTTGAATGAAGAGAAGTATAAAAGTACAAGAAAGAACATATGCGAATATGAAAGGGTAAAAAAATCATCTGACTTTCTCTTCTTGTTTTTGTAAGAATCTTGCTTCCTTTATCTCCTGTTCCTTTCCAGTGGCCAAAAGAATCGACTCACTTCAGTTTGGTATCGTTGTTCTGTCTGTTATTCTCGCACTTGCTTGTGCAACTGTGCAAGAACAAAACAGTAACACTCGTTCAAACATTTTTCTACTGCAATATATTATTTCTATTTGTTGCTCATTATCTGGTTTAATTTGTAACTGTGCAGTGAGATTGACATCCAATAATGTTCCTGTCGATCAGCCAATTGAAAAAATTGATCTAAACCACGCCGATGATGAACCTTTCGAGTTGACTGAGGAGATCGAGGCCCAAATAATTGGGAACCTGCTTCCTGATGATGATGATCTATTATCAGGTGTTCTTGATGAAGTTGGGTACACAGCCCATGCTAACAGGGATGATGTTGATGATGATATATTCTACACTGGAGGCGGGATGGAACTGGAAACTGATGAAAATAAAAAAATGCAAGAACTTAATGGTGGAGCTAACGATGGACTTGGGTTTTTAAATGGCGCATTGAATGGTGAACACCCATATGGGGAACACCCTTCCAGAACCCTTTTTGTTCGAAACATTAATAGCAATGTTGAGGACTCTGAATTAAAGCTCCTATTTGAGGTATGATACCTTTTCCATCTTCCTGCTCAATTCATTATTCTGCTACAGCAGATTTGATTTCTCAAAGCTGTTTATTCTTTCCTGGCAGCATTATGGAGACATCTGCACCCTTTACACTGCCTGTAAACATCGTGGTTTTGTGATGATATCGTACTATGATATAAGGTCAGCACGAAATGCCATGATGACACTTCAAGACAAGCCACTCAGACATAGGAAACTTGACATACATTACTCCATTCCGAAGGTAACCATCACTTGATCAATTGTAATTCAACCTAAAATGCTATCTCTTTGTTTCCCTGGCTTGGTTTTAGGCTACATGATTTTGGCCTTAACACCTAAAATGCTAATAAATATGGTGCTAGCAGTTTTCTGTTTTGTTTCTCAAGTTCTTAAACTGTAGGGCTGCTCATGCATATGTGCAAAAGCTGAGCATAAAGTTCACATGCTAATTGTCACTTTTTTCCATAGGGCAATCCTTTGGAGAAGGATATTAACCAGGGAATTCTTGTAGTGTTTAATGTTGACCCATCTATAACAAATGATGATCTCCATCAGATATTTGGTGATTATGGTGAAATCAAGGAGGTACGATCTTACATTAACTAACTACTATTATAACTAGGACTATAACACATGTGAATATTTTTATTGCAGATTCAGGATACTCCACAAAAGGGTCATCACAAAATAATAGAATTTTTTGATGTCAGAGCAGCTGAAGCCGCACTATGTGCTTTAAACAGGAACGATATTGCAGGCAAGAAAATAAAATTAGATACCAGGCATCTGGGTGGTACTAGACGGTATGTCACTTGACCTGTCATACATGATGCTCCTTCTATTATTTTATTGTTAATACTTTCTTCATTTCTTTTAAGATATATATTTGCCATATTCAATCATTGATCATATTTGGAGTGAACCTTTTATTTATAAGCCCAGTGGTTCACTAATCACCGGTATGGTAGGATGTTAGGCATTAACAACCAATGGCATCACTTTTTGTCTGTATGATGGTACCTTCTAGGAATGTATGCATATTGTAAGACAACTATTTTTTTCATTAACTTAAGTTGGAAAATCTCTTCTTGGAGGTCTAAACATCGCCTTGGTGTTTCAAGTGCAATAGTGCATAGATAAATAATTATTTTAACATTTTTCTGTACAATGAGCTTTTATGAGCAAATTAGTACATGTTTTTTTTGTTATATTCCTTTGTGTTTAAATCCCTAGTTCATATTTTTATGTCCACATTGAATGCAATAGATTGTATAGTATGAATATGTAGTAGTCGTTAAACAATTCAGTAAAATAGCATTTCTTCTTTAATACAGCAATATCTCTTATCCTGATTCTTTCCCATGCCTGTAGCCACTACTTTGACAATGATTTTAATGTTTTTTATAACAGCTTGATGCAGCGTATGTCTCCAGAGTTGGGGCAGGAAAGTGTATGCAAACTGCAGAGTCCAAGCACAAGTAGCCCTTCCATGGCTTCATTTGGTATGCTATTTGTTTATATTCCATCTCATTGTATGTTTTTCAAGTGGTTGCATTTCCTGACTTGGATGTGCATTCTGCAAGGTTCTACTAATTCGGCAACAATCACTTCTACTGGCCTTGAAAATGGGAGTATCCAGGGTATGCATTCTGGAGTTCAGACATCGATGAGCTCATTCAGAGAGGCATCTTTTCTGGGCCTGTCCTCTACCATACCACAAAGTTTATCCTCTCCCATTGGAATTGCGTCTGCCGCAACTCATAGTAATCAGGCTACCCTTGGTGAGCTCAGCCACTCACTTGGTCAGATGAACGGACACATGAATTACAGTTTTCAAGGCATGGGTGCTCTCCATCCTCATTCTCTGCCCAAAGTCAACAATGGAGTAACCAATGGTACTCCTTACAACTTAAACACCATGGCACCAGTTGGCGTTAATAGCAACTCGAGAGCAGCTGAAGCGGTGGACGGTAGACACCCCCATAAAGTGGGTTCTGGTAACCTCAATGGACATTCATTTGATCGTGCTGAAGGAGGTAAATTTGGATATCCTAATCTGCCTTGTGTGCTGATGCTTTTCCTGTCTATTCCACCCCATCTCCCTCTCTCAATTCCATCCTATAAACACATATGATTTAGAAAAATGATAATAAAGCTGTTAGGTTTATCAGGATTGTGAAAGCAATTGTAAGTACAAAGTATTCTGAATCCAGATAAAGTATTATCTGTTATTTAATTATTCCTTGCTTTGGTGTTATTTCACTTGCAGCTCTTGGGTTCTCAAGAACTGGAAGCTGCCCTCTCCGTGGTCACCAGTTAATGTGGAATAATTCAAATAACTTCCATCATCATCCCAATTCTCCTGTGCTGTGGCCAAACCCGGGATCATTTGTAAACAACGTTCCATCTCGTCCCCCTGCACAAATGCATGGAGTACCAAGATCACCATCACACATGCTTGAGAATGTCCATCCCATGCACCATCACCATGTGGGATCTGCACCAGCAATCAATCCTTCACTTTGGGATAGGCGGCATGGTTATGCAGGGGAATTGACAGAAGCACCAAGTTTCCATCCTGGCAGTGTTGGAAGCATGGGATTTCCTGGTAGTCCTCAGCTTCACACACTGGAACTTAATAACATATTTCCTCAAACTGGAGGGAATCGCATGGACCCAACTGTGTCTTCTGCACAGATTGGCACGCCATCTCCTCAGCAGAGGGGCCCTATTTTCCATGGAAGGAATCCTATGGTCCCCCTTCCATCATTTGATTCACCTGGTGAGCGGATGAGGAGCCGAAGAAATGACTCAAGTGCTAATCAGTCTGATAATAAAAGGCAGTATGAGCTTGATATTGAGCGTATTTTGCGTGGTGAAGACTCTCGGACTACACTTATGATAAAGAATATCCCCAACAAGTATGTGTGCGATGCCTCCTAATTTTAGGCTACAGTGTTTGCCAAATGCCTTTTATGTTGTGTCTCTTGTCAATTTTTCCGTTCTGATTGCCTTGGGATCTCAGGTACACCTCAAAGATGCTTTTAGCTGCTATTGATGAAAATCATAAGGGGACTTACGATTTTATTTACCTGCCTATTGACTTCAAGGTGATGTAAATTTATTTCCTTTGCAACAAATGCCTCATATTTGATCAGATGGTAATCGTATGACTAACGGGATCTTGTGTCCTACTTTTCAGAATAAATGCAATGTTGGCTACGCTTTCATCAATATGACCAATCCTCAGTTTATCATTCCATTTTATCAGGTGAGAGATGCTATCAGATTGTCAAGTGCTAGTCAGAAGGCAATAATGACTATTTTGGCTTGTGATTCTACATGCAGCTTGTCAACTTTGAGCATTGTACCATATCCAACATGAAATACCAACAGTGTATCCTGATCCTATTGTTTTCATTTGCAGACTTTCAATGGTAAAAAGTGGGAGAAATTTAACAGTGAGAAGGTAGCATCACTTGCTTATGCCAGAATCCAAGGAAAATCAGCTCTGATTGCTCATTTCCAGAACTCCAGTCTGATGAATGAGGACAAGCGCTGCCGCCCCATACTCTTCCATTCAGATGGTCCTAATGCAGGAGATCAGGTATTTTTTTTTCTTTTTGTTTCTTTACCTTTTATCTTTTGTTTGCTGGATTTAATTGTCCCCTGTTGTGTTATCTTGTTCTCCAACTACATTACTGAATGTTACATGTGACTCTTTTATCTTTTTCTATAACCTTGATAGTAGCTAAACTACACATAGGTTTTTTTTATAAAAATAGAGAGGTAAAACAGCTCCTGACATTTGACGCATGCTGCTGTTTCATGGTAAAGTTATTTTTTGTGGAGAGGTGGTTTCCGTTGTATTTGGATCTACATTTCATCACAACAGGACAATATTATATGGTTATTTTGTTCTGCAGTTTCAAACTACGTACCATGCAGTAAGACCCATTTCACATCTGGGGTAAACATTTTTCACATATCATCAGGCTTGTCAGAGT
The DNA here is from genome assembly GCA_017311315.1 of Dendrocalamus latiflorus. Classification (NCBI taxonomy): domain Eukaryota; kingdom Viridiplantae; phylum Streptophyta; class Magnoliopsida; order Poales; family Poaceae; genus Dendrocalamus; species Dendrocalamus latiflorus. The sequence goes on along the minus strand of CM029639.1, from coordinate 23,638,089 downwards.
GTCGCCATGGCATTACCTAGTTGACATGTCGTCCAGTTGGCCAGCAGTGGACGACAGGGCTGCTCGCCTCGACTGGCAGCGGTCTGGGAGAGAGAGGGGCTCAGATCTGGCCTTTGGGTTACCTGAGAGAGGACGGGGAGAGGGCTCAGGCCTGGGAGAACCTGAGCCGCTGCCGCCGTCAGCCGTTGACCCTCTCTAGCTCGCATCCGCTGCCACCCGCCGCCTGGAGCACATCGTCGCCTCCCTGCCTTCCGCCTTCACCTCACGGTTACTCTTCTCTCCCTCTCCTTTCTTCTCTTGTTCTCCCTCTCCCCTGCTCTTTCCTTTGCTCTGCTGGCCGCTGCTCTGCTCTTGCCACTCGCTTCTCTGCTCTGGCGTCTTGGTGGTATGATTAGGGCACAGGAGGAGGGAGGGGATGACTTAGTTGGGCCTTTGGGCTTTAGTGAGGTTGTGGGCTGAGTGGGTAGTGGCCCATCTGTCATCTATTCTTCCTATTTTCTTTGTTATATGTGCTGATTTGGCCAATATACATCCTCATCTAATCTCCGTCTAGGCAGGTGCCTAGGCGCCTAGACGTCCTGGCACCACGGGGTCGCCATGACTGGCTGGAGCGCCGTGACAACCATGCATGCAATACGATGATCACAATTTCCTACATTACAGCTAAACAAGCACCATTCCTTTTCAGTTCCTTCAGGACTAGGGAAAAAATAGCTTCCTTCAGTTTACTGCATAATTTGTAATCATAATAATATAATATTCTTCTTTGGCCCCAGTGTCTGTTCTACAAGGTTTTCAGAATTTGATCTTTTCTCTGAAAGGTTTCTCATTGCTCTATGGTTCTTGCAAATTACAGTGCTTCTAAGCGTATGATTAATATTCATCTTTCTGTTACATGTTTCAGGAACCATTCCCTATGGGTACAAACATCCGAGCCAGGTCAGGGAGATCACGGACTTCCTCTGGTGAAGAAAACCAAGACATCCCAATGACCGCGGCTAATTGTGACACTTCCAATGGAGCTGACACTTCAGGCCCCACCAAGGACGGCTAATTGTGACACTTCCAATGGAGCTGACACTTCAGGCCCCACCAAGGACTCTTGAGTAACCCAACCACCGATCGCCGGATCACTAACCACAAAGGTCCAAACCACAACTTTTGCAACCCCATTTCCAGTTCCCAGTTTTTTTTCTTTTTTTCCCCCATTTTGGTTTCTTTGGTACGTCCCCGATCTGTATTTACTAAAACGTCCCCGATCTGTATTTACTAACTTCCATGATGCGGGTTACCGAAGGCTTTACTAGATTGCTGCAAAATTTTGTCCCTGATGGGAAACATGGAGAGAGGGTGCTTCCAGTTTCCCCCGAACCTACCAATATGCATATTAACCGAAGGCCGAGAAAGGTGAAAAAGGCGCAGGGAGAGCTTCAAGATTTTGGTCACTGTAAGAATCTATTAACCGCACGTTGTACAGCAGTTTCAAGTAACGGTGCTGAGAGGAGAGCAAAGGAGACATTTACATCAGATTTTAGAGGTGGTGTGTGGAGAGGAAGTTTTGCCTGCATTTTCTTTTGGAACCTTTTCTAGCGTCTTCATCTATGTTCCATTTCGAGTTGAGGGCTCCTCTTAAGTTGTGCGCAGAGGAGTTCGATTTTATCACCGGGACAGGGCGCTTGTGCCCCAGCCCCTGCATTGTCTTCAGAGCACTTTCGCCGTATTTATCAACCTTCGTATGTACATATAATCTCTGTAGTTTTGAGTTTGTCCTCTGTTGTATGGTTGTTTATGGCCTACTCGCTAGGGTATATATCCTCTTGCCCAACTGTGCTATGGGTACGCTGTGTTGAAACCTTTACAGGTGGGCCTTGCTGCAAATTTTTGCACCTGGATTTATATCGTGTTTGTAGCTGGTGTTGAGAATACTGTCCTCGTTCAGGTGCTTAGCCCTCTAAATCTTCATATGCTTAAAGACGTTTCATGCGGCCGATTAAAATTTTTGATGTTTGCGGTTTGGGTCGGGGAGCTCCAAGCCAAGACTACAGCGCAACACCTAGGCGCGACGGGCACGCCCAATGGCCCTAATGGCGAGCCACTGTGGGGGACCCTGCCGTACAAAAATAAATTTAATATCAAAACTAGGCCATTCGACATGTATCAAATATTAAACTGATAAGATAGGTGATAAGGTAGGAACAGATAATGCACTTGATTTTAGTCAAAAAAACCCAGAAAGGTAGGAGTTGATTTGTGCTCTGCTTTAAATGGTTTTGGCTTTTGAGTTTTTCTGTCTTTTGATTTATTTAAGATAGAAGTCATTTATAATGTGTTGGTTTCTAATTTCGATTTTTCTACTTTTGCTTTTCTTCTTTTTTATTTGTATTATCTATGGAGACATAACGATGGTTTTAATTTATCTTATTATCTTTAATTAAATGACTCAGAAAAAATCTAACAACTGCTACAGTATAATTTTAGCGAAAAGGCAATAGAGCCATTGTCGAAAGCCATAAGTTTAAGCTCTTTGGAGCAGCCTCTTAAAGCCGTGAGCCTATTATTATAGCGCTTCCCTTCTTTGTTTTATCTAGAAGGATTGATGTGGTACTAAAACCAATAAGATGGAGGATCGAGCATATGCTCGGATGGTGAGGCTGTTGGCGTGCAACTCGTCCGCGCGCCTTTGCTCAAACCTAGGTTGCCTCATTTTTGGAGGGGGCACTGGTACTCTCTAGTACTGTTCATATGATAGTGCTTCTCAGAGGGCATTTTCATTTGAACAGTACTCTTTACATACCATATGAACAGTGCCCCTCAGAGTACATGCACACGTGGGTACTTTCAGTAGTCTAAGGTTATAAACAGTGCTTTTGATACTGTTTATTTAAACATTATTCTTAGCGCTGTTTATATGAACGCCACTCTGAGTACACGTATACATGGGTACTTTCAGTGATCAAGGCGTGTGTCCAGGTTCTATGAGGTTTTAGGATTTTCACTCTGTCTTGATGTATGCATTAAATGTATCTACATGGGGTGTGAGTGTGTGTGAGATTATGTGTGCACGTGAATACATACATGTTGCGCTCATGATTAAAAAAAACCGACAAGAGGTCTCCTCAACGCGCTGATCGTTATGAGCCAAGAGGCACAGGGGAAGCGAGGACATGGCATGTTTTCAACTCGATTTGGCAAATCTAACCCATAGTGCGAAACGGTTTATTAATATTTAATTTGTTCACATAAATATTTGCTGAATTTAAAAATTATCAGGTACAGCTATAAATCACCAACGTAGCTGGAAAAAATCCACCCGAATATGGAATGGTTTGAACTGGCGATTAATGCTGAGATTGATTTTTGCTCGTCTTCGGGTAGTAGTAGTATTTGGCTAGAACGGCGGCATCAAGTACCCGATTCCATGCGAACATCAAGTCCTGAGACAGGTTTTCAGTCGTTTAATTAAGGAGCTAAATCGCTGTAGGACGGTACACTCCATCCAGCCGCAGCTCTGGTGCACTGCGGTAGGGGTGTCAAACGGAACTGAATTATCTATTTTATCTGACATCTGTACTTAGATGGTAGTGAATGATAGTAAGTAAAAATTATATTTGTATTGTAAAATGAATACAAATTAAGATAGTATATGGATTTTTTTTGTTGAATATGAATATGAATTAATATAGTATCTGAATTTTTTTGTTGAATACGAATATGAATATGATATACAAAATATGCATTGAAACGAATATAAATACGGATAATATCTGAATTCAGTGCACATAATAGCAATAGCTAGCTATTATGTATCTTTTATATTTGACCCTTAAATTAGGCATATTACATATGTATTTTGATCATCTCGACAAGGCCATCGCCGTGGTGAACTTTAATTTGTTTTTTTTATTTTTTTCACATCTCCTAATGTAGCTTTTGCATGCTCTTTTAGCCAAATTTAACATGTATATAATCGATTTATTTGCAATAACTAGAAAACTGGTTAGGGTTAGTGGAAAAATAGCATCAATGATCAATAATTACGTGATAAATCCAAGAAAATGGACATAAATATTACTATAAAACCGGAGTTAACTCATTAAATTTCATTATGTCATAGGATATTCGAATCAGACCGAATTGAATATCAATTCGTATTCGTGTTCGAGTATATTCGAATTCGCATTCGCATTTATTTAAAAATATGAGTACGAATATAGAAAGATCGATATTCAATTCGTATTTGATCCGTTGAAACCTTGTAGGTACCACACGACACGTCACCTACCTAGCCTACCGCGAAGTCGGAGGGGGCTATTTTTGTTACTTCGTGCGCCGGGGGGCTATTTTCTTAGGTTCAGTCCATTGTCCCGATGCACGGCAGACACCAGGCAAGTCGCTGCATTACAAACTCCGGCAAAGCTTCGAGCCGGACACAAACACAAGATAACTGGAGAACATGGACAGTTGATGTGCTACAGTGTTACAACCTCGGTATAGGGCAATTCTGAATTAAAACTTGCTGGAAAGATAGTGCATCAAGCAGTAGCGGTATCCTTTTCTTTTCCTTCCTTCCGAAACAAATGCCTGGGAGGCCAACTGTTGAGACACACAAAAAAGGAAAAGGAAAAACAGAGTAGAGAGACTTGAGTACATCCATGGTGGAACCAAATAATTCTAGGGAGATTATACAGCTGCAAGAACGCTATCAAATACTACTAGTACTACCAGTAGCAAGTGCATGCGAGGCCACCGGGCCGAGCGAATGTGTGGATCACAAGCCGGCATGGTGTGCAGATTCTTACAACCATCACACAAGCTGACAAGCATACAAGAGCTGAAACGAAGAGACATCAGAATTACTGGGAAAGACAACGATCTGATCGATAATGCAGGTGTAAGCTAGCCCGCTCAAGCGTCCCCTGCGCGCATGTCGCCTCTCTTTCTCGCCCTATCTTCCGCCCCCGTCGCACCTGAGCCCCGCCCTCGCCATCCTGAACCGAAGGCTCAGCTAGCTGCCGCTGCATGCATCGCGGCGGCCGGCAGGTGTTGCACAGCACCGCCGACCCCGAGCCGTCCTCTCCTCCATCCTCCTCGCCGTCCTCTCCTCCATCCTCCTCACCATGTCACCGGCACCGCAACAACCCCTCTCTCCCGGCCCACCCCGTGGATGTCCATCGGTTCCCACACGCACAGCAACAACAGTTTCCCTGCGTATAATAATCTGTAGAATGTACTCTGTCGCGTGCGTGATGCTCAACTGTCTCGGTATATATGATGCAAATTTGTGCATGCATGCACCAGTCGAGAGTCGAGAAAATCTTTAGGCAGATTCTGCACTTCGAATTATATAATCAATCATGCAGCGCGAACAAATTAAATTGCCACATGACGAGGTAAACATCACCCGGAACGTATTATAGTACTACGAATAGCATGCATACACATGGCTATATGTCATTAGGGTATGCATAATGATATAGACGACCGTTGTCTATAATACATCTTCATATAATCTATAGATAGGACTAAAGATAACTCATATTATGGATTATCTATAGTGACCTTATACAATTAATAAATTGTCTATCTAATGATATACACAGTAGAAAAAATATCTATAAGATCGTCTATTAAATATTAGACATTATCTTTCTCTTCTCTCCACACTATTTAAAATCTTATGTTTCATATATTTATACATAGCTGATATGTATCATTATACATGTTGCTACCGAAGAACACATCATTTATTCCGCATTATTCGGTATGAAAAGTTGTAACACTGGCCCTGTTTGGATACGCTTATCTGAGAATCGATTTTAATTTGATCAGGATTTTCTGATAAGTCGCGGTCTGAAGAATCTGCAGTCTGAAGAATCGTCGCGGTGGAACAAACGACCCCTCGGGCTCGCGGTACAGGATTTTGGATTCCCAGTGCAAATGCCGATTTTTCCCACCGCGGCGGTTGAAAGAATCGAAAAATAATCAAAGCGTTTGGGTGGGATTCTCGCTTAATTCTATCCAGAATTGGATTTTAAGCGTATCCAAACAGGGCCACTACCGAACCAACGAACGCGCGTCACTTGTTCTGCTTGGGAGGACAATCAATTGGTTGGCACAACCAGCATGTGGCCAGTGGCAAAGGAGCGCTGGGACAGTCGACCGCCGAATTGTTCCAACGGACGCAACCACAGCAATATATCGTTGTTGATCCAGGGCCCACAGTCGGACGGCTTTTGCGCAGGCCGCACTGTAAGGAAACCAACTCCTGTAAGGAGGCCACGTCGCCTTAGCTACCACGTGAATCGAAATAAAAGAAACAATAATTTGTAAGAATTTTTTTTAAAGAAAATTAAGGATATATACATAATTCAGGAAAAAATGAAGGTTTTCCTGCAAAAAACCAAGGACTCGTACATATTTTTAGGAAAACTACGGTGTTTAGGCACGTAAAAGTAGGGTATTTCTGAAAAAAAACCGAGGACCCATATATAATTTTAGAAAGTAGAGGCAAAAAACAAGGATCTATATGTAATTTCAAAAAAGTCACGGGGCTTTATCACGTAAAAAGATGGCCTCCTTCAAAACAAAGGACCTGTATGTAATTTTGAAAAAGCGGAGGAGTTTTTCACGAAAATGCTGATGTGGCCGAGGCATTTCTAAAAAACCGAGGATCCGTACGCATTTTCGCAAAAATTGGAGGGCCTTTTCGTAAAGAAGTTGACGTGTCATGCCTTCCCGAACGAATCCCCGGGGTGTAATATTTTTGTTTCCACGAAATGACGTTCTCTTGCGATCGATCGTGTCCTACGGTTTATCCTGGTTGCGTCGATGATCTGTATTGCAAGATTGCTCGTCGACCGTGCAAACCATAGGTGCTTTCGTCATCCATTCAATCCAATCTGCTAAATTCGTCAGCATCGGAAGTCGACCCTGCCACCGGACAAGTAGCGCCGTACGTCCGGCTTCGTTGCGTCGCCTGCATGCATGCATGCACGCACCGCCACCGATTGCGCCGCACGCACGCGCGCGCTCCGCCCTAGCAACGACGCAACATGACGTCGCTCCCTCTGGTGCAAACCCGCCTCATCGCGCTGGCCAGAGAGTCGCCGCGACCGTCGGCATTGAACCATCCCTCCGCCACCGTGCGCACCCGCATGCACGCCTGAAGCATCACGCGACTGCCGACGGAAGCATCTAGTCCCTAAAAACTGTGTTCACAATTAATGAATACTTAAAGTATTAACTTATTTATTAAAATGTTTGAACTGTTTAGTCATATATTTAGAGGATATCTTGAAGAAGAATATAAAAAAAACATGTAAAGATCACTATCGGTTGGTATAGCCTAAGGCAAAGGTATAAAATGGGCTAATGACCTCTTTATAAATTTTACCGTTCTTGGCGCATATTGATTTAAGACTGGATAGATAGGCTAGATGCCGTACTATTAAGAGGCGTTCATGACTAGTAGCTTGACGGTTAACTTGTGTCACATTGCTCAATTTTTTGTGCATGCATGCATTTGGAATTGCTTTGTTGCCCTCTCTGCTCTGTTTTTTTTAACCGGTATGACCGCCATTGACACTGCGGTAGCATCGCTGCATCGGTACTATTGGGACCTACATACTGGTAAGTATTTTTCAAAGAGGTGTTGATTTGAAATTCTTTAGGCGCGGTACTACCGCACCTACAGAATGATAGTATTTGTGTTAACAGTAGCTATTTTTCATATAAGTACTTTTTGAAAGATTTTCTCTCCTCTAAAAAAACGATACTACCACAAACTAAATGCGGTACTACTACTTGAAGTGGTATGACCATGGCGTGTGAGTGCGGTATGACCGATATTTGTTTTGACGACTAGTTTCGGTGCATTTAATGAGAAGCAAATAGCCGTTAGATAGTGGGTGTGGTACTACCGACCACTCCATGGTGCTACTACCGCTTGCCCTGATTTTTGATGATTTCGTCCCCAACGATCACTCTTATTAGTGAAGGCTATAAATACCTATATACAGCAAGGGCATTCTCTTGGACCTCTATTGAATACACTTAAGCCCTTGTATTCCTCTCTTCAACTCTAAAGCAATTGTGTCACCATTTGAGATTGTTGAGAGTATTCAAGTGCATTGTATCATTTTTTGAGCTTTGTGGCACTTGAAGATCTTCAAGCGTCATCAACTTATTACTTTAGGTGGTTTCCACCACTTGGATGGCTTAGAAGAGTTGTATCCGGTGATCACTTCAAGAAGCTTATGAAGAGGCCCGACGTGGCTGTGAAGATTGAAGCTCACCTCTCGAACTAGGAAAGGGCTACCTCCAGTAAATTGAGGAAATACTCATTTGCACACAGAGCCGGCTTGATTAGTTCAAGCTTCCTTAACGTGGATTATAGGAGACTGACAAGTCTTCGAGACTATAGGAAAATTCTCTTGTGTTCTTCCTGTTTTTATCCACTTGTTCCTTACTTAGCGCATTTATATTTCTACTGATTAATTGTTTACTTATCTATTTAGAATTGTATATTACCTAAACATAGTTTGTTGGTGCATATAGTGAGAATTAGATTATTTAGGCCTTAAATTGTATAAAAATGAATTTTAGTTCATAATTGCTCAAAAGCCGAGTTTTAGCCAAAAGAATTTAAAAACCTCTTATTTCAGCCCCTTCTAATCGGTTATCCTTGATCCAATACCCACACGATTGTCGATCATGACCGGGTTGTTACCAATCTATCCACGTGCCAACCTGTCTGTCATCATGCACCGGAAGCAAACTAGCATGCCATCGTCATTGTCGTTTCGATCCACACTGGCCTACATGATGCCATGCCTCGATCTGTGTTTGCCCACGCTAGCCCGCCGTGATGCCTCTATAGCACCCCCACCGTGCACACCTATAGATACATGTGTCCTTTATTAGGTTGAATTTTAATTGGATTTCATGATTAACCAAATAAGTAAATGAAAATAAAAATAAAACTAGGACTAAGAAACATGTAATTGGAAAACAAATCAAAAATAAATTCTGAACTAAATTGCCGAGCTTCAATTGAATTTAAAATCTGAAAAAAAAGAAAAAGGAAAAAATATTAAAATTTTGCATTTAAATAATTGTGTAGAGAATTTAAACGAAATTGAATTTGAGTTATTGGAAATTTGAGTTGGTTTTGTATGCCAAATAGTCAAATTTGAATTCAAATACAAACTCAATCCAATTCCAAAACTGAATGCTAGCTTCGGCTCAACCCCTGGATTATGATGTTCCTTGCCTTCGCATTCGCCTCAACATCATGCATGTTTCCAACGTTGATGTTTTTATCGGCAGGAACAACATACCGTACTTTGACCTTACGCCAAATGGCGTAGCCCTGAGCCTGGATGTAGGTCTCCATCCGGCTCTTCCAGAAGGGATAGTCGATCCCATCGAAGACCGAGGGCTTGGTCGAGTACTTGTCCGTCGCCATGGCTCTAGAGACCGGTTAAGATCTACGAGGAAGAGCTAACCGGCTCTGATACCAATTGTTGGACCGAAATGGCGACAGAGGGGGGGTGAATGTCGCTCACTAAAAATTCGTCCCCCACAAGAATCTCCTTCCAATAGCTATGAGAGCTATGAAATGGAGTTCAAAAGATCACTGCAACTTTAATCTAACAGAGATAGAAGCAAGACAACACAAAAGCAAATAGCAGAGACCTAAACCCAAAGCAAATCAGCAAAAACCCCAGGGCCGGTCTGACCGCAATGGGCTGGGCGGTCAGACCGCCGAGTGGCCGCCGGTCATACCGCTCCATGAAGGCCGGTCAGACCGCCGTTCATCAACCGGTCTGACCGCCGTGGGATATCCGGTCTGACAGGCCCCCTGATCCCAGAAGGCAGCCCGAGACAGCAACTGAAAATCTGAAATTCGACAAATACTTCAGATCTTCAAAACCTGAGAAAACATGGGTTTGCTTCCAAACTTTTTGGCCCAAAGCAACATACAAATATCCTAAATAATAAGAGGAGACTAGAGACCAAGAGAATCCATCTCAAAACCAAGAATTGAGGGGGATTCTCTAAAAGCTGAAAATATTCAGTGAGCAGCACAAAAACTCAAATTCCCTTCGAGTCCTTGATCCTTTGACCATGAAACTTTGAGGAAAGCTAATTTATAGCCTCTGGACTCTACATGCCAAGCATCATGTCATCTCAAGGAGTGAAACAAGAAATACACCAAAACCCTAGAAATGAGAAGAACACAGGGAGGCTAAAACAGAGATTCTTGCAAATCAACCAAATTGCTCTTGGAACTAGATGACCAAAGGGTCTAGAAATGCAATTCCATCATAGAGCAACCCATTTTGCCACTCTCCAACAAGAATCGAGCCAAAACTCAAAACGTCAAAAATCTCACATAGAAGACATCGAAGGAAAATAAGCAACAGAGAGCCAGAGATGTCCCCATACGCATGTCCCCATACGCATGTACATTCAAAGGAAAGATTACATGGGCATCAACTCATCCTCTCCCTCTCCCAAAGCCTCAAGAACACACAAGAGCTCTACATGCTTCCTGGAGAAAACACACAGAGAGAAGCTACGAAGAAGACACACACCACTACCTCTCCTGCTCTCAACCACTAAAGTCTCACCAACTAAAGCCTAAAGCCAAAACAAACTCTCCAAAGCTCATTTTGACTAAAGCAACACCCTACCAACCTCTCAAACCCTGGAATCCATGCAGCCATAAGGAGACATCCCCTCCTTATATAGGCTCCGGCTAACGGGTCTCCAACCCGTTATGCCTGCTAAACCTGAACGGAACCGCTTGCACCTGTGCAGCTTTGCGCTTTTACTGAAACGCCCCTCCTGCACCTTCCGGGAAGCTTCCATGTTCCTTGTCGTCCAAGCCTCGCAACCACCTCGAGTCTCCGCCGTCTTCGACACCTCTGACCGTTCTGACCTCGACACCGCCTATGTCTAGTCCGGTCACCTTGTGTCTCGCCACGACTCCGCCTCGACGTCCTGCAGCCATCAAAACAAGAAACACATCAAATAGCACCGCTCGACACATGTAAGCATAAATGCATTAATGAAACCACATTAAGCATGAGATAGCCCAAACTTGACAAGCCAACATAATATGCATCCTAACCACTTTGACCAGGTTTGACCAGGTCCGACCGAGCCCGATTGCACCACGCATCGTCAAGGTCCGAACCATCCAAATCAAACTCGACTTTCCTAAACCGATGTCAATTACTCATCACACACATGGGATGACCTCCACATGGTCTCTCACTTGCATTGGTTAAGGACTCTGATTAAAACTAGCATTATGCATTGAGTCACTGACATGCGGGCCCTTCACTATGCCTGGGTCCATCTATCAACTACTCGTTCCTTTTCTTTAAAAAAATAATTCAAAAAGAAAATAAAAAACCCATACGGCCCTACCCGTTAGCTACCCACATAATTTTCTTAAGAAAAATAGGCCCCATATGTGAGTCTTTGGCATAATTTGTAATAAGAAAATAAATCAAAAAATGAAATAAAATCCACGGGCCTAGCTTAGTGAGAGACACACTCTCTCCTCTGCTTATTTTGGGAATTTTTCCTGATTTAAACTTTGGAAGGTCTATTCTCACTCATTTTAAATCTAAATTGAATGAAACTAATTTCTAAATTAATATAAATTCAAGCTCTTTCTAACAAAGGAAAAAAATCATGAATTTTGGAGTTTATTTGTTTAATAGTTAGGCTTAAATATGATTATATGTATATAGGAAGTCATCAAAATTTCCTCAAATACTAATTAAAGACATTATTATAGCATAACTCATGTAATTAATAAAAATAGTAAAAATCATTAGCGTGCCATTAGGACTTTATTTAATATACAATTCAAGTAAGGAAGATGTTAAAATAAAGTTATGGATGATGTCTAAGTACTAATGAGGCTTATACCATAAATAGTGCCAAAGCTATATAGTAAAATAAATAGTTAGTCCATGTATTTAGAATGTAAATCAAAGTCAATTAGTGTCCTAGCTAAAATTAGCTACTAATTAGCAACTAGTAGTGTAACCTATCAGCCAGTTAGGTGCATCTCTAGTTAAGAATATAAAAGAAATTGATTAAATAACTAATCCCACATTTTAGTTAATTATTTAATTAATCATTCGATTAATTGGCAATTAAACTCAAATAATAATATGTCACTAACTTCTAGCAATGCGACTAAGACTAAAATGGTTAATTAAAATTATACTTGTTACGTGTAGACCCTCGTATCTATCCGTAGGTCTCATCTAACTCATAGAAGCTTCTTAATAAATAACAAATAATAAAAGAACTCATTAACATGCCGTCAATAATTTAACCTTAGCGGTAGGTTAAATTAATAATGATCTTTGGTATATAATGGTAAAAAAATGTACCCTTGTAGATATAGACAATAATCAAAGGTTCCTAAGGTGAATAATATCCAATCAAGGAGCATGAATTAAACAAAATATTAAAAGTATTTGAAATAGAGTGTCCATCTAAATTAGAGACTTTTCTAAAAATAAATAAATACATAGTTAGAAAAATGCAAATGATATGTATGCAGACCACTAATAAATGCAAATGATATGTATGCTACCCCCTTGATTTCGCTATTTTTGTTTATAGCATCGGGAGTATTTGTTCCAATATATGTCTATTTAGAGAATATAGAGTATAATTATTGTAGTTTTTTCACTCACTACCTTCTTAAATGTTTTGGAAGATATTAGCTATTTGTGTAATGTCATTTAATAGAGATGTATGTATGGTCATTTTTTGTTTGTTATTTATTAGATTTAGTGATTTCTTAATTTGTATATTTGATTTAAAATCATATATACAAATATATGACCGCCGCCGCATTAGGCTCACCTCTACACAGAATTGGACCCGCCTCCTCGCCCTCCGTTGGCTCCTCGTCTTTGACTACTGCGACGTCAGGCTCGCCCGAGGCCACTTCCGCCTCCTCCATCATCATGTAGGTTGTGTGCCCCTCGATCAGAGAGCTATCGTCATTGATGCCTTCACCCCCTGAAAGCATCTAGGCCTCTAAAAATAGTTTTGATAATTAATGAATTTATGTGAATATGGGACTAACGTGTTTCAATGAGTGATTAAAGGTTAAGTCCATAAGTGGTTGACAAAGATGCAAGCTAAGGATCTATGTGAAGACCAAAATGGCTCAAGACAAAGGTATACTTAAAATAGGATCCCTTTTCACTTTTACTGGTTTTACGAGAAAAGGTGGAAGACTGGATTATAAGCTAAATAATCGTACCATAAAGAGGGATCATGGCAAGTAGCTTGGTAGCAAAATTATTATGCCATTGGGATCAAACTAGGATCATGCTTTCATTAAAAATCTGTTTTAAAAAGCCAATCTGTGCTCAGTCTAGAAGAGCGGTAGTACCGCAGTTTTTAACGTCGGAACTACCGTAGAGCGAAAGTTCCGCAGGCAAAAACGGAACTACCGGCACCCGGAAGCTCCGAATTCCGAGCGGAGCCTTTTTTTCCAGAGAGCACCCTCCGGGTGAGGTTTGAGTTTTGTTGGATCGGAAGTACCGATGATTTTAACGCTGGAACTACCATTGGAAGCAGTAGTTCTGCTGCATGGAGCGGTACTTCCGGAGCCCGGAAGCTCCGGAGGATAGAGCGGAGCCTTTTTTCCAGATAGCGCCAAGTTGGGCTCCGGCCCAAGCGGTAGTACCGCACCGACTTTCCGGAACTACCGCAGAGCGGTAGTACCGTATTTTATAATAGCAGTAGTACCGCGCTGACTTTCCAACAGCTACTGCAGAGCTTCTAACATAGCCGTTCTGCCGCGCCAGACGTGGAGCGGAACTACCGGCCATTGGCCAGCGGTAGTTCCGCTCGCCCTGATTTTTCTGGAATTTCTTCCAAATGGCTAGTTTTTGTTGGTGAGAGGTACCATATCACTGCTCAAGGGCAGAAAGAAGAGACCTCATTGAATATTCTTGAGCATAGAGCATTCACTCCACACCTCCTTTTCACTTTGAGCATTCATTTGAGGTGGTTGAGCAAAAAGTGCATAGCATTCAGTAGTTGATCCTTTGGCACTAGTTTGCAATCAAACGAAGCCTTGGTTTATTACTCTTGGTGTTTGTCGTGCACCTGGACGATTGGGCGGAGATTAATCGGTGATCTTCTCAAAGGAGTTTGTGAGAAGACCTGGTGTTCTTGTGAAGGTTGGAGCTCACCTACCCGGAGCGGGGAAGAGCTATCTCTAGTGGACTCGAGGTGTTTCGGCTTAATTCGTGGAGCTGGTCCGATTTGTTCGAGGTAACCTCAAAGTGGATTAGGGGAAATCAGCAAGTTTCCGAACACCACAGTAAAACATCGGTTGTGTACATTTCTTCCATACTTACTTGTAACTCTTATCTGTTAACATTATTCTTATCATTTTCTTGATATAGAGCTAGTATTATTTCTCTCTTGACTAGAATTGTGTAGGTTTAAGTGCTTTACATTCTTGCTAAATTGAAATTGTAGAAAATTTATTTAGAAGAAAAGAAAATTTAAAAACCTTTTATTCACCTCCCTCTAGTCGGTTATCCTTGATCCTACAATCCCACCTAATCACTACCACTGTGTACGGCACCGACATTGGGGGTGGCAGCCGCGGTTTGTACCAGATGGTGCCCGGTGCAGAGCTATGCGTAGTAGTGCAGTGGCTGTCAAACAGCCTCTCCCTGCGAGCAGGGATGGGAGGGCGCACCTCTTCCTCCACCTCTAGCATCGCAGCGTGGTCATCGGCAGCGAGTAGAGGCCAACAGCATTGCCGAGGAGGCCGTTGCATGAGGTGAGGTGGTGGGCGGCAGCATCACAGCTATCACACATAGTGACATCCATGAAGGTAGCCACGAGCTCTTCCATCTCCATGCTTGCTGCCATCACTAACTCCTGCCATCTCCATCATCTGAGTCAGAATCAGAGGTTGAATCTGAGTCGGGTTTGATCTCTGTGTGCCCGAAGGGTTTGGGCTTGGGCTTGGACGAGTCTGAATCTGAATGGGTTTGCACAACATGCTGTAATTCTTTTCCTACTGTAGCACAGTGAAGTAATGCATGAAAAATTAACTAGTAATAGCACAATGAAGAAGTATCTAGATGGGGCTGACTATTTCACAGGCGACTGAAAATTCCATAGGCTCTAATTGATTTTGAAAACCAATCTACATCACATGGCTGCTATGTCTTTGAGTTGTTTGTGTTCAAGTTTTGATGGGATGGCCTTTCTGGAGCTTATTGGGTCCGTAATTCTCCAAAAGAAACCCGTTAACAGTCTCCATTAAATCCGCATCACATGGCGGCTATGTCTTTGAGTTGTTTCTGTTCAAGTTTTGATGGCCTAGCCTTTCTAGACGCTTATTAGGTCCATAATTCTCCAAAAGAAACTTGTTAACGGCCTCCTCCATAATGGGTCAGCCCATTTAGACTCATCTTTTGGCACGACGTCTTCAATTTAACACAATGACCATTAATATCAGCCTAGGAATAGAAAAAAAATGATGAATACATGGCCCAAAAATTCCTCATCCCGTGATGATAGGCACAAAAACTAGGAACAAGTAGTCAAGTAGAGAAGAAAACATGACAAAGAAAAGAAAGGAAAAGAAAGAAGGGAAGAAATTAAAGGATAAGGGACTTGATTGTGCGATGTGAATATGAGAATAATAAAACAAAAGCCCCAGTTGAGGTGAGTGTTCTTCTGCTCAATTCCTTCTTTCTTCTCTATAGTTTTGCTGCATTCCACCAATGCAACCCAATAAATGGCAACCAATATTCATTTGCTTCTTCCCCACCAATTCAACAATAGAGCTGAGAAAAAACGAAGTTACACATTTTTGCTTTTCAAAATTGATCATGAGTTCACATAAAAAATCTTCACACATCGATACCATCTCTGAACGTAGAGTACTATGCATGCATGATGACATAACTGAACTTATTCTACCAGGAACAAAATAAAAAAATTGTAGAAACAAAAATTATTCTACCAAGGACAGAAAAGTCCTGACCAAGGTGAACCCTAACATAAAGCAAAATAAAAAAACTAAAGAAATAGAAATTATTCTACCAAATACAGAAAGGTCCTGACCCAGGTGAACCCTAACATAAAATAGAAAAAACTAAAAAAACATAATTTAATATAAAAATGAAAGAAAGGTCCTAAAAATTGCACTGTGCAAGAACTAAAATTGCATATGCAACTTTTAATCTAACATGTGTTGTTCATAGCTTAACTATGTATCATTGTTCATATGTTAATTCTATAGTGAACTGACAAGTGATAAATGGCAATGTGATCATATGAACAAAAATAGAAGCAAATAAATTACTGACCTAAGAGATGCACATGCAGAAACTAAAATTAAGACAACGATACTAAATCAGTGAAGTCATGTATGCTTCAAGAAATAGATAGCACTTGGGACTAAACTAAAAAATAGCATAATAGAAGGGTAGAAAGACAATTGCACTGACAATGTACTAAAATTGCATGATATATTACACTAAAATTTAAATTCAAATGTTATGTAAGTTATAAACTAACATGATTTACAAGAAGGTTAACTACAAGTGGTTGTTAAAATACCTACCACTCATATTGCACAGTATAATCAGCTAGATTGAATTTGATTGCTTCACTCTATCATTAACATGCAACATATAAGATTGCATGGTTTGAATAAAGAATGTCTAACGCAGCGTTTCTGATGCTAAAACATTGAAAGCTAACTTAACATGAGATTGCACACATTAATTCCTGACAACCTTGTTACTTAGCTTCTAACACGAAAGAAAGCTATAACAAATAACAAACAATAGACACAAATGCACATAATCATATTGCACAAGTATGCAAGTTGTAATTTATCTATATTTCTTCAAATATATCCATAGATATGTTTCTTTAGACATGCAGCAAAGGAAAAAATCTACAAAGAATTTTTCATAAAAATTGATATACTACATAAAAAAAAATAAACACACTCAACAAAAAATTGGACAAGACCTAATACTATATTAAATATAATATTGTGGTGTAACAATTCAATTGAAGGTGTCCACCATGATTATGCCAGCAAAATATCTAGCACAATTTGGAAGAGAAAAGATGACACCATGAATGAGAGGATGAATCAATATGAACTAATACTATCACAGGAATGAAGCGCCTCATCACAAGTCTTAATAAATGAGAAAATTTGCACAAGTAACATAGCAAAGTTTCCAGGTAAGAAACCAAGTTATATGGCATACACTAATGTTGAGTAAAATTAGTTATCAAGCATTTATACTGTCCATTCATAATTGAATTGGGCATAGGCAACATTTGGTTGTTACACCTATCTGCTCAAGTGTTCTAGCAAACAAAATAAGAAATCATACTGCATGCTTCCACCAAAAGATTGTGCTCCTAAGAATTGATACTTAAACACACTTTATTGCATACACTACCTTGCATCTACCAAGTGATTAGATCTGAAAAAAGATATGGATTTGATCTAAACATTAGGGATTTAATTCAAGACAAAACATAAAACTCTAAAGTACAGCCTAGGGGATTCAACATGAAATCTATACAAAACTCTCATCAAATGTGAATTTGACTAAGATAAACATTTTTGAACTCTTTAAAAAACTAGATATACGTAACTTAGATGCAATAATTCTTGTAAACTATATTTACTATGCCATTAAATTAAAAAAAACTATGCTATGTCATTAAATTTAAAAAACTATGCAATTAATTTTTTTTTTAAAAGACACCTACTTGAGTATACTTAGAGGATAGAAAAACTATTGAGACAATGTACTAAATGACATTCCAGTACATAAAAAATTAAAAATGATGTAAAAAATAATTCTAGCCTAAACAAAATTGTTCTAACCTTGGTGAAGCTCAACAGATAACAAAAACAAAAAAATATTCTAAGTTACACAAAATTTACATATGGTGAACCCCTGCAAATTAAAAAACAAGATATCATTCTAACCTAAACAAAATTATTCCCTTGGTGAACCTCTACAAAATATAGAGGCAAAATAAAAAACAAAAACAAAATGTAGGTAAGTATGCTTACATCCACATTTACTATTTTTTGTGCAGGATTTCAATGGCAGTAAAAGTACACATAGAGCTGTACCAACTGGGAGTACTACATTAAACAAGATGGAAGTAATACTACTACCATGTATTGGAAAGGACATTGCAAAAATCTATTAGATACCAAAAGGAAATTTTAAATTACAAATAGGTTATACTAAAAATGACATGTTTGAATAAAATTCTGTACTAAATGTAAACACATATTTGAATAGGCAAAACATAATTTCTATATGAAATCAAAACCATCATAACAAAAGATAAAAACAACTAACATGAAAAACAACTAAAATATTTTTCCTAAGGAGGACAAAATATTTCTAACCATGTGAACTCTCGCAAAAAATCACAAGTGTATCAAGGCAGATCTCCTTGCATGGGAAACAAAAATTGCACCATACCTAACATTGCAATTTCAATTAGAAATGGAATAATCTGATAGGACTTTCCATAAAGAAATTTCATCCAAAACACATTAAAAGTAGAAACAAATAAAAAATGCGCACCCATTGAACTAAAATTGCAGAATTTGTAATAGTGAAATTTTAGTTAAAATGAAATGCAAGTGAATAGGTGTTGGACTTTGTATAGAAAGATTCCCTTCTAAACATACTAAATGCAAAAACAATATAAGTTGCACACCAATTGTACTAAAATTACAAAATACAAAACACTGAAAATTTAATTTAAAATGAGTGCAAGTTAAATACAAAACATATATAAGTTAAACAACCAATGAACTAAAATTGCAGAATACCAAATACTAGAATTTTAATTAAGATGGCATGCAAGTAGACATTTAACATTTCTTTCCATAGAGAACGTTATTTCTAAACAATTATAAATATAGATTGCACACCAATTGCAGCATACGTATGACTGGAAATTTAATGAAAATGAAATACAAGTTGACAGTAAAATATCTAGTCATTTAAAAAAACACGTTATGATTAGAAAATTATTGCATGATCTAATAAATGTCCAGTCATGAAATAAATAACAACAAAATAAGATATTAACCAATCCTATACAAAATCATAAACTTGGGGAACCCGTTAAGTAGACAGAAAATACTAAGATTAATTTGGCCTATGCAAAATTGCACACCCATTGCACTAAATTTGCAAAGCAACTAACATTGAAAGTTTAATAAAAATGGATTGCAAGTTGATATCTATCAGGTATTTTAGTCATATAAATAAAATAAATGTGAAACAAATGGGATTTACACAACCAATAAACTATATTTGCATAACTAACACTGGAATTTTAATTATATTGGTTTGCAATTATATATCTATCATGCTTTTACCAGTGTTTTAAATCTCCGGTTATGATGTTTAGCGGATGACTTCTCAAACAGCTAATAGCAGAGCTAAATGAGGCTATAGCGGGCTATAGCGGCTAAATTATACATGGACTCAAATAGCTTCATCTGTCTAAAACGGCTATAGCGGGCTATAGCGGCAGCTATAGCCGGAGATTTAAAACTATGGTTTTTACAGATGGGTGCTTTCAAAATTGGAGAAGGAACAACAAAACATAAAGAGCTGCAAGAAAAAGAAGAGGTAAGAGGATAATGAGAGAATTATGTATTCCATAGTAGTGCAATTACGACTATAGAACTAAGCAACTTTTTATATGTAGGAAATACTCAAGAAAAAGGAAAAAAAATCAAGGAGTTGTAATAAGGAGAAGCAGAAAGCACACATCCTCACCATCAAGAAATAAACTAAGTCTCGAAGAAGTTTGCATGTGATTGGGGTAGAGAAAGAGAGAAGAAAGAAAAGTAAAGGAAACTGCAAAAGAAAAGTAAATGTAATTGAGACAATCAGGACAAGACACATTCCAGCTTTGGCCCATACAAAATAAACAAGAAATTTTAATTGAAAGAGAGCGAAACCTCACAGTGCATACAAACTGCAGAGAAAGAAGGAAGGTAACGAAAAGCCACACATCAAAGTGATGCCACCATCAAGTACAAATTGATGCACCCCAAACAGAATGCTATTCCATGAATCACCTAAATCTCGCCTAGATAGAAACAATTTCACAACACTACGAACATATGAATGAAACCCCGAAATTTGAGCTCAAAAGCCACACGTCAAAAGCTCAAATCGATGCAACTCAAATACAACCAAGCTATGACGACAAAAACAACACCAACGACGAGAGCGCTCACCAAGCTCCGGTGCTTACCTCCAAGCCGCTCATCGCCGCAAATCATGACCACTCATCGTGAATCACCGCTCGCTGCCTTGCTATCTCCTCTCTGCCTCCCCTCCCTCTTCGTTGGAGAATGAAAACACAGCCAAAGAAAGGGGAAAGGAACTGGTAACTACAGTAGTGTAGTCAACGAGAGGTGAGGAGCTGTTTAAAAACTAACAGATCGGTTGGCATACAATAACCCAATAGTAGGACAGCCCGTTAATCGGACACAAGTATAGCACTATCTCAAAGAGATCAAATGGCCACAGAATTGACTGAAATTTTAGAAATTTTCAGGCAACTGTGATTTAGCAAAACCGTAGATACTTTCTCGTACAGATTGAATGCCGTTGACTCCATCTACAGTCACAAAGGCATTGTCACGAGATGGATACGACGGCCAAGTGTCAACAAAATACTGTGCTTTAAGCAAGCTTCCTGTATGATGAAAACTGAACAAGTTTGTCTCCTATTTATATTGCGATGTCAAGCCAAATAGCAATACATTAAGACTGTCATACAAGTTCAGCAGCACAAGCCAGGATAGGCAGCGCAGAGAACTTAAAAATCACAAACTAAAAAAAAGGACATACAGAAGCTCAGCTCAGCACATAGGAACTTGAGAGGCAAAAGCATTTTTATTTCTCCACATGAGATACCAAAATCTTGTGAGGAAATGAGATCTCAAGAAGCTATATATGAGAATGTGATCACAATTCACAAAGGAATCAAGGTATCACATCAAGAATTCAAACACAGCTACAACACAAGCTTCTCCTTGTCAGTCTTCAGGCGAGGACGCAGCCACTAATCAATCCATTGGCACCAGCAGTTTGTGAAAACAGAAGAAAGAATGCACAAGTATATTCCTGCCTACTTCATCTTAGTACGTCTAATTCTCAACCACCTAACTCGGCAACGCTCATGTATGCTCATAAGCAGCAATCGAGCTCAACTGTCTCCCTGAAGAACCTTTTGCCTCGAACTCTCATCAGGAGGACTTTCTCCCTGGGCAGTTTGCTGGATTGAACTCTCAGCACAAGGAGGGAACGGATAGATGATGTCGTAGTGATTGCCCGTGAACAGCAAGGTCACACGGGGAACTCCATGACAAGTGTAAATATCTTGAGCAGGTCCTTGAATGAGATGCTCCACACGGAGGGGCACCTCAAGCGCACTCGTGAAGGCAATTATCTCAACATGGTCCGTATCACAACGTGGAGTAACTTTCTGAAAGCACCACTGTTTGCAGCGCAACAGGTCAGGTAAAATGAGAGTCAAGTATTCAAAAAGTTGATGCATTAACAGTTCAGAACGAGGTAATTAATGTAAGGGAAGAGATGTTGATACTGACATCTTCCAGACTGAGATATCCTCTGAGCTCAGGTATAAGGTGTTCATAATCATCTCTGTGCGAGCATATCCAGATAGCTGTAACTAATCTGAGGAAAACAAAAACTAACCAGCAAAATGTGTCAGAACCATGAATTAGGACGAAATTGAAGAAACGGTAGGTTCAAGGGTGTTTCTTCCTCACTGTCATTTGTCGTATCATAAGTGCTGAAGAACTCGAGAAGTTTCTGCTTACGGTAGCTGAAAAAGGTGCATGTTCAGTTAGTGAGATGGAATCCATTCTGCAGCAGCAATTTGTTGGAACTGCAGAAAACTAAACATATAAAAAAACCTGTTAGTTGATGGTACGCCGTTCCATCTGCCTTGTCTCTTCCATCTCATTACTTTCTTTATCAGCTTCTTAAATGCCTGAAAGAATCAGTGACTCAATAAATCACATTTGATAATTAGTACATACAGCTGGCATTTCGCACCCAGAGAGGGCAGAGGAGTTTAACTGGCGGCAAGGTTGTCACGGCGCTCCGGCAAGTCACGGCGAGGCCGGAGCGCCTGGACGCCTAGTCGACTAGGCGTCCGCCATGGCGACAATTAGACGATAGTAGTTAGACGACAAATAATACCTTATATGACTGAAAAATAAATAACCATGCAGCATAATAGCATAAATATCTAAATAATCATATCTTAGAAGGTCTAAATTAGAAGAAATCTATTGAGAAAAGGGTCTATTTGTAATTTTTAGAAACTGTTAAGGTCTAAATTATAAGAAATCTATTGAAAAAAGGGTATGTTCGTACTTTTAGAAACGTTGAGGACTTCATCGCAAAAAAGCAAGAAAATATAACGCTGCCCCTGCCCTAACCCTACCGCCGCCAGCCAGTTCACCGCTCTCTCCCCCTATCTCTCTCTCGTCGCCGCCTCCCCTCCCCGCGCCCAATCCGCCGCCTCCCCGCCTCCCCTCCCCGCGTCCGGCCCTCCTCTCCCCACCGCCTCCCCTCCACCTCCTCTGCTTCCGCCGCCGCCCGCATCCCTCCGCCTCCCCTGCTTCCGCCGCCGCCCGCGTCCCTCCGCCTCCCCTACTTCCGCCGCCGGCGCGCCCGTGTCCCTTCGCCTCCTCTACTTCCAACGCGCCAGCCCCGCCTCTCCGCCCCTTCCTCGGCGCCGGCGGCGGAGAAGGCCGCAGATCGGCGCCGGCGGCGGAGAAGGCCGCAGATCGGCGCCGGCGGCGGAGAAGGCCGCAAATCGGCGTCGGCAACGGGAGAAGGCCACAGATCGGCGCCGGCGGCGGGAAATCTCCTGGGCGACCGGCCTTGGCGTCCTCCTCCGACCGCCAGGACGACTCGGCGTCGCCTAGGCGACGCCGTGATAACCATGACTGGCGGCCTATACCTTATGTTACAATGATGCTTACAGAGTACTGAACATTGATAAAAAGATATGAGCAAACACTAGGATAGCTTGCCTGAGAAGCTTCAGTCACTAAACATCTATTATAAGATAGTAGTTAAGAAACTATTGATAAGAGAGTAGTGAGAAAGATAACTTTTGTGATTTGGGATCAGATGGCTGCACCATCAAGAAGACGCATGTGCGGAGAATTTCAGTGTTCAAAGAAGCATACAATTATATTCTTCTCCATTATATTGTCTCATTAGTAGTGTTCCGCTGAAGGTGCATTTTTATTACAATTGGATTGTTAACTTTACAGTAAACTTCTAATAAGAGTTTATATCAACAGGGTGCAAAACTGTGATGGCATGCCACTACTGTAAAACAGTGGTACATCTCCTGCAAATGATAAAACAAGGACAGTGAGATGCCAGATTCAGCTTGAAGTGTACTGTAACTTGAAGAGAATCATCCCTTACAAGCATGTTTATCTCAGAAAAAACAAATATGGAGAAGGCGAGAGCTTACTTTGTGGCTCCTGGACCATTCAGAGGTCCATCGAAAATTTGCATGTTGCACAGCCACTCTTTTAACAGCTGCAAGGAGGCGACGTTCCTCATCTGTGTCCTGCCTATCAAGAACTTGCTCCTGTTGTACATCGGCATAAAGAAAAAGAGTTAAATCACCAAACAAACATCCTATGCAAAGGAACAGGGAGGAGAACAATCACCAGGTAAGAAAATATGAAGCTCCTGTAGAAACACTCTCCTTCTCCTTTCACAGGCCTAATTTCCGAATAAGCACGAGAAAGGTCCTGCACATTCGAAGGAACTGCTCCTTGTCCAAGGTTATCGGAATAATGATTACTGGCTTCAGCCATGGGAATTGTCTGCCGCACACACAAATAAGGGAATTCAAATTACAATGATCTGAACCAGGATATAACAGATCTAAAATGAGATGGAAATTTTGTTTTGCTCACATTTTTTCAGGTTTCCACGTTCTCTGAAAATGCTTGAAACCACTACCAAATATAATCCCTTAATTGATATTGATTGGTGGTTGTTCAGTCAAAAGAATAAAAGATATACAGTGTTTCATAAACTCAACAACAGTACAAGGCCGATTCAGGTTCTATAACAAGCCAATCTGGCCAGTTACAAGCGACATATAACTAGTATATCCAGAGTTAACCTATGACTTAGTATCCAGACAAGAAAACATATTCCCTCTGAACAGTTAGTTGTACAGGAATTACGAGTATCCACGCTACCACGTGATCTAGGATTTTGATCCTGACATTTCATGCACTTACACTTTCAACTTTATCAAAAGCTAAAAGGAGTCAAACCTGGTAATCCACATGAGGTGGTGATTTTGGGGACAAGCTTTCCATGGAATTTTGATTGGAGAAACTTATTCGCCTTCCTTCTATATCCAAAAACTATCCCACAAGAAAACAGGTTAAAATTCATATATCTTGCCAGACTTAGCAGCACTTGGACGAATTAACATCAAGATCAAACATTTCAGAATAGGAAACAAGGGAATAGGAAATGTATGAAACTTTTAAACAACGTAATAGCAACAAAACTATTGCTTCCAAAACTTCTCTACCCTTGCCAATTATTTACATGAATTATGTTTTGAGGTTTCTGATCCAGTTTCAGGTACCAACCAACCAAATGCTGAATCTTTTTGACCAAATTGCAGAGTAAGTGCCAGTGATTTTGCATGTAATTGGCCAATGATTTACAGAAATTATTATACAGTTATGCAATCATGAATAAACATACAGATTTGGGGGCCTTGGTTCAGTACACCTCCCAAGAAAACTTTGCACGAATCTTAAAGCAAGACTGTTATTAATGAGTAGGGGGTAAAACAGTAAAATATAACCTAGCATAACTAATTCTTGGGGAAGTTAATCCTCCAAAAAATCTGGCTTTATCCTCATTCGGAAGCCATGTATTTTATCCCCAACGAGAACAGCCAAATATTCGCATTTCGATCGTGATTCGCGATTTGTTTGGCATGGTTTGTTACTCAAGGTCTGCGCCATGAATGCCACCGTAACTCCATCTAAGTAACTGATCGCTAAGGCTACCAAAGATGCGGGTGGCAGCATGGTCAGATTGCGTTGTAAAGTACTTGCCAATATCGAACTTGTGTGAACACCTGGATGACGCGCAAGGAACACGTCAGAGTAAGGTGCAGGCACACCTCACAGTGGCCTAATAGCTATTGGGCACAAAGTGTGGTGGTGTCACTCGAGTAGTCGAGTGGAGGATGACAGGCACGTAGGGCACTCCCATTTAAGGTGGGTGCACACTGTGCCGGCCAATCAGATCATGATCTATTTGTGAGAGAAAATGACACAAATGTCCTTAAATAGATTTAACCATTATAAACAATTTGACCCTTCATTTGCTTTGAAATGCATGAACTTTTCTTTAGAGGGTGTACTGAAGCAAAACCCGACAGAGTAACTATACCTATAACAACATTCATTTACACTAAAAGTTCATACATTTGGCTTCAGGATTCCAATGTCACAATAATCTAGACATGATCCCAATATTTCCCCACATTTTACAGTGCAATGAAAAATATGCTGTTATACTGAATAGCAAAACGAATCAATGCAAGCAAGAGTACGTAAGTCTTCAATAATTTCTACAGGTCACAACAAGATCGTTACTTGTCTCAAAATTCCATGACAGATTGCAAGAAGATCCATGAGTAATCAGGCAGTGTCTAATCTATGCAAAACAGGAAGCCGAACTGCCGCTAACATTTGCCCAAAGATTTCGCCTCTACCCTAGGATACCACACCATTCCGATTTTCCAGCCAAGATTTCTTGCCTCAATTACACTAGATCATCTAAAAATATTCACATGAACAAAAAGAAATCAAGAACACCAATATCCCAATTCCACATTCCGTGCACAAAAATTGGCACAAGAATGCTCATATCAGCCAAGAATCACAAGCAAGCAAGATAGGCAAGATTCAGGCAATACCTTGTTCTTGAGGTCGTCTTTGACCTTGCTCCAAAGCGGTTTCTTTTTTTCAGGCCAGAGTGTCACCTTGGCCTGCGGTGGATTTACCTACTCCACAGAATTAACATCAAGATCACACATTTCGGACTAGGAAACAAGGGAAAAGGGAATATATGAAATTCTCAAAATACAGAATAGCAAGATCAAAAAATCGGGGTATCCAATACTTCTCTACTCTTTCCAATTAATTATATGAATTGTGCTCTGAGGCTTCCGAGCCATTTTCAGGTACCAGACAGCCAAAGGCTGAAACTTTTCGACCAAACTCCGGAGTAAGCAGTCAATGACTTTGCATGTGCGTGGGCAACGATATAAATAAATTAAACATTTTCATTACTTCCCCTATAACACAACTCATTTACATTGGAAGCTCATAACATTTGGCTTCACGATTTCTTGCCATAACATCACGTTAACCACTGATCAAGACACAATCTCAATATTTCCCCATATTTTACACTGCAACGAAAAAAAATATGGCATCACACTAGCTAGAAAAACGAATCAATGCAAGCAGGAGCACCTAATAAGTCTTCAACAGTTTCAACAAATCACAACAAGATCGCTGCTTCTCTCTAAATTCCATATCAGATCGCAATAAGAACTCCCAGTAATAATCAGGAAATGTCTACTCTAGGCGTAACAGAAAGTTAAATTGGCCCCAATATTTGCCCAAAGATTCCGCCTCTATTACACTAAATCATCCCCAAGATCTCACACGAACACCAAGACCCCAATTCCACATCCCGAACACAAAATTGGCACGAGAATGCTCAGACCAGCCAAGAATCACAAGTAAGCAAGAAACGCAAGATTCAGGCCATACCTTGTTCTTGCTGTAGTCTCTAACCTTGCTCCAGAGCTTAACCTTGGCCTGCGAAGAAACCAAGAAACGCTCAAGAACGCACTCCCAAAACTCCAAGAACTCACAATACGCCGCGACAGCAGAAGCGCAAGGCACGCACCATCACCTGCTTCTCCTCCTCCTCCGCCTCGGCCCATCGCGACTCCAAATCCTTGATCGCCGCCTGCTCCCGTTCCAAGCATTTGCGCACCTCATCGTATTCGTACCGCCGCCTCGCCAAGTTCGGCACCATCGTCATCCCCGTCACCACCGGGTGCCTCCACGTGACCCTCTTGCTGCTATCCACCGCGGAGCTTGACGTCCCGGCTGCGGAGGCCGCGGCGTCGGCGGCGAAGGGGCTGGAGTGGTTGCTGCTCGCGGAGCTTGGCGTGGAAGGAGTCAGAGAAGGAATGGCGGCGACCTTCTTGCCCTTCCGGTCGACCTCCGCCGCAGCGGGGATCGACCCCTCGGTGGCGGCGCCTCCGTCTCCGGGCTGCTCACGGGCCCATTCTTGGGAGCGCTCGACGGGCGGGGCAGGGGGAGGTGTCGGCGAAGAGACATCGGCGCCGCCCTCGGCTGCCGCGGCGCTCGGCGCCCTAGCGGCGGCGGCGGCAGACTCCTCGCATTGCCCGTGCACATGGACCGGTTGTTGGATGTGGTCTGCCTGGTCTTTTCCTGGGCCGGATTCCATCGTGGCGGGAAAAACTTAGCGGAAAGGGCGGCGAGGACTGGCTTGCTAATTCCGCTAATGCGAGGGCGTGGAGAAGAAACTAGTGAAAGGGTGTTTCTGTTAATTCTAGAAAGTGTAGGTGGTTATTTATAAAGATGGCATGTTAGGTGTCACCGTGTCAGGGACCCATGGGTGGTGTGATATTAATTATTTGCAGTTATTTATCAAAAAAAAAATTTTGCAGTTAAGCTTGGCTGCTTGAGGGCTCGAGACTTCTATGCTGTCCAGTGTTCTAGCCTTTTATGTGCTAATTTGTAATTATTTTTTGACGCAGTGCTTCTCCTGATCGGTTCGTAAAATGAGTTTTTCTCTCTCTCCTTGTTCTCACTTTCAAGTTCCTTTCCCCTGATAATTAAAAGAGTAAATTACAGTGTGCACCATTTTAAACCAAAGTTTCATTTTGCATCATGTGATCTGTACTAACTACTTGGTTTGCACCAACTTCGGTTGGGCTGAAAAATAGTGGCTTATAGCTGAAATTATACTGTAACTAACTGAAATTACACTGTAGCTGAAGATGACTTATTTGGCGTAATTAAATTTAAAAATTAAAAATAGAAAAAATATGTTAGCTCATCACGGAAACAAATATGGAAAAAAAGGACCGGCAAAAAAGCTAAAAGTTTAGAAAAAAATGAAATTTATGAATAGTAAAAAATAAGCTAGAAGTTCAAACTGAAATGAGCGGGGCGTTAACATATGACATGTATCTTGTAGGTAGGGGCAACTCAAAACACCGAGCCACACCGTCCTATGTGGCTTCTGCCCTCTTACACATCGGTGTTTAATTACGCCCTCATATTATGTATTGACTGTTAGGGCAGTCCCAGTGCAGAAACCACTTAAGTAGTTTCTATCTATGCCATGTCATATAGACACTACTTTAGACACTATTGTCTCCAATGCACCATGTCTATTTATAACCCAAGCAATTAATTAAGCATCAAAATCTCTCTCTCCTCTCCATCAATCATAATTTTTCTCCATCTATCATGAAGATACCACCATCTCTCCAATGCAAAATTTGGTAGTGTCTATTGCATTGGTTTGCTCATAGAAACTAGGTCTTGCATGAGACCCAGTTTCTTCCTCTTTTTCTTCTCTCTCTTATTTAATATAGTGTCACATCATCTAAAACTCCTACATGGCAATCTAATTAATGCCATAGACACTATCCTACGTGGGGCACTGGGACTTCCCTTAGTGCGTTAGTTGGTTGCAGACTGAACAAATAGTTTATCTGATACGGTGGTACCTGATCTTCATGACATAGGATTAAAGATAATGGCAAGATGTGGATGCTTATGAGAATCCGTGAAACCTAACGAATGGTGATGCCTCCAACAACAATATGGTTGACCGAAATCTGTGATACTTGAATTCGCCCAACAACACAAGTTGATTCTTGTCTATCCATCACGCAAAGAAATAGACGTGCTCCTGCAATAACCAAAGGAAATCACAAGAACAATAGAATGGCACAACAGATTAGAACTCCCTATTCTAGTGGGGGCAATATATACTCAACCCTAAAATCAAGAGTGTATTGATAATTTACAAATATGACATCCAGTTTATACATGGGGGCCCTTGGCTATATAGCCATCTTAAGACATCTAACAAGGTTTGGACTCCAATATGAACACAAAAAAATAAAGTTTCGGCCATCACTTTGTTTAGGAAATAGCAGTCAATCCGTGATGTTTTCGAAGTTGGGACCTTATCCATTGTGTGAGCCTTAGAATAAGCTTTCCAATAAATATAAAAGCACTCAAACCAAACTATGTTTTGTGAAAGTTATGTGCCTTTTATTACGGGCCTACTAGTTATTCCAAATTGATTTTAGATTTGATTCCGGTTTTGAATTGGGACAGGCTTGAGGTGGATCCGAATTAGGCTTGGATATCTTATCCAAAACTTGGCCTTTGAAATTTTGGACTTCTCTTCTCCACACATGCAGCCAATTTGGCTTGAACTCATGTGCTTTACACGGCCCATGCACCCAAACCACACTAAGCCGCATGAAAGCTCCTTGCCCGCATGGATTCCTCCTTAGCTGAAGTACACATGCCACATGGTTCCAAGGCTGCATAGCTCCACTCGGTTGTTTGCTTTCCTCTTGGTGTGCATGCCCTTCCTCCCTTGCCTCATGTTGACCATACAATCCAAGTAAACAATGTTGGTGAAAACCATCGTCATTCCCTTTTGTTATCCATTGCTTCTTGACCTATAAACCTGAGAACAAATAAAGTAAAAGCATTAGGTAGTATACCATTCTCATGTAAAGCAAAGTTAAACTCATTAAGAAGCAAGTTCACATGTTCATTAAGTTTCTTAGCTCTTGCACGAGTGATTGGTCATTTGTACGTCTCCTTATCCTTACCACCAATTGAATTAGATGTACTAGGATCAACTCTTGAAGCTTCTTGAGAAAGATGTGTAGGTGTTGAAGTGTTTTTCTCAGAGATGTCTGTATCATTATCTTTGGATAGGTAGTTTTTGGCAATATATCTAGTGCATGTGATCCAATATGTGAACATATGCACAAATTGATTCATGTATGTTCGATCCAAAGTCTATGGCTAATATTGAATCGGGCGTGCCCTCCTTCCCAATAACCGATTGAATCTAGCATCACCAAGCTCCCGCATCGTGCACTCCCCTCTCCAAACACCAGCAGTCCTCTGGTGAGGAATTCTGCTGCCCTGAGCCACACCACCCCTTGGTAAAATTTTTGCTTTTTAGCCCAAAATTTAAAAGTTTTTTACATATGGACCCCTGGAGAAAAGATTTGCAAAAATGGACCCCTAGCACGGCGCCAACTCACATGGCGCCCAGGGTACACGTCACGGCGCCATATGCTTTGGCGCCGTGAGAGGACACGTAGGATCCACGGTGGCACACCACGGCGCCAAAGCACATGGCGCCGTGCCATCCATACACGGCGCTAACGTTCGTGGCGCCGTTTCTTGGGACTTAAGACCGAGCGCAGCCCCCGGCCCCCTCACTCCACTCCTCTGTTTGAACAGACCGACACAGAGAACAGCCGCCGCCGCCCCTCTCTCCCCCCTCAAAATCCACCCCAATCCATCGATTTTTTTCGCGATTTTGCTTCCAAACCGAGCAAGCAAGGTGAGCTCCCTCTCCTCCTTTGATTTGTTGCAGTAGATATGGATTATTTGAGGTACATTTCGTAGGGCAAAAGTTGAAACCCTAGATGAAATTAGTTGGATTTGGCTCGGTTTTAGGTTCGATTCGCAATAGATATGCATAATGTATTAGCAATAATGTGTATAGATCCGTTTTTAGGTTGAAATTAGTTGGATTAGGGTTTGATTTGGGTAACTAGCTAACCTAGGGTTAGAAACGAGAAAAATTATAAATCTTATTCATTTCGCATTTTAGGTTGTCATGGGCTTCACTCGTTTGCCACCTCCATCCGGTGTTCCCGTGCCGATGTGTTATTGCGGCGATCCTTGCAAAGTGGAAAGGTCGGATGATCCGGATACATATAGGCAGAGGTACTGGATGTGCGCCAACTGGGCGTTCGATCCGCCACGTGCCGCCGTTGTCCTCGGCAAGATGGTATGTTGTATTGTCGATTCATCGAATTGGTATTAATTCTGTTGGTTTAACGAATGCGTACATTTGCAAGAGCCTCCACCGCTTTGTGATTTTGAGCAGTGGATCGACACTGCGATCGCTGAGGATGACAAAAAATATCTTGACGCCAATAAGAAGTGGGATGAAGAACGAAAGGAGAGGTAGGAAAGGGAGAAGAAACAGGAGGAGGCCGCGAGGGAACACCGTGAGGAGGAGCGTAGGAGGGCCGCGGCAAAGCGCAAGGGAGAAAGGCAGAAGAAGCTAGAGAGAGAGCGGCGTGCCAAGGCAACCCTTGAGCACTACCCTGATGCTCAGAGGAAGGGGAAGTGGCCTCGATGCACTCAGTAGGTTATTGCTATGTATATTTAATGTTTGATGTATGCGACGTATGTATTTTCCGAAAATTTATAAACTATGTATGTGGACTATGTATGTATGTGGACGTATGCACTCAGTATGTTATTTTGGGCTGTGCTTATTCATTTGGTGAATGTCAATTAGTATTGTTTGTGCGGATGGAACGAAACAACTAGGCCGAGCTTGCAGTTTTATGCAAGTGCAGTACTCACGGCGCCAAACACCCTGGCGCCGTATGTAAGTATCACGGCGCCAAACACTCTGGCGCCGAGATATTGAACTACGGCGCGCAAAACTTTGGCGCCACATCCTGGCGCCAAAGTTCTTGGCGCCGTTTTTCAATAACTTGGCGCCAGAGTGTTTGGCGTCGTGCTACAAAAACCTACAAAAAAACAGCAAAGAGCTGTCTGTTTCTGCATATACAAAACACATGCACACATGTATATACATACATTCACATATAAAACACATACGCATAACTCTAAATAAAGTCTAGATGCATACATTTTACATATATATATATCTCAAATCATACATACATATATGCACACATACACGTATAAAATACACATACACATACATATATGCACACATACATCGTCATGCACACATATAAAATACACATACACATACACACAACTCTCATCATCATGGGTTGGAGGACGCAGTATGGGAATCATCGTGAGCTTGCCGCGGTGCTCTCTGTCGTAGAACTCGTCCACCAGCCGGTACCTCGCCATCCTGTGCATTCAAAATTACGTTAGTGATAAAAATAACAAAATATCTAAAAATTATGCTCTCTAGACCTAACGCTGCTAACCTGAGTGGAACGACGTTGACACGTCCGTGAATTGTGACCCAATAGACCACACATACCGCAGTGTGTCTCCTGTGGGTCCTCAACGAAGGGATTTGCCCTACCCCTCTTGGTGTGACCAGGTATCCGATCTATGTCCATCTTGTACCTTGACCGCTTCCTGCTGCCCCTCTTGTGCCAACGTAACCCCGCGTCCGCTATGTACCTGGGACCCGAGTAAAGTGGCCACTCGCTTTCATCACGATATGGCTCGAACCGTGGGGCCCATGTCCTCACCAACAAATCCACACTGAATAGTCTCGGGATTTTGGTCTCAACATCGACATTCCGGGCCCTACATGCGGTCACCATGTGGGAGCATGGAAAATGGAACTTATCGGAAACACCGCATGTGCATGTGAAGGATGTAATCACGACCTTATGCTTTCAGGCCTCTCGGAGCTCTCCATTCTCGGTTGTCCCTCCACCCTCAACAACCTCATACGTGCCCGTCACATGGTCAAAACAGTGGTACTCCTGTTCATTGGCTTGCATATTCGCTTTGGTAATGAAGCCATGAGGACGAGGTGGCCAACGTGCATGTGCCTTTAACATGTCTGAGGCTTCCCGATGCCGGTTGACAAACCATGCAACACACTTGTAGAAAGTGAACGCCGCAATTGCGGTAACTGGCAATCCACGTGCCCCCTTAAGCAACCCGTTGAAGCATTCTACCATGTTGCTAGTCATGAACCCATACCTCCTTCCCAATGGGTCATGAGCCCTTGACCATTTGTGCACATCCCTCATTAAGCCCCTTATCCAATCACGACCCTCGGCATTAGTTTTCGTTTTCAACTCCTCTAACTTCTCATCGAACAGCTTTACCTCCCTCTGGCGACATACCTCCTCGAAAAGTGCAAAGTTGGCCTTCACCCCATCTTTTTTGAACAAGTTCTCTGCAAGGTGCCTTGTGCACCAACGATGATGTACAGGTAAATATCCTGGTATCACTTCCTTAACGGCGCTCAAGATCCTAGCGTGCCTGTTAGACAACACACATACCTCCCTCCCCGGGCCAACCACATGGATCCGTTGAAAGCATCTAGGCCCCTAAAAATATTGGTTTTGGTAATTAATGAAATTATGTGAATATGGGACTAATGTGTGCATTAAGTGTTTGAAAGGATAAGTTCAATTGGCAAAAAAGAGGCTCATAAAATATCCCATGAATATTCAAAGATCTCTAGGGCGACAAGGTAAATAGTTTAGGTATCTATTTTATTTTTACCGGTCTTGGAGATAGGTTGGAAGACCGGATTATAGGATAGACGCCGTACTATTAAGAGGGATCATGGTGATTGCCTAATCATGTTCAAATGTGCCCTATGGATCAATTTAGGATCATGCATGCACTTAGAAATTAAAATCAAATCAAATCTGTGCATTGTCAGAAAATCCGGTAGTTCCGGTGTTATTTGGGCGGAACTACCGCAGGGCCGGAAGTACCGGGCGCCCGGGCGGAACGATTTTTCCAGAGAGCGCTCGGACTCAAACTTAGTCTCTCGGAAAACGGAAGTACCGCGGGTTGAACTGCGGAACTACCGGATGGCCGGTAGTACCGGGCACCCGAGCGGAACTTTATTTTCAGAGAGCGCCCGGAGTTTAACTTAGCCTTTCGGAATCCGGAAGTACCGTGGATTGACCTGCGGAACTACCGCATGTGCGGAAGTTCCGGATACCCGTGCGGAACTTTATTTCCAAAGAGCGCCGGAGAACATGCAAATCGGAGACATCAAGCTAAAAGAGGATCCAACGTCACCAAGCTCATCAAGACAAGTGGAACCACCCTCCTCTTCCACAACAAACGATGTTCAAGTTATAGAAGATGAAGAAAAGGATCAACCGTAAAATATCTTCAAGATTCACAATGCAATAGCCAATGATCATCCAATTGACCAAATATTGGGTGACGTGAGTAAGGGTGTTCAAACTCGCTCTAGAGTAGCTTCATTTTGTGAACACTATTCCTTTGTATCTTTACTTGAACCTAAGCGTGTAGAAGAAGCATTAGATGACCCGGATTGGATAAATGCTATGCATGAAGAGTTGAATAATTTTGCTCAAAACGATGTTTGGATTTTGGTGGAGAGACCCAAGGAGCACAATGTCATTGGCACAAAATGGGTCTTCCGGAACAAACAAGATGAGAACGGAATTGTGGTAAGAAATAAAACAAGGTTAGTAGCTCAAGGTTATACTCAAGTCGAGGGCTTAGATTATGATGAGACCTTTGCGCCCGTTGCTAGACTTGAATCAATTAGAATCTTGCTTGCTTTTGCATCATGCTTTGACATTAAATTGTTTCAAATGGATGTCAAAAGTGCATTTCTTAATGGTACAATTTCTGAATTAGTATTTGTAGAACAACCCCCGGGATTTGAAGATGCTAAATATCCTAATCATGTATATAGATTATCAAAGGCGCTATATGGTTTAAAGCAAGCTCCTAGAGCTTGGTATGAGCGCCTTCGTAACTTTCTTGTATCAAAAGGCTTTAAAATTGGTAAAGTAGATACAACTCTATTCACAAAAATTATTGAAGATGATTTCTTTGTATGTCAAATATATGTTGATGATATTATATTTGGTTCTACTAATCAAGATTTTTGCAAAGAATTTGGTGAGATGATGTCTAGGGAATTTGAGAGGTCAATGATTGGTGAGCTAAGCTACTTCCTTGGACTTCAAATCAAACAACTTAAAGATGGGACGTTTATAAGCCAAACGAAGTACGTCAAAGATTTACTCAAGAAATTCGGAATGGAAGAAGCTAAACCCATCAAGACACCCATGGCAACAAACGGGCATCTAGACCTCAACGAAGGAGGTAAGTCGGTAGATTTAAAGCTTTATAGATCCATGATTGGTAGTTTACTTTATCTTACCGCATCTAGGCCCGACATTATGTTTAGTGTTTGCATGTGTGCACGTTTTCAAGCTTCTCCAAAAGAGTGTCATTTAGTGGCCGTAAAGAGGATTCTAAGATATTTAAAGCATTCCTCAAGCATAGGGCTTTGGTTTCCCAAAGGTGCAAAATTTGAATTAATTGGATATTCGGATTCCGATTATGCGGGTTGTAAATTGGATAGAAAAAGCACCTCGGGTGGTTGCCAATTGCTAGGAAGGTCTCTAGTATGTTGGTCATCCAAGAAACAAAATTCCGTAGCCCTTTCAACCGCCGAAGCCGAATATATCTCCGCGGGCAGTTGTTGTGCTCAATTGCTTTGGATGAGGCAAACATTGTTGGATTATGGGATTAAATTTGATAAAATGCATCTTTTGTGTGATAATGATAGTGCTATCAAAATATCCAACAATCCCGTTCAACACTCAAGAACCAAGCATATAGATATACGCCACCATTTCTTGAGAGATCATGTGAGCAAAGGAGATATTGAAATTAGCTACATCCGAACCGAAGATCAACTAGCGGACATTTTCACCAAACCTTTAGATGAAAGCCCCTTTTGCAAACTGAGGAATGAATTAAATGTCATAGATTACTCAAATGTAGCTTGAAATCAAATTTCATTCATTTCTGCTCATTTGATGCTCTTGTGTGGAATTTCAATGGATTTTCTCCTATTTTGGTCAAAAATTTGATTATTTTCATAAAAATTAGTTTCAAAGTGTAGCAATAGCTAAATTAATGCACAATGATCCTGAATGACTTTAATTGGGTGCAAAACTAGGGATCATTTGCACATTTTCAAGCTCTAAAGTTCAAATCCTGAAAAATTCCAGAAAATCCGGAACTACCGTAGTTCATTGTGCGGTACTTCCGCTCCTGACAGAAAAAACGGAACTACCGCAATGTAATCCGCAGAACTTCCGGAATTTCTGTGAAAACGGAACTACCGGCGTGTTACACGCGGTACTACCGTTTTCTGCGGGATTTGTTGCGGTTTCCAAAACCGTCGACCTTCTGCCATTACTCCTCCCTCTTAACTCCTGTCGTTTCTCTCTCTCTCCTCTCCCTCTCCCAAACCGCAGCCGCCTCCTTTCTCCTCTTCCTCTCCTCTCTTCAAACCCTCTCTCTCCCAAAACTCCTCCTCCTCTCCCGATCTCCAAATCCGAGGGGAGTTTTTCATTTTTGGGCGATTCCTTGCACTCCCAGGGTTCCTCTCCTTCGACTCCACATGGTAAATCGGATCAAATCCCTCTTTATCTTGTTCTAAGGACCCTAGGGTTGAGATTAGGTTAAATTTGAAATGTAGCGATTTTTGCTGTAGTTTCTTCGGGCAAAATACTATGTTTGGGGTATTAGAATGCTTTTACAAGCATGCATTTGATTCAATCCAAGAAACACCCCAAAAAGATTCAATTTTTAACATGCCCTAGAAATGCCCAGAAAAACCGGAACTACCGGTCGAGCGGCCGGAACTACCGGGGTCACGGAAGTTCCGCATGTTTAATGCCGGAACTACCGGATTTCCCGGAAGTACCGCCATTTTGCCGCCGGAACTTCCGTTTTTCCTGGAACAGCAGAAAGTTATTACTTTCAAATTCAAACCTATTTCTTGCGTATCTCTTCTCACTCCTTGTTTATCCTGATCTGTAATTGAAGATGCCGAGGATGAAGAATGTTTCCCACAAGACCTATGGGGGCATTGCTGGCCAATCCTCCTCCTCCTCGATTCCTGCCTCTCAGACGGCGGAGCATGAGGATAGGGGCAAGGGTCCCGCCTCCGACTCTGAGAGTGACTCAGAGGGTTCGCATGAGAGCGGATCCGAGGCCTCGCATGAGAGCGAGGAGTATGCGGTTTCAGATGAGAAGATGCCTGCAACTGCAGATGAAGTAGTGGACCTCTCCAAAATCTCCAATGAGGACTATGCCATCCTTCGTCGTCGCAGTCAGTATGTCCACCCTCGCAACTCTATGAACCCCCAGTTTCATTCCAAGTTTCAGGAGCAAGTGTACCAAGAGATGTATGGTCCTGCTCGCAAGTTTGCTGCACACAAGTATGTGGACTGGGATCACTTGTCACAGATTGACAAGTTTAACGGTGCATATCGGCTTTTGCAGCAAGCCGAGATCCATCAACTTGTTGCGTTCAAGTGCAACTACATGGACAATATGATTCGGCAGTTTTATGCTGCCTTGTATATCTCTCCCAACTTTGAGCACTTGTGTTGGATGACTGGAACGCAGCTCATTGAGTGCACCAGGCACGAGTTTGAGTTGGCACTTGGGACGGAAACCAGTGCCTATGAGAAGGTGTACAGCAAACGTGCTCTTCCCATTGCTGCATATTCAGAGTATTATGACCAAGCAGCTGAACAAACGCTGGGGACGACAATTGGACTACTTCCTATTCCCAGCCTTGTCAACAGGATCATCAACCACACTATTTTTCCCAAGAGTGGAAATTATGATGCTATTCGTGGCCATGCGTGGAATGTGATTGACTACATTATGCGCGGCCAAAAGTTTGATGTGGTGGATCTCATTATTAGGGGGATCGACGCCAATAAGAATGACAAACAGAAAATGATTAACTTTGCACCATTCATTATGGCTTTGATCATACGCAAGACTGGATACCGAGGAGCACTCTGCACCCCGCACAAGCCGTATAAGCCTCGCGCAGATTCCCCTGTTCCTGCTCCTGCTCGTCCCCGTGCACAGCCTCAGCCTTAGCATCAGGCAGCTGCTGATCCTCCTCCCCAGGGCGAGGGTGATGTCTCTCTGTCCCAGATCTACTCCGCCATTCTCAGGCTTGAGGAGCACCAGATTGAGACTACGGGCCAGGTTGCCACGTTGATCACTTCTGTTTCTTCTCTTGGTGATCGCGTCTCGTCCCTTGAGAGTGCTGTGGATCCTATTCGCTATTCTCGTCGCACTCGTCGCCGCGATCCTCCTTCTCCCAGTGCAGCTCAGGATTAGCTCCTCTTTTTGGTCCTTCGATGCCAAAGGGGGAGAAAATGAAGCAAGGAGAAGAAGTTTAAGTCTTTTATCTATCTATTTGGCTTTGTAATAAAATATGGTGTAATGAACCATGTGATGGTGGATGTTTAGTATTTTAATTTCTGATGCATTGTAATAAACTATGTTATGCCTTTAATGCAATGCTTATTTACTTGTCTATTGCGTATCTTTGAATTTTGGTGAATGTGCTGTAATGCTATGGTGTGATCATGCCTGATTTTATTCATATAATTTCTTATAAAATTTGATGCACGTGTTTAGGGGGAGCTCTTTCTTATTAGTTTCTAATTTGCAAAAATTCCCCATGTTCTAAACTGCTAAAATTTCAAAGACCTTGTGATATACAACTTGCAAACCAGGAGTATATCCAAATCTTAAATTCTTCTCAAAAATTGCTCTTGTTGTCATCAATTACCAAAAAGGGGGAGATTGAAAGCATCTAGGCCCCCAAAAATATTGGTTTTGGTAATTAATGAAATTATGTGAATATGGGACTAATGTGTGCATTAAGTGTTTGAAAGGATAAGTTCAATTGGCAAAGAAACAGGCTCACAAAATATCCCATGAAGATTCAAAGATCTCTAGGGCGACAAGGTAAATAGTTTAGGTATCTATTTTATTTTTACCGGTCTTGGAGATAGGTTGGAAGACCGGATTATAGGATAGACGCCGTACTATTAAGAGGGATCATGGTGATTGCTTGATCATGTTCAAATGTGCCCTATGGATCAATTTAGGATCATGCATGCACTTAGAAATTAAAATCAAATCAAATCTGTGCATTGTCAGAAAATCCGGTAGTTCCGGTGTTATTTGGGCGGAACTACCGCAGGGCCGGAAGTACCGGGCGCCCGGGCGGAACGATTTTTCCAGAGAGCGCTCGGACTCAAACTTAGTCTCTCGGAAAACGGAAGTACCGCGGGTTGAACTGCGGAACTACCGGATGGCCGGTAGTACCGGGCACCCGAGCGGAACTTTATTTTCAGAGAGCGCCCGGAGTTTAACTTAGCCTCTCGGAATCCGGAAGTACCGCGGATTGACCTGCGGAACTACCGCATGTGCGGAAGTTTCGGATACCCGTGCGGAACTTTATTTCCAAAGAGCGCCGGGAATAAAACTTAAACTCGCTGAGATCGGAAGTACCGGGTCATGGAGCGGAACTTCCGGACTTCCGGAAGTACCGCGATTTCAATGGCGGTAGTACCGCACTCATTGACCAACGGTCACTTCTGACTCACTGACATAGCCGTTCTGACCGGTCAGCGAAAATCCGGAAGTACCGCGGTTATACCTGCGGTAGTTCCGGATTTCCTGATTTTTCAGGATTGTTTATTGTAACGGCTATTTGAAGTTGGTGGGGTATAAATACATCCCCACCAGAACTTGTAAGTGTAGTTGAACCTCCATTGAATACATTTGAGCTTAGTGCAACCTCTCACACCTCATTCTCACTCTTGTGCATTCAATTGAGGTAGTTGAGACAAAATTCAAGTGCATTGCATTCTAGTTGATCCATTAGGCACTTGAGTGTGATCAAGCCATCGTGGTTCATTCTCTTGGTGCTTGCCGGCACCTAGACGGCTTGGCGGAGGTCCGGTGATCTTCTCAAGAAGATTGTGAGAAGGCCCGGAAGATTGTAAAGGCTCGGAGCTCGCCTACCCGGAGAGGGAAAGGGCTACCGCTAGTGACCGAGGTGATTAGGCTCATTCGTGGAGCCGGTCCGATTTGTTCGGGCTTATCTCAACGTGGACTAGGGGAGACCGGCAAATCTCCGATCACCACGGTAAAAAGTAATCGTGTCAATTGTGGTTTGCTCTCTTGTGATCTTTTTCATTCAAGCAATGCTCTTCATTCATATTACTTGATTGCTTGCTTAGTTAGAGTAGCAATTGTTGATCTCTACTATTTGATATTGCTCTTAGTCGATTACTTGTGCTAGTGATTATTTGAGCCTTACTAGGTTGATTAGTGGTGTTATTGTTATCTTGCTCTAGTATATCCATCAAGTTTAAAATTGCTAATTAGAATTAGACGAAAATTTTAAAACCGCCTATTCACCCCCCTCTAGTCGGCCTCCTCGATCTTACATCCGTACAAGCCGTAGAAACCAAGCCCAGCTAGATTTGTCCTCCTTCTCCACCAAAGCAAAAGCCAACGGCACAAGCGAGTTGTCCGCATCACAGCCAATAGAAATCAACAACGTTCCCTCATACTTGCCCAACAGGAACGTCCCATCAATTGACAGAACAGGCCTACAATGTTTGAAAGCCTCGACACACTGACCAAAGCACCAGAATGCTCAAAAGAAATATGTCTTCCATTAACCCATAAATCGGGCTTAGGCACGTACTCATACTGCATTCCTGCATTGGCCGCTTTCATTGCGTTCAACATGGCCGGCAAACGCTCATACGCCTCCTCCCAATCACCATAAATCAACTTCAAAGCACGTTGTTGTGCCCTCCATGCTTTCCCATACTTGATTGTGTAGTGCCACTTTAGTTTAACGGCCTCTATCACTGCTGCCACGCGCATCGTCGGCATGTGCTTTATCATGGGGTACAGGCGGGTTGCAATGAACCGAGAAGTCAACTGACGATGTTTCTGGCTGGGCTCGGAAGACCCACAGCTGTGCGGTCCATCCACAGTTGTAATCTTAAACCTCTCCGTACCCTTCACCTTCCTGGCACAGACTTTCCATGCACACCCTGTGCTCTCACATTTGATGGTGTACCGACGTTTGGCGTATGAGTTCTTAACCCGGTATGGACGGTTGTGCACGATCGAGTACTCTTTCAACCACATCTTCAATGCCGACATATCCTCAAAGACATGACCCTTCTGAATTATGATACTAGCCCCAGGCCTAGGTACGTCCCTCTGCATTTGCCCTCCATCCGCGACAGCCCTATGTGCGTTGCTCAGGTCATTATAATCGGACACTAGTGGATCACGGCCAGGAAACATTCTTCTCAACATCTCAATTTCGCTAGACGTCAAACCTGTGACTGGTCTGTCATCATCTGAGTCCACAGCCCTCGCATCCTCATAAGCAGCCTCGTCTCCTGCAAGCTGTACATCCACCCTGTTAGATGCTACACAAACCATGGGTTCCTCAAACACTGTCTCCTCGTCGAATCCACCAACAAAGCGGTCATCGACATCCTCAGAGTCAGCTTCTACCTGAGTCAATGGAACCTCACATACTTGAGCCGAGGATACAACTTGCACCTCGACCTCTTCATGATCTGGTGACCCAACCAACGGTGAGTCATTGGGATCCAATGCAACCCTAGGAGGTGATTGATCTCTCACCACCCTCTGCACAAACAAGTCAGGTGCTCTGACCTCTGAGTCCACAACAATGGCCACATAGTTACCCCATTCACCGTCGCTGCCAATCGAAACCAATCTCTTTATACGCGACCCCTTTGACGACCCAACATCAATCAATCCTTGCATAACGACATCACCATGCTCATCTGTCCATCCCAACCTCTCTTTCAAGCGATAAATGACCTCACCATACGACGGACGTGAACTAAATAGCAATGTGGTCTCTTCCATGCCCTCCAAATCAACACCCCCCATTGTCATTTCTCTTCACAGTACCACCATGGTGCAAAGTCACAACCTTATCCATCTATAGCACAACAAACAAACATACCTCAGTCATTACGTACAATAATCAAACCCTAAAAACGGATCTATACACATTATTGCTAATACATTACGCATATCTATTGCGAATCGAACCTAAAACCGAGCCAAATCCAACTAATTTCATCTAGGATTTCAACTTTTGCCCTACGAAATGTACCTCAAATAATCCATATCTACTGCAACAAATCAAAGGAGGAGAGGGAGCTCACCTTGCTTGCTCGGTTTGGAAGCAAAATCGCGAAGAAAATCGATGGATTGGGGTGGATTTTGAGGGGGGAGAGAGGGGCGGTGGCGGAGGCTGCTCTCTACTCGGTCTGTTCAAACAGAGCACTGAGGGGGTGGTGGGGGGCCGGGGGCTGCGCTCGG
Organism: Dendrocalamus latiflorus; assembly: GCA_017311315.1. NCBI lineage: Eukaryota > Viridiplantae > Streptophyta > Magnoliopsida > Poales > Poaceae > Dendrocalamus > Dendrocalamus latiflorus. The sequence goes on along the minus strand of CM029639.1, from coordinate 23,595,560 downwards.
TCTTAAGTCCCAGGAAACGGCGCCACGAACGTTAGCGCCGTGTATGGATGGCACGGCGCCATGTGCTTTGGTGCCGTGGTGTGCCACCGTGGATCCTACGTGTCCTCTCACGGCGCCAAATTATATGGCGCCGTGCCGTGTACGCTGGGCGCCATGTGAGTTGGCGCCGTGCTAGGGGTTCATTTTTGCAAATCTTTTCTCCAGGGGTCCATATGTAAAAAACTTTTAAATTTTGGGCTAAAAAGCAAAAATTTTACCCACCCCTTGCCATCATCATCTTAGGCTTTACTGTGCCGGTGCAAACATCCTCCACCCCTCTGCCAAGTTAAGCCGCCGCCGTAGCGCCATCTTCACTGGAGCTGAGCGCACCACCTCCTCCCTCTCACTGTCGGACACCTCTAGCCCTCCCTGAACACCGTGCCATGGTAAGAACGACTCCCCGTGATACCCTCTTGCACATCATGCCAACCGCTGCGGTGCACCGGTAAGCCTTAGTACCCGAGCGCCACCACAATCCGACCGAGCCACGTCAGCGCCTGAGTCCACGTCACTACCACGCGATGCCATGTGTCAAGCCACGTAAGTGATTACAGCCCAATCAGCTGCCCTCGCGTACTGCCTAGTCAGCTCTTGCACCTCGTTCATTATAGACCTAGCTACTGTTTCGAGGACCCAGTCTACAACCCTGGGCCCACATGTCAGTGACTCAAAATCTTTTCCTTTAAAAAAATAAGTCAACTAAAAATAAAAAACCTTGTTGATGTCATAATCCCAATTTTTTTATAGAAAATAAATCAAAAAAACGAATATGCCAAAATAGTGTTTTCTCTCTTCTTTTCTTAGAATTAAAACTTCCGAGAGTCGGTTCTTCTCCGTTCTAACTCTGATTGAACCCTTTTCCCCCTACATTCATCTAAAATCCTAAACTAACCATTTTCTGCCCTCTTTTTGAATTTTTGGATTTTATTTATATTTATTTGCTTTGGTTATTTTCACATGTAGATAGTGACATTCTAGAAGAATACTCCTACGTCGACGATTCACAGCACCAAGTCTCTAAACAAGGCAAGTTATACCTTTGATTATGTTAATCCCAATAGTTCAAATTATTTATATTATTTTAAATTATTATGCATGCGTACTTTTATTCAAACATAGTATAAATATTATTTAAACTTTTGTTAAAACCAAATTCCTTGTGTGTGGCAAAAATTGACATTGATCACCCATATGCCTTGTTGTTGGATCGAAATGGTCGACAGAGGGGGGGGGGTGAATATCGATTCTTTATAAATTTGCCCCAAAGTACTCACAAAAAATTCCCTACTCTCCGATAGCAATTTGGAGTTTACGAAAAAGGAGAGATTCGCTTACTAGAAGCAAGTGTTCAAAATTAAACGAAATCAGAACAGAGATAACTACTTTGCAAGCTCACTGCTTCTGGCCGAGAGACAATTACTACTACCATATTGCATTAATATTACTGCTGGCCGAAGACTTTAGTGCTGGAAAGTACAAAGAAAAAACTACTGCCAGTAGAGAAGAAAAGAATTGCAGCCTTCAAAAATGGACCAAACCGAAAGCTACCAACTCCAGTACAAAGCTGCAATTTTCTGCCAAAGAGATGAGGCTTGGCCGAAATGACTAAAACCAAAGAGGAAAAAGCACAACCGAAAACATAAGAACCAATTTTCGGCCAAGGATCATGTGAAGCCAAGTATTGGACCGCTAAGAAGGACAACCAAGAAAGTCACATCTTGCAGCCGTAAGACATAGAAGAATAGTGAAATCCAACCAAATACTATTGATCATTTAATGCATGATAAGAAGAATTGGCAGCTCTCTGTACAGTGCTCCTGTTCGACAAAGATTGGCTAATGAAGGACAGAGAGAACTCCCCAAGAACCATTAATTGCTATTCGGATTACAGGGATTTCAGCCACAAAGAAACAATGACCAAAATGATCTTTTCTGCTAGATCATCACCGATTTGACAGCACACAAAAGACAATATTTGGCAAAAGAGAGATCAAGAAACATAACTAAAAATCAAAACACACGAAAGGTCAGAGGAACTCAAATAGAAATAACTTGAAAAACGATACGGAGACATACATGATTGAAAGAAGTGTTTACATTCAGCTCACTACTCTCTCTCTCTCTTTCTCTCAAATTTCATACATGGAGAGAACCAAATAAAAACCTAACTCTTAGACCCACTCTCTCAAATTTCAGCACACCATCTCCCTCTCTATTTATAGCCTCCACTAATGGGTTCACCAAGTGCTTTACCCATTTAGCTTTTGCGCTTTACCCACAATCCACTTCCTTTAGTGCAGCTTTGCGTTTTTACCGAAACGCCCCTCGCGCACCTTCCAGGAAGCTTCCTCATTCCTTGCCCTGCAAGCCACGCAGCTTCGCCGTCTTCGGCACACCTCGACCGTTCTGACCTCAGCGCCACCTGCGCCTAGTCCGGTCCACCGTGCCTCGCCACGACTCCACCTCGAGTCCACGTCGTCTTTGACACATCCCGACCGTTCTGACCTCAGCGCCACCTGCGTCTAGTCCGGTTCTCTGTGTCTCGCCACGACTCCGTCTCGATGTCCTGCAGCCAACACAGACAAGAAACACGTCAAATAGCACCGCTCGATACATGAAAGCGTAAGTAGCATAAACACATCATACTTACCCATGATGAAGTCCAAACCTGTCGAATCACAGAATAGGCATCCTAATCCCAAACGATCAAGTTTGACCAAGTCCGACCGAGTCCGATTGCACCACGCAACGTCAAGGTCCGAACACACAAACCAAACTCGACTATCCTAAACCGATGTCAATTACTCATCACTCTCATGGGGTCACGACCACATGGTCTCTCACTTGTCACCTTAGAACAAAATCTAGATAGTACAATAGCATTGGCTAGAAAATTTGTAGCAAAGCTTAGACATGTTTATAATGACTTTAGGTTGGGATAACCTTTTAAAATAAAGAACAATGATTATTTTAAATGTATTATTGACTTTGATGAGTCAAGAAGGTATAACAAATGTTTAAAAAAATATAAAAAATGGTTTAGACTGGGGCAATTAGTTAGGTGGTAGGTGCTTGCTGGCACAAGCGAGTGCTTGGCACAAGGGGTATGTGGAAGGACTGGCTAAGTCAATTAAAGACTGGTATGTGAGTTACTGCTATAAAGCCACATCGTACTACCACAATGCTAGTATAAGGCAGACCTGTCTAAGTGATTTGTGAGGTCCCAACCTTGGTTTCGCTATAGGTTGAATATGAGCGTGGCGTAAACTATGAGAAGTCTCATACGGCACAAGTGGGGTCCCAATTTAGTGTATTCTTTATTAGGATGAAACCTTAGCGGCGTATGACTAGGTGATGACGTAGCATTATAAACGTTTTGTCATGATCTTCCCACTGCAAATCAAGGGAAGTGTACTTATCATATGACAACATGGGACGATCATGTCATGTGGGTAAAGTTATACCACCTCTGCAGAGTGTATAGACTATCCTGGATGGCTGTGCCCACGGTCATGGGCAAACTAAGTAAAGTTTTTCATGGATTAGGATTTGTTTTAAAAAACTTGAGTAAAACTAGAAAAGATGAGATCTTTTGTAAATAATAGTCTAGGTAGGATACCCGTGGATAGGTTAGCGGTAGGTAGGCCCTACACTAATGGTATCATTTGATTAAATTGTTGTTTATTTAATTATTGTATCAAAATTAAGCCTTTCCTTCTAATTACTATATTTACTTTGATTTGGCTTTACGCACAAATCCCCATATTATGCCTTTCTTTGATGTGGTCCATGCATGCATTAATTCTATTATTTTTGTATAACTTTTAGAGTACAAATTTTATGCTCACCCTTACTTAAATTTTATTGCTCAGAGGAGAACTACGTCTACTACAGTGAAGATCAGGACGAATAGACCGCGTCTTATTGACATTTGCCTATGGGCAGACTTGTTGGCTACTCCTTTTATTTTATCTTCTGCTGTTATTTACTTTTATGTTTGGCTTATGGGCAATGACGATGTAAACTTGGCCATAAGTAACATACTCTTTTATATAATAAAGGTAATCATTATATATGATATGTATCCCTGTTACCACTGTGTGTACTAACTTTTTCTAGACTAGTGCTATTAACATAGAGGATCCAGAGGTGTTTTTTTATTCAACAACCACCAATTGCATCCTCTCCAAGTCTCCCCTACAGCCGCCATCCCCTTGTAGGGTTTCGATTCCACACGATCTCACCACGATAGTAGCCGGATACCGTAGTGAGCCTCTCCTCTCTGTTCGAATCTCAGGCCATGACAAATGGGAATTCGAGTTCCGAAACCCAAACGACCATCCTGGCCTTCCTTGTATGGGCACGCACCCTGAGCTTCATGGAGCTGGGCATCTATGTGGACAGCAAGCTCAGCTCCGGGGTGGCGGCAGCACGGCTTCGCAATTTGGGAGGAGGGAGCACAGCTGGAGAAGGAATCCATGGGGATGGGGCTTCTTGTTGGGACTTGGGAGAGATGTGCCATGTGCGGGTTTTTTTCCCCTGAAAAATGACGGTTGAGAGCATAGGGGTAAAATGCAAAAATGTGTAAGTGGGATGGGGGTGCACCTACCTATGATCTCGGCTATTGATTTCAGATGGTTGCAATTGAATTTGTACACATGTTCACATATATAGTCTTGTGCACCTTATATCTTGCTGTAGTTTTGTTACTATTTCCAACCATCAATTGTTTAGTCAATTTCATTGAACTTCATCCTCTTATCTCCCCTCAAACAACAAGTTTGGGATGTTTATCTTTGCTCCAAACGACTTCAGTTTCTGGTATTTTAGCTTTCAGCTTATTTAAGCCAGAATCCACTTAGAATGTATCAGCTTCTAATTTCGGCTTATTTTAGTTTTTTTGGTTTTTTTGAATTTTCTTTTTTTCCTGTATTCTTTTGCATTGTCCGTGATGATATAAGCTATCAACCACTATAGTGCAATTTCTCATTTTTCTCAAAAAATTTTCTCTCATTTTGCTCATAAAAAACTCACAACCTATAGTATAATTTCAACCAATAGCCAAAAGCTGAAGCCTTAAGCTAAAGCCTTAAGCCGCCTCGAAGCTATGGGGCTACCATGGGTTAGTTGAGTTCACAGTACAATCAATTGCACTTTTGTTTCTCGAAAAAAATATTGCACTTCTAGCTTCTTGATATTCACATACGTAGATTGGATTTGTAAAGGTGGAGGCAGCTTGTGCTCATTTGGGCTTAAGCTTTTAGTTTCTTAATTTTATTTTTTTTGACCTTTTATGTTTTGGGTTTTTGTATTTTCTTTTTCTATTATTCCTTTGTATTGTCTGTGATGATATATCATTTTTATTTTTTATTTTTAGAAAATTAATTGCACTGAAAACCTTTTATATTTTGGGCTTTTTGTATTTTCTTTTTCCATTATTCTTTTGCATTGCCTGTGATGATATAATTTTTTATTTTTAGAAAATTAATTACACTAAAAAGTATCAGCAACTACAGTAGACAAAAAACGATGGGATGTACCTTTTTTTCTATTCTAGGCATTGAATGATCTATTTGCATTGCACTTGCGTTGTGTTAACCACAATGTAGTCAACGAGGAGATAGAAAACTAGAACCAAGACGATGGCATGAGCGAGATTATTGAAGCATATCATCTCTACTATTAAAAAATTTAATAATGACGATAGTTCTTTTGGTTTTCCTAACTCCCCTTTGCACCTCTCTATAAATCTCTAATAAAAAAAAGAAAAAAAAGGCTCTACAGAGTATGCGGTAGAACCACGGATGTTTAGGTGGAGCTGATGATATGAATTGGGTAAGCTGATCCCAATAATATCAACTCAATGCACGAAGGTAATATTATTTTTTATTTGTAATAAAGTACAGACATTCACGTAGTTTCCTGAATTTAAAAGAAATTGAATTTGCGCCACGGATGCTGACGGAAAGGTTGATTTCCCCAAAATCGTATCGCGTAGAACGACCGAACAAGCCGCGCTCCCCCCGTTCCTCGCTCCAGGTCCAAACGGAACGGTCAAACGAAGAAGGCAACGGGTCAGATTAAAGTCAAACTTTACTACTGCCTTCAGGCCTTGCCTTCTTCTACCCTGCAGTCCAGCCCGGCGGAACAGGGAGCCCCACCACCCGGCGGAACAGGGACAAAGCCGTAATTTCCGCCCCGTTCCCCGTCCGCGCACTTCCCCATCTCTCGCTCTCTCTCTCTCTCTGCGCGTGTGTGTTGGGTCCAGGTCTCCGTGTCGTCTCCGCAACTCCACTTGCTGTGGTTGCTTTCCCATCCCCACGCCTCTCCCGTAGATCGATACGCTGGGAGATCTCGCCTCGCCGGCGGAGGAGGGAGGCGACGCCATCGGCCATGGGGAACTGCTGCTCCGACGAGGTGGGCCACGCCGGCCGCCACTCCGTCGGCCCCGCCGCAGCGGCCGCCGAGGCCGCCGCCGACCGCTTCCTCCGCTCCCGCGGTGCCGGCGCGTCCACGCAGATCGAGGTACGGAGCCCCTCTACCCTTGTACGCCTCCGCGGTGCTATCTCGTACGGTGGCTGGCTGGCTGGTGGCGGGTCGTCGCATTGCGCATTTTGTCATTTTGTACAGACTGCTAAGTGCGGAGACGGGAATCGGACCCGTGGCCTCAAGGTTATGAGCCTCGTGAGCTACCAAACCGCATCTTTCGGCTGTGTACTCGTTCTGGGGGTATCTTGGTTTAGTGCGACACCCAGAATCTTACATCTGGTGATCTGCATGCAACAATCAGCTTCTTTGCTCTTGCAATCGAAGCACCTAGTGTAAAAGATGCTTATGACTTAATACACGTTGATACTTGAGTTGTACAGTCTTCTGATACCTCTTGTTGATGGCTTTACCAGTTTAGAATCTGTGTTGTATGTTGCAGTGGCGTTATATTTGTCTATAATATATTGGATGTTGTACCTAAACCCCTGACCCATGATTTCTTGTTATATCATGTTCTTGAGCAGAATAACTCGGAATTAGCATTAGATATTTCTCTTTTAGTCATGTAATGGTATTTGGTATTGAATCCAAGGTTTTGCAATACGATTTTGCTTCATGCGAGGAATATGGTGATGTACTGACGTGTGTAATTTTATGCGGCATTTGGGTTTATCGCTTGATCTGTCATTTGTAGCAGTAGAATTACATTTACTGAATTGGGTGGGGCCTGTTTAGTTGTGTGGTATTTTGACTTTGCCTCTATATAACGTGTTGAAACAGTTCTCTCTCTCTGCATCAAATTTGGGCGATCGAGAATTTTTTTCCAAGGTATGCTCCTCTTTTGCCCTTCTTGCATTTGTGATTTTTGCCCTTTTTGAAAATTTGTCCTATCATAACTAGCATCTATATATCACATGTTGAAATGATTTGCCGGTAGCATGTGTATGTCATCTTTGATTGGTTAAAAAAGTAAGGAGAAGATTCTTAGACATTTAAATCCATGTGAGTATGAAGATGAGACAATATAGAAAAGAAGTGGCATGTTAATTATTCCAAGTTCATCAGCAGCCTAAAATAAAACAGAAACACTATGGTTTCCTAGTTCATAGTTTCTATGTAATTCTAGTCTGCTACTTTAGAGAAAAAAAGTTAACCCCCGCAGTTTGCCTTTTTTCTTTCTTTCTTTCTTTTTTTTTTTGAAAAAAACACAATCAAGTTCTTCATGATTCCTTAATATGTTACTATAGTAAAGTGTTTATGCATGGATCTTACTAGCAGGAGCATTCCATGAGTAAAGTTCACATTTATTCTTAATGAAGCTACACACATGATTAGGCCATGCTTGGTTAGCTTGGATTTCCCTCAGAATTCCCATAAGCTAGCTCTAGAATAGAAGCTTGAGAAGCTAACTTGTAAGAAAAGCACAAGAAGTTGTCAGCTGTAATTCATTTAGCTATTTATTACTAAATTTGGCAACATATCCTCCCATCCCCTAATGTTAGAACTGAGATTATAACAATTTTTTTTTAATAAAAACCCTATTCTCAATTTTGAGTGTTAACAATATTTATAACCTTAACATGGCTACATTATGGCTAAAAGCTCAGGAATTTATTGAACTGGACCAACTGGTTAAGCTGTAAAATGAAATAAATATACTTTTGGATGTTTTCATGTCCATTACTTATATGCACATAGGAAGGAGGCACTCGTAACTGTTAGATGTGTATTATACCAGTATATTTGTCCTATTATATAAGGGGTTATCTGCATATGTGCTATACCTGTACGTGCATATATACTGGCCCATTGGCCTCATGATGAATACATGCACGATTCACAACATGGTATCAGAGCAAACCTAGTGTTTGTTTTCATCAAGTCGCCGCTGGTTCGTATTTCAGCTGCCGCATGGCTTTTCATCACGCTCGTCACTCTGCGCCGTCGTCGCCGTCTGACTCGGCGACGATCTGACAGCAGACGGCTCTCCGCTTATTCTCCTGTTGTACGTCCACCTAGGAGGCCGCCGTCGAGACTTCTGCCGGCTTTTCCGTCTCCTGGCTGACATCTTCCCGTCCGGATTGTCGGGATCCGGGCTTCTTTCACCGCCGATTTGGGATTCTTCACCGACTTGTTCGACGTCAGCCGACGCGAGGAGACTCAAGTTTGCCGTTCTCTCTATGGCATTAAGCAAGCTACTCATGCTTGGTTTGGTTGTTTCTCTTTCGTTGTTACTGCAGTTGGTTTCTTTGCCAGTGCTGATGATCTTGCTCTTTTTATTCACACTTCACCTTGTGGTCGGACGATTCTTCTTTTGTACGTTGATGATATGATCATTATTGGAGATGATTCTCAATACATCACTTTTGTCAAGGAGCGTCTTCATGAGCAGTTTCTCATGCTTGATCTAAGTCCTCTTCGCTACTTTCTTGGAATTGAGTTTATTTCTACTCCTGAAGGTTTCTATCTGTCCCAAAAAAAGTATGTTCATAATCTGCTTGATCGTGCCTCTCACTGATCATCGCACCGTTGAAACTCTTATGGAGCTTAATGTTAATCTTCGTCCCCACTGATAGTGAGTCTCTTACTGATCCCACTTGCTATCGTTATCTTATTGGGAGTCTTGTTTATCTTGGTGTCACTCGTCCTGACATTTTGTACCTTGCGCATATCTTGAGTCAGTTGTTTCTGTTCCCACTCAGCTCCACTATAGTCATCTTCTTCGTGTTCTGTGATGCTTTCATGGAACTATCCCTCGTCATCTGTTTTTCCCTTGCTCCAGCTCCTTACAACTCCAGGTATATTCTGATGCCATTTAGGCTAGTGATTCCTTTGACCGTCGGTCTCTCTCTGCTTATTGTGTTTTCCTTGGTGATTCTCTCATTGCTTGGAAGACTAAGAAGCGGACGACAATTTCTCGTTCAAGTGCTGAGGCTTTGTTGTGAGTGATGTCTTTGTTGACTGCGGATGTTACTTGGCTACGGTGGTTATTTGAAAATGTTGGTGTTTCTATTTCTACACCGACTCCTCTTTTGTCTGACAGTACAAGTGCTATTAGCATTGCTAAAGATCCAGTGAAACATGAGTTTACAAAGTATATTGGTGTTGATGCTTCCTACATGCGAGTGTAGGACCAAGTTGTTGCTCTTCAATATGTGCCTTAAGAGTTTCAGTTGGCATACTTCTTCATAAAGGCACGGACCAGAGTTCAACACAGCTTCTATCTCTCCAAACTTCATGTTGTTGATCCACCATAAATTTGAGGGGGTGTTACAAGAGGTTATTTGCATATGTGCTACACCTATACGTGTATATATACTGGTCTGTTGGCCTCATGATGAATACAAGCGTTGTTCACAACAGTAACTAGTCATCCAGCTTCTACTTATCTTTTGGGGGATTAGTCTCCTCCATCAGAATCACTTGCTCATGCATAATGACATTTTTCTCTCAACGTTGACAATTTGTTTCTTCATTGAACGACAGTTGCTACACTTTATTCCTTCTCACTGCAGACAATCTTTATACCTCACTTGATGTGTGGTTCTTAAGTGCCTATACATCTAGATAAAGAATTATGGTGCTTTAATCAGAATTTCTGACTAAAGTACCTTGACTAAGGAGTACTTTGAGCAATGTTTATTCAAGAACACCTGTTTTAGGCAATGAATAAATCATATGGAGTAATTTAGAATGTAATACACAGTACAATCTATGATGAAAGAAAGTGACTTGTCTCTTACCACCTTGTGCTGATATTGACTTGTGAGTTCACGAGTTCCCACATATTTAGTGGGCATACTTGAACATGAACGGTCACATGCACTGGTTTGTTTGCCACATGAGCTCACCTAACCTAAGTTGCAGCCTTTGCAGTCAGTACAGTTAGCATGATCAACTCTTCTACGCAAATTCAATTGTTAAAGTTGTATGCTGATAGCTTCAACAATATTAAAAAATGTAGGTATTTTGTAATTTTTTATACATATGTAAATCTAAGTCAAATAGCTTTGAGTTGCCTTGAAGAGTGAATCAGAAAGGCTACCAAACAAAATTGGCATTGCTAGTCAACTGATTTGGTTGCCTTGTCTGGTACCTATTTTTGGCTGATTTCTCTAGGCCTCAGTGTAATTTCCACTGGATATCTATTCTTTTCAGTAAAGATCTGTTCACTTCCAAAAAAAGAAAAAAAAGGCTGCAACCACCATTCTCTCTGCATTCGTGCTACTCTATTTATTCTCTCATCAGGAAAAGTCTCAAATATATTTTCTGCTCGTGCTGTCTCATCCAACTTTGCATACCATGCATCTTAATCTCTCTCTCTCTCTCTCTCTCTCTCTCCAGATCAATCCCATGGTCATCATGTATTCCAAAAGGAAGGATGGGACACTTGAAGAAATTGGGCGTACTGAAGTAATTTCAAATTGTTTGAATCCATCCTGGAATACAAAAATCAATTTGCAATACCAGTTTGAGGTTCTTCAGCCATTGGTGTAAGATTCTATTACAATTTAATTTAAATTTCTCCCTTGTTTGTATCTTACGCTAACATTGTTAAGAGTGGATGTTACCTCTTAACCATCTTGTTGCTTTAACAGATAAGTTTCTTCACAGGTTTCAGGTCTATGACATTGATCCGCAGCTTCCTGATGTCAGTGAAATGGTAATTTGTTCTGATTCTGTCTTATTGTTTTCACCTTGTTGTTTCAAGTTTCTTTGGCCATTGATTCTCTATTAGAAATAAAGCACGCTTCAATGTGCAAGTCCAAAGATGACAAACCCTGGCATGTTCTGACCTTTCGATTTCTATATTTTTTTCTCTGGTTCAACTTGGACTATGTACCAGTAAATTCAGTTACTTTTGATTTATAATGGTGCAATTCATACAAAATACAAAATTTAATTATTCTGTAATCTATTGGTTACTGAAATTTTCCAGATACCTCCAAGTATCTTAAAAGTGATTGTGCATAGATTTGTTGAAAGTAACGAGAAACACATATGTACTGGGTTCCGATAAGCTATGATGCATGGACACGGATACGTCGATACGACATGACACCAACACGGGAATTCGCTGTTTTCCTAAAAATAACGATATGGTGACACGGCTATATATATTTAAATAATAAATAAAGTACATATATATGTATTATTTTCTATGTTTCCTCATGCTTGTCAAACTGAAATAATGTAAATTGTAAACTTGTAATTTGTAAAGTGTATACTCGGAATATGTACCTCATCAATTGTTTTGTTAATCATGGCAACAATTGTTGATGTGAATAACATTTCTAGAAATAAGAATTCCATTAACCTAGGAAAAAAGTAACATGATCATCAGCAAGACTACAAAGATAACATATTAACATGTATATTTGATTCTTAAACAATCAAAGCAATAGACTAATAGAGCAACAACAATTGATAATTGATAAGGATAAGTGATAAATATTAAGAAGTAGCCAAGTTCGAACATAGAAACTTAAATGTAGAGTTTAACCAAAAGCAAGTGACCACTAGCCAACATAGGAGTGGTTCAACGTAAGGTACATCACAAACTCAAATTTTAGTGCGCTTTGACTCTAGAGTAGCTATTGGTGCCAACATATTTGCAATACTTGCATCTCCATTTCACATTTCCTCCTCCTTGACCACCCTTGTCTAGAACATCAACATGATTCCACAATGGAAGCTTCAACCTATTGTTGCTTGTGTTTTCCTCATCTCTAGCACTAGAATTAGCGGCTTCTATTTTTCTAGAATGATGAAACAAGTAGTCACGCACAAATCACAATTACAAATTTATAAACATATCATCACACTGTTCAATTGTTCAATGATATGCATGCGAATAATAGTATAACATAGAGACATATCAATATCATCACACTATTCAATTGTTCATTGTTCAATGATATGCTAATATGATTGTTCAATATCATCACATGTCAATCTGCAAACACTTTACATAATGGGCACCGAGATCACGAACTCTAAACAGAGAAAGCAAAAGGGATTGAGGAAAACTCGGTTACCTCGGCACATGGCACGACAGTAGCGGGAGGAAGCCGGCGGCGCACTAGAGGAACCGAGGAAGCTGGCGGTGCACGGGAATTGGGAGGAAGCTGGCGGCGCACGGGAGTCAGGAGGAAGCCGGAGGCGCAATGGAGGAACCGAGGAAGCCGGCGGTGCATTGGAGGAACCGAGGAAGCCGACGGCGCACGGGAGTTGAGAGGAAGCCGGTGGTGCATGGGAGGAGATGCGGGACGAGGTCGTTGTCCAGGTCGGCCTGCGCACGAGATCTTGAAGTCAGCGACGAGGTGCACGGGAAGTGAAGAGATGCGAGGGAGTTGGCTGGAGGGAGATGCGGGGGAGGCGGTTGGAGGGAGATACGGGGGAGGCGGCGAGATGCCGGGGGGGTGGCGATGGGAGGCGGCTAGATGCGCGGGAGGCGGCAAGATGCGGGGAGGCGGCTGGAGGGAGGAGATGTGGGGGAGGCGGTGAGATGCGGGCGGCAAAGGTCGGCGGCGAGGAGCACACTGGAGGAAGCCGGCTAGGGAACGGGGGATATGGCACACAGGAGGAAGCGACGAGAGCACGGGAGTAGGGTTAGGGCTCGGCGCGAGCGGGCCTTTCCTGGGCCGTGTCCTGGGCTGTGTTCGACTCGCGTAATCGCTGTGTCCGACACGTGTCGGTAATTTTGAAAATTAAAATTTATTTAGAAATCAGTTGACACACCACCGACACGTGTTCGAGCCGTGTCCATGTCGTATCCGTGTCGGACACGGTGTCGGACACGGATATGGCAGTTTAGGCATGTGTCCGTGCATCAGAGCCAATAAGTGATAACTAGCAGTTCATGCCCATCAACTCATACCTTCAGTTTATTCTTTCTAGTTTCTACCATTCCTTAATGCTCATATTAATAAGCTACATGTCAACGCACATGTTAGTTTCATCAAGGATGCTAGAGAATCTGATGTATTGAGCATACTCTTGTTCATTGCTCCTGTCAGCTACTTTACAATTCTTACAGTAATCTGCTTTGCAATGCAGATGCTTAAGCTGGAAGAGCAACAGTTTCTTGGAGAAGCTATTTGTGTTTTGTCCGAGGTATGCTAACTTTGGCTAAAAGAAATTGCTATGCTTTTCTGGCTATTTATGCTTCTCTTCAGTCTCGACTAATGCTTACTTCAGCGCACAACATTCCTTGCCTTGAAGCAAGAAGAATTATTTTGGACCTTCTGCCATAAATAGTTGAAAAGTAAAAACAATGCATGCACTTCCTAGTTCCTACTCTTCAAATTGTCATGTTTGCCTGCATATATGATTTGAGTAGGTTTAGTCAGGTGTTGTTTTGTAGTGATTGAAAGATAGCAAGAAGCTCAATCTGTGAAGACAAACTTAACTATGTTTTGCTTGCTTGAGTTGTTCAAAATTGGTGACCAAGTTCATCTTATCATATGAATTTATAATTTGTATCTCCAGCTCTGGATGTCCTACAATGATATACGACAAGCTTGTAATGTTATTGCGTTTGAAGACTATACTTATTGTAGATGCATATTATTTTTATGTTTCTTGAGATCTGAGGCAGTGCTTTAGCCTCTTGGCTCAGATAGTAGGTTGTACGACTTAGGGTTTTTAGCATTGTAGGTTTTATTTCAAGACTCTCATCTCTTTGATCTTGAGAAGATTTCATTCCTAACCTAGCCAAACTTGTTTGGGACAAAAGGTTTTGTTGTTGTTGAGATCAAGGCTGATTTTGTAGGTTGTCACCAGACAGAATAGACTGTTGACTTTAAAGCTTGGTGTTTCTGAACATAACTTGCCAAATCCTAGTAAATTTGGTGAGCTAACTGTTCAGGCTGAAGAAAGTGCTGGTTCAAAAGCAATAATGGAGATGGTATTCCACTGTTCAGATCTTGAAATCAAAGATCTTCTCTCAAAAAGTGTAAGCTTAAGTTTCGTTTTTGTTTGGTACTTGTTTACTGTTGTTGTACTTGCAGTTTGGCCATGCCTATCTGTGTCTGCACACATGTGAATTGTTGGTTCTGGCAATCTAAAGTAGCTATTCATCATTCTAAGCATTCTTGTTACAGGATCCTTTCTTGCTAATATCAAGAATATCAGAGAGTGGAGCGCCTGTTCCAATTTGCAAGACAGAAGTAAGGAAGAATGATCTTAATCCTAAGTGGAAGCCAGTGGTTTTGAATCTCCAGCAGATTGGAAGTAAGGCATGAGAACTTTCTCTTCCTTTTTCTTTTGTACTTCTGTTGAGGTGTGCAATCAGAACTGTCTATTCTCAGAACATGTTTATGACCTGTCATGCTCCTGGAGACAGTACTACGTGTTTGATTATTTGAACCACTAGCTGGTGCTGTTAGTGCTCTCCAAATGAAAGGGCAGTTTTTGTTGGCTAATGACTAAAGATTTGTATGCATCTAATCACTATGTATTTCATTTCTCATGGCTGTATTGTGTTGCAGGAGAACCTCCTCATTATAGAGTGCTTCAACTTCAGTAGCAATGGCAAACATGACCTAGTTGGGTAATTATTCCCTTTTGTAACTCAACATGCTGCTTGCACTCGCTGTATCTGTGTTTCTGTCCACTTTGTTGCCATTTTGGTCCGTTCATGAGCATGTTCTGTAGTGCCTTAGAGCCTGGGCTGTTAATTCTTGAATTCCAATTTGTTTTCTGATTAGATACCCTTTGTAATTCGACAGCAAGATAGTAAAATCAGTTGCAGAATTGGAAAACATGTACCATAGTCAGAATGGTGAAAATTTCTTTGTTCCTGCCAGCTTTGCACATGAATGTCGCAGTAAGGAGGTAATATTTGTTACTGTAGAATCTCTCCAACTGTTATGCTGTATTAACTGAGTTTTATTCTGATATGCAGGTACTGAAGAGTCAGTTATATGTGGAGAAATATCTCGAGAACAATAGACATACTTTTCTAGATTATATTTCTGCTGGGTGTCAATTGAACTTTATGGTAGCCATAGACTTCACAGGTGTGCACAGACGTGCTAGTGCAAGCTTGCCTTTCACCATTTCCATTTCTCTACTTCGTAACCTCATGCTTTTTAATTTGTTACCGCTGATGTTTTATGCTTTATAGCTTCAAATGGAAATCCGCGGCTTCCAGATTCCTTGCATTATATTGACCCCTCCGGTCGGCCAAATGCGTATCAGAGAGTGAGCAATTGATTGATCTTTCTTTAGTTTTTGTGTTCTGATGCTCTGAGCACATATTGATTTTAAGTTCTTCCATTGTTGTTTTTGTCGTAGGCAATACTGGAAATTGGAGATGTACTACAGTACTATGACCCAGCTAAGCGCTTCCCCTCTTGGGGATTTGGAGCTAGACCTATTGATGGTCCTGTCTCCCATTGTTTCAACTTGAATGGCAGCACCTATCAACCTGAGGTATTCGACATTCTTTGCTACATTTAAATACTGCTGTCTTCTACAGAAGAATTTCTAAGTACTACGTCCAGAAAGCTAATTTGGAAATCTGCTTTTCTCACCCATCTTATTTAATTTGACAGTACATTTGTTTGCATTTCCCATTTGTTTGTTTTTATGAAATAAATAAACCCATGTATCACCTCCAAGGTTCCAAATACCGCTACCGGGGTAAATCCCGCCGGGGGGCCGGTACCGGTTACCGGCTGGTAACCGGAAAAACCGGCCGGTAACCAGAAAAAAACCGGTTGAATTTCACGCGTCAAAATTTGAATTTGAAATCGGCAACCGGAAAAACCGGCCAGTAACCGCCCAAAAAACCGGAGAAAAACCGCTAAAATCCGGTTTTCAAATTTGAAATTGGAAATTCCTAACATATTTATGGCAAAAAGTATGAAGTTAAGCACGGGAGATGCATGGATCTTCCTAATACCTCATATTAGTGTTAAACAATGTAAATATCATTCGGAAAACTAACTTTTACATTCAAAATTTGAAAATTCCTAATACATTCCTAGCAAAAAGTATGAAGTCAAGCATGGGAAGTGCATGCATCTTTCTAATACATTCTATTAGTGTTAAACAATGTAAATATCATTAGAGAAACTAATTTTTACATTCAAAAGTTTAAAATTGAATTAAATAAAAAACCGGTGGTTTTTACTCCCGGTCGACACAGGTAAAACCGGTTACCGGCGGTAACCGCCGGTATTTGGAACCCTGATCACTTCTTCATTGTGCTTTGGGAGACTTCTTAAGTTCTAAAGGTTACTTGTTAGAACTGTTTGCTTCAGTTTATTCATAGCCGAACTATGTCATACTTCCTCAGGTGGAGGGAATACAAGGAATGATGTCAGCTTATATCAGTGCACTTCGTAATGTATCATTGGCTGGTCCTACACTCTTTGGTCCGGTAATTAGCACCGCAACAGCAATAGCAAGCCAATCCCTTACCAGCAATCAACAGAAGTACTTTATTCTGTTAATAGTCACGGTATGTATACCTTGAACCCATCTTTTAAAGAAAAATTGCACCATGTCTTTCCTTCTTAGCTGTCAATCCTTTGTCCAGGATGGTGTAGTGACTGATTTTCAAGAGACTATTGATGCAATCATAAAGGCATCTGACTTTCCTTTGTCCATCATTGTTGTTGGAGTTGGTGGGGCCGACTTCAAGGAAATGGAGGTAGTGGGACTGGATAAGTTTTTGCGATTTCATTTCTATAATTCATTTGTATGTTTCCTTTTAGAGAGAAGATTGAAATGCTTAACTAGCTCTTGCACACCACCTCAGTAGTTAGGAAACAGAAGTTCATCATTGATTCGTTTCTTATATTTTTTAGTTCTAGTTTCTCTAGCTATGACTGTGTTACGGACTCGTATTGGGGAAGGCATTATGGCAGGCGTTCCAAACAGCCAAGCCAACCGAATCCTCAGTAGCAGTCCTGGTCGGGTTAAAGTCCTTAAGTCTTCAAGCTAGGGAAGTCCTGTTCGAGTAGTTTTCCTTTCAGAGTCTTTTAGGAGTCGGAGTCTTATGAAAACAGGGGAGCTGTAAGAGGATATATATCTTCCTGCGTTTGAGCGGAAGAGGCAGTTAAGAAATAAAGTATCTCTTCTCCCAAACCCTAAAGTTCTAGTACAGGCGGCAACCACGGCGGATCCAGGAGATCTCCGCCGGGAAGCGGCCGTCATCCCCCAGCCCGGTCATCCCTACTATCTCCGGCCTAGAGACAAGATACATAACAGATTGGTATCAGTCTCCATGGCTCCTGATGATCTCAGCACGGAAATTCGTGAACTCAAGGAGATCCTGGGAAAGATCTTGAAGAGACAAGATGAACAGGCAACGGCTCATGCCAATCTCGAGGCGGCAGTTCTTGCTATGGAAGGACGGCCGTCATCGCCGGCCAAAGATACCTATTCAGCGAATTCTGCGCCACGCAATCCTTCGACGGAGCAATCCATGGCGGCATCTCCAGGTAGATTCTACAAAGTGGACTTTCCTCTGTTTGATGGTTCCTCTGATCCCTTGGAGTGGCTTGCTCGCTGCGATCAGTTCTTTCGGGGACATCGCACCCTGGAAGAGGAGAAAGTATGGTTGGCTACGTATCACATGACAGGCATAGCTCAGCAATGGTATCACAAATTGGAGCGAACCGAAGGCATTCCATCTTGGCCTAGGTTCCAGAATTGCTGTAAACTGCGATTTGGTCCACCTTTTCGTTCCAATCCAGTGTCAGAACTCGCTCTCCTTCGGCAAACAGGGTCCGTGGAAGAATACGCTCAGGATTTTTACAGAGTTTTGTGCCGCGCTGACAATCTTTCACCAGAGCATGAAGTGGGATTATTCTTAGCCGGTCTGGGAGAGCTTATTAAGTCCGACGTAGAACTACAAAACCCATCTTCTTTGGACACCGCTGTCAGTCTCGCTAAAGCAGCAGAGAGACACTACAAGCTCTTATACAATTCGGGCTTGATTCCCAGGCAGCCATATTCTAACCCACAGCCTTCCGCAGCAAGGTTTGCGCCAGCACAACGCATGGCTCCACTTCTGTCCAAACCACCTGAGGTACCACTGCTACCGGCGCCGACAACAGGAGCAACTTCTTCTCAACGCGCGTTCAGACGTCTTACACCTTCAGAGATGGCGGATCGTAGACAGAAAGGCTTGTGCTTTAATTGTGATGAACAATTCACAAGAGGCCATCGGTGCAAGCGTTTGTATTGGATTGAAATCTTGGATGAGGATGATATTGCTGAAGATCATAAGGAAGATGACAATCCCCAGATTTCGTTACACGCCTTAACTGGTATCTCTTCAACCAAAACTATGCAACTGATAATCCGCATTAACGATCACCAGTTCTCTGCCTTGGTGGATTCTGGATCTACGCACAATTTCATCAGCCTTGCAGCTGCTCAACTATCAGCTATCTCACTGCAGACTCGCTCGGGTATTCAAGTTGCAGTAGCCAATGGTGACAAGTTACCCTGTCCAGGTTCTTGTCCAGCGTTACCAATTACTATTGGTCCTGAAGAATTTACCATCAACTGCTATGCATTATCACTTCAGGGTTTTGATGTGATTCTGGGAGTTCACTGGTTGCGCACATTAGGCCCAATTCTGTGGGATTTCTCCAAATTGTCCATGGCGTTCTGGCATCACGGGCGCCAAGTTCGCTTCCTGGGCATTCCACACAAACCTGCTCCTCGCTTGTTCACAATCGCAGAGACCACTCAGAAACTGTTACCCGCCCTGCTGTCAGACTTTCAGGACATATTTCAGCACCCATCTGGTCTGCCACCTCAACGCCATTGCGACCACCACATTCATTTACTCCCCGGGTCCAAACCGGTGGCAGTGAGACCGTACCGCTATCCCCATCATCACAAGGACGAAATTGAAAAACAATGCAAAGAAATGATGTCACAAGGGATCATACGGTCCAGCACTTCGCCCTTCAGTTCGCCGGTGATATTGGTCAAAAAGAAGGATAACTCATGGCGTCTTTGTGTGGACTATCGGGCGCTGAATGGCCAAACTGTCAAAGATAAGTTTCCCCTTCCAATTGTTGATGAACTACTGGATGAGTTAAGACTTGCCAAGTATTTTACCAAGTTGGATTTACGATCAGGTTATCACCAAATACGCATGCACCCAGATGACATCCACATGACCGCATTCCGAACACATCATGGTCACTTTGAGTATTTGGTTTTACCCTTTGGGCTTTCCAATGCCCCGGCAACCTTCCAGGCAGTTATGAATGCGATCCTTCAACCATATCTTCGCAAATTTGTGTTGGTCTTTTTCGACGACATCTTAATTTTCAGCTCGTCTTGGTCAGAACACTTGTGCCATGTCCGCACCGTTTTCGCTCTTCTTCGACAGCATCAATTTTTTCTTAAGCAATCCAAGTGTTCCTTTGGGACTACATCAGTTTCTTATTTGGGCCATGTCATATCCGCAGAGGGCGTCTCTATGGATCAATCCAAAGTCCAGGATATCCAGCAGTGGCCGACTCCTAAATCTCCCCGTCAATTGAGGGGATTTCTAGGTCTTGCTGGGTATTATCGCAAATTCATACGTCACTTTGGGGCCATAGCAGCACCACTCACACAGTTACTCACCAAGGAGGGTTTCAGTTGGTCTCAAGCAGCACACGACGCGTTCTTAGCATTGAAAGAGGCCCTTTGTAAGCCAACCTTCTTAGCTTTGCCTGATTTTACAACCCCTTTTATCGTTGAATGTGATGCGTCCGGCAGTGGCATAGGTGCGGTACTGCATCAAGGATCTCAACCCATTGCATTTTTCAGCCGGGCGATTCCAGCGCATCACGCCAAACTGGCTGCATATGAGCGCGAACTCATCGGGTTGGTTAAGTCAGTTCGGCATTGGCGACATTATCTTTGGGGCAAACCATTCATTGTCCGCACAGACCATTACAGTTTGAAGTTCCTCCTTGATCAGCGCTTGAACACGATACCTCAACATCATTGGGTCAGTAAGCTATTTGGGTTCGATTTCCAAATTGAGTTCAAGCCTGGGAAAACCAATACAGTCGCTGATGCGTTATCACGCCGGGACGAACACATGTCCTTATCAGCTCTTTCCGCACCAGACTTTCATCTGCTAACTCAGCTTAAAGAGGAAGTCAGTTCCTCACCGGCATTTCAGATACTACACTCCCAATTGGCCTCTCACGACCTTCCCCCACATTGGTCCTTCGTTGATGGGTTATTCCTGTATCATGGTCGCATTTTCGTGCCACAGTCCTCCGTTCATGTGCCACAACTCATCTCCACATACCATAACATGGGGCATGAAGGTATCCAGAAAACACTGCACCGTATTCGCAAGGATTTCTACATACCCCACCTCAAACAGCTTATTCAAGATCATGTTAATTGCTGCGACGTCTGCCAACGCAATAAAGGGGAGCACTTACATCCTGCAGGTCTGTTACAGCCTTTACCACTTCCGACACAGATCTGGTCGCATATTACTATGGATTTCATTGACGGATTTCCACGTATACAAGGGAAATCAGTAATATTGACAGTGGTGGACAGATTCTCTAAATACGCCCATTTTGTACCACTAGCACACCCTTACACAGCACAATCAGTCGCCCATGCATTCTTTGAGGCTATTGTTCGACTCCATGGATTCCCGGAGTCAATTGTAAGTGATAGGGACACAATCTTCACAAGCAACTTCTGGAAAGAGCTCTTTCGATTGGCTGGAGTCTCACTGGATATGACATCCGCATTTCACCCTCAAGCAGACGGCCAAAGTGAGGTCACCAATCGCACAATTGAAATGTATCTTCGCTGTCTAAGTGGTGACCGACCTCGTCAATGGATCAAATGGCTTCCTTGGGCAGAATTCTGTTATAACACGTCATTTCATTCGGCGCTAAAATGTACTCCGTTCCAGGTGGTGTATGGGCGATCCCCACCAGCACTGCTCTCCTTCCAGGCAGGCTCATCCCAGGTCTCGGCGGTGGAGGACATGTTACGCGACAGAGACGAGTTTTTACTTGAGATTCGCGACCGCCTGTTACACGCACAGCAACGTATGAAGGAAGCCTATGATCAACAGCATCGGGCAGTCGAATTCGCGGTTGGCCAGTGGGTGCTGCTCAAGTTACATCATCGCCAAGCTGTGGGGATCACAACAAAGTTTTCCAAACTATCACCCAAGTTTTATGGACCTTACCAAATCATTGGTCGCGTGGGCGCAGTGGCTTACAAACTACAACTTCCTGCGACTGCTCGCATTCACAATGTCTTCCACGTGGTTTTTCTGAAGAAATACAGCGGTACTCCACCAACTACTCCTCCGCCATTGCCTGACATCCTCCATGGCCGAGTTCTCCCCGCGCCGGCTGCTATTGTTCGATCACGCTTATTCAAAGGACAATGGGAGGTCCTGGTACAATGGATGGGCCAACCACCGTCCGAAGCTTCCTGGATGCCAGTTTCTACATTCAAGCAACAGTATCCCAACTTTCAGCTCGAGGACGAGCTGTTTCCTCAGGAGGGGGGAAATGTTACGGACTCGTATTGGGGAAGGCATTATGGCAGGCGTTCCAAACAGCCAAGCCAACCGAATCCTCAGTAGCAGTCCTGGTCGGGTTAAAGTCCTTAAGTCTTCAAGCTAGGGAAGTCCTGTTCGAGTAGTTTTCCTTTCAGAGTCTTTTAGGAGTCGGAGTCTTATGAAAACAGGGGAGCTGTAAGAGGATATATATCTTCCTGCGTTTGAGCGGAAGAGGCAGTTAAGAAATAAAGTATCTCTTCTCCCAAACCCTAAAGTTCTAGTACAGGCGGCAACCACGGCGGATCCAGGAGATCTCCGCCGGGAAGCGGCCGTCATCCCCCAGCCCGGTCATCCCTACTATCTCCGGCCTAGAGACAAGATACATAACAGACTGCCACTATGGAAGTACCACCCAGATGTTGTATATACTGTGGTAGCGACGTGATGTGATTGCTGATGCTTTAGCATTGTATAAATTTGTGTAAGCACAATTTGATCTTAAAGTTTTCATTGTGCAGTTTCTAGATCCAAATAAAGGAGAGAGACTGGAAAGCTCAACCGGGAGAGTTGCATCAAGGGATATGATACAGTTCGCCCCAATGAAGGATGTGCTTGGTATGTATATGCATAGAACAATATTCGGTACTTCTATGCTTAAAACCCAGATTGTTCTTTTGTGGCATTAGAAAACAAAAGATACTGTTTTCATATCGTGCCATCTGTGTATTTTTGTGTTTGCTGTTTCCTTCTGGATGTGATGGCTCATGGAATTTTGCTTTGTTGACCTTTACTGGGAAAATTAAGCAATGCGATATTCAATCCAATTTTGTATTGCAGGCACTGGGATTTCCACAGTTCAGTCACTTCTCGCTGAGATACCAGGGCAGTTTATGACTTACATGAGAACAAGAGAAATTCAAGCAATTAGCTAGTATATGATCTATGGGTAATTCGTTAGAAGGTAAGCCTTGTAATGTTCTTTTTTACTATGATTTTGGCCATTTGGCTACATCTTCGTGCAAATTTTAAGCCATGGATGTGTAAAGAAGAAGCAAGATGGATAATCTGGATTTGTTATGGTAAAAGGGAGATTGATCTCTTGGAGATCATAGCCAAGATCAAATATCAGTGGCACTCTCCATGCTGTTTTGTTGCCAATCAAGTGGAGCATGTGGTGCAGGGCAGTTGCGTAAGGCAAGAACTGCAAGGCACTGCAGATTGAAGATTGTTGTTTCAGAAGACCCATTTGAATCGTGTATGATCTGTGTAAAGGCTCAAACTTGCTGATTAAATGTAATTCCTTGTTTTAGTTTCATTATGCTTTATTCTGGTTCTGATCCCTTGACTCCTCAGGCTAGCAATTTGTAACTGGGAAGTTAAACGTGTCCATCTTTCTTGCTTCCTGCTTGTAAGATTATGACTTGATGCTAGGGTTTGAGCCCTCTATTATCCTTTCTTATTTCTTGGCAGAAATATTTTGGTTTGTTTGTTCTAGTAATGTGCTATGGTATGGCTGGTGTTCTAGTATTAGCAGCGCAGCACTGTTCCAGTATTAGCAACAAACCATTAACATCAAGGTTTCATTAGAATTCGTACATAAATGCCTCTTTTTCGGCTGGTATGGAATCATCGTAACTTGCCAGTTAACGCCAATTTTTTTTATCCATGCCAGGTACCGCCTTTTTTTTTAATATCTGCTTATCACTACTCACCTTCCTTCCCACGCGCGGTCCTGCGTCGTGTCCAACTCGTCCCTTATGCTTGTGCGCCCCACTAAAAACCTCATCGTTACGCTCTTGCCACGTCCGTGGGAGCGCCTTAGCTCGACACTGTGGCTGCTTGGGTGCTGTGGCCTACTCCATTGAGTTCTACCGTTGTGTCGACGATGCTAACGTCGAGGAGGGCCACCGCTAATGCTGATCTTGTCGTTCAACGCCAACATCGAGTTCCTCTACCTCTTCACGCTCTCTACCTCGCCGCTAGCACAGGCGCCCTCTACCATCGCTCCCCTGCGTAGGCCCACCCTTCGGCAAATTTGGCTCTTGGAACTCCGCCTTCGACCTAAGCACCGTGCCCCTGCCGCTGCCGAGGCGTTGTCCTCCTAACTCTCCGACTCCTCGCCGTCAGCCTCCTCCCCCACGCTGGGCTCTAGCTCGGTCCATCTTTGCCCGCCGTGGATCCCGTAGCTCCCATGAGGTCAGCGTGCTCTGGAGGTCCAAGACTGTGAGCAACTCCTCCAAGGTCGGCGTGCTTTAGGATTTGTGCTTGTCGAGTTTCATGATTAGATGTGGAATCTCCCTTTGGGGATTCTTGGGCAAGGTTAGATGTACAAACTTGGCCACCGTCACCCCCGCTGCTACTGTGATAATTTTGCACATCACCTGTTTGATACAATGTTTCATTGAACCAGCCTTGACATTTCTGAAAATTTATTTAATTGATAGATCATGCTCTACCCTCCTCGATTCGTGCCTCTCCCCACTCTGGCCAAGGAGGTGTTCTACTATCTCGTGTTCGGCGTGCTCACCACCGTCATGGTTTAGCATGTTCTCAGGCAATGAGACACGCCAGTCCATGGAGGTGCATGTCTGGAACAATAGGATCTACGGGCATGACACGAAACTAGTGCCCAATGGATTGCTCGATACACGTATGGTAGCCCGTACTTTGTATCATGGTATAGTTGTAAGTGTTCCTTTTGTTATGACTGTCCACACAATTTCTTCCCTGTGCCAAATTTTAGGGAGTTGCAAACAAGCTTGGGGAGTGCAATACTTGCCATAGTTTATTTTCTCGTTTCGTGAAGCCTACGCTTCCAGTGTTTAATGTTGGATTCTTTAACTGTCTTCTGGATGTATTAAAGTGTATCTACAAGGTATCACCATGAAGGAGTTTACATCTTGGGTGTGTCAAATCTATTGTGATTCTTATACTTGTCCTTCCATGCCTTTCAAAACTGCAGCAGAGTTCTTCTTGTCGAGAAAGATCGCCAAGAGTTTTTGAAGAAAATGAGAAATCCCAGAGCAGATGCGCTATAGAAAGAGCACAAATTGTTGCTTTAGAAAGAGCACAAATTTCAGCATGTTCTCGGGCAACGAGATACGCCAGTCCACGGAGGTGTAGGTCAAGAACGGCCGGATTTATGGGCGTGACATGAAACTGGTGCCCAATGGATTGCTCGATACACGTATGGCACACAAATGCATTGCCTAAATCACTGTTCATGCTTAGATCTTATGGTCAAGAGAAAGATCGTAATGTTGTATTTGGGTGTTTTCTTGATGAACTTAGATGAAGCAATCCTCATGGGTCTATAAAAGAATAATCCTTTCTTCTATTTGTTTTTATCAGGGTTATGTTCTAGAGGTAATTAAGAACATGACTTCTCTCTACGACATGATGTGGATGAAGCTCATCTCTGTTATGTTCAAGTAATGCCTTTCCTTTGTTTCCAAGTTTAATTAGCCAACAGATGTAGTAGTTTATTACTTTATTGTAATGGCGTCATTTTAGTGGCGTGTGGACCCACATGGTTGAGTGGACGGTAATTCAGTGATGGTAGGGACATTAGGGGGGGTCAAGAAGGCATTTAGAATGTTGGTGATTTGAATTGTGAAATGAGATGTTAAGAAGTCTGATTTACATTATCCTGCTAACTTTATTGCATATGATGACTTCATAGTTTATACTGAATTCAAAGAGATGAAAAGCATTTCAATTTCAAATTGCTTCCAATAGAATTTTAGAATACAATTGTAATTCACTCAGTTGTGCTTAATCAAACAATTAATTCAATTGTACTTCATTTAGTTGTTTAATTCATTTGTGATATCTATGTAATGATTATCGTGTGCTATATATGTGATCTGCTTGCTTGTTTTTCAGATGGCATGGCTAGCATTTCTGAGGCTAGCCGAAAAATAAAAATAATTGAACTATTCAAATTGCTATCACAGACGGTTTGTAACACCAAACTGTCTGTGATATGTTAGATATCACAGACGGTTATTAGTTTAGCTGTCTGTGATATGTAGTATATCATAGACAGCTATGTTTAAGAACCATCTGTGATATTTGATAAATCGCAGATGATTTTTAGTATTAGCCGTCTATGATATGTTAGATAACACAGACAACTATTTTTAAGAATCATCTGTGATATCTGACATTATAGACGGTTGTTTTAAAAAATCATCTGTGTTGTAACTTATCATAGATAGTTTGAGAGCCGTATATGATAACCGCCTGTTATCATAGACACATAAATTCAGATAGTTTAGAAACCATCTGTGATGACACTTTCTGTGGTAGTGAGGGATCGATTGCTGAGAGACCTGCTCTGTACTGGGTAGTACTAATGTTGTGAATCAGTGATGAATTCTGTTATTCCATCTTTGATCAAGTCGTGATATCATGTGGGTAAAGCTGGGTATTCTCCATAGACATTAAATCAAATCATTTAAATGTATCATGTTTTCGGTTGATGGAGCTATGTCCAAAGGGTGATTCCTAAATCAAAGCATAAAGAGCACTAATGGTTAAAATTGTGACAACTTGGAAGTAAGATGACTTGTTGATATACAACCCTCTTAACAAAATTTTCTTTATGAACTTGTTTTAATTTAAGTAATATTTACAAATAAAATTGTATGGGTACTAGTGATGATAAGTCCAAAACAAACCCTCCTTGATAGACATTTCTGTTGAAATCCTCAATTGCATTATAAGACTACTACCGTGGCTTGTGGAGTGCGAATGTACTCATTCTTGTATATTTTTGTTCAGACAATGAACAATATGAAGAGGATATACTAGCAGATGGTGAGTACTATGATGGTGAAGATCACACATTCTACATTGAGCTTACAATCAAGCATAGCCCGTGGTGTGGTGTCTTTTGTCATCTTTTGTCTGTAATACATGTAAGCTTAGCTTGGAAGCCTTAAAACTCTGTAATTGACAACCATGTCATATTTTAAGACTCCTGTTTTGGTATTATAATTGTAAGCAGATTGTTTATCAATCTACGCACAACTAAAATCCTGAACAGTTGCGTGAATGCAGAGATTCTTGGTAAATTCAAGTGTCCCCACATACTTGGTATCAGAGCCTAGCTTGACTGTAGGTTGACCTAGAAGGTTAGCAACCGAGTTTTGTCAAAATTTCATTTTTGAAATAAGAATTTTTTTGAAAATCATAAGTATTATTACTTCTTATCTTATCTGTGCATTTCTTCCCATCTTTTCTTACCTTCTACCTTAGTTTTATTAGCTAATATAGGTTTTGATTTCAACTATTTTCATCAATTAATCTTTCTTGACTACAAAATTTTGTAGTTCATGTCTCTTTCTCATGTAGAAAATTGATTTTTTCTGAGTTGGATGTTGTGTGTTATATAAAATAACCAAGTTATAAGTTGAATCCTTTAGGATTTATCACTACAACTTGAGTACACCTATGTTTTTCGCTTAAGTGGTTTATTTTTTATAACTGTACTTATGTATCATGTCTTACAAAATTGCATTTCTTTCTACTCTTTCCCTCTATTCCTCATGCTATTCTATCTTACCCCCTCTAATTCACTATCTTATCTCACTCTTTGCAAACCGCTGTAGGTTTGGTGATCATAACCAATTGCTAAGATGTTAGACAATGGCAGTAATAATAGTGGAGAGCCTAGTTTGGCTCAACTCTTGGCAGTTATGGAACATAATCATCATGCGGCACCGTAGATGGTTAGAGTTTATAAAAAAAGTATGACTTGGACATATAGTATCATACAGGGGAAGCGAATGTTGTTGTTGATACATTGAGCGAGAAGGTCTATTGTAATAATGTTATGGTCCAAGAATGTCCAGTACAGCTAAGAAGAGAGATACAACAATTGAAATTTGAGTTTGTAGATCAAGGGATGTTAGTAGCTTTAGAAATCAAACCAACTTTGGTAGAACAAGTTTGGGTAGCCTAGATCGACGATAAGGAAATGCAACAGGTTCGATAGGATATAAAGAAAGAGAATGTTACAGGTTTTACTTAAGATGACCAAGCAGTTGTCAGGTTCAAAGGTCGACTCTGTATACCAGACAAGAAGGAAATCAAGGAATTGATATTGCAAGAAGCCACTTGTAAGAATAGGAAACATCTACTCCACATTTTGTCTAACCGAAGAAAAACACACTTCTAAAGTGCAAATCAACCACACTAGCTATCCTTACTACTAGGCACTAGTGAAAGAAGAAGCACGCTCAACCTAGATAGGGTAAAAAATTCTAGAGAACCTAGTAGAGATGAGAAATGCCTAAGAAAGGCATAAGATAGAAGGTGAGATTCAAAATAGCCTGAACTTACTTAAAACCCTGACTCTCCCAAATACTATGCAATATTAAGTATGAAAGTAGGGATTTGATAAAGCTCAAGCATTAATCCTGTGTCACACTGCATATCGGTGAGATGTAAACAAAGTAGTCATAGCCAGAGCAAGATGCATCCTAAAAATGTAAAGCCATCATCGGATGCCCAAAATGCGGTAGGAGATCCAAAGAGACTGACAGGATCCACATGATCTCCTCCTCGCTTGAAAAGCCTACATCAAGGAGATAGAAGAAGCATGTGCCTCAATACCATGATTAGTAAAATATAATCTCGAAATCCAGTACTGAGACACACGATCAGTGGGAAAAGCTTCAAAGCGTGGGTTAGCATGACATACAACAAAGACGCATCTTAGAGCTACCAAAACTCCTCTCAAATCCTCACCGTGGACCAAAATGATAAAAATCCTATCCAGGGGCAACTCTGGACCTAAACCTACTCTGCTGGAACCTAGAACCACATTGCTCTCTAACACCACCAAAGGAATTAAAGAACCCATCTACAAAGCAAGGTCTAGAGACAACTTTAGGAACACTAGCTAGGTAGGGCTGATCCTGAAAGCTACTCAAGGTCTAGTACGATCACGATGAAGTTTCTTGTCCCACCTAAAACATAACTCTATGATGTGACCATCCTTGTTACAAAAGGTGCAATAGTATTTGACCTTTTGAGAGGTCGTACCTGATGAAGTAGAATTACTTACAGTGTTTGAAGGGTTCTGGGCAAATTCGGTAGACTTGAACACTATCTTGGTTGGCTCAGGAAGGGCAACCACTATGTTACCACTTTCAACAACTCTCACAACCTTAGAAGGATGATTCTTGAAATATTCATAGTAGTTGAACCCTAAACCTCTATGGGCTTTGCTTACCTTAGATTAATCTAAAATCATGTTTAGGTTCTTTTTGCCACTAGAGAACTTCTTGAGGATTTCTGCAAATAATCATTTTTCTTAGCTAGAGCAATATAAGACTCATGGGCTTCACTCTTAACCGCTCTAGCATATCTCTCCTTATGCACAATCACATCTAGCTTCAAAGTCTCACAAGACACATTCTTGATTCTATGCAACTACCCATGAAACTTAACTCTAAAAGCCTCATGCATATTATCTAAATCATGTCCAATTTTAGCAAAAAAATACACAATCTCTTAGAGCAACAGAATCAACTTTCTTTGATGCATGAACAGAAACAAGGATTTTCTTATCACATTTATCTTGCAAAGTTTCAGTGAGAGCTTCAATTTCAATGGTGAACTTAGGGTAATTATCACAAAATTCAACTCTAACACAATTAAGCTTATTAGTTAATTCTTTGAGTTTTTCTTCCCTAAACTCACAACGCGCATAAGAATATTTAGGACTAAATTGGAGCAATTTTTAGTTTGCAAGGTAAGTTACTTTTCCAGTTCATTACAATTAAAGCATGGCAAAACACTAGTTCTAGAATGGTCCCCAACTTCTAAGCAAGTAAAACTAGACTTGATATGAAGGAAGACACTAGTTCTACCACAAACGATATCAATAATCTCAGCTCTAGCATTTTCTATTTGCTTTATCAAGGAAGACACATATGATCTCAATTGTTCAATTTCAATATGCAAAGTAAGGCAAGATCTACAGCTATCATCATTAGGAATAAGAGATTTAAGTCTATCAATTTCATTGTTCATGAGTTCATTTTCAGATTTTAGCTTGCCATTTCTTCTTATGACATGTTTCATGACCTCAACTTGCTTCAAGTAATCAGTCACTACTCTATCATAATGAAGCATGAATGCATCATAAGGCTGTTGTGATCATCATCGCTCGCAGCCATGAAGCACATGCTGATGGAGCCAACAGACTTCTTTTTCTTCTTTCACCCCATCTTCTCCTTCTCATCACTAGGGCTGTAAAAAAAGGCTCGAAGCTCGCGAGCTACTCGAGTTCGGCTCGTTGTAGGCTCGATTCGAGCTCGGTTCGAGCTTTAAACGAGCCGAACTCGAGCTCGCGAGCTTCACCAAGCCGAGTTCGAATAGTTCGCGAGCCCCGATTCGAGCTTAAATAGTAATACATATTAATTCTTACCGAGCTTACTCGAGCCAAACTCGAGCTCGAGCTTGTCTTATTATCGAAAATTAGTGTGTATTTGAATTATTTTGACTGTTATCGAGCTTACTAGAGCCGAGCTCGAACTTAAAGTTTTCTTATTATTGAAAAATAATGCATAATAAATTATTTTAATTGTTATCGAGCTTCAACGAGCCGAGCTCGAGCCCAGATTCAAGCTCGGACCCCAACTCGAGCTCGGCTCGAGCTTCTACCGAGCTCGAGCCTGGAAGGCCAAGCTCGCTCGAGCTCGGCTCGTCTACAACCCTACTCATCACTTGAAGGATCAACATCGCTCAAGTCTCGATCAGCAAAGGATGAGATCAATGCTATAGTAGCCTCTTGAGTGTAGCATTGTGCTTAGTGAATCGATGAGGCTTCTTGTTGTAATTCTTCTTCCCACGATCATATCTACCCCCATTCACAAAGTTAGGACAACTAGCAAGGACTTGACCCATCTCACCACACTTAAAGTAAAAGATTAGACCAGCTCTCTTATGCTCTCTTGCTTTGTGGTAGGCATGGGTGATTCTACTAGTGATGAGGGCTAGATCATCTACAGGAAAGATTTCAAGTTGCTAATCACTCATAGCTTGAAAAGTGGACAAAGAAAAGCCAGAAGAAGCATTCTTAAGAGAAGGACCACACTTGGTAGAAGCAGCCACAAGAGCCATCGTTTGTGGAGCCTTAGACTTCTTAGCTATGACACCCATCTCATGAGTCTTAAGCCATGAAAATAGCATATCAACAGTCATAGTTGCCAAGGTTGCCTTGTCATTGATGGATATGACTTTCATTTACCAAGTACTCATGTCAAGAGCATTAAGAGCATGAACCGCATTGTCGGCATCCGAGTAAGTGACTCCCATGGACCTTAAATTACTTAGGATTTTTATAAAATCTACCAAAGAAGGAATTGATGGATTCTCTAGGTTTTATCTCCAGCTTCTGGTAGTCTTCTTGAACCGGGTCTCACACATTTTCTTAATTTCTGACTTTCCCTCATGGTAATCTAAGAGTGTCATCCTAATCTCATGTGCGAATGCAAGATGAGCCACTCTATTGAACTCATTTCTCCCTAGACATTGGATCAAGATTTATGTTCCTTAGCATTTGCCTCAACCTCATCTATCATGACAATATCGAGGAACATGGCATCGGTAGTCACAACAAAGAGAATTCTCACTTTGTTCCAAATGGCTTGGCCTTGAGCCTGGATGTACATCGCCATCATTGTCTTTCTATAGGGATAGTTGACCCATCAAAGATAGGAAACTTTTTGTAATACCTCTCCAACGCCCTTACATAAAAGACCGGTTATGATCTATGAAGAAAAGCTAACCATGCTCTGATACTACTTATAGGATCGGGTATGACGAGTTAGAGGGGGAGGGGTAAATGACTTCTTAAAATCTTCCCCTGGTATTAGCAATTCAATGCAGTAGAAAACTCAAGCCTACAATCTATCCCAAAGCCAAGAGCCAAAGATCACCTGAGGCAACTGTCTCTCACCGACCTGACCGCTGGCAGGGGTGGTCGGACAGCTCGACTGATCTGACCATAGCTGTGACACCAGTCAGACCAGTTAGGGCGGCCGAACCGCTCGGGTTATGACAGTAATAGCGCTCACCAGATAAAAGCTGAAAATCAGCATGGTATAAGACAAATCAAATGGTTAACTCTTAAACCAATGATTCAAATAGGATAAAACTTGTCACATGCCCTCTCTAGGATGTCAGCAATCTATTCCAACCATGAATTGTGAAGATCAATGCCAAAGTTCTGAATTTTGTCCAAAATAAGGATGGTTGCACCAAAACCGGGTAAAAGAGGGAAAGCTTGATCTACTCTTGTTCGTGAGTTCTTGGTAATCTAGATGAGCTTGGATAAGTTCTTATATATCATGGCAAGCTAGATCGTAGCACAAACTCAAGCCAAAACACCATCAAGATCAAAACCCCAAAATCACCCATCTCTTGATCAAAACCAAGCAATCACGAGAACTTTCCATAGAAAGTGCTTAGATAGATGTGATCTGATTTATAATAGATTTCTCCACCTCTTATATATCCTTGACATCATGAAAGATCAAGAGAGATGAAATCCAACCAAGAAAATCAAGCAAATCAAAATCACAAGGAGGAATCTATGGTACAATTTGCTTGGACGAAGTTTTAATGTTCATTTCACTTGAAGAGGAATATTTTACAGCCAGTCCCTTTGGAGGACATGGCTCTAAGGCTAGAGCACACACATAAGAAAACCATAACCTCTCTCTCCTCAACACTTGATCCTTCTCTCAACACACATAAGGGCTTAAATAGTGAAGCCTCTCACCTATCACCAAACTCTAGCAATTAACACACACTTAGTGGATACAACTACTTATAAATAGAAAAACCTGATAACTCACACACAAATGGGTTTTATATGTACACACTTGCACACTTTTGAAAGCATGACTTCCACATAGCTCCAATGGCCCGATAAGATGTTATATCCTCCAAGATTGACCTAAACCACTTAGGCCACCATCGTGGTTTCGCAAACCACCTTTCCACCCGATATCGAACAATTTTCTCAATTGCTAGCCATTGACCTTCATGATGTGTCTCCTTGAAGCAACCATCACACGAAGTCCGTGATGCCCAACGACTCGCCACCAAGATCGTACGTCTGCTCCGAGGATCGTCACCACTTGAAACGCTCAAATCCAGTGGCACACTACATGTATACACTTGCCTCATCACGGTCCTTATTTTTTTCCTGTGCTTCTCAGCTTGAGATGGTGCTCCACCCGAACTTATGTGACATGCCACCGCCTTAGGACACCTTCCCTAGCATCGGTCTTGTCATTGACCGCAACAATCGTAAGCGCTCTGCAAATCAAAAATCAAGCAACCGCCCAAAGAACAAGGGACATGCACTTGAGTCTTATCAACAACATTACATGGCACTTTCAATCATGATTAACACAATGCATGGACTCTCCAATGATTAACATTTGCATGAATTCCTGCCAAGACTAACATTACCGAAAACTAATTCAAATCACTCAACTTAGCATAGGTCGATACGACCACCAACCAATGGCCAGTTAGATCACCGTAAACCAACTTAACTCTATCCTTGTAATAGGGGAGCAGTATGACCGCTCACGCAAGGCCGGTACTACCGTCCTGGTAGTACTGCCATTACCGTTCTCTAGTAGTACCGCGGTTCCAACTCCGGTGCTACCAGACATGGTCACAACCCAAATCCTCTAAAATGACCCTTCTGAAAAATTGCTACCACCAACTAAAAACCGGTCACACCGCACCGCAGTAGTACCGCTTTTAAACACCGGTACTACCGCAGATACTAGATCGGTACTACCACCTGAACCTGATAGCAATACTACAAACTACAAATACTCAAAATCAAACTCAAACTTCAACACCAAAGAGTAAGCGTAATCAAATACTCGTCACACATATGGGGTTACCTCCACGTAGTCTCATAGTTAGAATAATTCTTTATTTCATTCCTTGTCCTAGGGGTGAGTGGTGGGTTATATAAATAGGAAGTGAAGCGGTTACGCGAGTGGTTAGATCTCCGTTCAAATGTTACACAAAGTGACTGAAATTTTCAATCAACGGATGAATAGACAACTCCACATCCTGATCTATAGAGGGAGCAGGGGAGGGCATTCGTCATGGCCGAAGACGGGAGGCTAAGGGTGAGCTGATGGACGAATCCTCAGAAAGGTCGCCAGAAATCCCGAAAAGAAAAAAAGTTTAGCCGACCGTGCGCATAGCAATTCGGTTACAAGAAAGCATCCAACAGTCGGGTGTGACGGAGGATCGAGCTAGAAGACATGCGTTTCGCTACATAAGAAAAGACGAGAGGGCAAACTAAAGAGACATTTTCAGCTCGCAGTTGCTTCATAACAAAGCAACTTCCCCCAACCTAGCTATACTTCTACAGCTCGAATATTAATCTCCTGGCCCAGATATATAGCTAGGTTAGTTCAATTAATCAATCAAGCAAGCAAGCAAGGCTGGCCAAGATCAAGATCAAAGTTGAAACTTTGGCAAACATAGCAGAGATTGAAGGTGGAGCATCGCCGGAGGCATGGGAAGCGACCGCTGCCTGATGATCATCAGGAGGAGCATCCGCCTCGGCCGGAGGAAGATCAGTCGCCGCCACCGCCGTCGACGTCGCCGGCGACAGCTGTAGCCGGCAGCGGTAGCTCGGCGGCCTTAGGTGATACTATCGAGAAGCTAGGGTCGGGAGGAGGTGGCCGTGCGCCTGTGGATCACGAGCACTACTGGCCGGCGTACTACGCGCAGGCCGAGCAGCAGGATGCGGGCACCATGGCCTACGTCATGCGCTCCTTATCCTCCTCTCATCACCATCCCCACCTGGCGGCGGCCAGGCCGACGCCGTCGTCATCTGAATCTGATCGGCGGGCGGTGGAAGGGGAAGCGGAGCCTGCCGCCGCCGCACAGGCCACGGAGGCGCAAGGTACGTACGTATACGTAATATCCAAACATAAGCAATTAACCATAGCTGCTAGCTGCTCAGAATTGGATCAGGTAGCTAGCCAACAAGGTAAAATTAAGCAGATCATCAATAGCAAAGCTGGCTAGCTAGGTTCATATATGCTTGTATCAGATTTCGTGTAGGTTCGTTTTGTTGCACTTGGATTTCGGATGTCAGTGAGGACTGGATCTATCGGCCGGGTATTAACTAGAATTTCAGTATGTATTTTGGAGTTTTTTCTTCAAGGTTTCAATATTCACTAATCAGTTTTTAACTAAACAACTACCACTCATTTCAACTGATTGCAACGAACAAGACCAAATAGCTAGCTAGCTACATGTATACATGTGACTGACGAGTGACGATGCGCGCGCGCGTACGTGCAGGTGCGACGGCGACGACGAGGCAGCACTACCGCGGCGTGCGGCGGCGGCCGTGGGGCAAGTGGGTGGCGGAGATCCGGGACCCCAAGAAGGCGGCACGCGTCTGGCTCGGCACCTTCGACACCGCCGAGGCCGCCGCGGCCGCCTACGACGAGGCCGCGCTCCGCTTCAAGGGCGCCAAGGCCAAGCTCAACTTCCCCGAGCGCGTCCAGGGCCGCACCAGCCAAGGCTTCCTCGTCACCCCCGGCGCCCCCCACCCGCCGCATGCTCCGGCGCCGGCGGCCGTCGTGCCGTTCCCCGGCCTGATGCAGTACGCGCAGCTGCTTCAGAGCGGGAACAACGAGGGCGTCGCGCCGCCGCCGCCGTCAGTGCAGATACTGGACTTCTCGGTGCAGCAGCTCGCCCGGGCGCCGCCGGTGATCTCCGGCGCGTCATCACGCCCGCCGTCGACATCGACGTCCACCGCTACATCTTCTCCGCCTAGCACGTGGCCTCACGGTCGGTGAGCACTACAAGAGTAGTAGAGGCGCGTGAGTGAAGAGAGATCGAATGCTCGGGCGTATGCATGGGTGCAAGTGCAACCATAACTCTTTTTTATTGTGCATTCACGCACAAGCTAGAGGCACATTTTTATTTTATTTATTTTTTGCTCTTTTGGTTTCATAAATTAATCCTTCATCTCCTCTCGAACGGATGCTTGGCTTAAGCTTAATTGTTTCTTGACAAATGTGAGCTAACTGTGCAAAAGCAATCTCCCTATGATTCAAAGAAGAATCAATAGAGGAATAATCAAAGTACTACTAAATGAGTACGCATTGTAGCTCTTTATTCTTTCAACTAAGTGAACTGTTGTTGCCGCGTCAGCTCTGATGCGTGCATTCCGTTCCCTGTTTCTTAATTGGTTAATCTCCCCATTTGCATGTCATTGTCAAGTCTAATTTAAGCATGTGCTCATTTTGCTATTGCCCAAGTCTTTTCGTATATAGGCAGGAATTTCAACCAAAATAGGACTTTGGAACAGCTAGTATTTAAAGGTTGTCACTGAATCAATGCCAAATATATATATCCTTTACTTTGCCGGTGCTTCGAAACTTTCATCAGCAGCTTTTGCGTAGGACTTCAGATTCATGGACCCGTCACCTATGCATCTCTTCACCGATTGATCTATTATTATATTGTTAAAATAAAGACACAAGATATGGTAGCATATTTGCTCTAAAAAACTAGATATTACCATTTTAATTTGCTGAAAAGAAAAGATATACTCTGCCGATTGGTGGATCTAGATTGTAACGGTCAAAATTAATCAAATTCAAATATAAGAGCTGTTGTACAATTGTATAAGAAGTACAATTATGTCTTCAATCAATCATATTAGGGCATGTCCAATGGTGATTTATGAGCTAGCTCTAAACATATTATTTCATATTTTAATAGAAGAGAGAGAAAAGCTAGCTCTTGATCAAGAGCTAGTCTCATACACACACTCCAAGATTATATGAGGATGTCATGTGGGACTATTCATGTTATGAGCTATGTGCTAAAAGTTAATATCATTGGAGAAGTTATCTTAGAGCTAGTAACTAGCTCATACCATTGTACATGCCCTTAGAGTTATTTAACAAATACAAGCCTATTTTCAAATATAAGCATATGTATTATCCTCACAAAAAAGCATATGTGTTGTAATATAAGTGCATATGTATAATAGTATCTAGCCACAGGAAATTCGGCTAGTTATTTCTCCCACCAGTTACAAATACATATTATTTTAGAATAAGTGTAGTGTACTTTTATAATATAATAATTTTATTATGTTTTATAAATATATTATAATATAAATTAATGGTAACGCACCATGTGGATGTTTAAACGACATATATTTGTTAGCGGAGGAAGTAGTATTTACCCCCTTAATTACATTGGAAAGGGTAAACCGGGCATTTTTCTATTGATTTAGTTCAAGTTTAGCTAATTGATTAATTTGATATGTAAGCTTCCTGATGCTTCTAGACTACGCATTTTTCTATTGTACGTATGTACCATGATAAACGTGCAATTAATAATTTACGAAAGATGTTAGGGTTTTGGAGCTCTTTCCATTTCATTACACTGCTTTTGCTTTGTGGAGCTCATGCATCATGGCATGTTGGTCTTCGTCCTTCATTTCTCGTTGTTTAATCTCAAGGAGTGCAAGCTATCAAAGTTCGACCGGCACACATGTGAAAACATAGGTATTCTGCGGCGCTATTAATTACTGCCGTTAAATCGAGACATCCAGCTGCCAAACGTTGGATAGCCTGATATATATAGGAGTATTTGTATTGACTTCCGTAACTGTTTTCCATTTAGAGAAGTGTTTATATTGACTTCTGTAACTGTTTTTTGTTTAGGGAAGTTAGAAACCAATATAAATATATGATTTCTCAAAGAAACTTCTTTACCTCTCTTATTTCCATCTCACTCTAAGAATAAGGTAGGGGTCATGGCCTTATCACGCACCATAGTCCTCTTGCTCCTGTCTTGTGCACATATCTCTTTTATTTTTTCCACCCCTCGCTCTCTTTTTCCAAAAATCACTTTTTTCAGTTATTACTATTCATTTTCAGCCAAAACCTTCAGCCGCAACCAATACGAACACCCCCATAGATGTAGGGTATGTAGGGTAAGCCATGATACACAGCTTTATAAGACCAATCGGTCGGTTTTGTCACTATCATTGATCAGTGTGATTAATCAATGGAATTCAGGTCGATCAGATTAGTTTGGAATACGATTAATATGGTTAATCTGATGGAATTTTCATGGACGCTGCCCTCGACCCGCGAGGGGTGTTGCCCCTTCGAATCCTGCCCACTAATCGACTAGCAGGACCACCATGCTAGGTAATTGTTGGTGCGCTATATAGTTTTATTTGTTCATATTGCGCTACAGAATTGGATTCTATGCATAACTCATTTTGCAAGGATTAATGTGAATAATATGGCACATTGTGTATGTAATGCATATATGAGTTTTTCATGGCCTACTTGTCATGCTAAATTATAGCCATAGGCTACATATTATTGCATAATGGCCTGCGTGTCGACTTATGATACTTGATATTCTCATATGTAATTTATTGCTAGTTGTTAGAAGTAATAGCTAAGTAGATGAATGTGGTGATCTCAAGCATGGGTGGCTTAGTGGATAGGAAGCGTGGTGATAGAAACTGTCATGCTAAGGGCTATACTATCTCATAGTTCAATATGATTATCTATGAATATTTTTATGTTCCTATTATATTATTGTTCATGTTATTATTATCTTAGTTGTTTTTAATATGATATAATAACTCTAGAAAAATTAAGTAAAACTTGATGCCATTCTAACTGTTCCACCTATCAAGATTTTGATCATTAATTGGTAAGCCTACCAAAATAGGATGCAATTAATTATCTTAATAAGATAGGGAAGTGTTGGACGCATTCATGCATAATATTTGTTTTGGGCCTAGGGGTATGGTGTTGAGGCTAGGACATAAGGATGTCATCCAACAAACAAGAGTTATATGTGATGTAATTAGCAATGTGTTGCTTATCTACGTCACTAGGTTTCTAGCAGTGATGCTAAATCTCACTAAGACATGGATGAATATGGATCTTGACTCACTATACGTCGTTAGAGGAAACATGATTTTTAAACATATAGTGGGAGTATTTTTTGTTAAATTGTTTAATGAAAGATTTTACATAGTGATGAAATTTTGCATATACATTTTTATGTTGTAAACTATGCTACCACCTACATCCTCCGCACCTAGTTTTAATTTGTGATCTGTCCATGGACTGTAGATTGTGTATCGTCGCACGGGCTATCCCTGCAATGCCTGGAGGACGTGAAGCTATGGGCGATGGCACATCATCTGGTGTTCTCGTACAAGGTGGAGGCTTACGCACCACAGCGCGTGATGCGATAGTTCGGTTTGTAGCAGGCCGTGCCCCCTCTAGACAGCAGGTTCCTATCACAAGCCGTACACTGGTGAGTCAAACTCTATCAGACTAATGTGTACACTTTATATGCCTTGCTATATAATGTCTACGATTATGGAAATGTAGATAATCAAGGGCTGGTTGGCATGGTACGGACTGGCGGACATTGCAGCAACGGTGGATGATGGCATGGACGGATAGGGCTCACCTTGATGTCATCATGGAACAGTGTCCGTATGACGTTCAGACGTACGACAAGTACCTGAAGTGGTACGCACCCCGGTCACGCAGCAGACTCACTATTTCTCCACCAGATCGCCCCGAGCAGATCATGCACGAGGAAAGTCTGCAATGCTCAATCGATTCCCACAGCGCTTCACAGTGGCATGACAGTGTAAGACAATTCTAATTTCTTATTGTTTCATTTAATAAATTCATACCAGTCGTTATTGAAACTGTTTTGTATGTCACTTCAGCTGAAGTGGGCGCAGTGCATCGCAAGGGTGTCCGAGGCCATGTAGAGACCCGAATATACAAATCCGGACTCTTCTGTGTGTACTGCACTAGTCCAGGATCACGCTAGTGCACACAGTATAAACAAAGATGAAATATCGAACATATCACGATCTACTAAGAAAAGACTCAAATATTATTAATAATCATCAGAGTACGACCTTATGGTCAAGCTTACAATTAATAGCCTGAAAGGCTTAAAAGAAACTAGCAGCGGAAATCCAAAAGAAAGCGCAGCAACCAATCGACACACCCACAGGCTATCGAGTGGAGAACGAAGCCTAATCCGCGAAGACGTCGAAGTACTCTCCTTCTGGAACCTCCTGCTGATGATACTCCTCCTCCTCAACTGAGCAACAGGGGCATAAAGCCGTGAGTACATTGGTACTCAGCAAGTCGTTTGTAACAAATGAATGCAATATAATATGCAAGGCTTAACAATGGATGGCTGAAAGGTTAATTTTGCATAAAGCAATAATTTAAAGTAAATACAATAAATAGATTGAAAAGCAAATTTAACAACAGACACTAAGTAAATAACCAAGGGAAAATGAGCATAACCACAAGTGAACTAACCATTCACTTCCCATCTCAAACCAAACCAGAATTTCATAAAGACTCTACCCCTCGTGTGAAATCACCGAGCATTGTCCATGACCGAGGACACGGCTATTCGAATAGTTTTACACTCTGCAGAGGTTGCACAACTGTACCCACACGATGTGATAATCCTCACGTTAAAGATAATCACAACAAGGCTTTTACAATGATCCATCTCCACCCGATCCCACTCGCTAAGGATTCGCCGTCGAGTAGGGTAACCCCCTAGTCGATAATTGCCCCCTCTTGCGCCACACAACATCAGTAGTAAAACCAAAGTGGAGACTTCACAAATTATTATGCCAGGTCCATCCCATACTAGACATGTGGTTTGCACGATTAAGCTCAGATCAATGGCGCACAAAGTTAAGTCCTTAAGAGTTACCCAGGCGAAGCATCCACATCCCAATGTGCAACCTGCACCCCCTTTACTGCACGATCATTCGCCCAAGTGAAAGCAAGTTTGTATAACCAATGCCCATGACACTACCCATGTCATGACATACAAATTTTATAACTGTGGTTAACCACCACGTTCAAGTTTACCATTAAGTCAAAATTAATTAACCACATGTGATGATAGATCCCAGCGATCTAATAATAAGCATGGCTAAGCAAAATAAGCGTACCACCCATGTGACAACTAGTATTGCATCACTAAATAATTACCCATCCTATGGTGACAATAGAATCATGGTATTCAAATTATCAAGGAGGAAATAATAAATTAGGTTATTAACTACCAATACAAGGGTTTTATAATAAAGTAGCGATGCATGATAATTTAAAACAAGATAATACATAATAGATTTGAAAACTGGGTTCAACATGATCAAAAAATACGACTTGCCTTGGCCTTACTCAGCTGAGGGCTCTTGATCTTCAAATCCAACTTCCGCTCCCTCGAACACGCGATCTAACGAGAGAGAAAGCGAAACGAAAAGACAAAATAAAATTCAAATAAAATTCAAATGAACTCCAAAAACTTCCAAACCTGGACCAACAGGAAGAGCTCAATTTTAGATGAATTTAGGAAAAAGAATCGGGTCAATCGGAGCTAGGACGAGGGAGAACGGGCTCTTGGAAAATTAAATCTACAGAAAATCGGGGAAATTGGAAAAGGGCACTGTGCTGTCGACCGGGTGCACGGGGAGCTGGGTCTACGGTGGGCTCGGCGCACGGAACAGTGCGGGCGGCTGGCTGCTGACGCGGGCGGCAGAGGCCGACGTGGCGTCCACGTGGCGACACGTGTACGCGGTGGCTGACGTGGTGGCTGACCTGGCTGCTGACGGGGCAAGCTGACGTGGCCCTCCGGCGCACAGGTCTACGGGCTCGGCTGACGGGTGGGCCTGGTTTGTCAGCGGGACGGCTCACGGTGGATTGGGTACACGGAAAGGTGAAGCGGCGGGCGCTGCTGGCGTCAGCGCTGGCGTGGCGGCGCGGGGACCGAGGCGGCGCGGACGGAGCGGCCGATGCGGCGGCGAGGCGCGGGTGCGTCCGCGGCGATGGCCGGGCGGCGGCGACGGCTGGCCGGCGGGTCTGGGACGGCGGCGGGGTCTGGCCGGCGGCGACTGAGGCGGCGGCGGGACTCACCGGCGGCGAGCTCCGGCGGCGAAGACAGCGAGCGACGACGACGGCAGACGGCGGCGCACAGCGGCGAACTCCGGCGGGGACGAACGCACGGGCGTCGGCGGCGGTGAGCGGCGGCGGAGGCGGCGGCTCGGGACGAGGAAGACGAGGGGGCGCGGCGGCTTAAATACCCGGACGTCAGCGGCGTCCAGGTCGGTCACGGCGGCGGTGTCCCGAACGGAGACGGCGGCGGCGACGAACCGGACTCGGAGACGGACTCCCGCCCGAAAACGACGCGCCTGACAGGTGGGCCCCACCTGTCAGCGGCACGGGCGGACGGAGGGCCGGGATGGCGCGCGGTTGCAAGGCGGACGGCTAGGATGGCGACGCGTGTCGTCCATCCGACGGGTCAAGGCGGCGCGGGTGCGGGGCGGATGCCTGACGCGTGGCGCGGGCGAAGGGGTGCGGCTGGCGGCCTGCTGGGCTGGGCCGGCTGGTGGGTTTCGGCCCACTGGCCGGTTTGGAATTTTTGGAGGGTTTTTCTTTTTCAGAAATTCATATAAATTGATTTGAGCTCTAGAAAATAGCAAATAAATCCAGAAAAAAACCAGAAAAATTCCAATAAATTCCTTGAGACACAAAG
Source organism: Dendrocalamus latiflorus (assembly GCA_017311315.1). Taxonomy (NCBI): domain Eukaryota; kingdom Viridiplantae; phylum Streptophyta; class Magnoliopsida; order Poales; family Poaceae; genus Dendrocalamus; species Dendrocalamus latiflorus. Next base: position 23,552,845 of record CM029639.1, on the reverse strand, counting down.
AACTCAAATAAAATAAATTCTGGCAAATGTTCATGTTCAAATTAATCATATTAAATCCTTTTAATTCATAAAAATTCCATTTAAGATTTAATTAATTCCAGAAAAATTCAAATGGTAAATTTTATTTTAAAAGCTTCAAAAAGGCTCTGAAAATCAGGATGTTACAGGCCACCATCACCAGCCCGGAGACACCATCGACCCTGCAGAATACTTTGAAATATATCCTAAAGCAGGCTAAAAATAGTACACAACCTAAGCTGTAGCCGTTCCACGGATCACACTGTGCACATAAGCCACCCAGTGGAGGCACCATGCTCACCCACCAGGTCATTGCAACCTAGTGAGTCTAGCCGGCCATCGCAATCTACCATGTCTGCCTGGCATCGTAGGCTAGCTGTCGATCATCCGTGCGCCGTATCGAAGAGGAGGTAACTTACGTACAAACCAACATTTTGTTTTCCTATTAGGCCGTGCGTTCCGCTAACATCATGGTGTTCTCCCGCAGTAGGTCCATCACGAGATGCATCACTTTTGATGTCCGCACCACCAGCACAGACTACCGCTACCCGTTCTTCAACTTCGTTGCACATTCGGGAGGTATGAGATTCGTATTATACATCCGGAATATTTATTGTGACTAGTATCGTTTTATCTTGTAGCCTCCAATTCAACGTGGGAGTGACAACAAGTCCACCAATGATGATACGAGCCTCTTAGATGCTTCTAGAGAGCACTACATGGTGCCAGAATTTTGCAGCGTACGTAGGGTAGAGCTCAGCTTTCATAGCATACCCAGAGTTTAGACACTTTAGTGGGCAGAGCTCCTCCGGCTTCGCTGCCACGTTGTACGGTCAAAGCGAGAGCTCATTCGCACTATAAGGGGGATTTCTAGAGTCCTTCGCTCACGACATTATTGCGGGCGGCTTGCAGTTTGGCATGTCTCAGCTGAAGGACATCGACCCTTACCAACCCAGCCTACTGTACCTGAGCCTACTGAACCACTGCCGGTGAAAGCATCTAGGCCCCTAAAAATATTGGTTTTGGTAATTAATGAAATTATGTGAATATGAGACTAATGTGTGCATTAAGTGTTTGGAAGGATAAGTTCAAATGGCAAAGAAAGAGGCTAACAAAATATCCCATGAAGATTCAAAGATTAGTAGAGCGACAAGGTAATAGTTTATGTACCTATTTTATTTTACTGGTCTTGGAGATAGGTTGGAAGACCGGATTATAAGATAGACGCCGTACTATTAAGAGGGATCATGGTGATTGCTTGATCATATTCAAATGTGCCCTATGGATCAATTTAGGATCATGCATGCACTTAGAAATTAAAATCAAATCAAATCTGTGCTTTGTCAGAAAATCCGGTAGTTCCGGTGTTATTTGGGCGGAACTACCGTAGGGCCAGTAGTACCGGGCGCCCGGGTGGAACGTTTTTTCCAGAGAGCGCCCGGACTCAGACTTAGTCTCTCTGAAAACGGAAGTACCGTGGGTGGATCTGCAGAACTACCGGATGGCCGGTAGTACCGGGCACCCGAGCGGAACTTTATTTCCAGAGAGTGCCCGGAGTTTAACTTAGCCTCTCGAAAAACGGAAGTACCGCGGATTGCCCTGCGGAACTACCGCATGTGCGGAAGTTCCGGATACCCGTGCGGAACTTTATTTACAGAGAGCGCTGGGAATAAAACTTAAACTCGCTGAAATCGGAAGTACCGGGTCATGGAGCGGAACTTCCGGTCTTCCGGAAGAACCGCGATTTCAACGGCGGTAGTACCGCACTCATTGACCAACTGTCACTTCTGACTCACTGACATAGCCGTTCTGACCGGTCAGCGACAATCCGGAAGTACCGCGGTTATACCTGCGGTAGTTCCGGATTTCCTGGTTTTTTCAGGATTGTTTATTGTAACGGCTATTTGAGGTTGGTGAGGGTATAAATACATCCCCACCAGAATTTGTACATGTTGTTGAACCTCCATTGAATACATTTGAGCTTAGTGCAACCTCTCACACCTTATTCACTCACTTGTGCATTCAATTGAGGTAGTTGACCCAAAATTCAAGTGCATTGCATTCTAGTTGATCCATTAGGCACTTGAGTGAGATCAAGCCGCTGTGATCTATTCTCTTGGTGCTTGCCGGCACCTAGACGGCTTGGCGAAGGTCCGGTGATCTTCTCAAGAAGATTGTGAGAAGGCCCGGAAGATTGTGAAGGCTTGGAGCTCGCCTACCCGGAGAGGGAAAGGGCTACCAATAGTGATCGAGGTGTTTAGGCTCATTCGTGGAGCCGGTCCGATTTGTTCGGGCTTACCTCAACGTGGACTAGGGGAGACCGGCAAGTCTCCGATCACCACGGTAAAAAGTAATCGTGTCATTTGTGGTTTGCTCTCTTGTGATCATTTTCATTCAAGCAACTCACTTCATTCATATTACTTGATTGCTTGCTTAGTTAGAGTAGCAATTGTTGATCTCTTCTATTTGATATTGCTCTTAGTTGATTACTTGTGCTAGTGATTGTTTGAGCCTTACTAGGTTGATTAGTGGTGTTATTGTTATCTTGCTCTAGTATATCCATCAAGTTTAAAATTGCTAATTAGAATTAGACGAAAATTTAAAAACCGCCTATTCACCCCCCTCTAGTCGGCCTCCTCGATCTTACAAGTGGTATCAGAGCTTGGTCTCTCAAATTTAGACTTAACCGTCTAGAGAGAAAAGGATGGCTAGTGAGGGTATAGCAATAGGAAAGACACCTCTCTTTGATGGCTCAAATTATGCTTATTGGAAAATTAGGATGTCTATTTATTTAAAGGCCATGAGTCCTCAAATTTGGAAAGTCGTAAATGAGGGTTACGTTATGGCTCTTGATCCGGATCACCCAACGGACCAAGACGGGCGTAATGCTCATTTAGACACCCAAGCTATGAATGCTTTATTTGGAGCCTTGAACGCGGATGAGTTCAATAGGGTAAGCAATCTTGAGACGGCTCATGCTATTTGGACTACCCTTTCGGAAATACACGAAGGGACATCCACGGTCAAGGAGGCCAAATTGCATCGGCTTAGGATCAAATATGAGACATTCACAATGTTGCCCCATGAAGACATCAATGAGATGTACTCAAGGCTCAACAACATTGTGAATGAGCTCAAGGGCCTTAGAACTAACCTCTCCGATCTTGATATTGTTCGAAAGATGCTTAGGGCCTTGCCGGAGAAATATGAAGTGTTGGTGACTCTCTTCCTCAACTCACCGGAGTTGGCAAGAATGACACCAACGCAATTGTTGGGCAACCTCATCACCAACGAGCTCTACAAGAAAGACAAGGAAGAGCTCTTGGAGCAATCTTCTTCCAAGAGTAAGAAGATCACCGCCTTCAAGGCTAAAGCGGTGATGAGTGAAGAATCCGAAGAAGATGATGAGGAGGACTCCGAAGAAGAATTTGCGCTTCTAGTGAGGAGAATGAAGAACTTCATGAGAAGGCGCTCATATCGAAGCACAAGCCATGAGAAGACCAAGAAATGACATTCTTCCTCAAATTAGAAGTTTAGCAACATTCGTTGCTATGAATGTGATGAAAAGGGGCACATTGCCTCTCAATGTCCAACAAAGAAGGATGACAAGGAGAAGTCATCAAAGAAGAAGAACTACAACGGCAAGAAGAAGCTCTTCAAGAAACTTCACAAGGATGGCAAGAATGAAGCTCATATTGGTGAGTGGAACTCCGAAGAGGAGTATTCGGACTCCGACTCAAGCGAGGACGAATCTCCCAAGAAGAAGGGGCTTGTGGGCATCGCTATCAAGGAGGCTCCATCACTATTCTCCACTCCTACATGCCTTATGGCTAAAGGAGAAAAGGTAAAATTGCTTGATGATGATGAACCTTCATATGATGACTTGATGAATATGTTAGTTGAATTGAATGAATTTCTTGGAAAAGAAAAATCAAAGTTTAAAGTCTTAAAGAGAGAACACATCTCTCTCAAAGACTCTTATGAGGAGCTAAAGGAAGCTCATGATTTGCTTCTCCAAGAAAATCACAAATCTAGTACTATCATTGGAGTTACTTGCAATATCTTGAATGAAATGTCTAGTATAGAAATTTCAAAGTCTAGCATATCTACTTGTTGTGATGATTTACTTGCCATACATTGTTCATCAAGTATAGATTCTAGAAATGTTTTAAATCTTGTTCATGATGATGTTATTGCTAATGAAAACAAAAATTTAAAAGAACAAGTGCTAAAATTAAACAAAAGTTTAGAGAGGGCTTACAAGGGAAATGAAACTCTTGATAAGTTACTAAGTGATCAAAGATGCTCCTTTAACAAAGAGGGACTTGGATATGTTCCCCAAAAGGGTAAGAAGCCGGTATACAAGCCTCCAAGGTTTGTAAAGGAAAATGGTAAGTATTGCACAAAATGCCGGTGTGTTGGACATATTCAAAATGATTGTTCTAAGAATAACATGCATTCCATTGGTTTATATGATTCTTGCTATATGCTCAAAAAGTCTAAGAATGGAAATGTAATTGCTCATTTCATTGGCACCTCAATTTTGGGTGCTAAAAAGAAATCCATTTGGGTACCCAAGACCTTGGTCACTAACCTCCAAGGACCCAAACAAATTTGGGTACCTAAAAGAACTTGATTTTCTTTTGTAGGTGAACTACAAAACCGGTAGAAGGCATTGGGTGTTGGATAGCGGTTGCACCTAACACATGACCGGAGACCGGAAGATGTTTACCACCTTTGAGAATGGAAGCAATGACAAGATCACATTTGGAGATAATAGCAAAGGAAAGGTATTGGGATTGGGTAAAATCGCTATCTCAAACGACCTTTCAATTTCTAATGTATCTCTAGTTGAAACATTAAATTTTAATTTGCTATCCGTTGCTCAATTATGTGATTTAGGCTTAACTTGCTCATTCTCAAAAGAAAATGTTGTAATCTCAAAAGACAATAATAATGAACTAGTCTTTAAAGGCTTTAGATTTGGGAATCTCTATTTGGTAGATTTTTCTTCAAATGAGTTTTGTTTAAAAACTTGTTTAATTGCAAAAACTTCGTTGGGTTGGTTGTGGCATAGAAGGCTAGGTCATGTGGGAATGATTCAACTCAAAAACCTTTTTAAGCATGACTTAGTAGTTGGCTTGAAGGATGTGAAGTTTGAGAAGAATCGACTTTGTAGTGCTTGTCAAGCCGGAAAACAAGTCGCAAATTCTCATCCTTCCAAAAGTATCATGTCGACTTCTATGCCATTAGAGCTCTTACATATGGATTTGTTCGGGCCAACAACCTATAAGAGCATTGGAGGTAATAACTATTGTTTAGTCATTGTGGATGATTACTCTAGATATACATGTGTCTTCTTCCTAAATGACAAAAGTGAAACCTCCGGGATTTTCAAAAGTTTTTCAAAAAGGGCCCAAAATGAATTTGATTTTAAAATAAAGAAAATTAGAAGTGACAATGATTACGAGTTCAAAAATACAAAAGTTGAAGACTTTTGTGATGAACTTGGAATAAAGCACGAGCTTTCCACTACCTACACTCCGGAGCAAAATGGAGTTGTAGAGTGGAAAAATCGAACATTAATTGAAATGGTTAGGACAATGCTTGATGAATATAATACTTCCGACAAGTTTTGGGCGGAAGCTATCAACACCGCATGTCATGCCATAAATCACCTCTATTTACATCGACTCTTGAAAAAGACTTCCTATGAGCTTCTTGTTGGAAGAAGACCGAACATCTCTTACTTTAAAGTATTTGGTTGCAAATGCTATATTCTAAGAAAAGGTGTTCGGCTCTCAAAATTTCAAAGTCGATGTGATGAAGGCTTCCTTTTAGGGTATTCCTCAAATAGTAAAGCCTATAGGGTCTTTAATAAAAATTCGGGTTTAGTAGAAGAATCGTGTGATGTTCAATTTGATGAAACTAATGGCTCTCAAGAAGAGTATGAGAACTTGGATGATGTAGGAGATGAAAGTCTTCGCAAGGTAATGGAGAACATGCAAATCGGAGACATCAAGCCAAAAGAGGATCCAACATCACCAAGCTCATCTAGACAAGTAGAACCACCCTCCTCTTCCACAACAAACGATGTTCAAGTTATAGAAGATGAAGAAAAGGATCAACCGCAAAATATTTTCAAGATTCACAATGCAATAGCCAAGGATCATCCAATTGACCAAATATTGGGTGACGTGAGTAAGGGTGTTCAAACTCGCTCTAGAGTAGCTTCATTTTGTGAACACTATTCCTTTGTATCTTCACTTGAACCTAAGCGTGTAGAAGAAGCATTAGATGACCCGGATTGGATAAATGCTATGCATGAAGAGTTGAATAATTTTGCTCAAAACGATGTTTGGACTTTGGTGGAGAGACCCAAGGAGCACAATGTCATTGGCACAAAATGGGTCTTCCGGAACAAACAAGATGAGAACGGAATTGTGGTAAGAAATAAAGCAAGGTTAGTAGCTCAAGATTATACTCAAGTCGAGGCCTTAGATTATGATGAGACCTTTGCGCCCGTTGCTAGACTTGAATCAATTAGAATCTTGCTTGCATTTGTATCATGCTTTGACATTAAATTGTTTCAAATGGATGTCAAAAGTGTATTTCTTAATGGTACAATTTCCGAATTAGTATTTGTAGAACAACCCTCGGGATTTGAAGATGCTAAATCTCCTAATCATGTGTATAAATTATCAAAGGCGCTATATGGTTTAAAGCAAGCTCCTAGAGCTTGGTATGAGCGCCTTCGTAACTTTCTTGTATCAAAAGGCTTTAAAATTGGTAAAGTAGATACAACTCTATTCACAAAAATTATTGGAGATGATTTCTTTGTATGTCAAATCTATGTTGATGATATCATATTTGGTTCTACTAATCAATATTTTTGTAAAGAGTTTGGTGAGATGATGTCTAGGTAATTTGAGATGTCAATGATTGGTGAACTAAGATATTTCCTTGGACTTCAAATCAAACAACTTAAATACGGGACGTTTATAAGCCAAACGAAGTATGTTAAGGATCTACTCAAGAGATTCGGAATGGAAGAAGCCAAACCCATCAAGACACCCATGGCAACAAACGGGCATCTAGACCTCAACGAAGAAGGTAAGTCGGTAGATTTAAAACTTTATAGATCCATGATTGGTAGTTTGCTTTATCTTACCGCATCTAGGCCCGATATCATGTTTAGTGTATGCATGTGTGCACGTTTTCAAGCTTCTCCAAAAGAGTGCCATTTAGTGGCCGTAAAGAGGATTCTAAGATATTTAAAGCATTCCTCAAGCATAGGGCTTTGGTATCCCAAAGGTGCAAAATTTGAATTAATTGGATATTCGGATTCCGATTATGCGGGATGCAAAGTGGATAGAAAAAGCACCTCGGGTAGTTGCCAATTTCTAGGAAAGTCTCTAGTGTGTTGGTCATCCAAGAAACAAAATTCCGTAGCACTTTCAACCGCCGAAACCGAATATATTTCCGCGGGAAGTTGTTGTGCTCAATTGCTTTGGATGAGGCAAACATTGTTGGATTATGGGATTAAATTTGATAAAATGCCTCTTTTGTGTGATAATGATAGTGCTATCAAAATATCCAACAATCGCGTTCAACACTCAAGAACCAAGCATATAGATATACGCCACCATTTCTTGAGAGATCATGTGAGCAAGGGAGATATTGAAATTAGCCACATCCGAACCGAAAATCAACTAGCGGACATTTTCACCAAACCATTAGATGAAAGCCACTTTTGCAAATTGAGGAATGAATTAAATGTCATAGACTACTAAAATGTAGCTTGAAATCTCATTTCATCCATTTCTGCTCATTTGTTGTGCTTATATGGATTTTTATTGGATTTTCCCTTCTTTTGGTCAAAAATTCGTTTAAATTCATAAAAACTAGTTTCAAAATATAGCATTAGCTCAATTGATGCATAATGATCCTGAATGACTTTAGTTGAATGCAAAACTAGGGATCATTTGCACTTTTTCAAGTTCTAAAAGTCAAATCCTGAAAAGTTCCAGAAAATCCGGAACTACCGCAGTTCATTGTGCGGTACTTCCGCTCCTAACAGAAAAACCGGAACTACCGCAATGTAATCCGCGGAACTTCCGGAATTTCTGTGAAAACGGAACTACCGGCGTGTTACGCGCAGTACTACCGCTTTCTGCGGTTTTTGCTGCGGTTTTCAAAACCGTTGACCTGCTTTTACTCCTCCCTCTTAACTCCTGTCGTTTCTCTCTCTCTCTCTCCTCTCCCACTCCCAAACCGCAGAAGCCTCTTCCTCCTCTCCTCTCTTCAAACCCTCTCTCTCCCAAAACTCCTCCTCCTCTCCCGATCTTCGAATCCGAGGGGAGCTTTTCGCTTTTGGGCGATTCCTTGCACTCCCAGGGTTCCTCTCCTTCGACTCCACAAGGTAAATCGGATCAAATCTTGTTCTAAGGACGCTAGGGTTGAAATTAGGTTAAATTTGAAATGTAGCGATTTCTGCTGTAGTTTCTTTGGGCTAAAGTAGTTTGTTTGGGGTATTATGATGTTTGTTCATACATGCATTGGATTCAATCCAATAAATACCCCAAAATATTCAATTTTTAACATGCCCTAGAAATGTCCAGAAAAACCGGAACTACCGGTCGAGCGGCCGGAACTACCGGGGTCCCGGAAGTTCCGCATGTTTAATGCCGGAACTACCGGATTTCCCGGAAGTTCCGCAGTTTTGCCGCCGGTACTTCCGTTTTTCCTGGAACAGCAGAAACTCATTACGATCAATTTCAAACCTATTTTCACTTATCCTTCCTCACACCTTGTTTATCCTAATATGTCATTGAAGATGCCGAGGATGAAGAATGTTTCCCACAAGTTCTATGGGGGCACTGCTGGTCAATCCTCCTCCTCGACTCCTGCTTCTCAGACGGCGGAGCATAAGGGCAAGGGTCCCGCCTCCGACCCTGAGAGTGACTCAGAGGATTCGCATGAGAGCGGATCCGAGACCTCGCATGAGAGCGAGGATTATGCAGTTTCAGATGAGGAGATGCCTGCGGCAACTGCAGATGAAGAAGTGGACCTCTCCAAGATCACAAATGAGGACTATGCTATCCTTCGTCGCCGTAGTCAGTATGTCCGCCGTCGCAACTCTATGAACCCCCAGTTTCATTCCAAGTTTCAGGAACAAGTGTACCAACAGATGTATGGTCCTGCGCGCAAGTTTGCTGCACACAAGTATGTGGATTGGGATCACTTGTCACAGATTGACAAGTTTAGTGGTGCATATCAGCTTTTTCAGCAAGCCGAGATCCATCATATTTGTGCGTTCAAGTGCAACTACATGGACAATATGATTCGGCAGTTCTATGCAACCTTGTATATCTCTCCCAACTTTGAGAACCTGTGTTGGATGACTGGAACCCAGCTCATTGAGTGCACCAGGCACGAGTTTGAGTTGGCACTTGGGACGGAAACCAGTGCCTATGAGAAGGTGTACAGCAAGCGTGCTCTCCCTATTGCTGCATATTTAGAGTATTATGACCAAGCAGCTGAAAAGACGCTGGGGACGATAATTGGACTTCTTCCTATCCCCAGCCTTGTCAACATGATCATCAACCATACCATCTTTCCCAAGAGTGGAAATTATGATGCTATTCGTGGCCATGCGTGGAATGCGATTGACTACATTATGCGCGGCCAAAAGTTTGATGTGGTGGATCTTATCATCAGGGGGATTGACGCCAATAAGAATGACAAACAGAAAAGGATCAACTTTGCACCATTCATTATGGCTGTGATCATTCGTAAGACTGGATACCGAGGAGCACTCTGCACCCCGCACAAGCCATATAAGCCTCGCGCAGAGGCCCCTGTTCCTGCTCCTGCTCGTCTCCGTGCTCAGCCTCAGCCTCAGCATCAGGCAGCTGCTGATCCTCCTCCCCAGGGCGAGGGCGATGTCACCTTGTCCTAGATCTACTCCGCCATTCTCAGGCTTGAGGAGCGCCAGGATGTCTTGATCTCCACTGTGTCTTCTCTTGGTGATCGCGTATCATCCTTGGAGAGTGCAGTTCATCCGCCTTCTCCAGTTCACTATGGTTGTCGCACTCGTCGCCGTGGTCCTCCTTCTCCCAGTGCAGCTCAGGACTAGCTCCTCTTTTTGGTACTTTGATGCCAAAGGGGGAGAATGTAGCAAGGAGAAGTTTAAGTCTTATCTATCTATTTGGCTTTGTAATAAAATATGGTGAAATGAACCATGTAATGCTTAATGTGTGGCTCAAACTCTGTGGATGTTTAGTATTTTAATTTCTGATGCATTGTAATGAACTATGTTATGCCCTTAATTCAATGCTTATTCACTTGTCTATTGCGTATCTTTGAATTTTGGTAAATGTGCTGTAATGCTATGATGTAATCATGCCTGATAAATTCTTATAAAATTTGATGCACATGTTTAGGGGGAGCTCTTTCTTAATAGTTTCTAAATTGCAAAAACTCCCCATGTTCTAAACTGCTAAAATTTCAAAGTATATCCAAATCTTAAATTCTTCTCAAAAATTGCTCTTGTTGTCATCAATTACCAAAAAGGGGGAGATTGAAAGCATCTAAGCCCCTAAAAATATTGGTTTTGGTAATTAATGAAATTATGTGAATATGGGACTAATGTGTGCATTAAGTGTTTGGAAGGATAAGTTCAAATGGCAAAGAAAGAGGCTCACAAAATATCCCATGAAGATTCAAAGATCACTAGGGCGACAAGGTAAATAGTTTAGGTATCTATTTTATTTTACCGGTCTTGGAGATAGGTTGGAAGACCGGATTATAGGATAGACGCCGTACTATTAAGAGCGATCATGGTGATTGCTTGATCATGTTCAAATGTGTCCTATGGATCAATTTAGGATCATGCATGCACTTAGAAATTAAAATCAAATCAAATCTGTGTTTTGTCAGAAAATCCGGTAGTTCTGGTGTTATTTGGGCGGAACTACCGTAGGGCCGGTAGTACCGGGCGCCCGGGCGGAACGTTTTTTCCAGAGAGCGCCCGGACTCAGACTTAGTCTCTCTGAAAACGGAAGTACCGCGGGTTGAACTGCGGAACTACCGGATGGCCGGTAGTACCGGGCACCCGAGCGGAACTTTATTTCCAGAGAGCGCCCGGAGTGTAACTTAGCCTCTCGGAAAACGGAAGTACCGCGGATTGACCTGCGGAACTACCGCATGTGCGGAAGTTCCGGATACCCGTGCGGAACTTTATTTACAGAGAGCGCTGGGAATAAAACTTAAACTCGCTGAAATCGGAAGTACCGAGTCATGGAGCGGAACTTCCGGTCTTCCGGAAGTACCGCGATTTCAACGGCGGTAGTACCGCACTCATTGACCAACGGTCACTTCTGACTCACTGACATAGCCGTTCTGACCGGTCAGCGACAATCCGGAAGTACCGCGGTTATACCTGCGGTAGTTCCGGATTTCCTGGTTTTTTCAGGATTGTTTATTGTAACGGCTATTTGAGGTTGGTGAGGGTATAAATACATCCCCACCAGAACTTGTACATGTTGTTGAACCTCTATTGAATACATTTGAGCTTAGTGCAACCTCTCACACCTCATTCACTCACTTGTGCATTCAATTGAGGTAGTTGACCCAAAATTCAAGTGCATTGCATTCTAGTTGATCCATTAGGCACTTGAGTGAGATCAAGCCGCTGTGATCTATTCTCTTGGTGCTTGTCGGCACCTAGACGGCTTGGCGAAGGTCCGGTGATCTTCTCAAGAAGATTGTGAGAAGACCCGGAAGATTGTGAAGGCTTGGAGCTCGCCTACCCGGAGAGGGAAAGGGCTACCAATAGTGATCGAGGTGTTTAGGCTCATTCGTGGAGCCGGTCCGATTTGTTCGGGCTTACCTCAACGTGGACTAGGGGAGACCGGCAAGTCTCCGATCACCACGGTAAAAAGTAATCGTGTCATTTGTGGTTTGCTCTCTTGTGATCATTTTCATTCAAGCAACTCACTTCATTAATATTACTTAATTGCTTGCTTAGTTAGAGTAGCAATTGTTGATCTCTTCTATTTGATATTGCTCTTAGTTGATTACTTGTGCTAGTGATTGTTTGAGCCTTACTAGGTTGATTAGTGGTGTTATTGTTATCTTGCTCTAGTATATCCATCAAGTTTAAAATTGCTAATTAGAATTAGACGAAAATTTAAAAACCGCCTATTCACCCCCCCTCTAGTCGGCCTCCTCGATCTTACAGCCGGCCAATGAGCAAATAGAACAGTCTCTATACCTCTTCCGACCCGAGACGCAACCTCCGGACCGACTGACGTACCCACGTGACATGCTCGTGCTCAACGGAAGACAAGACCACGTACGGGGAGATAGACGCAGCGAGGAGTTAGCAGTGACTCAGATGGGTGAGCCATATCGCATCCAGTGTGATGTATTTTTTACTACTACATTACTTTTACTTGTATAAGTATTCCTAATGAATAAAATTATAAAAAATCATGAAATATTCGTAAATTTATGATTAAATTATCCCAAATAAATATGACAAATTCGGATGACATAAAATTTCCAAAAACTTATACAATAACTATGACTATGTCAGGAGGCTTCACATAAAATTTCGTAATTTTTGGAGCCCGTTTGCTATATGTAAAAACTTATACAAGTATCAAAATTGTATAAATTTTTAGCAACATTCACAATAGATAAATTATCTAAAATTACACTGTTAAGTACGTTGTGTCAGGAGATTGTACATAAATTTTTATATTTTTAAGCTCATTTGATATATTTAAAAATTCAAATAAACACTAAACAAAAAAATTTAGAACAGGTAATTAAGCTAGCAAATCAACCAGCTTAATTACCTGTTGTCTCCTTATCGGGTGGCAGGCTGCCTGCGTCTGCTGGCAGGGCGGCAGGCGCTTGCCGTCGATGACCTCCACACGTCGTCTCAGCGACACTGCTGTCCGTCCACCAGACAACAAAAATACGATACGCATACTATTAGTTTTGTAAATACCATCACTAATTAGTATCAAATCCGCTAAAAGGTCCTCTCTTCTTCCATCAGCTGGTCCTACGGTGGTCTTGGTGGTGCGGTGGCCGGAGTCGGTGCTCGAGCACCCAAGCACGCCCCATCCCCGGTGGCGCGAAGGACTCGGTTCTGTGTAGTTGCAAGTACAAACTGCAACTTAATCAGTTGAAGCAACACCGTCCGATCGATTCAAAATCAAAGACCAAGATACGCCATCGCCGCTGACTACTCCCATTCCGATCCCGATGGATGTTCGCGTCTACGGCGAATAGCTGCTAGCTATAGGAATAGACAGCATCGATCAAGCTATACTGTGCATGCATGTACCACGCCTTCCCAATGCACTTTCTTTCTTTTTCATTCCAATGGAATATTGACACGGTACATCCTGTGGACTTCTCCTGGTGGTGATCGGTTCGGCTGAAAAGCTCGTGGTTTATGGCTGAAAACACTGTAGCTGGCTGAAAAAAGCACTGTAGCTGACAGAGACTTATTTACCATAATTAAATTTAAAAAAATTTAAAAATAGAAAAAACATATTAGCCCATCACGTATAATGTAAACAAATACGAGGAAAAAAAGAACCGGTAAAAAAACTCAAAAAAAAGTCAAAAGTTCAGAAAAAAATGAAATTTATGAATAGTGCAAAAATAAGCTGAAGCCAGAAGCTGAAGCCATATTGATCAGGGCCTAAACGTGACTTAGGGTCGGATGTTGGATAGAGCTTTTCAATGGTACACTCTTATCTATCATTAGATCTAACTTTAAAAAATTAATCTTAGACGTTCGATCTAACACAATAAAAATTAGTGAGACGCAACAGTTTTAGCAAGTCTATAACAAATACCTATATAATGCAACAAATACATTATATTACAACACTACGATATTCTCTCTCAAGACGTGACAAAAACCATAGTAATCGCGACTATAATTACTAAATCGTGCAATACAATCACACCACCCACACACGCGCATACATGTACACATCCTCTATACACCCTCATAATTTATAAGAGGCACCGAAGTCCTTATAGAGTGTAGTCACGTGTTATTCTACTGAACACGCATACATGTACGTACTATTGAAATTGGTGAATTTAAATCCTAGTGAGCTAAATGCCTAGCTATCTGGTCGTAGTCCAGCTTTCTTCTCATACAACTTATTGGTTCAACATCCCAAAAAAAGTAAAGCAAAAGAACTATCGGTATAACAGTTGAAGAAAACGATCGCAACGAAAACAAAACAGTACTACAATAAAATAAAAAGCCTCCGAAACACCTATGTTTTTACTAACGAAGAAACTTTGCAACAAGTATATCACACTTCGGCTCGGAATGATCGTGCCCACTGAAATATACATGTCATGTCGTGCTGTGGCAGATACACGTGGCACGTGCGCTCGCCACGTCGACCCTAACCAGCGTTTGATTTGACCACATTCCTACTTCATTCGCAAATGAAGCCCTCTCGATTTGTCTCGGGCTCTCGGCCCTCCCTCACCGAGAAAACCAAAAAAAAAGGAGAGAGGAAAAACTTTTCATCTCTTTCCTCATTCTCTCTCCCTCTCTAATAGTGAAGATAAGGTGTTGCAGTGGCATGATACCGACTGTAGAAGGAGCAAGGTAGCACGGCGATCGATGGCCGGAGGAGCGAGGTGGCGTCGGTGACAACTCGGTTTTACAGATCAGATGGGCTATTAGAACGAATAAAGTGAATAAATTTGGAATTTCAAAGATGAGATGCAAGAAATTGCCCAACGGGCGAGCTCGGGAAGGGAGAGGACGTTTTTTTTTGCTGACGACGCATGATGTTGCAAACTGACCTGTTTTTGTTGCGGCAGTACGAAGTCTATCATGCCACATCTAATAGAATGTGGCTTCCCTGTCCTCCACTCCCTATTCCTTCAATCTAGACTACTCACTAATGATTCAATGGTCAGTTTTTTTATATTTTCACCATTTGCCTATCCATCATAAATAATAACAAAAATATAGAAAAAATAAAATTTATTTTTTCTGTATTTTTTATTATAATTTTTGTACAGAAAAATAAAATTATAACAAAAAATACAGAAAAAATAATTTTTTCTGTATTTTGTTATTATTTATGATGGATGGGCAAATGGTGAAAATATAAAAAAACTGGCCATTGGATCATTAGTGAGTGGTCTAGATTGAGGGAATAGAAAGGGCAATATGGAGTGGGGGACAGGGAAGCCCCATTCCTTCCCGGGCATACGATGTTAGCGTCCGGATCCGTACGTCAGGGTGTTAGTCGGTCCCAACAAAAAAAAGTTGATTTTTTTGCTGTGTTTAATGGCTTATAGCTATAGTTGATAGTTTTATCCTTAACACGATCGTATGTGAGAACGAATCTGTAGGATCGTCGATGGCAATCAGAGGAGGTAAATGATTGCACTGCACAGCGGAAATCTTTTTTTAAATTTTCTGTCTTCTAATCGATTAATAAAAAAACAGAAAATAAAACAAGACAAAAAGAGATAGCAAAAATACTATATGAGAATATACACGCACGAGAAGCAAACAGCTATCGTCCTGTTGTTTTCACCTGAGATAAAAAAACTTAATTAATTATTCCTAACCGCTTTGCTTGGCCAGAGAGAATCAATGCTCACGACAGAACTCCCTACAACCATGCAAATCTAACCTCAAAACTTAATTAGCACTTATCTCTAATTACTTTGCACTAATCTCCTTTTCCTCTCTCCTCATACATGAAAGTCACGGCATGCTTTACCTTTTAGTTTGGGGTGACGTATCAATTGATAGCTGTGCATGTATGCTCTGACAGATACGAACCTTGTTTTATTTCTTGATTTGACGTTGCCTGCTGTGTCTTGATGACTGCATGTATATGACAACCAAAACGTAGACTCTGCTGCTCTGCTTGCTCTCCTTTGGATTGCCGTTTATGCTGCGCGAGAACGTGATGCACTGGCGTGGACGAACGATCTCGACGTCGAATCGATCTGCTTTCTTTCCGCACGCGAGACGGCGACGGAAGAAATCGAGATGACAAGACAAGGACGTCACGAAGAAAACTGCGCCGCCTGAGTTTCTTCGAATAGATCTTTTATTTCTGAGCTACAAAATACCCTCTTCTGGTACTCCTAAATCCTAATATGAAATTAGTCTCTCTCAAAAGCCACATAGTTAACCTCCAACCCTACCTCTATTTATAGTGTAGGGCCTAAAACCTGAGCTTATCCTAAGCCCACGAATTCTAATCTAATTCCAACAAATAAGAGATCTGAAACCCTTCCTAACACGGATTTTTCAAACTTCTAACTTCCCCAACTCATCACGTGTCGAATTCTTCGGACCGTACCTCCGTAGCTCAAACACGTATCGTCCATCTCTGATCTCCATGCGCCCCAAGCATGAGCCCGACCATCTCGTGACCTCCTTGACCGTCTGAACCTCGGATCTCCCCATCCTAGTCCCGGTCTACCTCGTCACCGACTATGATCATCTCCATGCTCAACATGCACATGCAAATACCAAAGAATATTTTTCCCGGTACAAGTTCATCCCAACTTGACCAATCATCAGTCCATACACGTCATACACCTCACATAACATTGATAAGTAATATCATCAAATATTCATCATCGTAAATTAACCATTATCAATTATTTATCACTAAACTATTCTAGACCTAGCCACATGATCTAACAGAATCGAATACAGATAAACTATTTTGAAAAAATTGTTACAATAAACTATTTAAAGAAAGACAAAAAACCTTTTTATTTGTTTATCTCTACTCCTTAAAAAGATGAGTTCAAGGTGATAGTGCATCCTACACCCCTTCTGACAAAAAAATACTCTGTCTGACATATGGGCCCACCCATCCCTCCTCACGCCCGTGCGCGGTGCGCCCCACCCCCCACTCCCCACGCCACCCCCACCCCCTCCCTCCTCCTCCATCGCCTCCTCCCTCCACTCTGCCGTCGCCTCCTCCCCCGCCCTCCGCTCCGCCGCCTCCTCCTCCCCCACCCCGCGCCGCCGCCACCTCCTCCTCTTGCCCACACCGCGCCGCCGCCTCCTCCCCTGCTCCTCCGCTCCGCCGCCGCCTCCCCCCCCCCCCCCGCGCTGCTGCCGCCTCCTCCTCCCCTGCTCCTCTGCTCCGTCGTCGCCTCCTCCCCCTCCCTCGCTTCTCTGCTCCACCCTCGCCTCCTCCTTCCCACCCCGCGCTGCCGCCGCCTCCTCCCCCCGCTCCTCTGCTCTGCCCTCGCCTCCTCCTCCCCCGCTCCTCCGATCCGCCCTCGCCTCCTCTTCCCCAACTCCTCCGCTCCACCGCCGGCTCCTCGCTCCTCCGCTCCGCCCTCGCCTCCTCCTCCCCACCCCGCGCTGCCACTGCCTCCTCCCCACCTCGCCGGATCCGGGCGGGCAGAGCCCGGCGGCGGCGGCCTGGCGGCGACACGGCTCGAGTGCGGTTCCTCCGTGCGATGGCACAATGAGCCGGAGATGGCCGGATCCAGGCGGGATCCGCCGGATCTAGAAGAGGCGACGAGGATCCGGGCTATCAAGGAGCTGCGCCGCTTTCGTGCTCGCCCTGTCTCTGGCTCTCTAGAGGGATCCCGCCGGATCCAAGGTGGGTTGGGTCGTCTATGTTTGGTTCTTGGTTTGTTTTTACGGTGAGATGGTGATGTGATGATGCGTGTTCTTGTAGGAATTTGGCAGGAGGGCGGCAGCGCTGTGAAGCCATGTGGATCGTAGTCGATGGCCGAATTGGGAAGTAGGTTCTCGGCACCCACTCTCCCTCGCCTAGGTGACCCCGCAACCTCCTCTCTGCCCACACCTCGACCTCCATCCCTAGCCTCACCCTATACCGTACCTCTCCCTAGACTGCTCCATGGGCTCTACGGGGGCGAGACCTCGAGGCGATCTGGAGAGGAGTCATGGAGGCTAACCTTGGGCTTCTAGGAGTTCGGGGGAGAGGAATGAAGATCGGTGGCCTCAGGCCACCGCAATGATGATGGCAACTTAATCCAGTTCCTACCTGATTAATTGACTCCACATGGTCCTCCCTTTGCTCGAGATCCTTCCGGGTTCACATCCCTCTCATTGACTCTAAAGCATATCGATTGGATGCTAGGCACACCATGGCTGCAGTATATGATTACTTTTTTTTTTGAAGATTTGTGTTTAATCAGTGGTAATTTTTCTGAATGTTTTACCTTTTTCTTGGTATTTTGGAATTTAACCCACTTCAAATTTCCTATCCGTTCTTTCCTAACTACTCTCTTTATTTTTAGACTTAACTGCTGATATTTGAGACATAGGAAAATATCTCGAATGTATGACGTGGGAGAACATCACAGAATTGATACTCTGGTTCAGGCTGGGATCCATGGTTGTCTTCTCCTTCGTCTTTTGAAATGAGATCACCCTCAGACATGTGCAATCTGATGCTTTTTTACCTCCAATTTTTTTTGCTTTTGTATATGCTTTTCTCTTGTACAGAATAGCATTTGATGACTCACTTCCAGTAAGTCTACTTTGAAGTTGTATTATTACTTCGGTTTTGAATTATGTTGAATTTGACGGTGGGTGCTCAAGTAGAGGCTGAAAATTAGTTATATGGGCGTATACAGGCTGTTGTCTAATTGCTATAGTTGTTTTTTGTGCTAAACTTTGCTTAGGGAACGAATAAATCCTTAGTCGCCATGAACTCCACCGTGATGGTGCTTCTCCTACTGAGAAACTGAGGATGCGTCCAGGTTATGCTGCGTGAGGGGCAGGTGGCCAGGAGGTTGTGTAGATGTGGGAGCTCTGGACCAAAGCAACGCCAGTTTTTGAGTTCAGCATTATTGTCCTTGTTCTCAGGTTATGACCTTCCAGCTTATTTTAGTTAGGTACGGAAAATAGTGAGCTCTTCTTATTAGTTAATTATTTAGTAATCTACATTAACCAAGAAATTGGACATTCATACCATATATAGTATCGTGTTAAATTATTTTGTAAGCTGTACAAGCACACGACTATATTTTAGCTAAGTTATGTAAATTGAATCATATTGACACAGTGCTACACTTTTAGTTTGGAAATTATGTTTTAATGGATGCCTTTGATCCTATCATGTGTAAAGGGATTCTTGTGAGGGATAGCACGAGATGCCATGTAAAGAAAGTTTTCCCAATTAAATTTGTTTGGTGCTCTATAACTTTTCAGATTGCTTATCTGTTAGCTGAAGGGCTGAATAGAAGATTTTGTTTAGGTATTGTTTGTGACTGAGATAATATATTCAAAAGTTCTATCTAATATGCATGTGCATATATGTAGTCATTTTTTTAATTTGGGTCAATGATATGCCTTATGTTGTGTAGATGAAAAGATATATTGCTGCATTGCTCTCACTGATACATACTTAAGCCAATGAAGGTCACAAATGTCATACTTCTGCACGTGCATATTAGAGAACAGATCAACAGACACCTCATGATCCCATCCTGATTATTCTTATTATGGGTCTATGTTGAGTGCAAGAATGCAAACCATATACTCAACCAAAAATCCATTGATTCAAGCTAAAAAATCATAATGTTTTAGAAATTGTGAAGTCGAATTATCATGTGGTTTTTTAGATATGTTAGTTTAGGGATTGCAAGCAAACACAGATGGTCTTTAGTGACTAGATTATAATTGAAGTCTAAATTTGAATATTTGTCGGTTATTTTGGCCAGGCAGGGGCAACAATGGTAAAGGGCAGTTTACGGAACCATCTATTTTTGACATTAATGAAATAGTTGATTACTGTACAAGAAAAGGTAGCTGACAATACTGCAAATGATGATGTGAAGAACAACATGATTTTGGTTAGAGCCTACCCTCAAAGTGGACGGACATATCAGATTCGTCTACACTGTCAGTATCTTGGGTTCCCTATCAGAGGTGATGTGAAGTACGGTGGAGTCATTGAGTGAAACAGTTTAGATTGTGATGGCCATGCATTGCATGAGCTTGTCATTTGGACACCCAGTCACTGGATTGCCTATCACCTTCTGGGCACCTCTCCCGTCATGGGCAAATGAATTATTTCAACAATGGGATAAAATTCCCTTGATCTTACTGTGAGTGTGATGCGTGCTAAAATTTTTTAGCAAGACTGCAACATTTAACTGTCAAAAACACCTCTTGGAGCTCCTTTCAGGGAGTAGTATTGGCCAGTAATCATGAAAGGGAACTATAACAATCGTTTGCAGCTCCACAACACCTTTCTTGGTGGACAATTGTAGACATCTGTACTTCATGAATAGGCTATCTACTGAGATGATTGTTCTTGCACAGTTTTGACTTTTTGAGTACCGCAACTGTAACCATGAAATACATTTTGTACCGTAGAGATAGGGATGATGGTTGTATCATTGTTGTTAGAACTGTAACTGTAACCATGTATAAATTTTGTACCATGGGGTATTCGGTTATTCAGCAATATATATAGAGACTTTGATTACACCCAAAATTTTGGAATCCAGATCTGAAGTTGCCCTTAAAAGGTATTAGAGTATAATGTTTCAGTAGCTCAATGCAGCGCTGCACCTGAGCAAGAGCTCTTCTGGTAGAAGTTCTGCACAATTGTGTTCCTTCAGCAATTATCTGTTAAAATGGAGTCTTGCACTCAGTTCGTTCCTTGGTTTTAATGGCCAGCTCAGTGATCACTGGAAAACTATTACCTGACTGTCAATTTTTTTAAAAAAATTGCATACGAGCGTGCCAATTCAACTCAAACAAAACAGCCAATGCAAATCAAAATGTGATCACTGGAAAACTATTACGTGACTGTCAAATTTTCAAAAAAAAAAATGCATACGAGCGTGCCAATTCAACTAAAATAAAACAGCCAATGCAAATCAAAATTAACTAAGTTCTGCAGCTCATCGTTTGCTTGAGTAAATGAAACTTCAGATCATGATTGCCATTAAGATTCACTACTGAAGCTACTGCAAAATTGCTGAAGAAAACCAAACACAAATTTTCGCTTGAATGTATTTTTAAACATACTGTTAACAGAAATGTACCTCAACTGCAGACCGCATCCTCCGGGCGCCCATGTCGCTCATGACGCACGATCCGCACCTCCGCTCTACGCGCTGCACCGCTGGCTCTGCGTCATGCACTTGTATTAATACTTCATAGTGTGATCAATACAACGGCTTGCTTGATCCAATTCTGTTACATGGTATCAGATTGCGCGGCTTGATCCTCCGTCGCCTGCGCTCGCTTCTCTTCCGCTGCTCCTCATGGATCACAACCCACTCTTTGCTTTCGAGCCTTCTGCCTCTGTTCAAGATGCTTCCTCTTCCCCTGCCTCTGTTGCCGACTCCGGCGATGCCGGCGTCCGTCAGAGCGCCCCACCACCCCAAACCGCATCCGCCTCCTCACTACAAATGGTCAACATCAAGTCGCACGTGTCGGCGGTCCTCGACATCACCAACCCCAACTACCCCGAGTGGCGCTGCTTCCTCGACTCCGTCATCGGCAAATTCGGTCTTCAATCCCACATCGCCGCTGCCCTAACAGCCTCCCAGCAAATCGACCCCGAGTGGCTCATGGTCGATCAATGCTTGGTCAACTGGCTCTACAACACCGTGTTGCGTGACGTCCTTCAGATCGTCCGCGCCCCGGGAGCCACCGCGCACACGATTTGGACTGCCATCGTCGACCTCTTCCGTGACCACCAACTCCACCGCGCTGTGTACCTTGAAGCCGAGTACCGCAGCCTCTATCAGGGTGATCTCAGCATCACGGAGTACCGCGCCAAGTTAAAGCAGCTTGCTGGTGCCCTCCGTGACCGCGGCCAGCCCGTCTCCGAGCCCTCACAGGTGCTGAATCTACTTCGTGGCCTCAACGGCAAGTACCGGCACACGATCTCCGCCATCACCACGAGGTAGCCGTCGCACACCTTCCTCTCCGCCCGCTCCTATCTTCTGTTAGAGAAGCTCTACGACTCGCAGAACGGCAAGATGGCCGCACATCACGCCCTGGTGGCCCACGGCGGTGGAGGCAGCTCCGGGCAGGGCGGATCTGGTGGACCTCCCTCCGGTGGTGGGGGCGGCTCCGGGCAGGGCGGATCTCCCTCCGGCGGCATCCGATCCAAGAAGCGCCGCGGCCGCAGCAACGTCAACCCCGTGCCATCACGAAATCACTTACTTTTAATTGTTTTATTTGATGCTATTTCTTAGGCTCTATTCTCTGTTATAGCAAAGGCCTTCCTTTTCACGACCAACACACACACAACTTTTGTTCAAAGTTGTTCTTTTCAGTCTATATCTTATAATATTTCATCAACATGCGTTAATTACTTAATCTCATCATTGTTTTCTTAAGTAGGCAGTGCATGATGCTTTTGTTGAGAGCAGTGGCGCCGTAAATACAATTTGTGCATCTCTTATGAAGATAGCAAATGACAGACGCTTGCTGGGAAGGTCATTGTCGCTCCGAAGTTCGTAGCTTCCATGGCTATTTGCGTCTTGCTGTGCTCCTTTGTGTCTTCATCCCATGTGTGTAGCTAATTCAAAATTTCTGTTTACCTTTTTTTTTGCTATATGCTCTTTCTATGTTTCCATATATGTGATTTAATGAGTGACATTAGTTGGGTGAGAGGGCAAATCTTGTGATGTAGTCCTTGTACTTTACACATATGACTTGGTCCTTTAATATTTGCAATTGATGAGGTTTTGGTTAAGAGTCGAACATGATTGTATGTATATTCTAAAAATTTTTACCACCCGCGAGTTTTAAAATATATAGTATGATAAATTTTAAAAATTCGTAGCAACGCACGGGCATTCAGCTAGTTCGGAAAAATATTGGTAAAGCTGTTGCACCTCACATTTTCCTCTACCACCGCTCGTCCCGTTTCTTCTCTTGGCTCGAGTCGAATCGAATCGAATCCATCTCCTGATCTCCGCACCAGACCCGACCACGCGACCCCCCGGAGCCGGAGAGGAGCGAGGCGACGCCACCGTCACCATGCTCAGGGTTGCGGGCCGACGCATCTCTTCCGCCCTCGCCTGGCGCCCAGCGGCCGCCGCCAGCAGGGGCCCCCTCGCCGGGGCCATCCCCGGCGACGACTCCTCCCGCGACCAGAAGCCGCGCTTCGTCGCCGAATCCCCCTTCTTCGCCGCTGCCAGAGGTATACCCGGTTACCCCATTCCTCTCCATCTCTCCTCCGTACCACCCTCTCCGATCTGCGCCCCCCCGTAGGTAGATTCGGGTGGTCGGGATGCTGCTCCTGCTCCTAGGATTTCGGAGGGAGCTCGCGGCGGCCGCGGTCGCCTGGTCCCTGATCTCTGATCTGCGATGTGAGACGGATCGTTTACATGCTCCGGGCGCTCGTCCGTCTCTCTGTGTTATTCCTGCACGCGTCATGTGTATGAGTGCCTGAATGGAATTTGCTTTTAGCGGCTGGGTTGGATGGTTGAGGATTTAAAGTATTCTCTTGTCTAGATGATTGAACTTACGCTTAGCGGTGTTGCGATCTGTTGTTGGTGTGCGGAAAAAAAGAAACCTCCTTTTCTTTGTGATGGCTGTCAAAAACACATCAGACACAATGGCGTAGTGGCTTTTGGGCTGCTTAGACTGAACCCGTGTGGTTGGGTAGTGGATAGTAAACATGCACCTGATAACATAGTAAACATGCACCTGATATCCATGTAAATTTTCTTCACACAGAGTCACAGACACTGCCCGGATGATTCACATTCAAATGGAGTAATTAGTTCTGCGAGCTAATCAATATCCTCTGGTTGTTCTAACGTCTAGTTATGTTGTTAGTGCTGTGAGGGCAGGCTTATTATTAACACAACTTGATGTTCATGCCAGTCTTGCATACAATTTCCCGACAGCATATCTATGTGATGGCGCAGTCCAAGTAATAACAGTTTCAAGGCTGATAACCAAATCCTCCTTACCACTAAAATTGACTATAGAATCAACCTCCCCATTATGCCACATCACCTCTAAAACTGTATCCATTGGATCAAACTCAATTAAAATACTATCAGATCTTCAATGTTTAGTTAGCAAATTTTCCATGTGCGAGGAAAAACACAAAATGTCTCTACCGATAATGTCTGGTGCCTCCTGTACAAGCGTCGTGTCCCATATGATTCCTCGCTGTTTGCTCCCTCACCATATAAATGGGTGCTCCTCAATGTTATCACGGCGATAAGGCGAGGCGAGGCGAGGCGCCAGACTACCTTCACACCTTTTAGGCGAGTATGACGTGCGGCGAGGCGACGCCATACTCACATCCTAACTTTTTATAGCAGCAAATTTGTTGAACATACAGTGTAACTATTTTAACTATGTAACAAAGCAAATAAACATGAATAGTGGTGCAGCTAGAAAACATGAATGTTGAATGGCATACCTTGAGTCCTTGACGACATTATCCATTGTTTGTTGACTTTGCTCTTCTCCAATACATGTTAGTCTTCCTATGGATGCAATCATCAACTCTGCAGAAAATGAGGAGCATTTCAGTTTCAAGAAGACATGTCGCTATTGATTATTCCGAAAAACACACACAAAAAAACTTACCTGAATACCTGATCATAGAGGCCACCACCTGCATGCATTCAGCAAAAATAATGCCAATTGCATCACAACAATTGCATTCAACTAATGAACTGAAAATTCATTTAAATCAAATAATCAATTCAACATTTGCTGTTAGAGAAAGAAACTAACAAACTAACTGATTTAATGGTTGCTCCCTGCTTCCCAATAAGGCTGCAGCACAATGCATATAAGAACTGCATATCACATATGTCTACTGCACTGCTCTGCATATCACATATCACTGTCTACTGTCTACTGCACTGCATAACTACTGCCCTGCACTGCGCCCGGCGGAACAGAGGGAAAGGGAAGAGCGGAGCCGATCTAAACAGAGGGAAACAGAGGGAAGAGCGGAAGAGAGGGAAGAGAGAGCCGGCGGAAGAGAGGGAACAGAATCAACAGAGGGAAGAACCTGAGTCCTGAGCGGCGGCGTGGAGGCCCGGAGGGAGGCGGCGGCGTGAAGGCCCGGAGCCTCGGAGGGAGGCGGCGGCGTGGAGGCCCGGAGGGAGGCGGTGGCGTGGAGCCTCGGAGGGAGGCGGCGGCGTGGAGGCCCGGAGGGAGGCGAGCCTCGGAGGGAGGTGGCGGCGTGGAGGCCCGGAGGGAGGCGAGCCTCGGAGGGAGGCGGCGGCGGCGGCGTCCTTCGCTTCGCCCGTCGCCCGAGGTCGCCGCGCCGCCTCCGAGTCCCTTCTCTTCGCCCGCCGAATGTAACGGGTAACCCTAACCCCCATTATGCCCCCCCCCCCTCACTTATTCTCCCGCGCTCGGCCCTCCCTTCCTCCATTTTCCCGCCTGGCAGGGGTATGGCGGGCGCCTTGCGCTTGCGACGCGCCCTCCCGGCCATGGCGACGACTAGGCGACGCATTCGTCTCCGAGGCGGACGCCATACGCATCCGTGGCGAGGCGACGGCCGTGGCGGCAGCTCCAGGCCGCTCCGACGCCAAAGCGCCGCTTAGGCGACGACAAGGCGACGCCTTAACAACATTGGTGCTCCTGAACGTTTGCCCCATCCAACTTCCATGATCGAGTAGGCAATGATTCAAATTAACAATGCAGCCATCCGGCGTGTGATTCGCCGGCCATGCTGTAGAGCTCACTCGCAAGACCGTTCAATTCGCCAGTTTATTCACGGTGAGGCTACAACGCTATCATAGGCGGGTACAGCAGGGGCGCCGTGCACTGGGAGGGACTCGGTGGTGAAGAAACAGCCATGGCTACTCAAATGTCAGCAAGGTACGTAGCAGTCTAGCAGACACACCGTAATGCGTGGATAGGGTGAACTTGGCAACACTGGTGTTACGGTGAAGGTGGCGTCTTTCTGGCCAATTCAGCATCTCTTAAGGTGCTAAAGATAAATCATGTAGTACCTTTTGTTTGCATTCATGAAATCATTGTGGAAATGGAAGAAGAGTTGTGTTATATGGTTCAATGGACAACATATTCTGAGAACCAACTTGATTTCTGCCCTGTTGCAATTTGCTAGGGCTAACAGATGAAAGCTTACGAATAGTGAAAGTTTGATTTCAGGACCATTTTTTTATCAGTAACTAACTAATATCTGATTGGTGTACTGGGATTCACAGGATTGATTTTTTTTCTCACAAAAAAAACAAATTTTACTATATTAATTTTTTGCTCCAGTCATCGTCTATTAAAAAAAAAAAAATCACATTTTGATTAGAAAACATCAGATAATATTCATGGTAAGCAATTGTTGTAAAACCACTTGCATCATAATTGTTATTTGTGTCCTACATCCCGTGGCTTCCACGGTTTAAAAAAATGTTTGATACCGTTCATTTAATAAAGTAAATCATAGATGCAGATCATATAAACCCCAAAGCAACGTGAGGGTTGTACACTAATATCCTTTGTATCTGTCTATTTCAAAGATATGGTCATAATTCCAATGATAATTTCTTTATTTCAAGTTAATTTCACACGAAACTATTTTGTATAGTTGTATCACTAAGCCTGTTTTTTACGTTGACATCTTACACATTGTGAAAGAAACCTTTTATTTCTTGGGTGTGCTATTAGCTCGTTAATTCTGATCTATTGAAATGACCCAACTAATTTGTAGTTGACATGTTTGGTGATTTCTTATGAAGAATTCGCCAAATCTATCTAATTTAGTACAATTATTTGCTAATAACATGTTAGGTAATTGTTGCATTTTCAGTCCATAGTGGTACTATTATAATAAAATGTTACCATGTTGAAGTGGGAATTCATGTTGTTCATACCAGAGCATAGAAGTATTAGCTATATCTTTGCATGAACATCTAGTTATCACGTTAAAGTGGGAAATTGGGAATTGATATCCTCTGGTTGTTCTAACATCTAGTTATGCTGTTAGTGCTGTGAGGGCGGGCTTGTTATTAACACAAATTGATGTGCATGCCAGTCTTGCATAAAATTTCCCATGGTTACACGGCAGCATATCTATGCGATAGTGCAGTTCAAATAATAACAGTTTCAAGGGTAATAAGCAAATATCCTTTGTATCTTGGTCGATATGGTCATAATTCGAACGATAATTTCTTTATTTCGAGTTAATTTCACACGAAACTATTTTCTATAGTTGTATGTTGTATGTGTCTTGTAAACTGAGCTTTTTTTCCCCTTAACATCTTACACATTGTGAAAGAAAATTTTTATTTCTTGGGTATGCTGTTTTGGTGACTTCTTCTGAAGAATTTACCAAATCTATCTAATTTTGTATAAGTATTTGCTAATGGCATGTTAGAGTTGTTCTGTATCAATGCTAAGTGTTGCAATTTCAGTCCATAGCGGTACTATTATAATCAAATTTTACCATGTTAAAGTGGGAATTCTTGTTGTTCATACAAGAGCATAGAACTATTAGCTAAATCTTTGCATGAACACTGCCCTAATTCCTAAGCAGATATTTTGTGATTGAAGCTATTGCTTTCTGTCAATTAATTGATCTCCTATAGTTATCCTTGTACTCCTTTTGTCTAATATATGCCCCGGGAAAGATGTCTAATAAGGCAGTTGTCTTTAGTTATGTCATGTAAACTAATGACGCTGTGACTTATTGTGAAAGGAACTTCTTAATGCTTATCGCCTGAATACGGTGTGACTAATGGTCTCTTTAAAAACGGTCATTTGTTAGAATGCTTTAAAAATTTCGAATATGTAGTTCACTTGCTGAACACTTCTGTCATTACCTTTTGCCTGTGTGCAGATCAACCACTTCATTGTGAGATGTTTCACAAATCACAATATGTGTTGTCATATGTTGATTGCGTTGTATGAAATGTCATTTATGCTACTAGGCAGTACATTACTGTTCAGTTCTGGGGAACTGCAATTGTGTTTGGATGCACTATATTTGCTAATAAAAACCTGGGTAGAAGGTTAATGTTTGTTCCTTGATTGGAACGCTACAGATTGACAAAAACAAATGTGACTACAAGTTTGTAACCACATATAGTGACAAGAATACACACTGACAACAGGAAATGCCGAACACTTGCCAGTAAAATGTGTTGGATTAATAATTGCAAAATGGCAGCCTATCTTTTAGTAATTTATTGGGATAATTTTCAATTGCAACATTAATTAGTGTGGTTGGCTGTTATGGATACTTGGTCCAGTCTAGCCTGTGCTGCTTTCTAATATAGCAGCACCATTGTATTCAGATACTGTTGTTATCTTCTTTCTGCTATTGTTGTTTTATTGATATTTGAAGATGCCATCTAGTAGTTTTCTTGTGCAGGCTTTTCAGCTGAAACCCTTGTTCCAAGGAACCAAAATGTCGACTTGGCCGTGATCCCAGCAACTGTGGTGGCCGTGAAAAATCCCAATGCAAATATCGTCTACGACGAGTATAACCACGAGAGGTACCCACCTGGTGACCCGAGCAAGCGGGCCTTTGCCTATTTTGTGTTGAGTGGTGGGAGATTTATCTATGCCTCCTTGCTGCGGTTGCTCATCTTAAAGTTTGTTCTGAGTATGTCAGCAAGTAAGGACGTTCTTGCCCTCGCATCCCTTGAGGTTGACCTGTCCAGTATTGAGCCTGGCACCACTGTGACTGTGAAGTGGCGGGGCAAGCCAGTCTTCATCAGGCGCAGGACAGAGGATGACATCAAGTTGGCCAACAGTGTTGACGTCGGATCTTTACGTGACCCACAGCAGGATGCAGAGCGTGTCAAAAATCCTGAGTGGCTTGTTGTCATTGGTGTCTGCACTCACTTGGGCTGCATTCCCCTCCCCAACGCTGGAGACTATGGCGGCTGGTTTTGCCCCTGTCATGGCTCGCACTACGACATCTCAGGTAGAATCCGGAAGGGACCAGCGCCTTACAACCTGGAGGTCCCGGCCTACAGTTTCTTGGAGGATAACAAGCTACTCATCGGCTGAGATCACTGATTTTATGATTAATACTCATCGGCTGAGATCACTGATCGTATGATTAATCCTATGGTGCTGTCATATATCTGAGTGCAGTGCTCTTCCTAGCACCTGATAGTAAAGAATAATCTGCTGCTACCTTGGTGCTGTTCATTAATTTCCAAGTTCCGCTTTCTGTTTCCGGAGCTTAATAGGAAAGATCTTGTAATATCTTAGCTGACAGCCTTGTAATATCTTAGCTGGCAGCCTGGCACAGTGAAGCTTATTTGTGATCGATTTCTATCACCATTTATTCAGTCTTCATATGTGATAAACTGTTGTTAATTTGTTTGGATATGAGATAAACTTGATATTGATGCACTCTCGCTAGAACCTTTTTATGACATGGTGATGCCAGTGATGCGGAAGGATAGAGTGCCGACTGTTATGTGCCCATGCTCGTCCACGACTCATCTGTAGTGAGTAGTCCTGCTAAACCGTAGGTTATGGCGTCCGTGAATGATAAACGCTGGTTTGAAGGTCTCCTACTGCAAAGTACACATGCAACTATGCAAGTAGTGCGCGGCTTGGTTTTCTAAGCGAAAATTGTCAAGCAGCCACCATCTTCCCTATCCAGTTCCTGTTGGTTTTTTTTGCTTCAACTTATGATTTATGATTGTGATTTATGGTTTTTTGTCTGTTCGTGAGAAAGAATACGAATATATTGCTAAAAAGCTAGTTACTGTATAAAACTAAAAACAGTTTTTGAAAGCTGAAAAGAAAAGACTTGTTATGTCCTATGTTTTAACTGAGCGCACGGTGCCAGTAGCCGAACTTTTTTGCCCGCAATGTGCTTTTGGGTTGGCTTAGAAATTAGAATTTACTTATTTGAAGCCTTACACTGAGTAATGTAGAAATTTTGTCGTGAGAGCACATTGGAGGTTTGGAACTAGCTCGCGGTAGTACGACTCAACTAGAACTGTAGTGGTAAATAAAACTCCAACAAGAAGAAGCAATTCTCCACAGCCAGGTAACCACATTAATAATTGCTTGTGTGATGACTATATATAGCTTGACATACAATTAATCAACTCGATAGAAAATTATCTTCTAGGTTCCTTCCTGTATTTAAATGTTGTCCAAGTAAATCCTCACTTTCTGGCTTTCTTCCTCTCAGGTTTTAATAAATTGATAATAAAATACTAGCAACATCATAACCTACTTACCAAAACAACGACAATGAAGTTGTTCAAAAAGGACACAAGACAGTATCACAGTAACGTAGTGTGATGGGCTGGCATATTGTTTCAAACTAAAATAACTTATGAAATACAAAAAAAAATCTCGATATAGATTCCAAGCCCAAGCCAGCATTCGATTTTTCAGCTGGAAGTGTTTCGATCATAGATGCCATATGGTACTGGTAGTGTAATTAGTTGCAGATGTGCGTTTGCGATTGCAATAGCTACCTGGTAATGTAAGTATGTAAAATCACATGTTGCTCGGTTCAGCTTCTAACTTTCAATTCACTATTTCTTAATTTTATTTTTTTTCTATTTTTTGGTTTTTATTTTTTCTGTTTATGTATTTCTTTGCATTGTTAGTGATGCATTAATCTTTTTTATTTTTTAAATTTAATTATACCAAATAAACCATCACTAATTATATTAAAAATTAAATCAGCTAAAGTAAAAAATCAAAGCCATGGCCAAACCAAACGCCCCAGAACTTCTCTCTTTCAAAGAAAGGGTGATCTGATACTAGTTTGTTGCCGATTCTGTACCGCCCTCTAATAATTGGACAGTGGATTGCAGGCTCCTCGTGTTTTTGGAGGAATCTAATTTCTATGTGCCAACAAATTATTTGTGTCAAAATATGGAATTGCCATCAGGACACTTCGTCTTTTCCTCCTCCTGCTCCTTTTAAGTGTTAGCACGGTTGACAGTTGATAGTTTAGACAACCATATCTGCCTGAACTACCTGCAGTGTTGAGTCATGCCACTGACAACGTCCCGTTCAACTACCATGAGTCATGGCACTGAGATATGCAAATTAATTCTTAATGGAACAGTTGTAGGATAGGCAGTTAGCCCATAAATTCGAATCGTGGCAAAAAAACCGATTAGGAATCACCTACCAAGGGGCGAATTTTCAGAAGGACGCATCCCGAGTTTGGGTTTAACAGGCGCCATGAATTTAGGTTCAACCAATCATGAGCAAATGCTTTATTGAAAATGGACTCCCGTGAACTTGCATTGCGTTGATAACCTTTCACCTCATCAACATGCTATACCCACCGTATTACCCTGTTCGGATTATTGTGGCTTCATGATTAGTTTCCTTTAGAATCTGTTCATCAGCTTCATGTGGAGATTACTGTGTGCTTCTACTCAACCAAGAGCATTGACCTGCAGGAAGTGCTCGTGATTGCCACCAAGGATCCCCGACGCCTCAATCACATGTTTGCTGCCGAGATATTCATGCACCGTTTCTTGCTATCTAGTGCAGTGCGTACGCTCATCCCCGAAGAGACTGATTGGTTCTGCACCCCTGTTTACACTACAGATCTAGGTCCTAACCGTATGCCTAGGTTCAACTAGATTTACTTTCCGGACCATAGGTCCAAATAGGTTGAGCACTTAAGTCCACGGATTGCCCGTATGCAAGTCCTAAAGCAACAATCTTATAAGTGATATTAAACCTTTTCCTCTAAAAGAGTAGTTCAATGGGTGAGATCCCCCTCACACTTACAAGTTGTGCTTCTTTCTTTTCCACAACCAATATGAGACTAAACCCAATATTCTCCCCCTCACACGTTAGTTGTTCACTTATGCAACCAGAGAAATATTAGACACCTAGGCTCAGACACAACTTGTCAGATCCGGACCCTAGCTGTATGCCTAGGTTCAATTGAATTTACTCCCCAGGCTACAGGTTCAAATGGGCTAAGTACCTAAGTCTACGGGCAACCCGTATGCAAGCCCTAAAGCAATACCTTTGTAAGTGGTATTTGACCTTCTTCCCCTAAAAGACCAGTCCAATAGATAAGGTCTCCCTTACATTTATAAATTGTGATTCTTCCTTTCCCATAACTAATGTGGGGATTAAACCCAACATTGTGATCTTCCATTACCATTCAAGTCTCCTAGGTTGATGAGAAGCGCGATCCAATCTATTTCAAAGAAGTGGCCTTTTTGGAATATAACTGATGGAGCAGACACTTCTTTGTCATTTCACATGATTTTGGGGCATGCTTTCCCTATCAGCTAAGAGAATGTTGGTTTGCCTATCTTGTTACCTCCCATGTCCTTGTCACTGCCAGTCTGCCACAGCTGGTCACTATTTTAGTTCCATAAGAAGTAGAACTTCCAGCAGAGATAGGTAGCATGGGATAGGTCTTGCCTGTTGGAATTGTCGTGGTCGAACACACTCGAGCACCTCACGTGGTTGTGAGCTCGAGCACTCGAATAACTCCTTAGACTGCTACAGTACTATGGGATCTCTGACTCTGGATGAACAGTATTCAGATGAATAGTACTCAAATAAACAATACTCGCAAGGGGTCTTTGACTGGTACTGAGTGCTTGGAGATAGCGACTGCTCCTGAGTTCTCAGAACTCCCTACAGTACTTAGAAAGCTTAATTGTTTTGTGGAAAGCTTAACTTCTGAAATTAATAGACTTAGAGCTTCTATTCCTCATGATAAATCTATCCTGGATAGCCGTGCCCACGGTCATGGGCATGCTGAGTAAAAGTTTTTCATGGATTAGACTTTGTTTTTTAAAAAATATGTTTTGAAAACCTTGCGGATGGATGGAATCCGTGAGAGATTGAAATCTGGTGAATGGATGGAATTCATCAGAGTTGTGCAGTGGAAGCGTGTGGATGGATGGAATCCATACGTGGTCTTTTGGAAAAGATGGTCCGGGTGGGATGCCCGTGAATAGGTTGGTGTTTGGTTGAAGCCTGCACTGACGGTAATATTTTCAATTATAAGTATTGTTTTTATTTACTGTATTAAATTCAGCAATTTCAATCTACTTATTGTATTTCTTAAATGCGGTTTTATGCAAACTAACCCTATGAGCCTTCCATTGAAGCCTTTATCATTATATTGCATTTCTCCGTGTGACTTGCGGAGTACAAGTTTGTACTCATTGTTGCTATCTCCACACAGAGGAAGACGACGTCGACTACGGAGAAGATCAGAACGAGTAGGCCACGTCTTGCAGTTGTTTGCCTGTGGGCAGGCTTGGGCTTCGCCTTTTCAGCTTCGCTTCCGCATTTTCTTTTGCAGTTATTTTTGCCAATGTGCGATGATGTAAACGCTGGCCATAAGGCCGTACTGTTTAAATTAATATCATTATGCTTGGTATTTATCTTTGTTGTCCACTGTGTGCACTAGCTGATCCTGGACTAGTGCGATTTACACAGAGGATCCTGGAGTCGTTGCTCCGGGTTCCGACAATTATGGACTGTGCTAATGATTTGCCTAGGCTAGAGGAGGAAGTGCATAGGGTAAGAGCAAACTTCACGGCATTCGAGAACTCAGCAGCTGATCCTCCAACTCCAAAAGTCGAAGAAGAAGCATATGAAGCTCAGAAGACTAAGATCTGGGAATATTTTTTTTGGGATTTTTGTAATAAATTTACCTTGAATTTGTCTCTCATCTTAGTAGCTTCTGTAGTTCATATGACAAACGACAAAACACAGATGGTTGTAAATAAAAACCGTCTGTAATAGTTTTATAGATGGTTCTAGTTAAAAACTGTCTGTGATAATTTGTATATCACAGACGGCTTTTAAACCTAATCGTCTGTGGTAGTTTCATAGATGGTTCTAGTTAAAAACCGTCTGTGATACTTCGTATATCACAGATGGCTTTTAAACCTAACCGTTTGTGATAGTTTCAGAGACGGTTTTAGCCATGAACCATCTGTAATAATCAAATCACAGACAGCTCCACATGAATCATCTGTGATAAGACGTCTAGTATAGCTTGTTTTCTAGTAGTGTTATATCCTCTACTCACACTTGTTATGACTAATGCTTCGGGTCAATTGTTGCACATGGACACTGCAAGTCCCTCTAGGGTTCAGTCTGCTGAAGGTAAATGGTATGTTCTTATTATTGTTGATGACTTCTCTAGATACTCTTGGGTTTATTTTATGCCATCTAATAATCAATTTGGTCATTTTAGAGAGCTTACTCATAGACTTACTAATGAACTTTCTGGAGCACTTAGAGAAATTAGAAGTGATAATGGAACTAAATTCAAGAACACATTATTTGCTTCTTTTTGTGCTAAAAAGGGTTTAGACCATCAATTTTCTTCAGCTCATGTGCAACAACAGAACAGTGTTGTAGAACGTAAAAATAGAATTTTGGTTGAGATGGCTACAATGATGTAAATAAACATGCCACACCTAAAAAGTATTGGGCTGAAGCTATTTCTACTACTTGCTATATTTCTAATAGAGTATTCTTGCTAGCTAAATTGCATAAAACTTCCTATAAGCTTTGTTTTGATCACACTCCTAATATTTCTCACTTGAGGGTGTTTGGATGTCAATGCTTTATACTTAAACATGGCAATCTTGATAAATTTGAATCTAGATTCTCAGATGGCATATTTCTTGGATATGTAGCTCACACTCAAGGTTATCGTGTACTCAACTTAGAAACTAACAAAATTGTTGAGACCTACGAGGTCACTTTTGATGAGGCTAGTCCTGGTACTAGACCTGATAATGCAGGTATACAGGTAACTGACACACTCGAAGACATCTTCTATGACTCTAACGACAATGAAAGGGAGATCCCAAGTCACACTTTGACACACGTATCTACACCAATGAATTCTACAGCTAGTGGCTCTGCTCCTACCCCTCATGAGGTAGAGGCCACTACTGCTACATCTACGTCACCGATGACTCCACAGGCTCCTCTACATATTTAACAATGTCACCCCCCTGAACAAATGATTAGTGAGTTAAGTGGGGGAGTCCTTCGTAACAGGTATAACTCCAATGCCTCATATGCTCATTCTGTATTTGTTTCCCTTTTGAATCCCAAGATGTAAGTCATACTTTATCTGATGAGTCTTAAATTAATGCCATGCATGAGGAATTAGAGAAGTTTGAGCATAATAAAGTCTGAACTTTAGTTTCACCTCCTTATGGTCATAATGTTATTGGAACTAAATGGGTTTTTAAGAATAAACAAAGTGAGGATGGTGTTGTTGTTCAAAATAAGGCTAGACTTGTGACTCAAGGATTTACCCAGATAGAAAGTCTTGATTTTGGTGAAACTTTTGCACTCGTTGCTCGATTAAAAGCCATTAGAATTCTTTTAGCATATGCTGCATATGAGGGTTTTAGATTATATCAAATAGATATTAAAAGTGGTTTTCCTAATGGCTATATTAAGAAAAAAGTTTATGTTAGACAACCACCTAGTTTTGAAAATCCTAGGTTTCCTGATCATGTCTACCAACTGTCCAAAGCTTTATATGGTTTAAAACAAACACCTAGATCATGGTATGATAGGCTCAAATCATATTTTCTTTAAAATAACTTTCAAATGGGAAAGATAAATAAAACATTGTTGACCCTCAAGCATGGCAATGATCTTTTACTCATTCAGATTTATGTGGATGATATCATCTTTGGTGGTTCTTCTCATGCTCTTGTTTCTAAGTTTTTAGATACTATGAGTAGAGAGTTCGAGATGAGCATGATGGGAGAGCTCACATTCTTCCTAGGCTTTCAGATCAAGCAATCAAAGTTAGGTACTTTTGTTCATCAAACTAAGTACACCAAGAATCTGTTTCGTCACTTCGACATGGGGACAACCAAACCAATCTTCACACCCGTGGGATCTACTGCAATGTTGGATCCTGACGAAGATGGAGAGCCTGTTGATCAAAAGGAATACAGAAGCATGATTGACTCACTGTTGTATCTCAATGTTTCGAGGCCAGACATACACTTTGCTATGTATTTGTATGCTCAGTTTCAAGCTTCCCCACATGCTTCACATCGTCAGGCAGTTAAGTAAATTTTCAAGTATCTCCAGTTAACTTTAGAATTTGGCTTATGGTATTTTTCTTCGTCATGCCTTACCCTTAGAGGTTATTCAGCTGCAGATTTTGGGAGTTATAGAATTGATAGAAAGAGTACATCTGACACATGTCACTTTTTAGGTACATCTCTTGTTTCATGGGCTTCTAGGAAATAGTTGTCTGTTACACGTTGCACTGTTGAGGTAGATTACGTAGTTGCTGCTTCTCGTTGCTCTCAATTACTTTAGATGACAGCTATACTTAAGGATGTTGGTTTAGAATTGGATAGTGTTCTATTTTTCTGTGATAACACTAATGCTATTTGCATTGCTAAAAGTCCTGTGCAACATTCAAGAACTAAACACATTGATATTCACTTTCATTTCCTGAGAGAACAAGTGGAAAAGGGAGATGTTGTTTTACACTTTATTGATTCAGATTCTCAAATTGCTGATATTTTCACAAAATCGCTTGATTCTTCACACTTTGTTCGTTTGTGAAGTGAGTTAGGTGTGTTGCATCGTATGGGATTATTCTGAGGGAGAGTTTGTTGTTTAAAAATTTCAGAAGTTTTGTTTATTATACTTGTCAAATAATTATTCAAGTCCAAGCCATTGAGATGAAATGTGTTGTAGAGCTCTCTTTATCATATTTACTCATATGCTATATAGCTTTGATCATGACTAGTTGTAATTAATTTGCTATATGTGAACTAAAGCATGACATGGCGGAATACTTTGACTAGATTGATTATAGATAATATTTTACGATGTTCATCTAAAATGGTTAGCTTGATTGTGAATTTTATTTTAAATCTTGGCTATAATGCTCGTATGCTTTATATTGCAATCTTTTAATTATGTTCACTCAATTTAACATGTTATTTAAAAAAGAAAAAAGAAAGTTGAAAATATGTATACGTCAAGCGTGTTATATGTAAACAAAAAAAGCACAAAAAGTGTAAAAATGAAAAGAAATATGCCTTAAGCATGCCACCATTTAAAAGAAGTATGCTTTAAGCATGTCACCATTTAAAAGAAGTATGCTACAAGCATGCCATCATGAAAAGAAGTATACTACAACATGACACATGCTTAAGAATTGAGTGTGAAGCAATAGTTTGTTATATAAGACTACTAGCTCATCTAGATTTAAAGTTTGCTTCAATTTTAGGCTCTGACTTTTCATTATAATATCTCATTGTGCTCTTTATAATCGGTTTGGTTATTGTTAAGATGCATGTCATTAATCTAAATTACTAAATCATGTTAAAGACTTGTTTTGACATTGCTATATGATATATGAATTTATATGATGTAGGTAGCTCTACTCAAAAAAGATAGATTGGTTAATTTATTAATGTTATTCCTGCCAATGAATATAATGCAACTAAAATTTTGAGATCATTAGGTTCTGAGTGGTTGATAGCTGTCACAACTATTAATCAAACGGTCGATCTAGAAACTTTAACTATGGATGATCTTTATTCTAGATTGAAAACTTATGAGATGGAAGCTTTGCCTTCTAAGATTGATAAATCTTCATCTTTAGTACTTATGACTAAAACCCCGTGCAGGCTGCTTCGTCAATTTCTGTCTTGTGTTTTTTGTCTGCTTTGTCTTTTTCTCGTTCATACAAACGCTCGCACTAGACCTAAACAGCATCAGTCGCAGCCGTAAAGAACTCACTCAAAGTGCATTGCTCATATTGTATACATACACTCATTACGAGTCACATCACATGACCTTTTTTTTTCTTTTGTAACAGATAGCTAGATAAATGATGGAGTTAAGTTGCAGCTTGGTTGCATGTGTGGATACCATGAGATATATGTCTTTTTCTTAATTCTTATACGTACTATACTTGTATCAAGGGCACTTGCATGTAGGAGTGGAAGACTCGTAGACGCCTAGGCGATGTTTCAGTGTTGCGGTCGGCGTACGACGGGCTGGGCGGCGGCACAGGCTTGGGCTTGGGCGGCGTCGGCTTGGGAGGCGTGGGCTTGGGCGCGGGCGGCGACGGTGAGATGCCGTAGCGCACCATGCAGACGATGCACTTCTGGTTGCAGCTGATGACGCAGAGCGGCAGGTCGGGCCCTTGCCCATGCACCGGAAGGTGCACCCCAGCAACTGTGTGAGCCCACCATGCACTCCATCATGCCATCCAGCTCCGGAGAGGACATCGTGTTCGCCATGGATTGTGCAGTGTCCACGGGCTTTGCAGTGGCGGTGAGGCCGGCCAGGGCGACAAGGACGGAGCTGGCGCTACTGTTAGTAGGGCTGGCCATTTTGTTATTGTGGCTTACTACGTGAGGTGGTGTGTGTATATAGGGAACATATATAGTGCACTCACCTCTCCCGTGCACTCATGCACTCACGCCATCCAGGCCGTCCTAGTGCCAACAGACGCTCCAGATTGAGGCAGGCGGCCACCTAGTGACATGCTTGTTGGATCGAAATCGGCGACAGAGGGGGGGGGGGGGGTGAATGTCGCTTTTCAAAAATGCGTCCCTCAAAAGTATCCACTTGGAATATCTCCTTCAATAGCCTTGGGCATGAGCTGAGGGCTTTTTGTTGCGGTTCTTGTCGATGTAGTCGTTCTTGCTCACACCGCCGTAGTCGCCCTTTCTCTTCCCCAGCTTGGGGCAATTCACCCGAATGTGCTTGGGGCCACCACACTCGAAGCAGATCACGTGTCCTCCTCTCTTTCTGTCCCTCCTCTTATAAGCATGAAAAAATTTTCTAGCTAGGAGGGCTAACTAATCATCTGCAAGCTGCACTAACTGATCATCAGTTATGTCACAGAGAGCAGCAAGAGAGAAACCACAAAGCGAATCCGAAGAAGGTCCAGAAGCTAGACTGGGATCGGTGACTAAGGTCATCGACTGCGACTTCAACTTACGAGAGACTATGTCAATCTCGTGAGTCTTGAGGCGTGAGTACAACGCGTCAAGAGTCAAGGTCGAGAGATCGGTGATGTCCTTGATGGTAACACCTTCATCTCTCAAACACGCAAATCAAGAGCTGTGAGCATGTATCGAGTATTGTCCGAGTCAGGGTATGTGAGACCGACCGCTCGGAGGTTGCTCAAAATCTTGTGAAAACGCGCAAAGCACTCATCGAGAGACTCACCAGCGAGCATTTCAAACTTGTTGTAATCTCGCTTGAACTGGTCCTGTCGAACGGTCTTGATCTGGGTGGTGCCCTCATGGTATGCATCGAGAGTCACCCAGATGTCGAACGCCGACGTCAGATGAGAGATGCGATCGACCTCGCTTCTGCTCAAACCCTGAATTATGATGTTCCTTGCCTTCGCATTCGCCTCAACATCGGGCATGTTCGCCACATTGATGTTCTCATCGGCAGGAACAACATACCGGGTCTTGACCTTCCGCCAGATGGCGTAGTCCTGAGCCTGGATGTAGGTCTCCATCCGACTCTTCCAGAAGTGATAGTCGATTCCATCGAAGATTGGGGGCTTGGTCGAGTACTTGTCTGTTGTCATGGCTCTAGAGACCTGTTAAGATCTATGAGGAAGAGCTAACCGGCTCTGATACCAATTGAAATCGGTGACAGAGGGGGGCGAATGTCGCTTTTCAAAAATGTGTCCCTCAAAAGTATCCACTTGGATTATCTCCTTCAATAGTTACTGGAACTATCAAGAAGAAGACATGTGCATACTGGAGCCTCAACCAACCAGAGAAGAAAGCGAGACAAAAAAAAACAAATGGAAGAGACGGCGCAAGCATCAAAGGGCCGGTCAGACCGCAGTTATTGGGCCGGTCTGACCGCTCCCAAGCCGCCGGTCAGACCGCCCATATGCCACCCGTTTGACCGGCGCTATATATCCGGTCTGACCGCCAAAAGGCAACCGGTTAGACCGCCCCTCGAATTTCTAAACAGACAGCCAGCTGAGATTTTCAGACAAACTAAGGACTTCAAAGCAGCAGGGAAATTTGGGGCTTCCCCCTGATCTCCTCAGCCCAGAACAGCAAGGAAACTACCAGAATAGCCAGGGAAACTTAGGAAACCAAAAGAAACCTACTCAAGGCCAAGAATTTAGGATTTTGCCCAAAAACTGAAAAATATCATGAGAGAAAGATAAAAGATCAGATTTCTCCCTTCACATTCATTCTTTGCTTAAGTCCTTTTGCAATTAGATTAGCAAAGATCTAAGGACTTTCTAGACCAAATCTCAGGCCATCTCCCAAAGGGAAACAAAAGATTCATGAGTCCCCTGCCTCCAAAACCCTAGAATAGGAAATAGCAGAGGAGCAGCCGACGAGGGCTTGAGAAATTACAGAGTTCATTGGATTGTCAACTTGATCTCAAAAATGGAATGGCCAAATGGCCTTTAGTCTTTCCCATCACAGAGAGATCAAGAACCAACTAGAGGATCAAAGATTCTACTCAAGAACTCAAGAAAACCAAGCAAGAACAGAAAATTTTAGAAATTGACAAACATCACATATGAGCAAGAAAATGAAGACAACCCATCATGATCCTTCTCATTGATGTTGAGGAAGAAAGATGAATGATTGTACAGGGATAACAACTCTCTCCTCACACAAACCTCTCAAGAACTCATCACACCACTCAAACACACAGAGGGGGACAAGAAAACAACGAAGCTCTGCCTTCTCCTACCAACCCTCACCAACTAAAGAAAAAAGATACAAAGCAAAACAACCTCAAAGCTTGGAGACTACATGCAGGAACCTTCCTCCTTTTATAGCCTCCCACTAATGGGTTTGATGCTCTCTTTACCCACTAAGCCTCCACCAACTCTTGTGCTTTATCCAAATCCACTTCCTTTAGTGCAGCTTTGCGAAATTACCAAATTGCCCCTCCTGCACCTTCCGGGAAGTTTCCTCCTTTCTTGCCGCTCAAGCCTCGTAACCACCTCGAGCCCTCGCTGTCTTCGGCACACCTTGACCGTTCTGACCTCGGCACCACCCGCGCCTAGTCCGGTCCTTCGTGCCTCGCCACGACTCCGCCTCGACGTCCTGTAGCCATCACAGACAAGA
Source organism: Dendrocalamus latiflorus (assembly GCA_017311315.1). Taxonomy (NCBI): domain Eukaryota; kingdom Viridiplantae; phylum Streptophyta; class Magnoliopsida; order Poales; family Poaceae; genus Dendrocalamus; species Dendrocalamus latiflorus. The sequence goes on along the minus strand of CM029639.1, from coordinate 23,511,751 downwards.
AACACATCACATAGCACCGCTCGACACAAGTAAACCTCATTAGCATCAACAAATCGTACTTAAGCATAAAATGGCCCAAAAGCCCAAACGGGAAGAAGAATACGCCTCAAGTCCGACTAACCAACCAGACTGAGCCAAATGCCATCATGGCACAAAACGCACAAACCAAACTCAAACTTTCCAGAATACTTGTCAGTTACTCATCACATGCATGTGGTCACCTCCACATGGTCTCTCAGTGCTGTCCGATCGGGCCGGAACGGCCCAGATGCACCCATTGGCGCCGCCCCAACAGTTTGCCAAAAAACCCTCCTAAGCCCGATCCCCACATGTGAACCCTAAATTCCCATATTGCAAGCCGGCACTGGTGATGATGATGATTTGGTAGCGGCGGCGGCGCCCGCCCACATGCCCCTTTGATGGCGCCGCCTACCCACGCGCCCCTTCAATGACGTTCTCTAAGTCTTTTCCCATGTGCCCTTTGACAGTGTCCTCTCCGTGGCCCTCCCCCAATCTCTAACCCTAGAAGCCGGCAGCATCTCCAATGGCACCGGCGAGGAGGGAGCGCCCCTTTGACGGCGATGGCATCCTCTCCCCAGCAAAAGCGTCCTCTCCCCTGCGCCCTTCGACGGTGTCCTTCGGCGGAGCCTGACGAGGGAGCACCCGGCGCATTTTCAATTAAAAATCAGGTCTTTGCCGGATTGTATTGAGTGCATACCTGAGATTGTATTGATACATGAGTGTACTCTTTCAAGGTTTTTAGCTAGCTAGGTAATGCCGGAATGTGTAATACCTAGGTAGGCTACCGATTGATGCATGTTTCTGCCAGATTGCATTCCAGTAAGGTGAAAAACTATAGAATCAGAATTATTCCGGTAACTATTGCACTTTGAGTTAGCTGTAAAACTACATAACTTTTAGCAGCTACATGGAGTCAATTGGTAATGCTTAGTCCCACTACATTGGTGAGGTGAACTCAGATATAAGGTGTAAATAAGGATTTAGTACTCCCAGAAAGACTGCAAGCATACCAACCGGGGTTAGTATTTTCTTAATGTTGTAGGCATTATGATTTATGAATGACTAGAGACATGAGTTGTGGATCTAATTCAATCAAATTTGTGCAATTGCAGTCTTCCTCATTCACACCCGAGTGTGCAGAGGACTCGAAGCTGAAAATAGGGATGACATTTGATGATGTCAACTCGGTGGAGGTGTACTTCAAGGCATATGCACATCAAGTCGGGTTTTCAGTACATGTTGGTTAGCAGAAGATACAGAATGAGGTAGTTCAGTGGAAATGTTACATGTGCTCCATGCAAGAATATATGTCAGGGAAAGGTAACAACATTCTTGATCCCTCAAAGAAAAGTCATAAGATGAAAGAAAATAGGTGTGGATATAACGCATGAAGGAATTGAATGCATATTTTTCTTCGATTACGAAGAGCAAGATGGTAGATTGATACGTGTGTTTTGGGTAGATGCCATAGGTAGGAAAAACTATTGTCCTTTCCATGATGTCGTATCTTTTGATTCGACACATAATACTAACCAATATGACATAATTTTTGCACCATTCACGGGAGTAAACCATCACATGCAAAGTGTATTTTTCGGGGCTGGTTTCCTAGCAGATGAAAAGATTGAGTCATACATTTGGTTATTTGAGACCTTCCTAAGAGCTATGGGAGGGGTAGCACCTAGACTTATTATAACCGATAAGGATGCTAACATGAGCACTGCTATTACCACTATTCTTTCTACGACCACACATAGGTTGTGCATGTGGCATATCATGAAAAAAATTCCCCAAGAAGATTGGCCCTCGTTTAATGGAGGACCCCCATTTTTGGGAGTGAGTTAACTCATGTGTGTGGGGGTTAGAAATAGTAGAAGAATTTGAGTCAAGCTGGCATTCCTTTATTCTGATTTTGAGTTGGAGGACAATGGGTGGTTGGCTAAGAGGTATAGCATCTATGAGTCATGGATCCCAGTATACTTTACGGATATATGCCTATAGGCATTCTTAGAACCACATCAAGGTCAAAGAGTGCAAATTCATTTTTCAACCATTTTATTGGTCATAGGCTTGCATTTGTCGAATTCTAGCTTAGGTTTAACACAGCTTAGCAATGTCAACGCTAGGAAGAGTTGCTAGCTGATAACACATGCATCCATACAAACCTTGAATTGTTCACATCGTGTGAAATAGAGGGACATGGCAGTTTGGTATTTACACACAAGGCGTTTGAGAAATTTCAAGAAGAGGTACTTGCGGCGAGAGACCATTGCGATATTCCTTTATTTTTTGAAGTGACAATGGTGGACGGGATGAAGATTATCCGTATTAGCGACAACTCCCATAAGGTTAGGAAAGTCCGTTGTGACATAGCCACCATGGTTAGTACATGCTCGTGTATGCTATTCGAGTCAAAAAGAATACCATGCCACCATATTATACGCACTTAGAGGGGGTGCAAGATTAAGTAAGATACCAAGCCACTATGTCCTAATTAAAGAGATGAGGGACAAAAGTGCAAAAGGTAAATATCGGTTCAATACGCCATATTTATTTTAGGAATTTGTATTAACTACATAAAAAATTTCTATTGGCCCTTTCTAAGGAGAATGTTTACAACACCGAAGGCAATCTGCTAGAGGAGAGACCACTGACTTTGTTGGCTCGCTAAGAAGAAGGACGATATCTACTGGGGGATCTAAGGACTAGAAAGCTTTCGAAATCAATATGTTGAGATGGCCGAGTTGGTCTAAGGCGCCAGATTAAGGTTCTGGTCCGAAAGGGCGTGGGTTCAAATCCCACTCTCAACACAAATACCTTTTTTTTTATAAACGAAATCGCTGTTTAAACATCTGCATAACTAATTAAGCCCTAGATCGTTCTGTAAAACTGCTTACAGGTAAATTAACGATTTTCTTTTTTGAGAGCGATTCTTCTTTTTCTTTTTTTTTTGAGCTGAAGGAAGGTGCTCTATTCCATACTAAAGACTTATTTAGGGAAGCTGGAGATTCTGAGTAGCTAACCGATCTGAACAGCTAGCTGGTACCACACGTGGCGACCAACACCAAGAGCTACTGCCGCCTGCGCTAGACCATTATATTCAGAATTGGATCCCCTTCGTGGCATAACTTGGTTTGCTGGAAAAGCTTGGTCTTCTTCCGAACTGTAGCTGCACAATTTGTTGGCTTCTAAATTCTTGATCACTTTCAAACAGACCGAGGCAACCATGACATTATGGGTGCCTTCTTATTCATTTGTGACTTATGTCTTATAATTTATGTTATAGTAACCAGCTTTTAAATAGTATGTTTTAAAGGCGGGATCAACAGTAAGATTGTAGTAAAAAGTATACTAAGTTCAGTTGTACTGGTCAAAATCGTATGCGACTACTTTCCTCTGTGTACTACTCTCGCAAACAGCCAGAGTTGAAAAATTTAAGTCATAAGCCATAAGTCACAGTACAAAAGAACCCACCCATATATTATATAGCTGAATATCAAGAGCCAAAGATAGCGCATCACGGTCCATCTTTTTGGCGTTGGCACCACCTCGACACCGGTGACCACATTCGGATTTCGAAGGTCTTGAGGAAGCCGGCCGGCGTCATCGGTAGCATATCGACCGATCGCGCGTGCAGCACACTCGAGAGCCATCTAATTAACCCATCCTCACATCAATCGACGACTGAACATTATTAATCAACGGTCGATGCATGCATGGTGAAGCGGAAACACGTGCGGATGTTGAACGGGCCGAGCAAGACTCGGTCGCAAATTAATTGAATTCGACGACGGTGCTAGCTTAGCTGCATAGTCGCCAGGACCTCTCCTATGTCTACTATTTTAAAAGAATCAGTTGGTGGTTGGTTTGTTCTTTCTTCCTCTCCTTCTCCCCTAAAAGATGATTTGGTGTGTGGCCTCTACCCCTGGTTGCCACACCTTCCTCCTCACAAAATTTGCGCTAACATATGGACCTCCCTGAGCCGCACTGTTTCTGCGTTCCTTCTCAGTCTTCGTTTTTTCTCGATCCAAAATCACCAACAAATTGCCTCCTCCCCCTCCTCCTCACATGCCTTCGTGGAGCCCAAGTTCTATGATCCCGACCTGGATGATGTTGACGAGCGGTGGGTGAACAAGCAGAGGAATGGCCAGACTTTTGACACCGTGCTCAGCTGCCCCGCGTGTTTCACTACCTTGTGCCTGGATTGCCAGAGGCAATACATTACTGCTTTGAATAGTGTAGATTATTCATGATGGAGACTCATAGATTGTAAGGTGCACATTAATCAGGTCAATTTTTTTATATTAGTTGATTTAGTTTACTGTTAGGTCTTGCAGCGATACTTTTCTGATGGTGAAGAAGCTATCCATTACCATTTCTGAAATCATGGTTGTGGATGGTGTTACTGCCTTTGTGAAATAGGAGTATAGGACAATTGCCATCAGTTGATCATCTTCTATAATCATGTTTACGATAGCATGATGTTTCAATTACTCGCATTCCTTTGTACCATTCACACTTCATGTCTTTTTCTTGAATCACAGTAACTTGACCTGAGATATAGCTGCAACCAACATGCAAGAAGTCGATGTCATGGCATCGTGGTAAGGAACAAAAGTGCAGGGGTGATTAAGTGTAACAAAGGTATTGGCCTTCGAAAGGAAAGCTTTGGCCCTTGATAAAATATTAGAGGATATTGATGGAAAAATCATATCTAAAAAGCATATGCTTTTTAACCAAACCAATATTAGATCAGGTAAAGATATTGTATGAGATGTTTTTTTTTTACCTTAGGGTATATGTTCTTGTCCAAACAAGAAGTAATTAACTACACCTAGCAAATTGATGGTTTGCGAAAACTCATTGTAGTTGTAGATCAGATGGCACACTTGTGCATGCATGAATGTGTCTGTGTTTTGCACTTTAAAGGTGCTCTTGTTTAAATATGTAGTATTTCATGATAGAAAAAACTTAGAAGTATATATCAAGGTTCCAACAAGATGATGGCATGCTCATAATGTATTTCAAATTTTAAAGAGCCTGCTTTTAGTGCATGTTGTACTAAAATTTCATTAGTATAGCTAAAACTTAGAAAGATGGGTGGTAATTTCTTGGTTTTTCCTATTATTTTTTCTTCTCATTCCATACACACTAAAATGCTTACATGTTATGTCTTTGTGCAACTTTGAAGTAAGGTGCAATCTCCAGTCTCAAGGAATGGTTGAGTGATTCAACAATAGTAAGCAATCCTGTTCTGCAATTGATTGCTAGAGTTATATTTATGCATGAGGAAGACTATATTGAGGCTCTATAGCACACACACCTTGGGGGATCTCTGGACCTGTGAGTTTCTTTTTCCCTCTATCGATGGTTCAACCTTTCAGTAGTGAATTCATTGTTGCATAACCATAGATGAGAGTGAGCAGAAGAAAGTGCTCTTTGTGAATTTTGATTGCCTCAAGAATGGTGTTCAATTGTATTTAGTTTCCACTGGAAATGGAAGTCATGGCTGCCGTCAAGGCCAACGAAGCAGGCGCGTTCAATGGGTTCACCGTGGCACGCGCGCGGAGGTTCAACGAGGGCGTGGTGGGCGTGCTCCGGGACACAGCTACCACATCACGCTGGGATTATTGATGTCGAGGTGAGGGCATTTTTGACGCTCTTCGAGGTATTTAGTTTAGAAATATTTATTCTGATTGGGTGGTTTCATGGTTGCTAACTGGTGTCATTTAAGTGCTGCAAATGGTTGCTGGTTTGCTTGAAAGAGGAGTGTGCCTGGGCTGCTCATTGCGTTGAGAAGACATTGCTGAAATCTATGAGGAATTCATATTTCTTATGATGTGAATTGTGAATTGATCAGAAAGTCTAGGATTACTAATTCTTTTGGGGGTTGTAATTTGGTTCTCTCTAGCTTGGATATGACTCAATCTTTTCAGAGGTGGTGTTGATGCAAGGATACTGGTGGGAGGCAGCGAAGGGATGTGGAGGGCTCCAGTAGTCAGTGGGAGGCAGGGGGAAAATGGCTTGAGTAAGACGGTGGGAGGCTGTAGAGGATGGTGCTTTGATAGTTAATAAGTTGGGCAAGAATCTTATTGCAGAAGGTTAGTGATTTAGATATAAATCTCACCAATGTTCTCATGCCTAGAAATATATATTTCACTTGTGCATGCCTTACAATTTTTGGTTTGAAGAAATAAATAATGTAATGTTATTATCTTGAGCTGACATATATTCTCTTCTGTTCATTTCAGGCTTTCCACATGGCAATATTTCTGCTATTCTTTCCCTTGTATACGATTTATCAATGTGCAAAGGTAGCTATTTTTTGTTGTACAGTGTGCTCAGTTAGAGATTAATCCATGTTGGAAATATTTGATGTGTGGTTGTATTCTGATTTCTGAACTGTCAAGTGTTGAACAAGATTTTTAGGACTTTCTAACATTGAAATATTGAAGCTTTCAATATTTTAGCCTAGATTACTACCTATGAATTATTGCTTGTCCGAATGATATCTTATGTATGTATAGGAATACTTATTGGTAGGAGTTAATGTTTGAGAGGATAATATTTCTTACAAAAAGTTTGTGAGCATTCATTCAAACCTGATCTGAATTTTCTTATGTATGAATTATTTTGATAGGCTCACTTTGCTCCTTGATCTGAATTATGTTGTTCTTAAAACTTTGCTCATTAATATGAATTTTCTTGTTCTTAAAAGTGGTGCTGGTAAGACGAAGACGAGGAAGGATCTTGCCGGCTATGAGGTGTTAATGTTAGTTGATTCTGGTCTTTTGATGTAGAGAAGCGATGGTGGCAGCACAGCGGAAGCCATGGACAAGGTCTATGGTGGACTAGTTTGTGGATGTGGGAGCATATCTGCTTGCAATGTAATGCCTCGCTTTAGAAACCTGTAGTAGTACTTTTTTTGAGAACACATGCAGTAGTACTTTTACATTTACATAGTATTGCAAGATTGAATTCTAGTATTCTACATTGTTGAACTATGAACTAGTCTAGGTAACTGGCTATGACTGTGTTACTAAATATTGAGTAGCAAATATCCATTGTGCAAGATCTTTCTAAAATCTGAATTCCATGATTAACTTGTTGTCTGCCATATTTACTGTTTATTTTTTGTTGTTGTTGGCAAGTTAAACTTGTTCACTACTACAGAAAAGGTCATCATAGACGGTTCAAAAACGTCATCACAGACGGTTTTGTGAACCGTCTGAATTTATGGGTCAGTGATAATACGAGGTCATCACAGACGGTTTTCGAACCGTCTGTGGTGCAAATATCACAGACGGTTTTTAACTAAAAACCATCTGTGATAGTTATAATCACAGACGATTTTTAGTTAAAAACCGTCTGTGATATATAGTTATCACAAGCGGTTTTTAGTTAAAAACCGTCTGTGATATTTACATATCACAGACGGTTCTTAACTAAAAACCGTCTGTGATATTTATAAATCACAGAAAACCGTCTGTGATATTCTCTTCTACTCCTAAACCTATTTCTGTTTATTGGCTAGTCTCAGGAAATGCTAGCCATGCCCTCTGAAACAAGCATATCAACTTGTACATGTATACATCCAATTCACATCTCAATTTATTTCACAAACATAAAACATCCATTTTTATTAAGATTAGAGTCTACCATTACAATATCCCAAAACAACGGGCAGGTTACACAACAAGAACAGAGAAAAAGCAAAGATCCTCTATGCCTTCTCGCCCCTGATGCAACGCATGGGCTGGATGTCTTTGACACCCACCATCGCCGGCGTTGATTGAGCGTCTGCACGGTTGGCACGAGTTAGTTGCTTCTGCGGTGTCTTGCCTCCCGTAGACTTGTGCGTCATCTGCAAGGAGGAGGACAGCAAGGAGGAGGAGGACATCAAGGAGGAGGAGAACAGCAAGGAGGAGGACAACAAGGAGGAGGAGAACAGCAAGGAGGAGGAGGACAGCAAGGAGGAGGACAAGGAGGAGGAGAACAGCAAGGAAGAGGAGAGCAAGGAAGAGGAGACCAGCATGGAGGCTGGGTTTTGGTTATATTTATAGGGGAGGGAGAGGCGGGAGTTCGAAATGTTTTGGCGCGGGGACAGAAAGGCGGAGCTACGATCCGTGGGGTGAGGATTGGTGGATTTCTATTGGCTAGGATTGGGTTGAGGAGGATCGACGGGCCCAGCGGTCAGATTATCACATACGGTTCTATATATAGAACCGTCTGTGAATTAGAGCACAAAATTTTATATACCGATGCAATATAAACAACTAGTCTGAAAAGATAAAATAGAAAAGTTTCATATAGCTTATATATACTCATTTGAAACATTTTGATGAGATCTACAACTTTTCAGTTGAAGCAAAATCCAAATTCCAAAAGGAAGACCAAGAAAAAGGGCAAAAACAGAAACCAAAAACTTGCGACGCAGGTTTAGGTTCAAAGATGGCCGATTTTCGGGTCTTGGAAGGCGACTAGCACAAGTGGGTCATTTGTTTTGGATCGGGCTCGTCGTTAGCTTTCCAACGATTACAAGAACGTCGAAAACGGACACCGTATGCAAAAGTTATGCCTGTTTTACTGAAGGTGTCTCAAAACTGAATCATACTCGGACTTAAGCGGGAAAATATGAAATTTTGAGGGATTGCAAGGCGAGAAACGTATCACAGACGATTTTTATTATAAAACCGTCTGTGATACTCGAATATCATAGACGGTTTTATAATAAAAACTGTCTGTGATAATCTGGAGTATCACAGACGGTTTTTATTATAAAACCGTTTATGAAACTCCTTTTTCCCGCCACAAATACCACAGACGGCCTCCAAATTAAAACCGTCTGTAATAGTGTACATCACAGACGGTTTCACAAAACCGTCTGTGATTTGGCGTCTAGTATTAGGCTTTTCTGTAGTAGTGGTTCATTCTCAGTGAGTAGCTTTGGTGTTGAACTTAGTACTTACCAAGATAAGATTTCAGTGTGCTTGAGTAGGGGAATCAGTAATCAATAATGTGAATTCAGGAGGCCCAAAAAGGGTGTCGTGTTCTTTGATGAAAAAAAGCAAAGCGACAACAATTAGAAAGGATATTCAGGTGTCTTGATTATATTTCGGTATAGATCAGCCTCATTTTCTAAATTTATTTAAGCTTATGTTCACTACTTGTGTATGTCTTGTTATTTTGATGTACATTAGCTGCACCATGAGGCCTATTGAATTTATTTGTTGCTATGCAACATCAAATTTGTTGTCAGGATCATTAACGCTAGAACTTGACAGCATGATTGATGGTACAAAATTGAATTAAACAAAGTCCTTGACTCCCATTTTTCGTACTCCCCAGAAAATTTATGGGAAACTACAAGATTCTTCACTTCCCAAAGGCTTTTGCTTACAGGAGCACCCTTCAATGGATGTATGTATTGATGAATTGGTTAACAATACCAATTTTTCATGGCTTTGTTCTATTGTTTGGAAGCTTGCATGATATGATGCTTTTAAAGGTGTTTTGAGTTTGTGCTGAATTATGTATTTTTTATGAATAATAGGAATTTTACAAGTTCCATGGAGGCGGAGTGTGATGGCGACGAGCAACGACACCCTCTCTTCTCCTCCTCGTCGCCAGGTTGGTACACCTCCATCACCATTTGCCATCACCTCTTTTATTTTGAAATGTGTAATTCGTGAGAATGTCTGTATGGTTTCCCATTGGACAACGTGGATGTTTTTATCCATTTTTCCACTCAACTTTGGGTTAATCATAGGCAAGAAAGTTGCTCTATCTATACAAAAGTGTACGACTCCATTGGACATGGAAATGGTATGAGTTGTATGCTCTAATTTATGCCATCTTCCAATTTATGATCATGTCTTATATTTATGTACCACCATCTTTTAGGATTCCATTGCAACGTACAGACACTCTCCTGGTAATCTATAATTAGGACCACTAGTACTATTAGAGGATAGAGGTCACATTGCAGATGATTAATCTCATACACAAACAAACGTAGATGAACATGGGATGTAGTCCTGACAGCCTTCTCTTTCTCTTTACGAAGAAGTTCATATAACACCCTAAATTTTACTCAAAAGTTCATCTAGCACCCCATACCATGAAACCAGACATTTGACTCTAAACTTTGCAATGCGATTCAAATAACACCATAACCTAGTTTCGTAGGATGGTAATTACCGGTGTGGCATGATGAGTTGGCGGTTTTATCACATAGGATGACACACTCCCCATGTTATGTCAACGATAGGCGGGGCCATAGGGGCTTCTTCCCCACTAAGCTCCCAGTCATACTTCCATGATCGCTGCCTCTTGTAGCTCCCTCCCTCTCTGTTTTGATTTGGGGGAAAAGCCCATGTGGTCTCAATCAATCATTCACCTGAACTTGGTTAGCGTGTCGTCCTACATGGCAAAAGCTGCAAAATCACCCACTCATCGCACCATGCAGGCAATGCTACCATGCAAAACTTCAGATGATCATAGAGTTATTGAACTAGATTGTAAAGTTCAGATGGTCAAATGTCTGGAATCACAATTTGGGGTGCTAGACAGACTTTCAAGCAAAGTTTAGAGTGTTATATAGACTTTTTCTTCTCTTTATTGATATCTCTTTGATATGTACAGTGAGAGCCTCCTATGCCCCCTATGTATTGTGGGAGGAGGTCATCATGGTAGATAAGCAATATGAAATTAAATAAGTAAATTGCACTTTGCACCAAGTAAATTGTATCGAGTTTCTCTTTGTACCACCTTTTGCAAATACTTTCACATAACACCACCTATCAGTTAAACTTGTTGCAAAAAAAACAACACGCCTGCCTCTTTACCATTATCTCAGACATGCTAATAGCTAAAATAAAAAACATCTTTAGGAAGTTCTTTGACAATTGTTTGATGAGTTTTGTGCAAAAAAGCTGGCTACGACCACGCTGCATCAATCAGGCTGATACGACCATGTTTAGCTGACTGGTACGACTACATTTTGATCATTGGGGGATTGAGCAGTTGTTTTCGATCATGTTGAGTCGGTCGACTGATACAGACACATTGTGGCACACTGTGTTGACCAGCTGTTACGACCATGCCTACTGAAGCACCCACTATGACCACGTTCTTGTGACCACATCTTCGACCACCGGGGTGTCGAGCACATACTTCGGTTACAACTACGCTATGTCGATCAGACCGATATGACCATGTTTAGCTGGTTTGACCACGTTGTGCAATTTGACCACAGTTGCAGATCAATAGCAGCAAGGCATGGTCGTACCGTATCCACATCTAGTTGGAGATAGCGCTCAACAAACCTCTGAGATGAAAGCAGAGTCCCGGAAGGTAACTAATCCATGGCCAATCAGGAAGCTTATCTCAATTAGAATCTTATCTCTGATTTAAATGGTGCAATTGATGCTAGGTTGGAGCCGTATACGGCACCTAAGCCCCCTTCCAAGCCTATAAAAGGAGAGGCAGGGACGCAGCCATAGAGGACGGAGGAGACCCATGGACACAGACATAGAGGATGGAGGTGACCCTCAGACGCAGATGTAGAGGACGGAGGAGGTCCTTGGACACAGACGTAGAGGACGGGCGCAGAGGCAGTGGCAAGGCCAAATGTCCCACATGCAGAGGCAGAGACGAAGAGAAAGACCCAAGCAGAGGAGCCGGAGAGAGGCCTGAGGTGACGATCATGGTGTCCTACATCAAGAATACTAAAAACAATCTTTCCCATATTTCTTTTGCAGCTAGTTAAGATGCATACAATGAGCGGTGGCTACAACGGCAATGTCACCAAGCAATCACGACCACTGGCAATCACTGCCAAGGTTGTGAGCTCCCGATCACTGGCCAAAGTCAACACTTCTAATTGCTTCACAGAGTCAGAGTCCCCTGTCACCACCAATTGATTCTAAAGCCGTGCGTACCTCTGATTGCTTCGCAAGGTCAAAGTTCCTGTCCACTGCTGATCGGTTCTGTAGTCGGGCGTGTCTTCGATCGCTCAGCAAAGCTAAAGTCCTCGACCGCTACTGACCGTTTGCTAAAGTCAGGATCCTCCGATTACTCTCCAAAGACGGCAATCTACGACCATTAGCCATCTACGATCACTTACTGGAGCTAGATGACTCCAATCACTTCCAAGAATGCCTACGACCATTAGCCATCTATGATCACTTGTTGGAGCTGGATGCCTCTGATTGCTTCCAAGGATGAATACGACTGTCGACCGCTATGAGCACTTGCTGGAGCCGAAGACACCAATTGCTTCCAAAGATGGACGCCTATGACCACCTCCCGATGATGGACACATACTACACATGCTAGAGCCAAGCCTCTCAGACCATCTATGGTACACCTACTTCTTCAATCAAAGATCATCGATCACGGTGCTTTAGTACTTTTTATGAGTATTCCCTTCGATCACATGGATTTCGACCACGAATGTCTCCGATGGGTCTTGACTACGATAGGTTTTGACCACGGGCGTTTCCGATGGGTTTTGACCACAGCTGTCTTTTGATGGGTATCGACCATGGATGTTTTTGATGGGTTTTGACCACGGACGTTTCCGATGGGTTTTGACCTCAGCTATCTTTCGATGGGTATCGACCATGGATGTTTTTGATGGGTTTCGACCACTATGACTGTTCGACCACAGATGTTTCCGATGGGTTTTGATCATGGACATTTCCAATGGGTTTCGACCATGGCTATTTTCTGATGGGTTTCAACCACGGACGTTTCCGATGGGTTCGACCATGGCAATCTCCTGACGGGTTTCAAATATTGTGACTATTTGACCATGGATGTTGCCCAATGGTGTTGACCAAGTGACTTTTGACCACAGATGTTGCCCGATGGTGTCGACCATGTGATGTTTGACCACGGATGTTTTCCCGGTGGTGTCAATTACTGTGACTATCGACAATGGCTGTTTGCCGATGGGCTTCAACCATGGTGTGTTGCTGAACACAAATGTTTTCTGATAGTTTCAACCATGTGACTTCCAACCACGGAGATTTCCCGATGAATTCAATCACAGTGATGCTCGACCACTAAGTGCTTCCGATGGGTTTCAACCACCATGGATGTCGACCATGGCTATTTTCTGATGAATTTCGACTATGGTGGATTTCGACCACAGATGTTTCTTGGCGGGTTTGACTCAGATGAATCTTGACTACATGCAATTTTCAATGGCTATCGATCACATTGATACTTGACCTCTATGGCCTGCTCTATTAGTTCTTTGGCTCAGGCTATACCTACGACACCGATTCTAGCTGCTATTGTTGCTAGACTGGTCATGCTAGACGTTAGTCATGCATACTTCAAATCACTTCCGTTATGTATGTTCAATACCGACGATGTCGAATGGCACGGGTAGGTGCGGTCAAGTGTAAGGATGTCGGAACCCGGAGCAACGACTCCTGGATCCTCTGTGTAAATCGCACTAGTCCAGGATCAGCTAGTGCACACAGTGAACAACAAAGATAAATACCAAGCATAATGACATTTATTTAATTTAAAGAGTACGACCTTATGGCCAGCGTTTACATCATCGCACATTGGCAAAAATAACTGCAAAAGAACTGCGGAAGCGAAGCTGAAAAGACGAAGCCCAAGCCTGCCCACAGGCAAACAACTGCAAGGCGTGGCCTACTCGTTCTGGTCTTCACCGTAGTCGAAGTCGTCTTCCTCTGTGTGGAGATAAAGCAACGTGAGTACAAACTTGTACTCCGCAAGTCACCCGGGAAAATGCACCATAATGATAAAGGCTTCAATGGAAGGCTTATAGGGTTAGTTTGCATAAAACAGCATTTAAGAAATACAATAAGTAGATTGAAAATGCTGAATTTAATACAGTAAGTAAAAACATTACTTGTAATAGAAATTAATACCGTCAGTGCAGGCTCCGACCATACACCAACCTATCCACGGGCATCCCACCCGGACCATCTTTTCCAAAAGCTCACATATGGATTCCATCCATCCACACGCTTCCACTGCACAACTCTGATGAATTCCATCCATTCACCAGATTTCAAACTCTCACGGATTCCATCCATCCGTAAGGTTTTCAAAAACATTTTGAAAAGCAAAGTCTAATCCATGAAAAACTTTTACTCAGCATGCCCATGACCGTGGGCACGGCTATCCAGGATAGATTATACACTCTGCAGAGGTTGTACAGCTTTACCCACAAGACACGATCATCCCATATTGCCACCGGTTTACACACTTCCTTTGGTGTGCGGCGAGGAGTCGTGACAAGGCCTTTACAATGCAAAGCCTTCAACCTGGCCAAGCCAACTCTAAGGTTTCACCCCAGTAAGGAATCCACCAGACCGGGACCCCCTCTTGAGCCGAGTGAGACTTCTCATGGCCTACGCCACGCTCACTTTCATCCTACGGCATGGCCCAGGCTGGGACCCGCAAATTATTAAGCCAGGGCTGTCCCATACCAGCCTTGTGGTAGTACGCTAGGGCTTTGCAACAGTAGCTCACAGACCGGTCCTTAATTGACTCAGGCCCAACCACATACCCCCGTGCACGACAATCAACCACTGCGGCTCCAACCAACAGGGCATGCCTGCACCCACCACTCTAACCAGTTGCCTAAGTCTAAACCAGTTTTACATTTGTTTTCAAAATAGTTTCATAAACCTCCTTGACTCACCAAAGCCAAGAATACATATCATTTTATGTAAACAGGGTTATCATTTTATGCGAAAGACATCCCAAAACAAATATTATATCTAAGCAGTCTAAGCATTTGATATAAATTCCTCTAGCCAACACTAATGTATTAACTAGAGTTTGAGTCTAGGGTGCCAAGGTATTGAGGAATTCAAATTCAATGGAGGGATTAACAAGTAGGCAATAGCTAAATTTAAAACTGAATTGAAATACGTTGAATAGAAATACGCATGCAATATAATTTAAATCAACATAATTTTATTTGCAATTCTGGGATCAACATGATCAAGGAGGGTGACTTGCCTTGCTCTTCAACTTGGCTTGAATCTTCGTCGAAGAATTTTCCCGAATCGTCGAAGTCTACACGTCAAAATAACCCACCAAATTCAAATAAATTCAAATTGACTTCAAATATTTGAATTGAGGCTAGAAATGGATAGAGGGGAATTTTTGATGAATTTAGAAATTTGAATGGGCCAAATCGGAGTTAGAACGAAGGAGAACGGGCTCCGGGAAGTTTGAAAAGAGAGAAAAAGGAAAAAGACTGATTTTTGGATTTATTTTTCTAAAGGAAATTGGATTATTGCGTCAGCACTGAATTTCCTTTTTCGACCGAATTAGTTTTCTACGGGAAATTCGGATTAATGACGCCAGCATGACGTCAGCCCGAGGGGAACCGGCTGACTGGTGGGGCCTTGGTCCATGGACCAAGTCCACGGGCGGGTGAAGGCGCTGGGGTGGCAGGGCGGGGGCGTGGCGCTGACCGAGCGATGGGAGGCCGACGTGGCCGGGGCGTGGCGCCTGGGTGGCGCTGACGGGGCGGCCACCTCACGCCACGTCGGCACCGAGGCAGGCCGGCCGGAGGAGCTCGGGCTCCGGTGTCTCGCCGGCGAACGGCGGCTCGGTTGCCGGCGGCGAGGGGTGGAGGAGCTAGAGGGCGCGGAGGGGAATGCGGGGGAGGGGTGTGGGCTCACCGGAGTGGCCGGGAGAATGCCGGCGGCGAGGAGGGCGGCGGCGGCGCTCGGGAGCTTCGGCGCGGCGGCGGTAGGGTGGCCGGGGGGGGAGAGGGGAGTGGAGGGGGAGGGAGTGCGGAAGGAGGGGAGGCCGGGGGAGGTATTTATAGTGGCGGAGGGGCGCGGGGGCGGCGCGGATTTGTCGCCGGAGATGGCGCGGGGGCGGCGGTCGCGGCGGAATTAGGGGAGGGGACACGGCGCGGGGAGAGGGGGATTTGGGCGCGGGATGGCGGAGGGAGTCCGCGCGTGGGACACGACGCGTGCGGGAGAGAGGAGAGGCGTCGGGGAAGGCGGCGGGAATGGCGGCGGTGACCGTTGCGGGCGGCAGCGCGAGAGGAGGAAGATGGGGGCGGGGAGAAGGTACTGACGGGTGGGCCCGGGGTGGCAGAGAGAGAGAGAGCGGGAGGCGCGACTGACGGGCGGGACCCGGCGGCAGAGAGAGAAGGGGGAGAAGAGGGCGCCGACAGGTGGGGCCGGGAGGTAAGAGAGAGAGAGGGGCGGACGGGTGGATGGGAGTGGGGGCGACGTGGCGGCCATCCGGAGGGGGAAGGAGGGATGAGGCGGCGGGGTGACGTGGGCGCAATCCGACCGTCCACGTGGCGGCCGGAGGGAGAGGAGGGAATTATTATTTTTTTTTGATTTAGGATTTCAGAAAAGCCCAGAAAATTCAATTGGCCTCAGAAAAATACCAAATAACTTCCAAAAATTCCAGGAAAATTCACAGAAGCTCCTGGAGACATTTGGAACTTAATAAAATTATTTCCAACTAATGTTGGTATTTAATTTTCATATTTAAAATACTTTTAAATTTTAAAAATACATTTTTAAACTCCAGAAAAACCAGGGAACCAAATAAAAGCCAAATAACTCCAAATAACTAATTGACATAAGATTTTTATAGAAAATCAAAATATCATTTTATTAATTTTAGGATTTTCTGAAAATGCTTTTCAAATCCAGCTTTTTCAAAAACAGAAATTCAAGGCAAATCCAAATTTAAACTTTAGGCAACAAAACACTTATTTTAGATTATATTTTAATTTTAATTGATTTTTATTTATTTATTTATTTATTTATTTTATTTTAATAAAAACCTGGGCTGTTACAAAGGACCACGCTGTCATTGGCCCCATAGATCGACGAGGCTATGGATAATGCTAACACCCATACCTTCATTAATCATTCATCCCTTGCATGAGGAACATAAGGCGAAGACTGAAGAAGACAACCAATGCGCAGCTTAATCAGAGGTTTTTCGTGGGTTACCTCATGAATGTAATTAACTGAGAGACCTTTTGAGGCCCCGGGAACTAACTAGGATACCATATCGTCTACGTCAGATCTGCTACGCAAAGCAGGCTACAGAGTGCACATATATGTATAAAGGGATTTGTAATTTTGTTCTTCTCAAATGAATGAATAAAATACATATTTTTTTTCTATATTTTGTTGTGTTTATTTACTTTTGTGTACTTTAGTACACTGGCACGCCCGCATCTTATAACACTGGGGCTAGAAATCCACGAGCAATTTCTCACGTCGCACAAAATGGCATGCCCGGTGGGACCTTGTTCTGCTCCCATCTTTGCTGCACTTATTGGTCATCAGTCTCTCACTGCTTGTTCATCAAAACACATGGCATGTTGCATAATGACCATGGGAGTTGAGCCCCCTATTGATCGTGAATTCTCTTCTTGCAGGTGGATCCCCCTACGTCAACAACACCCCAGTGCCACAAATGATCCTATTAGGGTCATTTCTGCTTGTGATGGTTTTTGAGCAAGGCTACAAGATCTATGTTCATGAGACCCAAGAGCCAGTCCAGTTCAAGATGGTTTTATCCAAGAAGGCTCAAAAGCGAGCTACTACCAAGGTGAAGGAGCACCGTGCTCTTATGCTAGAAGCACGTAATTTACTAAAAGAATCGGTTGTCATTGAGATCAAAGGAGATGTGAATGGTGCTTAGCATTTGCGCACCAAAGCTTTCAATAGGTGGGCGCATGCTACCACCCTACGATCACCTGCTCCGGCTATTGACCTAAAGCTGGTTAAGCTGACGGTGCAATGCACTGAAGTCGAACTGCTACAGTCTTTGGAGGTAGTCTCGTAAAATCTTCAGAAGCTCATGGCCAATGATCATTAAGCATATAGCCCTCATCCCCATTGTAAGTACAGGAGGACGTATCGGAAGGTGCAACAACTACAATAGCCAATTAGCTCCCGTATTGCACAGAACATCGTTCCTGATGAAGATCGGTCTCTTAGCATGAGAAACCTCATGAATGAGGTGTTCAGTTATCGAAGCACTTTAACTTCACCATACGACTTGTTCCCTGATGACTGGGCACGTGAACCATCAAAGATCAAAGAAATAGTAAGGAAAGCAATTGTGAAGGAGTACTGGAAACGATGATTGCACGTAAAGCTTGTGCTACCTGGGCCAACTGGTTTATTCACTAAAAACAAAGGTCCTTTCCGACCAGGTGTTTTAGCACCCTGCCTACATCTTTCCACAAAGGGAGACCCATCATTTTCCCACACCAACAATAGGTTCGTCATACTCACACGTGAGGCTCCAACACCCTGTGATGAAGACTTGCAGCAAGAGCTTCAACAACTCCAAGATCAAATGAGCCGACTTTGAAGACAACTCCAAGATCGTGATCTGCCAGCTGGGTCATCAGCAACACGAGCCCATGAAGGATCGAGGTATTCACTAGCAAGCCGTCGTCCGCAACACGAACGTCAAACTTGGGCACCTCAACATAGGTGCCCACCTGCTCACATCGCCCATCCAAGACAAACCACGGTGCCATCGATGGTCGAGACATCAAGACCAAGCAACACCCGCTCATGCCAATCAATAATGGCGAGCTCGAAATACTTCTCAAGAACAAGCTCCCTCAAGGCATGAAACCCGTACACAAGCATCACCTTAGTAGAGAGAAGTTGCAGCATCTCAGATTGCCCGATGATTTGTGCATTCACCCTAGTTAGCGCCACCTCTTCCACCAAGGCAAATGATGGAATAATTATTTGCCAAATTTGATAGTCTCTTGGAAGTTATGATGGATTCTGGTCAAAGGATTCCCCCCATAGGTAACATTTCGAGTAGGTAAAGACCTATAGATTGAAGAACTGTAGATAGCAGCTCGCAATGATGTTGCGGTCCATAATGAGTAGGCATGTGTGTTGGCCAATACTCATCTCGGGCCACGAGCTATCCCTGCTGCTTCCGCGAGTATGGCGCCATCCCCAAGTACGCTGAAAGGCTACCACGACATCATAGAATACTTGGTGAACAAGAAACTTAAGCAGATCGCCATGGAGCAAATGCCTCCATCATCGGAAAGTGAGCTTAAGAAGGCTTATGAAGCCTGGCATGACATGGTGGCCTTCCCAACGGATTGGCATCCGCCAAAGTTTCGTCAATTTGATGGAACTGGCTACGTGAAGGAACATTTGGCTTACTTTAAGGCAGCTTGTGGCAATACCGCCAGTAGTTCATCACTTCTATTATGACAATTTTCTGGATCTTTGACCGGCCTAGCCTTCCATTGATATAGTCGTCTATCGACTGGGTCTATCGGTAGTTGGGTAGGCATGAAAGAAGTCTTCAAAAAACACTTCGTCGCCATGAAGAAAGATTTCTCAATTGTGGGCCTAGATCAAGTTCGTCAAAGATGAGATGAGAGCATTGATGATAATTATATAATTTGCTTCCATAACAGTTATGTGCGCCTCGCCAAAGAGATGCATTCAGAGGATGCCATTGAAATGTGTGTCCATGGAATGCAACAACATTGGTCACTTGAGGTGTCTCGATGAGAGTCAAAGACTTTCAGTGCCCTCAGTTCAGCAGTGGCAGCCACAAGCTAGAGTTCGAGAAATCACCTCAAATTATGGAGCTCTACAGGAATACTAGCACTTTCAATCCTGCCAAGAATTTCAACTCGACAACCAAAATGACCCACAATGGGGGAAAACCTAAGGCGTCAGCAGAAGCCAACACGACAAGGATGTCTTTTACATCACAAGGCCATGTTCCTACTTTAGGGGCAAACAATGGGCAATCTGGAGACAAGCAGCACCCGTCCTTTCAAGAGTTACTTAAGAAATAGTATATCTTCTTGTGAGAAATAGTGAAAGACATGTTCGAGCAATTAATGGAATATCATGCCTTGAATTTGCCAGGCCCACAGAGGCCTGAATAAGTAAATATGACCAATAATTTTTTGTATTGTCCATATCTTTGATACGTTGGTCATGTGATTTAAGATTACTTCGTCTTTAAAGAATGGCTTCAAAGAGCTGTTAATGAAAAGAAGATCAATTTGGATCCAGATGCCATTAATCTATATTACCGTGCGGTCAATGTAGTGACTGTGGAACAACGTACCCCATCAAGAAAAGATGAAAAATCATGGACGCCACTTGCCCAAGTCCTTGGGAGCATCTAATAGTTGATATGATTCCTACACCAGAGGCAAGCCCCGCAACTCACCAAGATATATCCTCTGCAACTCGCGAGGAATTGTGGAAAATGGTGCACCAACACCTACCTCCCAAGGACTTGCGTTTGCGGCGGTGTCATTTAATTAGTAATACCAACAGGTGACATTTTAATGACAAAGAGACAACCTGTTCCAAGTCAATGGCAATTTCCTCCCAGGTTCGTCCCAAAGTCAGAAGGAGATGAACCCTTTCCACATCCAAGTCATGCGCTTCCTACTTTGGCACAATTTATGTCACAAAGCTGGGGCAAGCAACCTCAGGGATAATTGAAGAAGTGCGAGAGGATGACAGTGCTGTTCTGTGTGCAAAATTGCTACCTGTAATGTCATCTTAGACTTGTCGAGCTCTAGTTCTGAGGAATCATCCACCTCTCACGAGCACGAAGTACTTCGAACGGAAGCTATGTCAAAAGAAGTGCAAATAGAAGAAGTTAACATGAACTTGCAGGGAGGTAAGTTTCTGCATGAGCCATCAAAATCGAAGCCAGCAAAGGCGGACAAGGCTATCACTACAAAAGAAGCGCCAACCCTAGAGGGAATAAGCAAGATACCTGTTGAAGAAAAGACGAAGAAGCCTGAGGTCGACTATAATGTTCTTGCTCATCTCAAGCAAATCCTTGCATTATTGAGTGTGTATAATGCTCTCACATTAGTGCCCCATCTGCGAGAAGCACTCGTGAAAGCATTACAAGACCCAGAGCCCTATGAAGTGGCTATGGAGAAACACCACCTCTTTTCTACTCTATTATTTGTAAACGAGATTACCTTCACTGAGGAGGATAAAGTCGTGGAGGACGGTGACCACAACCATCCACTTTACATTGAAGGGAACATTGGAAATGCGCATCTCTGGCGAATCCTCATCGACCCTGGATGCGTGGTAAATATCTTGCCATTGCGAAGCCCCACACAGGCCAGTTTCGTAGTGGATGATTTGGAGTCTATAGACGTGATGATCTGTGGTTTTGACAATCAAGGGAAATCCACGCTTGGAGCTATTACAGTAAAGATACAAATGTCCACGTTTAGCTTCAAGGTATAATTCTTCGTCATCGAAGTAAACACATCATACTCGACTCTCTTGGGTAGGCCAAGGATTCACAAGTATTGAGTGGTGCCCTTTACTCTGCATCAATGCTTGAAAATTTTAGATGGAAAGGGGATGCAACAGCATATTGCCAGAAATATTGCTCCCTATGCTATTCAAGAATCACATCATGCAGACACAATATTATTTCCTAGTTGAAGATTCTGATCGGCAACTAAGGCAAACAATGCCGATGGTTGATATTCCGCGCCATGCTCTTCATCAACCCGTGAGGTGAGGTAGCTCATCACGCCATGTTCTTCCACCGATGCAAAGAATTCCTCCACTCAAAATCATAAGAACAACAGTCGTAATTGGATATCTTGGGCCACTGGTCATGAGGATAAGCCTTCATCCTCCAAAGAGATAACTAACTCTGCAAGACGAGGTGCCTTTGCTTCTGTAGCTACTCAGTTGCTGCTGAAAGCAAGGACGCCCATGACAACGCCGGTTACGTTGAAGTCTACTAAGAAACCTCTGATGAAGCTTGTGACTTCCTCGCTGGGTAAATCTTCATGCTTAGTGACGCCTTGAGAACATCATCCTATAACTACTAAAAGAGCTACAGGTGAGGGAGGCTGCAAATTGCTCATGACTAGCAATGATGCACCGCCCGTTATTATGCAACGAGCATGTAGGAATTCGAAACTAGAGGTCATGCCCATTTGAAGCAAAAGAAGAGTTGTGGAGGTAGAAGAGGTGACAAAGGGTGGGTGCGATGTATAGGCCCGATCACTCTACGTATCAGTGACTACTCCACTAGAAGTCTGGGCCGTCCCAAGCCCTCTAGTTGCACGCTTCCAACTATTTTCTACAAAGTTTCTCAAGCACAACAATGTGAAGCTATATTCGAATTCCCTGCCCCTGCTTTGATGCAGAGGAAGTAATGTTGTGTAACATCCCAAAATTTGGCTTTCTGGAAAAATTTAAATTCAAATTAACTATTTTAAAGTAATTGGATTTTACTCGGCTTTTATTTGATTTTCTGGGTTTTATTTCAACATTTAAAGAAAGAAAATGCATTGTAAATATTTTATTAAAGCCAAAAAGGGAAAATTATATTTTTCCTAGCCTCTCCTAATTTGTAAATATTATTTGAGAATTTTCTGAAATTTAAAATCAATTTTCAAAGTTAAAAAGTATTTTATACAATTATTAAATTCAAATCTGAAATTAAAAATATTTTTATTAAGTCTAAAATGCTTCCAGGAATATTTGATGATTTTGCTGGAATTTTTAGACATTAAATATTAATTTTCCAAGTGTTTTTAAAGTTTCTAGTAATTGCTGAAATTTATTCCGAAAATAAAAATCAAATTAATCCTATTCCGCCATGTGTCGCTCTCAGATTTCATCAATCTCTCTCCACGTTTTAATCCTAGCCACACATGATCACTTACCCCTTCATAACCATCCAAAGGCCCTCATCCACTCACTTGCCACGTGTCGCTAATCCGACGGCCCGTACCCCTTCACTAACTCTCACTCTCTATGACACATGGGACCCATATGTCATATCCTTCTTCAACCTCACCTTCTTCCTCCTCCCACCCTCTCTCTCCTCCACCATTAAAACCGAAAATAAGCTTTAAAATCCCGCGTTTCTCCCTCATAAAATCCCGATTAAAGAGTGGAAACGGATGCCCTATTACTCCCCTCCATTCCTCCGGCTGTTTCCCCTCAATTTAAGTCCCCTAATTGCGGGAGCAATAACTCCGGCGAGCTCCAAAATGGCCGGCCTCCCCCTCCCATCCTTGCCTATAAATACCTCCCTCCACGGCCTCCTTCACCACCGCCTCCCACCGCCCCTTCTCCTCCTCTTCCCGGCCGTCTCCCGGCTCCCCACCGCCGCCCCACCAAAAACCGCCGCCGCCGGCCGCCCGCCTCCCGTCGCCGCCTCCGGTGAGTGCGCCGCCGCCCCTCCTCTCCCCGCCGCCGCTCGCCGCCCCCGACTCCGGCCGCCGGCCGCCGGCAAGGCCGCGGGCCGTGCTCCTCCAGACGCCCGTGCGCGCCGCCCGCGTGGACGGCCACGTGGCCGCCACCTCGCGCCCGCATGGCGCCATGTGGCCGGAGTGCCACGTCGGCGAATCCCGTGGTCCGTGGATCCGGTTCACGGTAGACCGGACCCACCGGTCATTCAAATAATATCTCCCGCTCAGAAAATTCAAAAATGGCTGACGTCATAAATAGCATTTTTCAGTGCAAAATTAATTCCCGAAAGTCAGCCTTTTCCTTTTTCCCTCCTGTTAATCTTCCGAAAGCCATAACTTTCTCATTTTAACTCCGATTTGATCCGTTCAAATTTCTAAATTTTTCTAAAATCCTAAGCTATCCAAATATGGACTCTTTTTGAATTTTTGAGTTTTATTTTAATTTTGTTTGATTTTATTTGTTTTGTTTGTCTGTCTTTTCGCGCGTAGATTCCGCTGTCGCTGAGGATTTCGTCGATTCGCAGCAAGAAGACCCAAACAGCATTCAAGAAGGCAATCCTTTGATCATCTTGAACCTATGATTTCGGAATGTTTTAATTATTTTAAATTATGTGCATTGCTATTTATATAAAATATTAGTTCAAATCTTAAGGGTTAGTTAAACCAACCTTGTTATACCCTCCATTGAAATTGAATGCCATGTACCTTTGTCACCCTAGAATTTCATTTGTCTCAATAATGAGATTATTACTGAATCTTTGTGAATAGTGGAATGGTAGTATAATGCTTAGTCTCGCTATTTAATACCTTTGAAATCTTGAAAATGGGAAATTATGATTTATTGTAATACCCCTGTGTTTATGAAAATTAGTGGTAATTGGAGTAGCCACTGTTTTTTTAAAATAAACTAAAATGTGAAAATTGGTTTAGATTAGGGTGGATGGTTAGTTTGGATTGGTGCAGGAAGCACGAGATCTTGTAAAGTGTATGTTCCACCCTAGTCAATTAAGGACCGACGCTTGTGTTTGTCCAGACTGAGCATTAACCGTACAACCACAAGTCTATATGGGTACGACCTAGCTGACTAACTTACAATAGTCTAGTTTAGGTGCCACCAGTGGAAAGTGGGTGCCAGGGATGGACTGGTTATTCACAGTGAGGGACAGGGATTTACTATACTCATATGGCGCAAGAGGGGGCTTCGGTTCGGGCAGTTAGCCTACCTGCGGTGAAACCTCAGCGGGTGGTATCTAGCTAGATTAGAGTAAGGTAAAGGCTTTGTGATATTTTATCTGAGTCTCATGCCAAAGGAAGCGTGTTGACTGTTAGGATAAATTATCTCTTGTGGGTAAAGTTGTACAACCTCTGCAGAGTGTAAAACTATTCGAATAGCCGTGCCCATGGTCAAGGGCGGGCAAAGAATGCATTCACATGGTAGATTTCTGGTTTTGTTTTAAAAATCAAAAGTTTTGTATTCCGAAAGTGGAGGGAACTCTCGGAAGGGTATCCTGGCGGTTGGAGCCAGAGAGGGTGGATGTAACCCGCAGTATTAAACTTGTTCAAGTTGTTAGCTAGTGTTGGTAGATGGAACCTTCACTAGAAAGTTAATGATAGTTTCTGCTAAAACATTTACTTTATTAACTTGATGCCTTCGAAAATAATTAGTAGTAATTGAATTTTAAAATGTTGCTTTGTGCAAAAGAACCATATAGCCTTCCTTTGTCAAGCCTTGCATCTATGCATTTTTCCCAAGACTTGCGGAGTACTTTATGTACTCACATGCTACACTCAAAAATAATACTCAGAAGAGTATGAAGCTCAAGAAGGCGACTACGACTTCTTCGCGGGTGGATTCGACGAAGGATTCCAGGAGTTCTAGGTCGCGCTTCCCCAGTCAACTGCCTGTGGCATATTGATGGGTCTACTTTGAGTTCCCCTTGCTTCCGCTGTGTTTTGATTGTGTGAGTTCTTGAAACCTCTACTATAATAATGAGACCTTTCGGTCTGTACTTGTAATAAATACGTTGTTGGTCATGAATCATTTCTGTTTAACTGTGTGCACTAGCTTTGATCTGGGACTAGTGCAGCAATACACAGAGGGTCCGGGTTTGGAAATCCGGGGTCCCGACATGTTGACCATGAAGGTTGAGCCTAGGATCGCTCAGATTTTGCAGAAGGCCGGATTCACACTTCGACGAAATCAAAAATGCCACCACTGCTGGTTGTATGCGAGGAATAGTGGGATCAAATAGAGGATCTCATCAGAAGAAGATGCAAGTCTCAGCTAAAGTATGGGGTTGGTTACACGAGACATCACTCCTCTGATGAAGAAGATGAAGAGTTCAACAGACATAGTGAAGTTTTTGTGGCACTTTATCTATCACCATGAGGGATGACGTTGAAGGTCGACCCTCTCAAAGGGCATTGTCATTTGATGCCCTTGCTAATGAACAAGAAGAAATACTTAACGTTACCCCACTCCGCTTGAGGATGAAGGGCAACCTGCTTTTGATGATCTGGTAGAGGTCAACCTAGGGACTGATGATGATCCACAACCCACCTTTGTTCTACTCTAACAATCAAGGAACGAGAGGACTACCAAAGCTTCTTGATGGAATACCGAGATTGCTTCGTTTGGACTTACAAAGAAATGTCGAGGCTTGATCCTTGTGTTGCTACACATAAGCTAGCCATTGACCCATGTGTTTGACTAGTTAAACAGCCACCACGTTGTTTACAAGTAGAATTTCAAGACCAAGTCATTATTGAGGTGGCTTTATCAAAGAGGTACAATACCCCCGCTGGCTCGCCAATGTGACTTTTGACCACAGATATTGCCCGATGGTGTCGACCATGTGGCTTTTGACTACGGATGTTTTCCTGGTGGTGTCGATTACTGTGACTGTCGACCATGGTTATTTGCTGATGGGCTTCGACCACGGTGTGTTGCTGATCCCAGACATTTTCTGATAATTTTGACCATGTGACTTCCGACCACGGAGATTTCCTGACGAATTCAATCACAGTGATGCTCGATCACTAAGCGCTTCTGATGGGTTTTGACCACCATGGATGTCGACCATGGCTATTTTCTGATGGATTTCGACTACAGTGGATTTCGACCACAGATGTTTCTTGGTGGGCTTGACTACGACGAATCTCGACTATGGATGGTTTTCGATGGCTGTCAATCACATTGATACATGATCTCTATGGCCTGCTCTACTAGTTCTTTCGTTTAGGCTATACCTACGACACCGATTCTAGCTGCTATTGTTGTCAGGTTGGTCATGCTAGACGTTAGTCATGTATACTTCAAAGCACTTCTGTTATGTATGTTCAATACTGACGAGGTTAAATAGCATGGGCGGGTGCGGTTAAGTGTAACGACCACACTATCAATGGCCCTGTAGACTGATGAGGTTATGGATAATGCTAACACCCATACCTTCATTTGAGAGACCATGTGGTTGTGATCCCATGTGTGTGATGAGTAATTGACAAAGGCTTTTGGAAAGATTGAGTTTGGTTTGTTTGGTTTGTGCCAAGACGGCACTTGGTGCAGTCAGGTTTGGTTAGACGGATTTGAGGCATATACTTCTTCCCGTTTGGTCGTTTGGGCAATTTCATGCTTGAGTATGATTTGCTGATGCTAATGAGGATTACTTGTTTCGAGCAGTGCTATGTGATGTATTTCTTGTCTGTGATGGCTGTAGGACGTCGAGGTAGAGTCGTGGCGAGGCACAGGATGACTGGACTAGGCGCAGACAGTGTCGAGGTCAGAATAGTCGAGGTGTGTCGAAGACGGCGAGGACTCGAGGTGTTTGCATGGCTTGGAAGGCAAGGAACGAGGAAGCTTCCCGGAAGGTGCACGAGGGGCGTTTTGGTGAATACGCAAAGCTGCACTAAAGGAAGTGGATTGTGGACAAAGCACTAGAGTTAGTGGGTAAAGCTAAAAAGCTTAATGGGCAAAGCATGTGGTGAACCCATTAAGAGAGGCTATATATGGGGAGTGTTTCCTGCATGATTGTATGGCCTTGGTAGAGAGTGATGGCCTGAGAGAGAGGGGGTTAGAGTTGGTTTTGCTTTGAGCCTTCTCTTTTGCTTTCTGTTGAGAGTTGGTAGGAGACAGCATAGCTTCGTTGTTTTCTTGTCTCCCTGTGTGTGTTTGAGAGATGAGAGGAGTTCTTGATTTGTTTTCCTGAGGATTGTGAGAGGAAGACGATGAGTTGATACTGCATATAATCATTTCTCTATATGCAATCGCGTATGGGGATGAATCTATTTCATTTGAGATGTTCCTGCCTCCCATTTTTCCTTCATATGCTTGCTCTGCTTGATTTCTCAGATTTTTGTTTTTGTGTTGATTCTTGCTGAGGAGTAGCAAAATTGATTGCTATGTGATTGGATTGTATTTCTAGACCCTTTGGTCTGCTAATTCCAAGAGCAAAATGATTGAATCACAAGAATTACTTTTCTCTCTTTCCTGCACTCTTGTTCTTCTCAGTTTCCTGTTCTAGGGTTTGAGGTTATTTTCGTTTTCCCTTAAGAGAGTGTGCCCAGGTTTGAGTCTCTGAGCCCTAATGATATTCCCTAGCTAATCTCTTGGATTCATAGTCAAAGAATCAAAGATTAGATGGGAATTTGTTTTTTGGTGCAGCTCTCTGTACATTTTCAGTTTTTGGCTCAAAACTGAAACTCTTGAGTTTTTGCTGAATCCCCTTGTTGTTTGAGGTCTTTATGCCTTTTAGAATAGATGTGTGCCCCCTTGGCTCAAAGAGTACAGCTGCAAATCCTCATTTTGGCCGAAATCGACATTTTCAGGTGTTCTGCGCAGAAGTTCAGTCTGCTGTTCTGAATTTTTCGGGGAGACCGGTCAGACCGGATTTTCAAAGGCGGTCAGACCGGCCTCAGTAGGGCAGTCAGACCGGCGCCTACTGGGCGGTCAGACAGGCCTCAGCAGGGTGGTCAGACCGGCCCCTACCAGGCAGTCAGACCGGCCATATGAGTTTTGGGTGCTGTTTTATTTTGATCTTTGTCCTTGCTGCATGCCTTGACTTAGTTCTTTTTGCTCTGTTCCTTTCTCTGTTAGCTTAAGGTTCCAGTGAGTTCTTGAACTCCGCTTCATAGCTTTCATAGCTATTGGAGAGAAGTTTCAATCGGGGATACTTTTGGGGGTCGTTTTTAAGAAGCAACATTCTCCCCCTCTGCTGCCGATTTCGATCCAACAATTGGTATAAGAGCCGGTTAGCTCTTCCTCATAGATCTTAACTAGTCTCTAGAGCCATGGCGACAGATAAGTACTCGACCAAGCCCCCGGTCTTCGATGGGATCGACTATCACTTCTGGAAGAGCCGGATGGAGACCTACATCCAGGCTCAGGGCTACGCCATCTGGCGCAAGGTCAAGGTTCGATATGTTGTTCCTGCTGATGAGAACATCAACGCTGGAAACATGCTTGATGTTGAGGCAAACGCTAATGCGAGGAGCATCATAATTCAGGGTCTGAGCAGAAGCGAGTTCGATCGCATCTCTCATCTGACGTCGGCCTTCGACATCTGGGAGACCCTCGATGCATACCATGAGGGCACCACCCAGATCAAGATAGTTCGATAGGACCAGTTCAAGCGAGATTACAACAAGTTTGAAATGCTCGCTGGTGAGTCCCTTAATGAGTGCTTTGCACATTTTCACAAGATTTTGAGCAACCTCCGAGCGGTCGGTCTCACATACACCGACTCAGACAATGCTCGACAGATGCTCGCAGCTCTTGATTTGTGTGTTTGGGAGATGAAGGTGACTACCATCAAGGACACCACCGATCTCTCGACCTTGACTCTTGATGCGTTGTACTCACGCCTTAAGACTCACGAGATTGACATAGTCTCTTGTA
The DNA here is from genome assembly GCA_017311315.1 of Dendrocalamus latiflorus. Classification (NCBI taxonomy): domain Eukaryota; kingdom Viridiplantae; phylum Streptophyta; class Magnoliopsida; order Poales; family Poaceae; genus Dendrocalamus; species Dendrocalamus latiflorus. The sequence goes on along the minus strand of CM029639.1, from coordinate 23,482,577 downwards.
GGTCGAAGTCGCAGTCGATGGCCTTAGTCACCGATCCCAGTCTGATTTCTGGACCTTCTTCCGAGTCGATTTGTGGATTCTCTCTAGCTGCTCTCTGTGACATAACTGATGATCAGTTAGAGCAGCTACCAGAGGACCAGTTAGCCCTTCTACCCAGAAAGTTTTCCCACGCGTACAATAGGGTGAGGGATCGAAAGAGGAGTGGTCCGATGATTTGCTTCGAGTGTGGTGGCCCCAACCACATTCGGGCGAATTGCCCCAAGCTGGGGAAGGGCAAGAACGGCTACAGCAGCGTGAGCAAGAACGACTACATCGACAAGAACCGCAACAAAAAGCCCTCAGCTCATGCCCAAGGCAAGAAGAAGTTCCGCAACTTTGGCAAAGCCAAGAAGCTCTTCCACCGCGTCCTCACCGTCTTCGACGACCTCGACCTCAGCGAGGTGGAGGGGTGGAGCGACGATGATGGGACAGACGAGCAAGACCCCAAGGGCGGCGACGACTTCTCCGGCATGTGCTTCATGGCCCTTGAGGGCGAGATCAGCGACAGCGAGCTTTACTCCGACTCCGACGAAGTATACCCCTCCTATGACCAGCTTAATGATGCTTTTTTTATGTTAGGAAAATTCCATGCTAGATCTAGAGCTAGGTGTAGCGAGTTGGAGAAGGAAGTAGATATATTGTCACGGGAGCTTACTTCACTTATATCTGCTCCCTCCCGTGATGAATGCGATGCATGCTCTATCTTGCTTGATGACATGGAGAAATTAAGGACCTCTTATGATAGTCTGTCTTCTGAGCTTGACATGCTTAAGGTGGAGAATGTTAGTCTTTTGGCTGAACTAGAGATGAGTAGGATTGTTACTCCTTCATCTACTGTTGTTGAGACTACATCTTGCACCTCATGTGAGGATAAGGACAATGCGTTTAGAGGTCTTTATACCATGCTCCTTGATCTGCCCGGGTCTTGTGAAAATTGCAATAATTTGAAATTGAACTTAAAAAGGGCAGATCATAAAATTGCTGAGTTGCATGCTTCATTACTTGAGCCTATTGTCTCTTGCACCAATTGTCCAAAATTAGCCCTTGAGCTTGAGTCTGTTTCTAAGCAATTCCAAGAAATGGTTGATCATAACAACAAATTGGCTCAGTATGCGACTAAGGACCCTGTTAGCTCACAGTGTAACAATTGTGAAAAACTAAAATCTGAGTTGATTACTTTGGATGAAAAATATGTGAAGCTAACTAAGGACCTTCTAGTGAAGCCACCAACTAATTGTGATGTGATTGCTGGTGTGGGGGAGGAGCCCAAAGGAGTAGAGATGCTTAGGCACGATGACCAAACAGCTAGAGGTAGGATTGTCCCTCCTAGTCCTTGCGAAGACCTCAATGTTGAGGCGGCTGTGCATGCACATGCCATTCCTTCTTCTGCTGTTGGTTCTTCCTCTTCTCCTGCTGCTGCCTCTTCTTCCCCCTGCTCTTCTTGCACCTCTCTCTTTCGGGAGTGTCAGTACCTTATGAACACTCTCGAGAGGTTTGTAGGAGGCAAGAAGAAGCTAAATCTTATTCTAGACCAATCCAAGATTTGCAAATTCAATCAAGGTCTAGGATATGATTTTCTTGAGGATGTTAGGAAGCATCCACCTGCCGTGCTCAGACCCATAGCCGCAGGTGTGATCGAGGTCAAGCCCAGAACTGAGAAAGTTCAATTCAAGTCAGCGGGCTTTGTCCAAGGGATTTGTGACAGCAAGGTGATTCCACCTGTTGTTTCGGCCTCTCAGAAGGCGAAGCCTCTTCGTGCTACTTCTACCTCTCAGAAGGTGAAGTATCATTGCACCTTCTGTCAGAAGAATGGACACTTGATCGAGCGATGCTTCGGAGACGCTTCGTCTGGGCGTGTCATCGCCAAAGGTACAGTGCGCGTTAATGAGTCTTTTATTTTGAAAGATGTTGCATTGGTTAGTAAGCTGCAGTATAATTTGCTTTCTGTTTCTCAGCTTACCGATGACGGCTTTGAGGTGAGCTTTAAGAAAAACGCTTGCAAATTTCTTGATTCTTCGGGTAGTTTGGTTTACGGGATTTCTCATTATGGGAGGATCTTTCGTACTGATTTTTCTGAGTCTTCTGATGATCCTCTCCGGTGTTTAATTATATCTGAGTTCCGTGACCTTACTTTCTAGCATAGGAGACTTGGTCATATTGGATTTGACCATTTGACCCGAGTTAGCGGCCACGATCTCATCTGTGGTCTGCCGAAACTCAAGATGGTCAAGATAGTGTTTGCGCTCCTTGCCGGCACGGTAAGATGGTTGTCGTTTCTCACCCTCCGGTCACAGTGACTATGACCGATGCACCAGGACAGTTGCTCCACATGGACATAGTTGGACCAGCTCGAGTGCAGTCAGCAGGAGGGAAGTGGTATGTTCTTGTCGTGGTCGGTGACTTCTTGAGGTTCTCTTGGGTGTTTTTCTTAGCCTCAAAGGAAGAACCGTACCTTGGTCGAGATGGTCAGGACGATGCTTGATGAGTATTCTACACCTAGAAAGTTTTGGGCTGAGGCTATAGTGACCGCGTGCCATGTTTCGAACAGAGTTTTTCTTCGGGCACACTTGCATCGCACTTCCTATGAGCTGAGATATGGGCGAAAGCCCAGTGTCTCTCATTTTTGTGTGTTTGGTTGCAAGTGTTTCATTCTGAAGTCCGAGAACCTAGACAAGTTCGAGTCACGTTCTTGTGATGGTATCTTTCTAGGTTACTCGACTTCTTCGTGGGCGTATAGGGTTTGGAACTGTAAGTCTAGTAAGTTGGTAGAGACCTGTGAGGTGACCTTCGACGAGGCCAGTCCGGGGACTAGGCCCGATATCTCAGGTTCTTTAGAGCAGTCCGAGCCCATCTTTGTGGATGATGAGGAGGATGGAGATGAGGGTTGTCTACCCGATCCAGTTCCTCATCCTCCACTTGAGGTGCCTTCATCCACGGCACCTCCAGGTGATCAGCCCACACCTTCTGCTTCCTTTGGAGCTAGTGGCTCTGTTCCTACCTCATCAGCTCATGAGGTAGTGGCCACTTCTTCATCTCATCCAGGACCTCCCCGTCATATCCAAAAAGATCATCCTTCCGAGCAGATAATCGGAGACCTTTTTGAGCGAGTCACACGCTCAAAATCTGGGATGTCTTTTTTCTGTCTCCATTCTGCCTTTGTTGCCTCATTCGAGCCCAAGGACGTTTGTCATGCTCTTTCTGATAAGTCTTGGGTCAATGCCATGCATGAGGAGTTAGAAAATTTCGAGAGAAACAAGGTTGGTCGCTTGTTGAGCCCCCTTGCGGTCACAATATCATTGGGACTAAGTGTGTGTTCAAAAACAAGCAGAGTGAGGATGGGGTTGTCATTCGGAATAAGGCTAGACTGGTAGCTCAGGGCTTCTCCCAGGTTGAGGGTCTAGATTTTGCGGAGACTTTTGCCCCTGTAGCTAGACTTGAGGCCATTAGAATTCTGCTTGCTTTCGCAGCTTTTAAGGGTTTCAAGCTTTACCAGATGGATGTCAAGAGTGCCTTCCTCAATGGGTTCATTGAGGAAGAGGTCTATGTGAGACAGCCTCCAGGTTTCGAGAACCCCAAATACCCAAACCATGTCTACAATCTTTCCAAAGCCTTGTATGGACTTAAGCAGGCTCCTAGAGCTTGGTATGAGAGGCTTGAGTCCTATCTGTTGTGTCATGGTTTTGAGATGGGTAAGGTAGATAAGACATTGTTCATTCGAAGGCATGGCACTGACCTTCTGCTCATTCAGATTTATGTGGATGACATCATCTTTGGCGGCTCTTCTCATACTCTTGTGTCACAGTTCTCGGATGTCATGAGCGCCGAGTTTGAGATGAGTATGATGGGTGAGTTGACCTTCTTCCTTGGCTTCCAGATCAAGCAGACTCGGGAGGGTACTTTCTTGAATCTGGGCAAGTACACTCGTGACCTCCTGAGATGCTTTGACATGAGTGATGGTAAGCCTGTGTCCACTCCCATGGCGTCCACAGCTTCTCTTGACCCAGATGAGGACGGTGAGCCAGTTGATCAGAAGGAGTATCGCAGCATGATTGGCTCCCTCTTATGCCTCACTGCCTCGAGACCGGACATACACTTCACCGTGTGTCTGTGCGCTCGCTTTCAGGCTTCTCCTCGCGTATCTCACCGCCAGGCGGTGAAACGCATCCTTCGGTACCTTCGAGCTACCATTGACTATGGTATCTGATACTCTTTCTCGTCCTGTCTTTCCTTGAGAGCCTACTCGGATGCAGACTTTGCTGGCTGTAGGATAGATAGGAAGAGCACTTCTGGCACCTGCCAATTCATTGGCACTTCTCTTGTTTCTTGGTCTTCTAGGAAGCAGTCCGGTGTTGCACAGTCCACCGCAGAGGCCGAGTATGTTGCTGCTGCCAGTTGTTGCAGCCAGGTACTTTGGATGGTTTCGACCCTGCGGGACTTTGGGTTAGTCATCGATAGTGTTTCACTCCTTTGTGATAACACTTCTGCGATTAACATTGCCAAGAACCCAGTGCAGCATTCTCGGACCAAGCATATTAATATTAGATATCACTTCCTTCGAGACCATGTGGAGAAGGGTGACATAGTGCTCCAGATTGTGGAGAGTGACCACCAGTTGGCTGATATCTTTACCAAGCCTTTGGATAGCTCTAAGTTTTTAGCTCTACGGGGAGAGCTTGGGGTGGTTTGTCCTTATGGACTGTTGTGAGGGGGAGTTTTGCGCTTCATGCTTTATCTTGTTTATTATGCTCTTACTCCTTTCTATTGCATTGCATATGGGTGCATTGGGGTTAGTCCTTCTAGCATAGATTAGAGTGCTTCTCTTGTCTAGTTGCTTAGACTTCTTCCTCTCATCTTGTGATTCTAGGATGCTACTTATTAGTTGTTCTCTTCTCACTAGGTTGAGCTCACTCACTTCTTATAGGTTCTAGCAAGGGTTGGGCCACCCTTGGTTAGACAGGGTACGTGTTTGCTCCTTAGTGTGTTAGATGTTCAGCTGATAGTCCTAGAGTCATATGGGGTAGATGAGAGTCAGTCTGAGCCATAGTATCCTCTATATCTTGTCTATGCTTTAAGGACTGACTTTTCTGTTTTTCTTGCCAGCTTCTCGATTTCATTGCTTTGGTTCAGGGGGAGTTCATTTGAGAGCTTCTAGATCTTATTATTGTCATAACTCAACTTGAACTAAAGTTGCATCTCATGTTGAGGGGGAGCTGGATTTTCGTGCATTTTAGCATTTTACATTGTAATATAACTACATGGAGCCTTGAATATTATCCTGTTATGACATGTTTACAATGAATTACATCTTGCCATGATCTGAGACTACTTGCTAGAAATATCATGATTTTATATGTGTAGTCTAGTCATTGCCATGATAGGTTGATTAAAATGCTCAACTTGAACTAATTCATGTCATGTAAGCTCTTGAGACTAGTCTGTCTTTAGTTATCCTTTTATGAGTCATGCCATGTCAAATAGGCTGAGTTGAGTCTTGCATCTATATTGAGCTTTAGATTGAGCTATGTTAGTTCCTTGATGAAACATCAGTTAGTACAACTTTTTAAGAAAGCAAAAAGATCTCTTTTGTGTGAAAGAACTGATCTCACTAATTCTTTCTCATGAGACAGCTTGCCATTGCACTAGGCATGAACTCAGGGGGAGTTTTGGTTCAATACTGACGAGGTCAAATAGCATGGGCGGGCGCGGTCAAGTGTAACGACCACACTATCAATGGCCCTGTAGACCGATGAGGTTATGGATAATGCTAACACCCATACCTTCATTTGAGAGACCATGTGGTTGTGATCCCATGTGTGTGATGAGTAATTGACAAAGACTTTTGGAAAGATTGAGTTTGGTTTGTTTGGTTTCTGCCAAGACGGCACTTGGCGCAGTCGGGTTTGGTTAGACGGATTTGAGGCATATACTTCTTCCCGTTTGGTTGTTTGGGCAATTTCATGCTTGAGTATGATTTGTTGATGCTAATGAGGATTACTTGTTTCGAGCGGTGCTATGTGCTGTATTTCTTGTCTGTGATGGCTGCAGGATGTTGAGGTAGAGTCGTGGCGAGGCACGGGATGACTGGACTAGGTGCAGGCGGTGCCGAGGTCAGAACGGCTGAGGTGTGTCGAAGACGGCGAGGACTCGAGGTGTTTGCAAGGCTTGGAAGGCAAGGAATGAGGAAGCTTTCCGGAAGGTGCACGAGGGGCGTTTTAGTGAATATGCAAAGCTGCACTAAAGGAAGTGGATTGTGGACAAAGCTCTAGAGTTAGTGGATAAAGCTAAAAAGCTTAATGGGCAAAGCATGTGGTGAACCCATTAAGAGAGGGTATAAAAGGGGAGTGTTTCTTGCATGATTGTATGGCCTTGGTAGAGAGTGATGGCTTGAGAGAGAGGGGGGTTACAGTTGGTTTTGCTTTGGGCCTTCTCTTTTGCTTTCTGTTGAGAGTTGGTAGGAGAGAGTAGAGCTTCGTTGTTTTCTTGTCTTCCTGTGTGTGTTTGAGAGATGAGAGGAGTTCTTGATTTGTTTTCCTGAGGATTGTGAGAGGGAGACGAGTTGATACTCCATGTAATCATTCCTCTATATGCAATCGCGTATGGGGATGAATCTATTTCATTTGAGATGTTCCTGCCTCGCATTTTTCCTTCGTATGCTTGCTCTGTTTGATTTCTCAGATTTTTGTTTTTGTGTTGATTCTTGCTGAGGAGTAGCAAACTGGATTGCTCTGTGATGGGATTGTATTTCTATACCCTTTGGTCTGCTAATTCCAAGAGCAAAATGATTGAATCACAAGAATTATTTTTCTCTCTTTCCTGCACTCTTGTTCTTCTTAGTTTCCTGTTCTAGGGTTTGAGGTTATTTTCGTTTTCCCTTAAGAGAGTGTGCCCAGGTTTGAGTCTCTGAGCCCTAATGATATTCCCTAGCTAATCTCTTGGATTCATGGTCAAAGAATCAAAGATTAGGTGGTAATTTGTTTTTTGGTGCAGCTCTCTGTACATTTTCAGTTTTTGGCTCAAAACTGAAACTCTTGAGTTTTTGCTGAATCCCCATGTTGTTTGAGGTCTCTATGCCTTTTAGAATAGATGTGTGCCCCCTTGGCTCAAAGAGTACAGCTGCAAATCCTCATTTTGGCCGAAATCAACATTTTCAGGTGTTCTGCGCAGAAGTTCAGTCTGCTGTTCTGAATATTTCGGGGAGACCGGTCAGACCGGATTTTCAAAGGCGGTCAGACTGGCCTCAGTAGGGCGGTCAGACCGGCGCCTACTGGGCGGTCAGACCAGCCTCAGTAGGGCGGTCAGACCGGCCTCAGTAGGGCGGTCAGATCGGCCCCTACCAAGCGGTCAGACCGGCCGTCTGAGTATTGGGTGCTGTTTTATTTTGATCTTTGTCCTTGCTGCATGCCTTGACTTAGTTCTTTTTTGCTCTGTTCCTCTCTCTGTTAGCTTAAGGTTCCAGTGAGTTTTTGAACTCCGCTTCATAGCTTTCATAGCTATTGGAGAGAAGTTTCAATCGGGGATACTTTTGGGGGGGTCGTTTTTAAGAAGCAACATTCACCCCCCCCTTTGTTGCCGATTTCGATCCAATATCATTAACCATTTATCTCTTGCATGAGGAACATAAGGCGAAGATTGAAGACGACGACCAATACGCAGCTTAATTGGAGATTTTCTGTGGGTTACCTCATGGATGTAATTGACCAAGAGGCCTTCCGAGGCCTCGGGAACCAAGACACCATATCGTTTATGTTAGATCTGCTACGCAAAGTAGGCTACGGAGTGCACATATATGTATAAAGGGATCTGTAATTTTATTCTTCTCAAATGAATCAATAAAATACATGTTTTTCCTATCTTTTGTCGTGTTTATTTACTTTTGTGTACTTTAGTACACTGGCAGGCCCACATCTTGTAACTCTGAGGCCAAAAATCCATGAGCGATTTCTCACGTCAAACAACCCTTGCATGTTTTCTAATTAAGTGACTAAATAGCACGAAAACACATTATCCTCCGGGAACTGCGATGAGAAAAACTTGCATATGATGCAGTATGATGATATAAATACAATAAAATATGAGATGACATTCAATTCTAGATTAAAATAACAATTTTTACTTAACTAGATAGTGTGTTTTTTATAGGATGTAACTTATAATCAGCATCTTTACATGGTAGAGAGGCAGGGGAGGTGTTTTCTGCAATAAATTTGGCCAAAATGTGGTGTTATATCTGAGAGTATTGGTAAAAGATGGTACAAAACGACACTCCATATAAATTACTTAGTGGAGAGTGTAATTTACATAAATTAAATTGGCTTAACAGTTCTTTGTTGGCCGAAGGCCGAAGCCTATAGAAATTGGTATAAGTCTGTTTTGGGTTAAGTTTCCATACGGCATGTCATGTCATTTCCAATAAATAGACCGCGTAGATACTAGTACGTCATTTGGGCAGGCATGCAGATATGAGAAGCGCGAGCGATTGATTGAGAGATTGATAGCGGCATGCATGTCGGCATGAAGGTGGGCAGGGCAGCCACCAGGGCCTGGTCCATCTGCGTCTATTTGCTAGCATAATATGCAATCAATGATCAAACCGAGACGCGCACATTGACCCAGACCACGACTAGCTGCATGCATAATGTACGTAGATGCAATGTAGTAGTTGAAGCGTATCAAAGTCACTTTTGTTACTGTTTCATATCGTATTTACAAAAAATAGTAATATGGCGATCGTATTGATAAAAATAGTGTTTTTACCGTCGGTGGGCTGGGTGGCAGCGCTCGCGAGGCGACGCGAGGCTATTGCCGCCTGGTGACTGGGCGGCAGGCGGCCTGTCGCCCCCAGGCGGCATAATTAGCCGGCCTAATTACCTGCCTAATTTTTTGTTTAGTGTTTATTTTAATTTTTAAATATATCAAACGAGCTCAAAAAATTATGAAAATTTATGTACAGCCTCCCGACACAATGTTCCATGCAGTATAATTTTTGGGAAATTTTATTGATGGTAAATGTTGCTCAAAAATTTGTAAAATTTTGATATATTTACGAGTTTTTACATATAGCAAATGAGCTCAAAAACTACAAAATTTTATGTAAAGCCTCCTGATGTAGTAATAGTTATTATGTAAATTTTTAGAAATTTTATACAGTCCGAATTAGCCACGTTTGTTTGGATTAACTTAATCATAATTTTAACAAATATTTGTAGAGAAATAACCATTGGCTGACAAGCCTGTCACCAGCCCCCCACGCGGTAGGTAATTAGGCCGGCTAATTAGTTGGACTAATTACCTGCCTAATTTTTTTAGTTTAATGTTTGTTTGAATTTTTAAATATATCAAACGAGCTCAAAAAATTACGAAATTTTATGTACAGCCTCAGACACAACGTTCCTCGTAGTGTAATTTTTGGGGAATTTTATCCTTGGCAAATGTTGCTAAAAATTCATACAATTTTGATATTTTTTTTTGAGTTTTTATATATAGCAAACGAGCTTAAAAAATTACAAACTTTTATGTGAAGCCTCCCGACGTAGTAATAGTTATTATGTAATTTTTTGGAAATTTTATGTAGTCCGAATTAGCCACGTTTATTCATGATAATTTTATCATGATTATCGGCTCGTTGGTGCTATCGTTTCATATTAATTCAGTCCTCCTTTGAAATGTGTGATCTCTGTCCTTCATACATATATCAGCCCGTTGCTGCTATGTTTTCTTTTCCACTGCGTGCTTTGCACAAATGTCAGTCTGCCCATGTTATCCCACCTCGCGCACTGCCTCGTCCACACTAATGTCATTATGTCTGTACCGTCCACCCTTGTCCGCTCCCTTGTCAGCACATTTGTCAGTGTTGGCATGCCATCCCCCCTCACCGAAAGTGCTGCGCATCAACAATGAGTCCTTAATTTGTGGGTTGAGTGCACCGGATTCACTTTGCACTCCACTATAAATTTGAACCTGTCGTAGTTGGTCATTGGTCATCTCAGTCACTCATCGCTCACGGAAAGACTGGTAATTTTTTTTGAATTGTTGGACAAATTGTCAGTAATTAATGAACTATTCGTATGTAGTTACACGCATGTAATTATGTTTGTTGTAATGCTTACTATGGATCTAGTTATTGTGTCTTCAGGTAGTCGCAGACATGGAACACTTGGTAATGTTCTACAGCGATGGTTTTGTACGGGCTGGACCCAATGGGTTAGACCTATCAACATGACAATACAAAGTGCTCCAGACCGATAAACTCGGCATCATGAATATTCATGAGCAACGAAGCTGCATCCAAAGAGAGTTTTCCACGGAGGCAATGGCAATAAAAGTTGCCATCGAGGGGATCACCTACACCAATGGCATGTGGGAGCTCGTGAAGGTGAATGGCACTACAGCATGGAGGTAGTACGTGCAAATTGCCTCCTAGCCTGAGGTGGCCATTTACAAGAGGCCGATGGTGTACCTAAGTTTCATGCACCGGGAGTCTGGAAATGTTGATGAGCTTGGCCCCTCGACACCTGGGGCACCACAAGCGGAGCTTCAAGATGATACCACTCAATGTGTTGTATCGGAGGGTATAGTTGCCCTTGATTTTGTGAGGAATGAGGGGTCAGGCATGTGGTGGTCAGCTCAAATTCGCTGCCACGAGTATCTACCGAATGAGCCGCTTGGGTTGGAGTTCGACGAGAACACTAACCCAGGCTCTGATGATAGCAAGGACGATGGACAAGAGACGGTTGGTTCACCCAGGGGAATTGTATCGTCGGAGGTGCCGTATGTGTCCTCCAGGCACGATGATGTTGTGGTACGTTCCCTCATACTGCTGCATGAAGAAGGGTCCCAGTGGGGGGTTTCAAGCTGACACCCTCCTAATTCAGCAGCGCTTCCCTAGCAAAGCAGCTGTGCAACAAGCTATTGTACAGTACGCCTTGTCTATCAACCGTGTGTACTGAGTGCACCGGTCCAACCCAGCCAATTACCCTGTAAAGTGCGTAGTGGAAGGCTGCTCTGCAAAGGTCATCACTCAACGAGCCAAGATTTTTGGCTCGGCTTTCTCGATCAAGTTGATGATCGACCGCACTTGCTTGCTCAGCGAGCCCCTGCGCCATCATCGGAATGTGACTTCAGCATATGTAGCAAGCATCATTAGCCACCTAGTTGCGGTGGACGTTTTCGTCTCCCCGAAGATGCTCATGTCAAAAGTCGCCAATGTGGTTAGCTATCCAGTCAGCTACAGTAAGGTCCGACGAGCCAAGCACAAGGTCATCAAGTCCATGTATGGGACGTACGAAGAGGTGTACAACCTTGTGCCAAGATTGCTTCACCAGATAGCCGAGCCAAACACTGGCATGTACATAAACAAGCTTGAGTGTCTAGATGCTGATGGAGGGTGATGAGAGAATTTGGCCCGATCTTCCGATGAGAATGATAACTATGATTGTTGATATGACATTGACGACGAGGCTACTTGACCGAAACGACCAAGTCCGTCCTACAATCGCTACACCACACCCTTGTCGTTACTAACCGTGTCCAACACCGATGGTTTTTCCTGCAAGCAATTGAGAATCAAGCAAGAAAGAAATAAGCGCGATCTAAATTTATGAATGAAATACAAAGTTTCATTAAACAATGAAGAGGCCTGAGGTCATCGTACTTGGTCTAGTCAACACAAGTACACAACTAATGTTTTCTGAACGAAAATCAATCTAAACAAGCCTAAACCCTAAAAGCGACGTCACTGGCAGTTTTTATGGTGCCAGGGATGTGGGGGCACGTCTGTGAGAGTGGGGGAATAACCCACTACAACTCTCCAGTCGGGCTCAAACTGATACAAGGCCCAAGGCCCGGGTTTGGAACTGATTCAGAATTGTTTTATAGTTTATGCCATGCTCAGGTAGAGTTTTGAAGTGAGACCAGAACCATTGGAAAAGAGGACATCAAGAGCTTTCCAACAAGTCCAAAATCACCTCATTTGGACTCCGTATGCATCTTTTATGCTCATTTGAAGTTAGCATTGTCTCTGGATGCCCAATTGGACTGCAGAACATGCCCAACTTCCATTCTTGGTCGTCCTGGCCTCAAAGTTATGTATTGACCTCCGATATTCATCCCGAGCACATCCATAACTCCATGTGCCCTTCCCTGGTCCTTGCCCATGTTCCTAAGCACAATCACATCACATGCATCAGGCAGCAACCCATTCTCAAAAGCTGAATTATACAAGCCTAGGAACGAACTCATCTGATAATTCAACTGGTGTGCACGCGCCCTCGTCATAGCTCCTTGCTTATCATCTTGTGGAGGAGTGTTGTGTGTATCCAAGGAAGTGATGTCCTCATCAGAGGGCCCAATTGCTTCATACTGGACCAGCTATTCTGGGCTTTCGCCCAGGCCATTGAGGGCTTCAAGTTTTGTCGTCTTGTGCTCGCGATGGATGGCACTTTTCTCACAGGGAGTTACAAGGGAACCATTCTCACCACGGTGGCAGCCGACGCAAATGACCAGCTTCTCCCAATGGCATTTGCCATTGTAGAAAGCAAGAACACGTCTAGTTGGCTCTGGTTCCTGGCGAACGTGAAGCAAGCGGTGGTTGGCGATTGACCCAACGGTTGCATCATCACGGATCGCAATGCTGGAATGATGGCCGTGCTGAACATCATGCAGTAGGGGACCGAACCCCCTCACCAGTCATGATAGGGGTGAAATGAAACAGGCATGCTAGGGGTGAAATGAAACAGGCATGCATCCTGGGTGATGTGGCAACATGCACCTACAACAAGCCGACGCTCCTGCACAGACCATGCTCACATGTGTACAAGGCATGTGCGCAAATGAGGCAGATGTCCGAGTCATATACCTTAGAGTACTATAACATACAATACCTTTTCAGTACATGGAGTGCAGAGTTTCACTCATACGCCTTGGACATGAACTACAGGGATCTTTGGCCGGACATGCTGCAATGGGCCCCCAACAAGGAGTTGAAGATAACTAAGAAGCGACGTCAGCAAATATGGCACTTCCAGAACGACATGGATGTGAGCCAATGTACCAGCATTTCCCGCACAGTGAAGTGACGAATATGTAAGACCTTCGGGCACTCATTGAAGGATTGCCCCAACAGACCGAGCTCGTCTGATCGCCACTAAGTGTCATAATCTCATGTATCTTTTACTGTATCACATTAATTCATATTTGTACCAATTTGAGATGTATTTCATAATGTTTATTCAATGCATATCGACCCCTCTAGTTTAATGCACATGGCATATCATTTCAATAGTCCACTCAAAAAATAGCAACCGCAACAACACGTACACCATTCACTTACATGCCTTACAACATTGAACATAAACATGAGCTACATGCTATAACCTACTCTGGTGCGTGTCTACTAGTAGAAGGTGCCTCGTGGTACCCACATGGAGTGTTGCTGTGAGGGGCACCTCAGACGTAGCTGGTCGTTGTTGTAGTGGCACGCACATATACAGCTAGGGTTTGTGCAACAGTATATGGGATCATACGAACTTTCTATATTGATGACTTCCTCGTTTCCCCTTTCGCATTGCATCTGTTGCTGAAGGTCATCGTTCTCCTTATTGAGACTATCAATCTGCGCCTCTATCTCTAAGATTCGCTCTCACAGTGTATCCACGTACCTCACAACATAATGTTCATAGGGAGGATCGATCCAACGGACGAAGTCGCATTTCGCCATCTGCACGAAGTGAGGGTTAATATGAAAGCACTATTACCAATAAGACAAACTACACTATTGGTTAATTGTACCCCAGAGTATAGGCATCAGAAGAAACATCGCTTGCCATCGAAATGGCCATCGAGGACCTGCACGACCGCGTCCTCCCTGTGTCTGCATTTCGGCCATACCGGTTGAGCCTCCTGTTTGGCCTCTCTCTTTTCCAGGGGAAGGTCTTCCTTTGGAGACCCCATTTCGATTGGCCCCTCGGTCTCTGCCATGCTATGTTATTGTATGACGCAGAAGGTTCTTCTTTCTACAAGAAGTGAAACGAAGTTTACATGAGCGATTGCGAGAGCTCTGTATTTGAAGCAAGCGAAAAGAGAATTTAGTGTGTTCCCACCAGAAATTACGGACGGACTGTTGACGTGCACCACCATGGGCGACAATGGATACCAAGATAAAAGTGACATATGTGCGCATGATGGCGTGGGCGAGACGGGGTGACATGGCTGCACTAACATTTGTGCCGATGAGGGAACGGGTGAGGGGGCTGTTATGTCAGCCAACACATGTCCGAATGATATTAGTAACAAGAGAGTGCGTGAGAGGGGCACATACAAAGAGCGCGACAATTGTGCAAACTAAATAGCAGCAAATAATATATACCACAATTGGCCGACATATGGCACTTCAAAACATGTGTGAGGATCGTTAAATTCATGATTAAGTTAATCCGAATAAACGTGGTAAATTCAGAGCATATAAAATTCCCAAAAAAAATTATGCAATAATTATTATTGTTAAAACACTTCCGACTTAATGACGTCATACGAGGAAGCCATTTCTTTAAAACTTAGTTTTCTGGATTGTTGGAATATTTGCAGTTTTAGCAACTTTTCACATTTCATTGCAGCAACTATTTTAAAATTAAAAGCATAATTCCAGCGGCCTTTAATTGACATAATCAGCATACAAGTAAGTAGATCTTTCATGTCAATTAAACAAAATAGCATGCTCATGAGAAGGGACAGCATAACACATGAAACCAACATATTGTTTAGATTTTATTGTTTGATAATTACTCTCAGATGTCGGGCTGCTCAAGATAAATATTGTCCTCCTCGCCACTTGAGTTAGTCTAATTCACAAATTAAATACAACAATTCTTTTAAATAAATTAGATCTTGAGCCCAAATAAATTAAGCCAATTCATCAAGTCTGAATTCACTAGATAGTATGAAATTGATCCTTAACTCAAGATATCAATTAACACCAATGTAAAACATAAGCTAATATGAGTTACAGTGAATGGGAAAATGACTTGAGATCACATGAACAGACTGAATAAATGGCACAATTAATAGACAAGCATGTATGTATGAAATAACAACCTGACAGCAAGTAATCTACGAGCTCAAGATCAATTTATAACAAATTGTTGTATTCAATTCTCAATATGACTCCAAATCTTCATTGAGCATTAGCTGAACCCACATAATCACTAAGCAATATCTCCCTGCACTAGTTTCAATTGAATTTTAGAACTCACTAGTACAGCACATATAGCAAAGTGATGCACAAAATAGTGATACTCACAAAGCCGATGGCACTCAAAGCCACCAAGACAAAAGTAGGCAAGGCATGCCAAATGCGCTATCTTAGAAAACCGATTGCCTCGCTGTGTCATGGGTGTTAGGCAAGGTTGACAGAGATACAATGCCACTCTTCGCAAATCAGGACACATTGAAGAACAAAGATGAGGTACAGGAGTATGCCACACAAGACCAACAGAGATGCTCTGGCCAAGAGCACTGTGGAACACCAAGCACCAAGCACACCTTTCCTCGCTCTCAAATCAATAAAGAGCTAGCCAGATTTAACCCTCAAGGACAAAAGCCCTAATCTCCTCACGGCTATTTCAAGGAAGAAACAGTGCAAGGAGTCGATCGGGAAGTGCCCAAGGGGAGAAAAAAAATCTGGACTTCCCTCCTGCTAGAGCCGACGAAGAATATGGCGGAGTAGAGGTTCTGCCACCCAAATCGAGATCCATCCGAGGAAGAGGAAGATATTGGGAAGTAGGGGACTCACTGAGCTGATGCTGAACAAGAGGAGGAGGTGACCATTAAATTGGACAGAGTCGACATGGCTGCTGCCAACGGCAGGCACCGAAGCGCCGGGCCATTGGCGCCTCCAGCACTGCCTCCACCCCACGTCTCCGCGCCGCAAGGAAGCCACCCAAGCGCATCGGCCAAACGAGTGATATCTCCAGCCTTATCACTCTCTTATCCCATCAACAGGTGGGGTCCACCTTCCTGTTTTTTCTATTTTCTTTTCTTAAAATGAGAAATTACCAAAAAGGCTCTCAAACTCCAATAATAAAGAGGTAGGGGAGGTGTTTTCTGCAACAAATTTGGCCAACATGTGGTGTTACATGTGAAAGTATTGGTAATAGGTGGTATAAAGCGAAACTCGATACAAATTACTTAGTGCAAAGTGTAATTTATTCAAATTAAATTAGCTAATAGATGTTTGTTGGCCGAAGCTTGTAATAAGTCTTTTTTTTTGTAAAGTTTCCACACTGCATGTCATGTCATTTCCAAGAAATAGACCGCGTAGATCGTACTAGTACGTCATTTGGGCAGGCATGCAGATATGAGAAGCGCGAGCGATTGATTGAGAGATTGATAGCGGCAGGCATGTCGGCATGAAGATAGGTAGGGCAGCCACCAGGGCCTGGTCCATCTGCGTCTATTTGCTAGCATATGCAATCAATGATCAAACCTAGACGCGCGCATTGACCCAGACCACGACTAGCTGCATGCATAATGTACGTATGATTTAATGTAGTAGTTGAAGCATCTAGTAGGAATCTGCGAGCGGGACAGGAAGGAAACTGACTGATAGTCTCATCATACCCGCCATCGTGCCTCCTCTCTCAAATTAATGGTGTCGACATGGACTCATAGTCTCATCATACCCTCCATCATTCCCATTCATGCGTATCTTAACCACGTACTGTAGCAATTGGTTCTAAATTAACCATGTTCCATTTTCTGATTGACGGTCATGCTATATATTGGAGGGACAATGGCCAAATATGTCGTGCCCCTCCACCATTTCTCCATACATTGCAACGAAAACTCATACTTTACACCAAAGATTTTACTTGTGTAATGTGGTCGATCCAGTGCTAGTGGCACTTACTGGTGAGGCCCAAACTGTCTCATGACTCATTGGGAGCGTACAACTCCACCATATGAGAGAAGACGAGGTGGTTGTTTATCAGCCAGTACTCCATGTCTTGCTCACATTACTCTGACAATGCAAAAGACGCTATCTCGGAGATAAACTTTGTGGTCCACACCCTCCACACGATGCTACCCTCATGCAAGATCCCGAACGCATTGTGGAAATCTAGGTACACTCTTCCTGGACCATCCTAGTCCACTAGCAGTCCAACAAGTACACATGATCACTACAACAAAATAGTCTCTAGGAGACATTTTTCTTTTGACGTTTTTATATTCGTCTCTAGATATAGAAACATATGTTGTATAAAGATGTTTTCTAAGACGTTTTGTAAGTCGTGTCAAGTTGTAACGTAACTCCCTAATCCCATCCTCTCGTCTCCCTTCCACACCCCACAGAGCCCCCCGCGCGACATGCCACCTCCTCCCATGCCTCCCGCACGCCACCACCTTCCCCTCCTCTTCGACGCCTCTTCCTCCCCCATCCATCAACACCAGCTCCTCCCCCTCACCTCCATCAACTCCTCGAGTCACCGCCTCCTCCTCTCCTTGTCAATATAGCCGTAGCTCATGAAATCCTAATTTCATTGCAGGCGCCTCCGCTCAGACCCTGCTTCACCACTCAAATCTGGTTATGTCCACCTATATCTTGATGCTGTGGGATTCAGCGAGGTAATATTTTTTTTGTTCATGGGTGGTGTTCAATGTCTGTGGTACGGTGGGAGGATCATTGTTTGGATTGGAAAATTTTGGTTCTAATGTTTGGTTTTTTTATTGATGTCTTCTCATAAGCTTACCAGTGTAAGCTATCTGATAGAATCAGAGATCTTTAGTTGTAGATGGAGAGGTTGTATCTTGGAATGCTTTGGTTATTTTTTATTCCCTTTTTTTGGTTGGATTTGGCTGCAGAAAGAGTAAAGCCATGGCTTTCTTTTTTTCACTTATAACTTATGGCTTATGTTACAGTAGCTAGTTTTCAAAAGGTGCATTTTAACATCTACATCAATGCCATCAATCCAAAGAGGAGATCACCATTTTAAAATTGGACTTTGTGAAGTCTTTCGACACTATGGAACATGTTACTATCTTAGAGGTCTTAAAGCAAAAAGGTTTTGACGACAAGTGGATTTCTTGGATCAAGCAAACCCGTCATTTAGTTAATTCTTCTATTCTTTTGAATGGAGTTCCAGGCAAGTCGATCATTTCATTGCAAGCGTGGTGTTCGCAAGGGAATCCTCTCTCCCCTCTTCTCTTCATTTTAGCGGCAGATCTCCTTCAATCAATTGTGAATGACATCCATCGCCGATGCTTTTTACATCTACCGATTCAACTTTTAGTGGAATCAAACTTTCCAATAATTCAATATGCTGATGAAACATTGCTCATCATGCAAGCCTCGGCCCCGCAACTCTTCTATTTAAAATGTCTATTACAAACTTATGAGCAATCTATGGGGCTGAAGGTAAACTATAATAAATCTTGCCTAATACCAATCAATGTGCCAAAGGGGAAAGTCATGTTGCTTAGCTGTAGTGTTTGGATGTCAAGTTGGGACCTTGCCATTTACATATTTGGGACTACCCTTGGGCACTACAAAACCAAGAATCCATGATTTTGCCCCCATTAACAAATCACATTGAAAGGCATCTTTCAGTTTGTTCATCTCACTTGTCATATGGAGGTCGGTTAACAATGGTGAACTCTACATTATCTAAATTACCGACCTTTCACATGTACTCTCTACAACTTCGTGGGGTTGTTATAGAAACTATTGATCGAGCATGGAAGCATTGCCTGTGGAGAGGCAATGATCTCAATATCTTTACTATATAAAAGAAGGAGTTGGTGGTTGGTGTGGCCTCTCCCACCACCACCCATTCTGACAAAAAAAAAGATAGTCTGCCATGTGGCCCACCCCTCCCTCCAACCGACCGTGCGCCTCCTCCCCCACGAACCCGTCCGCCTCAACCGCCCATTCGCCTCCTCCCCCAACGAACCCGTGCGCCTCCTACCCCGCCCTCCGCGCCGCCGCCTCCTCCTCCCCGCGCCGCCGCCGCCTCCTCCTCCCCACCTCGCGCCGCCGCCTCCTCCCCTCCCTCCCACCCGCGCCGCCGCCTCCTCCCCTCCCTCCCACCCCACGCCGCCGCCGCCTCCTCCTCCTCTCCACCCCGCGCCGCCGCCACCACCCGCGTCGACGCCATCATCACCGCCTACCACGACCACTGCGCCTACCTCGCTCGCGGCGGGGACATCGTCGCTGTCTTCGCCGAGCTCATGGTCGCCGTGACGGGTGCTCCCGGGGCAAGGGCGGCTCCCACGTCCCCCGTCCCCCGTTCTCCGCGTCTCCCGGTCTCCTCCTTCCCCCGCGCCGCCGCCTCCTCCCCACCTCGCTCCGCCGCCTCCTCCCCTACCTCCCACCCCGCGCCGCCGCCTCCTCCCCCAACTCCTCCGCACCGCCGCCGCCTCCTCCTCCCCCCACTCCTCCGCTCCGCCGCCTCCTCCTCCCCCCGCTCTAGGGGCGCCCCTCGCCGCCGCCGCCTCCTCCCCCCACTCCTCCGCTCCGCCGCCTCCTCCCCCGCTCCTCTGCTCCGCCGCCTTCCCCCCATTCTCCTCTCCAAACCCCGTACACCTCCCCCGCCATGGCCACTGCCAGCGACGGCAACGGCAGCGGCGGCGCCTCCTCTACATCCCCAAGGAGGGCGAGCGCATCATCGCGCCGACGCGCCGCCCCGACGGCACGCTCCTCGACATCCCTTTTTTGCTAAGACAGTTGACCATTCTGAAAATGCGCGTCTTTTCTGTTCCGTATGGGTTAATTTAACTGTAAATGTTATGGTAATTTCTTAGGATTTTGTACTGACCGTGACTTCCTCTTGTTGTGAAGTGTCAATATATGGGTGCAATGTAGATGTTGTGGTAAGGAAGTGATTTTTTAGGTTTTCCTGTGAAATATTTGTTGCTAACACTTCACTATATTTCACTGAACAACAGAATTTAGGTAGCAGAAGTATATGTCCCATGAATAGCCTATTGAGTATCTACACTTCAATTTCAAGAAATAGTAGAGCAGAAGCTAGAGTTAGATAATTCATATGGATGTTTGGAGCTATGTTAGTGCAAGAAACTATTTGTTTATTAGATCTGCTGTGTTGGTGACTTGGTTCTTGAGCAAGAAAACTGAAATTCTTTATGACGTTCATGTGTCAGGGCAGGAACTCCCCCAAAATTCGACAATACTGGACCTATTGAAGTGAGCTTCTAGCTACGACATGCAATTAAGGCTGAGGCTGAACTGCCATGTCGTGAATGTCGTCCACAACTTGAACAGGAACAACAGAATTTAGGTAGCAGAGGTATATGCCCATGAATAGCCAATTGAGTATCTACACTTCAATTTCAAGAAATAGTAGAGCAGAAGCTAGAGTTAGATTATTCATATGGATGTTTGGAGCTATGTTAGTGCAAGAAACTATTTGTTTATTATTTAGATCTTCTGTGTTGGTGACTTGGTTCTTGAGCAAGAAAACTGAAATTCCTTATGATGTTTTCGTGTGTCAAGGCAGGCACTCCCCCCAAATTCGACAAACTGAAATTCCTTATGACATGCAATTGAGGTTGAGGCTGAACTGCCATGTTAAAGTCGTCCACAACTTGAACCGGGAGTTAAAAATGGGTCATGCGGTTGAGCTCATTCTTTCAACTCTTGCAAATCTAGATATTACACAATGGAGTTTTGGCAAATATTTGATCATCGTCTTGCAGTTTCACAGTATTGACAACCGTAGTATACGAATTCATGTAAATTTATGCTTGACAGACTCATCTCAATCATGTGAAGTTTAAGTTCCTCTGTACTGACAAAATAGAGATGAGAAATAGTCCTCCAAAAAGGCTCTGAAGCGTCTTTTTATCTGTAACAAACGTCTGTCTCTCCCACATGTTGTACATTTGTTCATGTGTATTTTGAGTAAAGCAAAAGAAGGTAGTAGCATGTGAAATTGTGAATACGTAATATGTACTTCGTGTTTTAACTCAGCAAGTGCTCTCAGTAGGTGATAATGTTTCATTGTAGGAATCTTTGGAGTGCGACTGTGTGTGTCTCACAATACCCGATTTCAATTATCTTAGTTCAATGGCTGTCTGCGAATGATATGCGTTGTGAGAAGGTTATTGTATATTGCTATATATTTATTACCTGGTATAAACAATATTTGAAGACGCTGTGATGATACCATGTTGCCAGCATAGTTTTTGCAACAAATGTAATTCATTTAAAGAACTAAAGCATCTCTCTGTTTCTTTATAAGAGACCATCTTTTTCTTACTTCCTCTTGCATATAACTATTAACCATATTTGAGCACCATGTTCATCATTATGGTAAGGCTCTTGCAAAGTTTTTCATATTATTAGCTTGCGGTGAGGCTTGCACTGCATGGCTTGCTTAGACTCTGAGTACTCAGCTCCTGATTTGAACTTTGATATTAACTTGATCTATTTTGTTAACATTTTTGCTTGTATTAGCAGACAAGGTTTTTCATTAACCACCAAAGTTGTACAAGCCAGTGCAGTGCATATAAGCACCGAAGGACAAGCATATTAAGATGCCTCGTGGATTTGTGCGCAGCTTTGCCTTTGCAAGTGATGTGTCCTTTCTGGTCTCCATCCCCGTGTTTCAAAGCTTTAAGCTTTCTACAAACATTCTTGACCATCCTTCAAGTTCTGAGAATGGCATCCTTCCTATTGTCACACTTTAGTCTAATTGTCTATCAACAATTGATGATTTCTTATTTATTTAATCCATGTTCAGATTGGCTGCAAAAAAGGGTTAAAATCTAGCTTTTCCGATTTACATTACATTTAGGTGTTGTCTTGTCATCAGATCCTAAATCATGCCGGTGTGATAGAAAATTGATATCTATTGTGCTGTTTAGGATCCCATACATTTATGTATCACTCTTTTTTTTAGGATTCCGTAGCAACGCACGGGCATTTAACTAGTTAGGGGCAAATCCCTAGCAGCATGGAGTCGAGTCTATTGACCTAAGTCAAAAGGAGGCTTAGGCATAATCAATCTATAGTTACAAAATGAAGCAATACCCATGAAGAACCTCCATAAATTCTATAATCGCCTGGCCCTGCCCTAGGTGAAATTAATTTGGAACAAATACTATTTTCTTAAGTACCACATGCTGCAAAGAAAAAAGGTTCATTCTGGTGGCATGATATTCTTCGCTTACACAACTATTATGATGGCACTATTTCATGTCAAATAGGGAATGGAGTTTCGGTGCTATTTTGGATAGATTTATGGAATGGACATTTATTTTATCACAACATTATCCTAGATTATATTCACATGCTAAGCAGAAATATATTTCAATGGAGTTTTTGGAGAATATGAGCACTCAAGATCAATTCATTCAATATCAGTTCCACATCCCTCCATCCACAGAAGTCTTTTAGGGGTATCATAATTTGGTAAATCGTCTTAGTCAAACAACGTTATCCTCTACTGAAACTGATTGCTAGAGCCACATTTGGGGAATGCAATTTATTCATCTTGGAAATTCGATACTCTCACAATTCAAGGTGTCGTCACATTGGCTCCATTTGCATGGATTTGAAAGGCAAATGTGTCATGAAGCTAAAAGTCTTTGCTTGGTTATTGCTCATGGATCGGCTCAATACAAAACATAAGAAAGAGAAGGCACTTTAATGTGGGTAACAATGTTGCATGTGCCCTTTACAAACGAAGAAGAAACCTCCAAGCATTTATTCTTTTCTTGCAATTTTAGCAGAGGATGCTGGGCCATTTTAGAGATCAATTGGAACTTACATCAGAAAGTTTCCTCTATGATTCAAGAAGCTAAGATGTCTATCCATTACCCTTTATAATTCAAGAAGCTAAGATGTCTTTCCATTACCCTTTCTTTATGGAAGTATTCATCATTGGTGCTTGGCATATTTGGAAGCAACGAAATGGGAAGGTTTTTGAGCAAAAGCAACCAATTATTTCTACATTGAAGCACTTATTCAAGCAGCAGCTCACTCTACATGTGCTAAGAGTGAAAAACCATAACAAACCACTAATTTTAAGCTGGCTAGATTATATCAATTGATTTTAACTTCTATGAAGTTTGTACTTTCCTTTCCTTCTTTTTGTTTTTACTTGTGCATAAATCTCTTTTCTTAATTATTTATTCCTTTCACCGTAGGGGCTTCCCCTATGGTTTGCGAGTTAAAATTAAATAATTTTTCAGGGAGGACTTCTGGCAATTGCTCCTACAGAAAGATAAAATATTAAGATGAATAAGCTACTTGGTCCCTCAACTTTTCCATGAGGCCAGTTTACTTTGGTCCCTAGAGTTCCAAAAGAGCCAATCTAGTCCCTCAACTCTCATTTTAGGCCAAACAAGTATCTTTGCTAGCTGTCTCTCCACGTGATGTGCTGACTCAGGCTTGATTCGTGCCCATTGGGTAACTTTGTTGACTCTGCCCTAGTGAAAAACACCTAAATGCCCCTAACTATTAGGTAATCAAATTGTGCCAGCCTTCTCCATATCCAAAGCTGATGCCGATGATGGTGGATGGTGGTGTCACTACCACAGTGAAAGCTATACTGGACGCCTCATCGTAGATGGTTCCCAGAATCTGTCAGTGTTGTGATTATCACATATGACTTTACAAGTGTGACCGTCTATGTTACTAGCGATGGCTACAATCGTCTATGATACATAATTATTATAAATGGTTTCTTGTTAAGGATCATCTACGAATTAGCACAGATGGTTCCACTACTACAGAAAACCGTATTACAGACGGTTCAGAAACGTCATCACAGACGATTATCTGAACTGTCTGAATTTATGGGTCAGTGATAATAGAAGGTTATCACAGACGATTTTTATTTAAAAACCGTCTGTGATATTGATATATCACATACGGTTTTTACTTACAAACCGTCTGTGATTATCACCTATCACAGACGATTTTTACTTACAAACCATCTGTGATATTCTTTTGTACCCCTAAATCTATTTCTGTTTATTGGCTAGCCTCAGGAAATGCTAGTCATGCCCTCTGAAACAAGCAAATCAACATGTACATGTATACATACAATTCACATCTCAATTCACTTCACAAACATAAAACATCCAATTCACATCGCACTTCATTTCACAAACATAAAACATCCATTTCGCAAATCAATTAATTGAAATGAAATAAAATATCCATTAACAAATATACAATTACAAAATATGTACGTTGCATTTGCACTTAGATGGTAACATTGCATTTTTATTGCTCTATCACCCCGGAATCGAGGTCTCGCGAAAGCAACAGAGCCATAATCAACGAACTTTGTCAGGCTGCACAAGCAATACTTGGATCGTTGATTATGGCTCTGTTCCTTTCGCGAGACCTCGATTCCGGAGTGATAAGAGCAATAAAAAATTATTGTGCACAGTGGAACTTTCCTTCTGACTTTATGACTTCAGCCACCAAAAAGTACGACAACTCTCCTCGAATTCGTGAAAGGTCGGGCTGTTTCAATGCAGTTGACGGGATGAATGCAGCCTGTCGATAGGAATATCAATGTGCGTATATATATAACGTGATAAGTATGAAGTAATTATGGGAAGATTGACAAACCTTGGAATTGGTGATCCTCGAGGAATCGAGGAGTAGTTCCATATGGTGGCAAACATAGAATCCACATGTGTTGCCCGGCGGTTGCTGGTGGCACTGCAAAAAATAGAATGTGTTAATTCAAGAGGCATTACTACCAATTGTTGCATAGGATTAATTAATGATTAATAGCGAATACCTTAAAATCTCGAGCATGTGTCAGGCCTTTGGCCCCTTGCATCAAGACACTTCCCATTGCAACATACATCGTGAACGCCCTACGTGATTCGAAAAAAATTAACCTTAGTCATTTGGAAGGAAAGAAAGAGTACAATATAGGTATGTATGGAGAAAATGTACTTACCTATCGATTACTTAGCTGACAACTGTGAAGTCTATTTTATTCTTACTTAGGGAATCAAGGTAATATACCTTGTTCCATTTTGGTACAATTACTATTAAAATCTAATGATAGTTCTGATTGTAGGGCATGAGTACATATTCCTTATTGCGGTAAGCCAGCAGTCCTGCTGCAATGTACCTCTCGACGAAGGGTGTATCCTCCTCGATGGTATACTTGGCGACCAAGTGTGGGTCCAAGAAACCAACCGATGATGATTTGGATGATCTAGCTTTAGTCAGCATGTGTCTATATATATACACACACAAAAGCAACAAATTATATATGACATTTATCGGTATGACATGAACGGAGACTGTGAGTGTACACACTTACAACGTCCAGCATCGAATGAGTGAGACGTCGAGAGCGTTGAGCGTGAAAAGATCGAATAAATCCTCAAAGGTGACCACAAAGACACACTCGTGAGCACTGTGCTGTAAATGATTCGACGCGAATTTGACAGTGATACCTGCGCTCTGTTCTCCCTCTGGCTTATTGGACTGTTCCATATACCACTTGTGCAATTGCTGGCAACTAATTGCTAGGGGTTGGAGGCCCTTTTTCTTGAGCAACGGCTCGCCAAGCACGAATTTGCGAGCCAATGGCAGGTACGGGATATCATCATCGGTCTTCTTTGCTTTGCCCTTGCTGCCTTGGCTGTAGGTCGACTTTAAAGATAGCACCGGTGGTGGAAGTTGCACTGGTGGAAGTTAATGCACCGGGAATAGCGCCCGTGAACATGACACCGGTGCAGGTAGCGGTGGTGGAGATGGCACCAGGCATGTACCTGATCTGGTTTAGGTTGCCCTTGTGGAGATGGCACCAGTGCACGTAGCTGATCTGCCACTGGTGAATAAGCCTCCAGGCAGATATCGCATTTGAGCCACTGGATGAAGGTTCCAATGGCTTGCCCTAGAGTCACGAGCTCGTCGTTGGTGGGCTTCGGTAGCGGGACGACCTCAAAATTGACGTGTACACCATCTACTGACACTTTTCTGAAGCCTGGTGCTAAAGTTTGACGGTGCAGCATGACCCCTTGAGTAGACGGATATGCCATGCCCTAAGCAGCGCACAAGGCAACGGAGGCATATCTCACTTGGAGCTTGCACTTCGTAGGCTCCTACATAACGATACAAAATTAGCTACTCCAATTAATAGGCCTATCAACAGATTGAGCATTCCAGAGATAATAATTATTACCAGGATGTCGTCGACAGGAAATATGGCCTCGTTCTCCGTCGTAGGATTGGACGCGCAACTACTCACATGGTTGGGCGGGCAAGTTAGCACAGGAGCGGCGGCAGCGGCCTGCTGATTTTATGTAATTCTCCGCACCTCATCTCTGACATAATTAGCCAGCTCCTCTCTAAGAGATGCCTTGATCTCTTCTCGTAGCCGTGCCTCACGCTCAGCTTCGGTTCTCTTCCTACGCCGATACTGCTCGGAGTCATCTTGGAAACCATGTTTCTGAGAAACATAAAGCCCAAGGGTTCTCGTACGACCCATGTGCTCCTTGTTTCCCAGGGCCGCGGAGAGCATATCATTCTCCCTTGTTCCCTAGAATGATCCTAGGGTAAATTCAAAACTCAGTGCTTCCTGCAAGAGCACGACATGTGATTTCACTTCGTATGAAGTTGTGGAGTAATTACAAGCTACGTAGTTCGATCGATATCTTACCAGGCGCTGGGACACTTGCTGGTCTGCAGGTTTCGAAAGGAGACGTCCCCCGATGTCGTTGTAGATGACCTTGCTCTAATCCAATTTCGAGCGCGGTCATCCAGGATATTGGCAAATGGCGGGGCGGTGTCCTGCAGGACTACCAGTTTGTCCTCCCTCTTCCACTGCGGGATTTTACCCGCATACCCAGCTGTGCCAAGTCTGTGGGGGTGTGTGTTTTTTTGCTTGGAGGGCCTTGTGCGCCGCACATGTACTTTTGAAATCTTTGGTCGTCTTCATCGCCTTAAACTTTTCCCATTGTGGTTCCAGGAATGGGTATTTATGAAAGGGTGTTTCGTCCTTCTCCACGTAGTCCTTGACAAGCGTGCTCTTGAAGTTCTTCCATGCTTTGCATGCCGCTAGCAAGGCTTGTCATTGCACAACATCTTGGTGTTCTTCTGGGATCTCGAACGATGCCAAAATTTCTGTCAGCAGCTCATGTTTCTGAGTCTCAGGCACGCTCTTCCACGAATTGAATGTGATCTCAATTCGTTCTCGTGCAACTATTCCGACCATTCTTCGGAATGCGCTTACTGCTTTGGGAGGAAGGAGAGGGGTCCCAGATCCATCGACCTCTGTGATGGTAAATCAGCCCTCAGGCTTCTTCGATAGCCCTCTTCCTCGGCGTTTTGATTTTGGAGCGGACACATCTGGCGATGATGTTGAAGAATGCGCGGGTGACATGTTGGCCTTCTAAACAACATATACAAGGGATATATTCAAATTACGTGCACTATAAGCAACAGAAAAGAAGAATCCAGTGACTTCTTCAAGATATAAATAGGTGGAAAGAGAAGACCATAGTTCTCACACTCCAATAGCTATAAGGAGTTATGAAGAACCATCCTAGAAGACCATAAGATAAGAAAGTGCCATATTATGATGATATAAATGGAGCATGTCGGAGAAATATACATATACATATACGTATACGTATACGTATACGTATACATATACATATACATATTACAATACAACTCTAGAGTACATGCTAATGGGCCATATATAAACATGTATGATGTTATTCTCTGGTTTGAATAATGGTTAAATTAAGTCTTTGGATATTGTGTTTTACATATACAAAATAGAGAAGCAAACTATGCAGCTTTTTTCATTTGTTTTCAAAAATCAAAATATTAAGAGGCTAATACAACATCTAGCATTCAGTGCTTCAGTGGTATCTTCGCCCCCCCCCCAAGCCCACTGACTACCTAAAAAATTCTAAGTATTCACAGTACCACAAATACCAGGGCTAATATGTTCATAATGCATCATTCTACCATTCACAGTACCACAAATATCAGGGCTAATATGTTCATAATGCATCATTCTACCATTCACAGGTAAGGTATTCAATATTCATATGTAGCGCACCTTAGGGTTCGGGCGAGGGGCTCGGGGACGGCGGCGGCGAGGGGCTCGGGGAGGCGACCGGCGAGGGGCTCGACGGAGGCGGCTGGCGACGGGCTCGACGGAGGCAGCCGGCGATGGGCTCGGGGACGGCGGCGGCGACGGGCTCGATTTGGACTTCGGGAGAGCGACGGGCTTGATCGGGACTTCGGGCTCTAATAACTGCGCAATGTACGCGCAAAACCCTATCGGGGGTTATATATAAAGCTTATCACAG
The DNA here is from genome assembly GCA_017311315.1 of Dendrocalamus latiflorus. Classification (NCBI taxonomy): domain Eukaryota; kingdom Viridiplantae; phylum Streptophyta; class Magnoliopsida; order Poales; family Poaceae; genus Dendrocalamus; species Dendrocalamus latiflorus. The sequence goes on along the minus strand of CM029639.1, from coordinate 23,454,218 downwards.
ACGGTTCTCAGTTTAGAACCGTCTGTGATATTTATACTATCATAGACAGTTCTATGTTTAGAACCGTCTGTGATATTAATATCACAGACGGTTCTAAGTTTAGAATCATCTGTGATAAGCCTCTGCCCCCGGCTGTAGTTATTAAGACAAACACCAACCCCAGCTGCATTCATATACAAACACCAACTAGCTGCATTCATATACAAACACCAAGCAGCTGCATTCATATACAAAAACCAACCAACTGCATTCACACAATGTATTTCTTCACACATTTTCACATATACATAAATGCAAATTCACAAATACATCACACACATGCATTGTTCTTTACATAAATGCCAATTCACATATTATACATCACATACATGCATTGTTATATACATATATGGAAATGCCCACATATATATCGCACATTCTCATTCTACTTGCTTATTTCCTTTAAAAATTAGCCCTTCATGATGATCAATGCGTACGTAACTAGTTTCGTCACGTTGTTCATCGTCGACCCTTATGCCATTTCCAAAAGAGGTAACTCGTCAAATTGATTGTATTCTTCCTCGTCCACTACATTCTCTACTCCGACAATTCTCCTTTTTCCATGAAGAACTACATGGCATTTCATATTTGCCGAGTCGGTTACGTAGAAAACTTGAACAACTTGGTTGGCGAGTACGAATGGTTCGTCTTTGTACCCGACACGTTGGAGGTCCACGGTAGTGACACCGTACTTGTCAACCTTCACCTGTGGGAGATGCACCCAACGGCAGCGAAATAAGGGGATCTTGAAAACCACGTAGTCGAGCTCCCAAATCTCTTCTATGAACCCATAGTATGAGTTCCTCGACCCATCGATACTGAACGCATCTATGCGGATACCGCTGTTCTGGTTAGTGCTCTTTACATCCTGAGACTGCGTATAGAATGTGTACCCATTTATGTCATATCCTTGCCATGTCACAACTGTAAATGTTGGCCCTTTTGCCAACCATGTCAGCGTCTCACTTGGCGAGCTCCTAGCGATTTGCTCCTTCAACCATTGGTGGAACCGACTGTTGTGTTGCCTCATGATCCAAACATCCGGCCGCTCCAGATTTTGTTGCTGAAGCACATCCTTGTGCTGGTCGACATAAGGCGCCACTTCAGTCATGTGTTGCAAGACCATGAAATGGGCTTGAGTATACATGTCCATATCTGCAGTGATTGCTTTCCTTCCGATAGTTTCGATACCGTTCAGCCTCCCCTCATGACGAGATTGAGGCACGCCTATCGATTGAATATGAGCCATATAATTGACACAAAACTCAATGACCTCTTCGCTTGCATAACCATCGACGATGCTGCCCTCCGGTCGAGATCGATTCCGTACGTAGGACTTGAGAATTCCCATGAACCTCTCAAATGGGTACATGCTATGTAGGAATACGGGCCCGCACATTTTTATCTCCCACACAACGTGAACAATGAGATGGACCATGATATCGAAAAACGAAGGAGGGAAATACATTTCAAGATGACATAGAGTCATCACCACCTCGTCCTGCAGAGCATCTAGTCATTCGGGATCGATGACCTTCTGAGCAATTGTGTTAAAGAAATAACATAGCCTCATGATTGTCTCTCGGACTTTGATCGGCAAAATATTTAATAGGGAGCATCTGTGTCATCAGCATATGACAATCATGAGACTTCATGCCATTTAACTTCAAATCTTGCATCGAAACAAGTTTGTTCACGTTGCCGGAGTAACCAGACGGAACTTTGACACCATGCAAGCATTGTCACAGTTCTGTTTTCTCGGCCTTGGACATAGTGTAACACGCAGGGGGAAGGTACGTTCGTCCATTATCAGTGCATGTTGGTGCTAACTCAAGCCTGATGTCCATATCAGCCAAGTCAAGCCGTGCGTTGATGCCGTCCTTTGTTTTATCACAAATGTTCAGTAAGAGACCAATCAAGCTGTCACATACATTCTTTTCTACGTGCATGACATCGATGCAGTGTCGAACATCTAAGTACTCCCATAAGGTAAGTCCCAAAATATTGATCTCTTCTTCTAGGTGTTCTTCTCATGATCCCTCAATTTACGTCCCTTTCCGAGGACAACATCTAAATCTTTCACCATATTATAAACCTCTTTTCCCCTTAAATGCCTTGGAGCTGAACCAGTCTTCCTTCTCTCCGTCAAATTGTTTCTTCATCTTGCGGTATGGGTGAGCCCTCCAAAGGAACCGACGGTGACGCATGTAGACGGTTTTGCGTGAGTGTTTCAGCCACACACTCTCGGTACCATCTAAACAGTGGGTACAAGCTTTGGCACCTTTTGTACTATGGCCCGATAGGTTACCAAGGGCAGGATAATCATTTATGGTGCAGAATAATAAGGAGCGCAAAGTGAAGTTCTCTCGTTTGTATGCATCCCATACATGTACCCCATCGTTCCACAGTACTTTTAGATCTTCCACCAACGGTACTAGGTACACATCGATATCATTCCCAGGTTGCTTTGGCCCTTGGATAAGTATCGACAGCAAAATATACTTTCGCTTCATACACAACCAAGGAGGAAGGTTATAGATGCAGAGAGTCATGGGCCATGTGCTATGTCGGCTGCTCATGCTACTGAAAGGATTCATTCCATCTGTACTCAGTTCAAACCTTATATTCCTTGGTTCTGCACCGAAGTCTGCAAAACTCCTATCGATGTTTCTCCACTAGGCGGATTCAGCAAGGTGTCTTAGCATTCCATCCTTCTTGCGCTCCTCCGAGTGCCAACGCAGCAGTTTTGCCTCCTTTGGATTTGCAAAAAACATTTTTAAATGGGGAATTATAGGAAAATACCATGCCACCTCTGTTCCCTCGCCGTCATCTGATTGATTGTTACGTTTGTATCGGGATGCGTTGCACACCAGACATACAAGCATATTTGCATACTCTTTACGGTACAGGATACAGTCGTTCAGACATGCATGTATTCTTTCTACTTCCATTCCCAACGGACAAAGAACCTTCTTGGCTTTATACGTGGATTTAGGCAACTCATTTCCCTCCGGAAGCATGTCCGCTAAAAGACCTAGCAGTGCCGTGAAACTCTTGTCGGACCAACCGTTGCTTGCCTTCAATTTCAACAGTTCAAGCACGGCCGACAACCTCGTGTACTTTGACCTGCATCACGTGAACAAGGTTTCTCCGAGTCCTCTATCAAGCCCCAGAATTTAACATACTCTCTCTCATCATAGTTCTCTTCTACATCGCGAAGCATCTCATCCAGATTGTCATCGTGCAACCTATCCAAATCCGATCCACAATCGACATCATCCGGCCGCATGTCATTCACGTCACCGGCAATGTCATCCGGCGGCATATCATTCACTTCACCGGTGATGTCATCCGGCGGCATATGATCATTGACTACGCCATGACTGGTCCAACACATATAACCCTTTTTGAAACCCCTCCGAATCAAGTGCGCTTCAATTTGCCCTTGTTTCTTAAACATCTTTAAATTCTCGCAGTCAGTGCATGGACAGTACATATATTCCACCCCCTTATTCAGCATATCCTCATCGGTAGCTCTTATAAAAGCAGACACGTCATTAATATACTCTTCACTCACACGGCTCGCGGCATACATCCAGCTTCGGTCCTACGTTATGTATATATATAACAACTTAGCATTAAAAATTAATTAATTATTTATTACTACATATATATACCACATGCATTCAGGCTTTGCTAGCTTAATTCATATTATAAACATAACAGCTATTATATAATCAACAATTTTGCAAACCACCTTCAATAACACTCACCAATTACTTACATCTAAATTGTAATGCAAAGAAAATTAAATTTCTTTACTAACCATATCTAGAGCAACCAGGAAAGTATGAATCTTCAAAGCTCAATCTCTGCCTCCTCCCACCAAATTAATTGGCCTGAAATCGCCTAGCTTGCCTCCTGAGCGAAAGAGTGCAGCACCGGCTAGATCTGGATCGAAATGAAGACAGATGTGGTTCTGAGCAGCGCAATAAATGCCTAGCGTCATTGTCACAGACGGTTTTTAATAAAAAAATATCTGTGATAATTCCAGATTATCACAGACGGTTTTTAATACAAACCATCTATGATACTTTAGTATCACAGATGGTTCATCGGTAAGAACCGTCTGTGATACTCATTTTCTCCGACGCCACCAACACAGACGGTGTCCAAATTAAAACCGTCTGTGTTAGTGTCGGTCACAGACGGTTTTATCAAACCGTCTATGATTGGTCGTCTAGTATTAGGCTTTCTGTAGTAGTGTTCAAATTAAAATCATCTGTGATCTCTGTAATTATCATAGACTATTTTTAATAAGAACCGTCTGTGATAATTCACATACACTTCCAACCAAAAATATTTGTGATAATCGCAGACATTACAGATAGTTTTTAATCATAACCATCTATGATAATTCACAGATGGTTCTTAATAACAACCATCTATGATATCCGACATATCCTATACAGTTACTTTTAAAAACTGTCTATGATAATCACTACTACAGACAGTGTTGTCACAGACGGTTCAAAATCGTCATCACAAACGGTTTCTAAACCATCTGCGGTTATGTGTCAGAGATAATAGCTAGTTATCACAGACGACTCCCAAACCGTCTATGATATTTGACTATCATAGTCGGTTTTTTGTATTAACCATCTGTGATAAGCACCACATCACAGACAGTTTTAGTTATTAACCATCCATGATATGGTGCATATCACAGATGGTTCGGTGTTCCAAACTGTCTATGATATGGTGTCCGTATAGATGCCTTTGATGCGCACGTCAGTACCACTTGGCCAAGCTCGTACTACGGGCTTGTCGAGAAGATTTAGGAGCTTGACTATATAATTTTCAAGATTTCTCTATTTCGGTGCCATTGGGTCTAACTCCCATGGGGTGTAAAGGACGACAAGTACGGCGTCACTACCGTGGACCTCGAATGTGTATGATACAAAGATGAACCATTCGTACTCGTGAAGCAAGTTATTCAAGTATTTTATGTAACCGGCCCGACAAATAAGAAGCGCCATGTAGTTCTTCATGGAAAAAGAAAGATTGTCGCAGTTGAGAATATCATGGATGAGGAAGAGTACAATCAATTAGGAAACTCGGCATATAATTATGGAACTATATTTCATTGTAATTGTAATTGATTCAGTAACTAAGAAATAGTTATATTTATGATTATGCTTGTGCTTTTCATATTGCATGGCCAGTATGATTTTTTTATGGCTAGATGGAGTGAACTATCATAAGAGATTTATCGGAACAATCCGTCTGTGATAATACTATCATAGATGGTTCTTTTACAGAATTCTGTGATAGTATTATCACAGACGGTTCTATAAAAGAATCGTCTGTGATAATACTATCACAGACGGTTCCATAATAGAACCGTCTATAATAGTTTCCCAATAAATATACCCCATGATAGGTTTTTGTAAGACCGAAATGGCGACAGAGGGGGGGGGGTGAATGTCGATCTCTAAAAATCGCCCCCAACAAATATCTTCTTCTCCAATAGCTATGGGAACTATGAAGGTAGAAGACAAGTACTTATAGGAAGAACAACAGCAGAGAAAACCAGATCCAGAAAGAATCAATCAAGAAAAACAAATTCAGCGCAAGTCTGGTTGCAAGCGGTAGTACCGCTGAGACGAGCGGTAGTACCTCTCGAGGAGCGGTAGTACCGCACGAAGATCGGACTTGTCCGAACGTTTTATCGCTGCTGATCAGACTGGTCCGAACAAAACCGGTAGTACCTCTCGAGGAGCGGTAGTACCTCTGAGCGGTAGTACCTCTCGAGGAGCGGTAGTACCTCTCGAGAAAATCAGTAAACAAGATTTTCAGAAAAATGAGGAAATCGCAAGGATTCTTGGATTCTTGGCTTGGGAAACTTTGAGGAAAGCTAGGGAACACTCCCAGAAGAATAAGCCAAGAGCCAAATTCAAGAAAATCACTCCAAGAAACAAGAATTTCAGATTTGGGTAAAAATCTGAAATTTTTGCCCGAGCTGAGACAAAAAAACAGATTACTCCCCAACCGTTGATCCTTTGGCTATGAAATTTTGAGGCTAGCTAATTAATAGCCTCTGGACTCTCCATACCAAATTTCAAGCCATCTCAACAAGGGAATCAAGAACAGCACCAAACCCTAGAAATGCAAAACATGAACAGGGGAGGCTCAAAACCAAAAACTGAAATTAAAAAGAAGTTTGCTCTTGGGAAACTTGATCAAATGATCTTGAGGCATCATCCCAACATAGAGCAACCCATTTTGGGCCTTCCCAGCAAGAAAGAACAAGAACCTCAAAAAGGTCAAAAATCAAGCCTAGAAACCATCGAAGGACAAAAACCACAGAGAGCCTGAGACTTGATCAAATTCAGCCAAAACCATCTCATATTGATAGAGAGGAAAGGAGATACATGATTGATACAAGAGGAATGATTACAAGATCCTCAACTCATCCTCTCCCTCTCCCTAGACCTCAAGAACACAACCCATACATGCTTAGGAAGGGAGAAGAACACTCTGTTCTATCTAGAACCCATCGAAGCGGACAGAGGGAGCACACTCTGCCTCTCCAACCACTCTCACCCACTAAAGCCTAAAGCCAAAACAAACTCCCAAAGCCTCTTTTGACTCTAGCAAACCCTAATTCTCCTCAAGTGCTCAAGTGGGCATGCAGCCCCTCCAACCTATTTATAGCCCATGGCTAACGGGTCTCCGCCCCGTTACGCCCGCTATTTCCAACGGAGCCCGCTCCCGCTTGTGCAGTCTTGCGAAATTCCCGATTCCCCCTCTGCACCTTCCGGGAAGCTTCCGCGCTCCTTGTCTCGCACGCCTCGCAACCACCTCGAGTCCACGTCGTCTTCGACACCTCCTGACTGTTCTGACCTCAGCGCCACCTGCGCCTAGTCCAGTCCTCCGTGTCTCACCACGACTCCGTCTCGACGTCCTGCAGTCACACAGACAAGTAACACGTCAAATAGCACCGCTCGATACATCAAAGCATAAATACCCTCATACTTACCATAATGAAGTCCAAACCTGTCGAATCATCAGAATATGCAACCTAATCCCATACGACCAAGTTTGACCAAAGTCCAACTGAGCCCGTCGCACCATGCAACGACTCGACTCTGAACCATTCAAACCAAACTCAACTCTCATAGACTGATGCCAATTACTCATCATAAACCCGGGATGACCTCCACATGGTCTCTCAGTTTTGCTCGCAGAGTCCTCACTCACGCACTCCGTCTCTGCCACCCCTACTAGGTTTTGCTAAATCTGACTGCTCACTCACGTGTGACGCAGCCTCTCCATCCTAACACCACCTCTCCCTCCCGACGTCGCCGCTCCCTCCCAACGTCGGCTACCTCTCCCTCACGACGCCGGCCGCCTCTCCCTCCTGAACCGGCCACCTCTCCATCACACTACCGCCTCTCCCTCCCAATACCGGCCGCCCCTCCCTCATTTGTCAATCTTGTGGTCTGTCTCAATAGTTGGCTAATTTGTTTTGTGATCTTCAGTAGTTGGCTAATTTGTTTTATGACCTTTAGTACTTTATGATATATGCTTCACTTGTTAGCTACAAGACCTAATACTAAAATTGGATATTCAAGCTTGAGCTCTAAATTTTTACTATTACTGTCATTTGTCAATCTTGTGGTCTGTCTCAATAGTTGGCTAATTTGTTTTGTGATCTTCAATAGTTGGCTAATTTGTTTTATGACCTTTAGTACTTCATGATATATGCTTCACTTGTTATCTACAAGATCTATTTGGAATAGCGTGTTACAGTTCCAAAGGGACCTTGTAGCAATAATATATGCCACATAGACCTTCCAAGGGCATGAAGCAAGTTACACACTTTAGTGTGTCAAGTTCAATGAACTTAAGACACTGGTGTGTGTAATTTGATTTATAGAACTTTGTTTATGTTCATAGTTCAGAGCAGGTAGTTTTTTCCTATAAGAGAGATGATGTCCACACAGTCATCGTTGTCGTCATCCGGGTCTTATGCTCCCAAGATCGAGATAACAAAGCGTGGCCGAGGAGTATCAAAAAGGCCAAAGGGTCAAATGACCATCACAGTGGTCTCTCTGGATGGGGTCTCTTTGCAACCGAAGAAAGCAACGGTAGCATTTCAGACTATCTGCAGGATAATTGGAAGGCAACAGGTCTCCATCACCATAGCAAGCTAGAAAGATTTGGCAAAGGATCAGAAAAATCAGTAGTGGGAGGAAATAATAAATTTGTTCGAGATCCCAGTAGAAGTACAGGGACTCGTGCAATGGCAGGCCCTCCTCACAATGGGAAAAGCATGGAAGAATTTCAAGAGCACTCTTGTCACGCAATATGTGGCCAAGGATCTCACACTTGTACGAGGTATCCTTTCGTGTCGCCGAAAACATGGGAGGCCTTTATGCAGATGAAGACAACGACCGAATTTGAACAACAAAGTGCGGCGGACAAGGCTCTCCAATCACAAAACACTCACCCTCAGAAACTCGGCACCGCTAGGTACGCAGGTAAAATCCCACAGTGGAGGATGCAAGACGAGGTCACAATCCAATCGAAGACCTCCCCGTCATTTGCCTAGATCGCAAATGAGCGCACCCAAAACTGGTTAAGAGCGAGGTCATCAACCACGTCTTCGGGTGTCTCCACTTTCAAAAATCCCATAGACGAGGAAGTGTCCTAGGAAACAAGGAGCACCCAGGTCACACACGAGGCCTAGGGGTTTACGTATCTTGGAAGCACAAATTCCCAAATGACTCCGAGACATATAGGAGTAGGAAGAGATCCAAGGCCTATCGCAATGAACAAATAAAAGAGGAGCTTCATGCACAACTTGAGGAACAACTATCTGCCTCACTTTAAGAGAAGACTGCCTCACTTCGAGGAGAGATAGATTCATTGAGGGAAAAACTGAGACAAGTCCGCAACCAATCGCAACTCACCCCCGTTAATGTGGTACCCAGTCTCCCTCAATGTCAGAGTAGATGCACGCCCATGTCAATTACTGAACATATCGACGCCCACTTACCTATTGATGGCATCCAGGTAATGTACCTTTTTAGAATGTTACATAGATAGATCTACCTGGTGGACGTCTTAGCTCATCGTGTACTGTTATGTAGGAGCCCACGCCTTGCATCCTCAGAGTTAGGCTTGTTGGCTCTATTCCCATTGACACTGGGCGGGGGATGGTGTATCCACGGCTATCAGGGACATTGGTGCACGGAGCCCATCTAGAGAACGATTTCGTGAAGGTTCAGGTGGACATGATTAATGATGTTTTTAAGACCGTCCCTCTTGAGAAGCCCCAAATGAAGAGATTACGACATTAGGGGATGTCATCCACACATTCATCCAGTGGACCAAGAGGGACATCGCCCTCAACTCGTTTGTGCCGCGATCTCCACATCTAGTGGCCCAAGAGGGACATCGCCCTAGACCTGTCACACCGGCTCCCATAGCTCCACCTCCAACTCTGGTTTTGAAGCCTGTTGCATCAGCTCCTATGGAGGCAATTCCAAAAATATATTGTAAGCGAGGTGCTAAGACCCAACCAAAAAAGATTAAGGCACCTCCTGAGCAATGGAAGTTCATTCTCAGAGTGTTGTTGATCCCGGAGTCACAATTACCCCAGCTTGAACTGGTTTGCAATACATTGCATACTTGGTACATACATGAGGTACATACACAGTGGATTCATTGTGAGATACACGGAGGCGCATTTTCTCCACGACTCGGGCTACTTCGTCAAGACCTTTGAAGACTTATTCTTACTATTCAAACCTCGACAAACTTGATGCCTCACTTCTACGATGCTGGACACTATAAGTGTACTGTACAATGAAGTTCTACATTCACGTCATACTGATAAATGTCATTACTCTTTTCTTATGTATAAATACATGATCCAACAAGTCCGGCAACAGTGACAACCGGTGGGTTTCCTCGACCCACACTTGGTCTCTGAGCAATCCATCAACGAGAATGCATCCTTCGTCCAAGATTACATAACGAGCGAATTGATTGCTCATAGTGACAAGGAGTACAGCATGGTACCCTTCAACCAAGGGTACGTGCTTCACTAGTTACCATACAAGCTTAACTATGGCGACACACATGACTAGGTCCCACTGCATTCTGATTGTGATTATACCAAAGTGGAGCAAGGTAATATACCTTGTACATAGGAGCAACCACGACTCACTCATGTGCAATAAACAATTGACAGGTAAACTCATTTTCTCTATACATAACTCTATTGTAATCTTTCCTTCATTTGCAATAGTTGAGGCTAACTGTTTTGGAATCACGAAGGTCGTTTACAGCTTATGTTACCCAGGGAGGGAGACACAAGAATCCAGCGTCACACTGCGACACACGACGCGATTTTCGATACCCACTACAACACAACAATCCTATATCACACTTTGTTATAATGCCTCTAGAATTGACAATACCTATGTATGTAATTCTATTTTTTGTAGTGCCACCAATAGCTACAGGGCAACGTATGTGGATTCTACGTTTACCGCCATATGAAGGAAATCATAGACGCTAAGACGAATGATCCAGAAGTTTGTCAACTTTCCAATAATTATTATTTTCTGGTTATATATATGTATATATACACACACACATGCTAATTAATGACTTAACATTGCTCCTAGAGACAGCGTGTGAACTTCGACGAAAACACATTTGATCTTGACAAACTCGTCGAAATTCGAGGAAACCTCTCCCAATTCTTGCTAGTAGAGGTCATAAACAAGACCGGATAGTTCCACCCCAGCAATAGTGCTTAGATGTTGAAACATTGCATTCAATTGTTATCACTCAATTGTGCTTAATCAAACTATTCATTCAATTTAATTCATTTGTGAGATCTGTGTAACAATTGTCATGCTATATATATGTGATCTACATGTATTGTTTTATTCATCTGTGTGATTTAATATATGTAATGATTGTCCTGTGCTATATATACATGATCTTGCTTGTATTCAGAGGGCATGGCTAGCATATCCCGAGGCTAGCCGAAAAAGAGCAAACAACATCGCTGTTGAAACAACTATCACAGACGGTTCGGTGTTCCAAAACGTCTTAACGGTTTGGAACATCGAACCGTCTGTGATATGCATCATATCACGGACAGTTTTTGTTATTAACCATCTGTGATATGGTGTATATCAAAGATGGTTTGGAACAACGAACCGTCTATAATATGCACCATATCACAAACGGTTAATAACAAAACTATCTATGATATCGTGCATATCACAGATGGTTAATACAAAAAACCGTCTGTGATAGTCGAGTATCATAGACGGTTTTGTGAAAAACCGTCTGTGTTGTAAGTTATCACAGACGGTGTGGGAACTGTTATGATAACCAGCTATTATCACTAACAGATAAACGCAGACGATTCAGAAACCGTCTGTGATGACGGTTTTGAAACGTCTATGATAACAATGTATGTAGTACTAAGAGTTCAACTTCAGCGACAACAATTAATAGATGTTCAAACATTTGATTCAATTACAATTCATTCAATTGTAACAATTCAGTTATAATTCATTTGTAAGATCTGTGTAATGATTGTCATGTGTTACAAGATCTGCAATTATCTGTGATCTGCTTACTTCTTTTCAGAGAGTGTGTCTAGTATTTCGTGAGGCTAGTCGAAAAACTGAAAAATTTCTATATATAGAGCGAATATTACAGATGATTCTATTGTATAAACCATCTGTAAATGCCTACTATTACAAACGATTATGTGCACCAACCGACTCTGATAGTTAGTCTTTGTAGACAGTTTTTGATACGAATCATCTGTGATGTGACTTACCATGGATGGCTTAAAATCGTCTGTGATAATCGTCTATTATCACAAACACAATAAACCAGATGGTTCAGAAATCATCTGTGATGATGGTTTAGAACTGTCTATGATGACCCTCTGTGTGATAGTGTGTGAGCTTACAATAGAAAAATGTCATGACAAAATTGACCCTTTGTTTTATGCTCTATTAATTTGATATTGAAGTGGGGTCTTTCAAAAGCACTTATGGTCTGTTCGGATCTCTGAATTAGAAATGGCAATTGGAGATAGAGCCCTAATCCGGTAATCCCAATTCAACTAGAAATTGCAAGGGTAAAAATTCTAGTTTTTGTGTTTGTTTGGCAAATAAATTGCAACATGAAAATGATTACTTAGCTAATTTAAATCCTATTTGGTTGTCAAAGAAAACATGCAGCATGGAAATTGGCATCGATGAAAAGATGATAATGCATCAGCCTAGCTACCGAAGTTGGAGACTAGAGAGGACATCAGGTAGATGTGCCACGACGAGGGGTAGAGGTGTCGATGTTGGCCATCGAGATGAGGGAGAAGAGATGTCAGCACCAACGACGAGGTAAAAGATGTGGTGGTGTCAGCGAGGGCCTCTACGGGTGAGCACATGGATGATTGACGATGATGAGGAAGAAACACTGGTTGCGTCAGTGACGAGGAAGATGGCTGAGATGTAGGAGACTCTAGATCTAGTAAGTAGCCGTGCAAGGATGTAGATGGGCGGCGACGACGAGGGAGAAAAGGAGGTGGCAACACCGGTGACAAGGGAGAAGGTGGCATGTAGGACTTAAATTCAAATCTAGACGTCAGGGTTTAAAAAACCAGTTGTAAATTTTAACTGAGAGGGGCCGATAGGGCCGGTATGATTGAAAATCAGATAATTTCGAAAGATTTCAGGGTGAAATTTTAAATCAAAATTTAAAATTTAAAAATATCGGCTAGTTTTTGGCTGAAAATCGGCCAAAATCTATTGAAAATATCGGCCAAAAATTTTGAAACAATTTTGGCAAACTTTTTTTCTAAATTTGACAAAATTCATGCAAAATAAATTTTTTGGAACTGATTTAAAATTTTAACAGGGGTCACCGGTAAAACCGGTTTTTGTCCAGTAATCGGCTGATAAAAATTTCCCTACTAGACGTTGGGTGGAGGCTAGCAACAAGGGAGATAGTTGTGGTGAGTGGAGGGGATCGACGGGAGATCACCGGCGGCGACAATGCTGGCCAACGGCTTGCTTGAGAGAACGAAGGAGATGGGGAGGAGGTTTATATGTTTCGTGACAGTGGGTGCTCACTTTCTACCAATTCATAGGGCTTAGCTCTCTCTATAAGAGAGAGAGGGGCTTAGCTCTCAATTGTAGTCCTCCTATCTCAGTCTTTGACCATCAGGTAAATTGGTAAATATTTTTCATATCTAACTAGATTTCATAGTGCAACACAACACAGGACAACAATATCAAACTGGCCCTTGAAAGGGTATGTAAACTAAAAGACATTAACTTCTACAGTATATATTGTGATGGAAAGCCTTAACAATTAACGTGGTCAGCGTGGAGATTTGGTGGACAATGCATGTGACGAGCCAATGAAAATGAATTGCTATCCATGTGAAAATGGGAAGTTCGTCGAAAAAGGAGTTCCATTCTGCAGCTACCCTATCAATGATACCTTCAGACATGGGCACAATGTTATCAAAATGGCTTGACCAAATGGAGCCAAAACCTGAGATCTCAACCTAACTAACATTTAAAAAAAACAAAGTTTAGTTAGTTTCCTATACCTACTTGTTATTCATAATAAAGAGTGTACGTACTAGCGAGCTACAAGAACTACGCGCTTCCATCTCAAAAGAACATAGAATACAACACACAAGGCTAGTAGGCAACTTACATATTTATGCACAAAATAGACTACAGAAAAGATTTTTCTATTAACTTAAACAACTGTGTGCTTTCATAAATCAGTCGTTGGCACCTAAAGCAATCATATACTTCACCTATACTGCTGAAAAATGAATATTATTACTTGAATTAAAAAGGCCGTGTTGGTGCCTACTGATTGTAACAATCATGTATATGCGGGTGCAGTTATTTTTTTATAATTCATGGAATCATTTGTTAATTATGTCTGTCTAAGATGCTAATATAGGCAATACTAGGAGTTGTTCTTGAGGCTTGTTAGTGCAATTTATGCTGATATCTTAACATTTTCGAGAGTGTGGAATGTACCACATTAATTTTGGGATTGGAATGAAACCCAACATATGTTGAAATAGAAATAGACAAGTGATGTTTTTGAAAATTTGGAAGCTTTGATTTATAACACTTGCTTTTTACTAGGGACTGTTTCAAAAAAAAAATTATATGAGGATGTACACTTCGAACTAAGAAGCTAACTACCACTTGCTTTCAATCATGAGAAGATTCCCTCAACTGAGGAGTGGATGAGATTCTTGTTAATTTGTATTGAATAATGTGCTAAGAAACCAAGTACAAGGTCACTATTTTTAACTTGATAATCATAGTACTAGCACGATCATGGTCTCCAGACGAAGCTTCTTAATGTTATTTATAGGGATGGAAATAGGTCGGATACGATTAAATAGTCTCAAATATGAATACGGATACATATTTTTAAAATGAATACGAATACGAATTCAAATATTTTTGAATATAAATATGAATCGAATATCATAACAAATATGAATTCGAATTGAATATGTACTTAATTTGGTCGAATACGAATATACTCCTACAACTTCTGTAACAACTTAATTCAGTCAAATACAAATATGAATGCCGTTGGGCTTGGCTGTTGAGCTGACCGGCCGGCATAGGAAACGGATCGAATATGAATTGAATAGTCTCGAATATGAATACAATGTTCTCGAATATGAATACGAACATTTTTAATACGGATTTTGCCTACCACATTCGCGTTTCCTCAGATACAAATATCGGATAAAACGGATTATCCGTTTTCGTTTCCCACCCCTAGTTATTTATAAGCTATAAAAGAAAACGTATGCGTGATTCGCATTACACTCCTACATGCTAGCTCCTAATTGTCATTTGTCCACGATGACACAGCCACAGAAGGAAAACAGAACAAGATATAATTTATCCCTTAGGGACACCCCTAATTTTCCATGTGTCACCGAAATTACGCAAATGTCCAAAATTTCAGGTGTGCACGGAACGATACATTGCACAAGCTGGCAATTATACATGTCTTCAGATTTTTTGTGTTATTATCAAAATATGGTCTAGTGACCAAGTTCTACATATAAGTAGGTCTCTGGCCGAGTTTATACGTTACAGAAGATCCAGCGAAAACTCCACAGGCATAGCCTAAGCGTACACGCTAGACGACAGCACGGTGGAGGCAAGGCCTATGCTCAGCTGGGGCATGCAGCTAGGAGCTCAACGGCTCAATAGCAAGGTGGAAAGCGGCAGGGCAGAGGCAGCGGCTATCCGCGGCGAGGTGACCTAGGCGTACTTCATGTGGGGCATAGGCGAGCTAGGTTGGCGGGGTGCGAAGTAGGGATGGGGGACAAGCCAGCGAGCAGGCTTTAGCAGCAGGTTAGACCAGGCAGGCGAGGGTGAGCTGGGCCAAGCGGCGGGGAGGTAGGCCGTCACAGGGAGGAAGGGAGACGGGCTGGAGAATTGGGCCAGCACAATAGAGAGTTTAGGTTTTGATTTTAGGATTTTATTTCCGAAAAATAGAAAAAGGCTTTTGCAATAAAGATTTAAATCGGGTAAAAGCAAATAAATAGAATAAAATTCAGAAAAATCCAAGAAAAATACCCAAAAAATTTATGGTGTAGTTTTTTTTGGGGGGATTTTAGCTTTTAAAAGGCATGAAAAATCAGGCTATTACAGATCTACCTCTTAAAGGAATCTCGTCCTCAAGATTTTGTTCGACTGTCTCAATTGTAGAAGTTTGTGCTGGAAATTTTTGTCCTTCTACCCAAATAACTTATGCCAAAATTCTAGATCAGATTTAATCAACAGGAAACCTGTATCGTTAGAGCGCACCAGCCATGTTCTCCGGTGATATAGTTTGACTTGCCTGTGGATGTTTCCTGGTTATCTCTGCCTTGTTTCTTGTCTGTTCTCTGTTTGGTACTCCTCGGCGGTTCACAGGTGTACTTCTTGCGGGCCGTCGTCTGATTCTTTGCTCGTTCCTTGGCTATTGCGGCTGGTAGGTATCTCTACGGACAATTATTGCGGTGATGTCCTTCTTAATTACAATAGAAAAACCTATCGTCTGCTTGTCGTGGGCAGTCTCTCTGATAATGGTTTCCACCACAATCATGACGCTGAACAGGGGCTTGTCAGGGCATCTCCAATAGCAATGATGTAAGCCGTCTCTAAGGCTCGCCACATCAGATTTGCGATGACAAGGAGACGGAGCGAAGAGAGAGAAAGAAGTCATTTGTTCTAGACACGACAATAGCTTCACGCAACACAAGAGGCCAGCGACAATGCGTTTCTGCTGGAACGGTGCCGATGTCTCCACAAGTGTTTGTGGACCCCGCCTCAAGCTTGCCGTGCCAGCCTCCCCCTACCTCGCTTCGGATGGGCGCATGCAGTCTCGGCGCCTAGGACACAAGCAGCATGCTACCGTCATTTGACACCAAACGAGGATGATGCGGCATTGGTGTAGGAGACCTCCGCATCCACGCCCAAGTGGAGGTTGAGGGCATCGACTGCTGATAATCAGATCTTATTTGGATATTCGGATCTGATCGGATCTGGCCTCCATCAGCTTGAATCTACCAAGAGCTGATGTTGAAGAGGGCTGTGACGGCAAGGGAGCAAGGGAAGGGTGATAGCAGTGGAGCCCATGATGGTGAGGGAGAAATTGGCAGTGGGAGGCGTCGATGGTGGCGAGCCCTCCATCGGCGGTGTCAGTGGGGGAGGTGGTGTGGAGTGAGAGGGGGCAAGATCTGCGCCTTGTGGAAGTGGAATGGGGAGGCCAGCAGTGCCAAGGTGGGGGAGGGAGAGGACGACGGTGCCGAGATGGGGGAGGGAGAGGACGGTGGTGCTGAGGTGGGGAAGGAGGGCCAGCTAGCAGCGACGAGGTACGAGAGGGAGGGTGGCGACGGTGATGTGATAGATCCGGGGGGAGAGATTGGTGAGGACTGAGGATGAAGCTTATTAAGAACAACTGATAAGCCGGACTGGTTGCAAATGAAAATATTACTCCCTCCACACAAAAACAGTTGTCTTGGAATATGTGCAGTTAAATATTAGAAACTTTAGCTATCGATATATTTTAAATATTTAGATTAGATACATAAAAATTATATATGTAGATTCGTCTTAAAAAATACTTTTATAATATTATAATTTTGTTAGGTTTTACAAATATATTATAATAGTAATTGATAGTTAAAGTTGCATTTTAGAGACCGTGTCGATGTCCAAAACAATTTGTTTTTGTGAACTAGAGGGAGTATAAAGGATGATTTAGAGACAATGTGTTGAAGCTATTATATTCCAAACCTGCAAGGTGTAGTTGTAAGGGTTCTTCTAGACCTGCTAAGAATCTTTCTATCTTTTCCTCTTCGATGCTCATGTCCTCAGATTAGAGATGAAAACGGATTAGATACGAATCGAATAATGATTAAATCATATTTGTATCTATATTTTTTTATTCAAGTATGAATCGGACAAACGTCAGATATAAATACGGACCGGACAAATATCAGATACGAATTTGGATTGGATTATACTCAAAATCAGATTGGATTGAACTATTTTTGGATTCCAATAATTATCCATGGCCTTTCCTATTTAAAATATGGCACTGAATTGTTTTAACATTTGAAATTGATAAACAGCTAACTCTGCAGCAACAAATAAATCATTCATCTCACATATTTGTATAATGCAGCTTTTGAGAACAGCTTCATATCCTGTGGCACAATGAAGTTTAGCAAATTGACACTAGTTTTATAGTAATATTTATGCTTCTTTTCCTCTAGTTTACAATATAATCATTGATTATTGGTACCATTTTGCCACTAATCCTAACTAATTCTAGATATATTGCAAATAAATCGGTTATAAAGATATCAAATTTGGCTAAAAAAATTGTGCAAAAAGCTTTATTCGGTTATGTTTACCGAATCCATATCTTATTCGGATATCCGGCTCCGAATCCGCGTTAGGTCATATCGGATTCGTGTCCGATATCCGAGACTTCACGCAGTTCAACATCCGAATTCGGATCTATTTTGTATTCGGATATTAAGAATTCGGATTTGACAAATCTAGATTCGGTTATCGAATAATCCAACCGAATCCGACTCCATTTTCACCCCTACCTCGGATGCATAATGGGCTAAGTGGTTGAACTCATTCAAATATCCATAACTGAGCGTCCTCTCTGCTCTAGGCACAAAATTCACGTTTCTTCGCAGCCATTACTCCTGAGATATGCACCTGCGAAAACCTAAATTCCTTCCATGTAATCTCATCCTTGTTCGAGTGCATTGCTTAAAAGTTAATCCACCATCAGTGACGAAGGCAGGATTTAGTTACGCCTTAGGCTCAGTGGTGGAATGATTTAGACTATCTAGGTTAGACCATAAAAATATTACCCGAGCTAGACTGAATTTACCCGAGCTGTACACTAGATATTTTTTCATATCTCGGGCTAAAACCTACTCTGCCCGGGGTGTGGTTCTGCCCCTTTCCACCATAGTGATGTTGGCCCGGCTAGTTGATGTGAAGTAAACAGGATTTTTTTTCCTGTCGTTGCATTGGACGGTCAGGACTTTTTTCCTCTCGTTGCATTGGACGGTCTCCAATTTCCTTTTCTATGTCCCTTGGCCAATCGTTTGCTTCTAATGCTTCCTTTGCACTTGAGAATACCGGTGAACGTGTCTTCTGAAAATCCGAAAGCGTTCGTAGTTCCTCCATTTCGTATGGCTTCCAGTGATGTTACTCTGTTTACGAGTTGCTCCAATGTAAAATTTTTGCTTTTTAGCCCAAATTTTGAAAGTTTTTTACATATGAACCCCTAGAGAAAAGATTTGCAAAAATAGACCCTTAACACGACGCCAAATTATATAGCGCCCAATGTACACAGCACGGCGCCATATTCTTTGGCGCCGTGAGTGGCCACGTAGGATCCACGGTGGCAATGCTCGGCGCCAAAGACCATGGCGCCGTGCTGTGTATGTTGGGCGCTAACGGCCGTGGTGCCGTGCTCTGGGACTTAAGCCCGAGCGCGGCCCCCCCACCCCCTCACTCTGTTCAGCCCGAGCCGAAGCAACTGCCGCCGCCGCCACTCCCTTCCCCCTCAAAATCAACTCAAATCCATCCGTTTTTCTCGCGATTTTACTTTCAAATCGAGTAAGCAAGGTGAACCCCCTCCTTTCCCTTGATTTTTTGCAATAAATATGGATTATTTGAAGTACATTTCGTGTGGGAAGATTTGAAACCCTAGATGAAATTACTTCAATTTGGCTCGGTTTTAGGTTGGATTTTCAATAGATATGCGTAATGTAAGAGTAGTAATGTGTATAGATTCGTTTTTAGGATTTGATTTTTAGAAATACATATGTTTTTAGGGTTTGATTTAGAAATACATATGTTTTTAGGGTTTGATTTAGAAATACATATGTTTTTAGGGTTTGATTTAGAAATAGATATGTTTTTAGGGTTTGATTTTAGCGAGATTGATGAATGTTTAGATTTAGGGTTTGATTTAGAAATACACATGTTTTTAGGGTTTGGTTTGAGCGAGATTTCTAAATTTTTAGAAATACATATGTTTTTAGGGTCCATTTTAGAAATACATATGTTTTTAGGGTTTGATATAGAAATACATATGTTTTTAGGGTTTGATTTAGAAATAGATATGTTTTTAGGGTTTGATTTGAGCGAGATTGATGAAAGTTTAGATTTAGGGTTTGATTTAGAAATACATATGTTTTTAGGGTTTGGTTTGAGCGAGATTGATGACTGCTTAGATTTAGGGTTTGATTTAGAAATACACATGTTTTTAGGGTTTGCTTTGAGCGAGATTTCTAAATTTTTAGAAATACATATGTTATTAGGGTCCATTTTAGAAATACATATGTTTTTATGGTCCATTTTATAAATACATATGTTTTTAGAGTTTGATATAGAAATACATATGTTTTTAGGGTTTGATTTAGAAATAGATATATTTTTAGGGTTTGATTTGAGCGAGATTGATGAATGTTGAGAAATACATATGTTTTTAGGGTTTGATTTCAGCGAGATTGA
Source organism: Dendrocalamus latiflorus (assembly GCA_017311315.1). Lineage (NCBI taxonomy): Eukaryota > Viridiplantae > Streptophyta > Magnoliopsida > Poales > Poaceae > Dendrocalamus > Dendrocalamus latiflorus. Next base: position 23,434,026 of record CM029639.1, on the reverse strand, counting down.
TGAATGTTGAGAAATACATATGTTTTTAGGGTTTGATTTAGAAATACATATGTTTTTAGGGTTTGATTTGAGCAAGATTGATGAATATTTAGAAATACATATGTTTTTACGATTTTTTGTTATTCTTATCATTAATTAACGTATTTTTGAATGCACAGGATGGCGAGGTACCGGCTGCTAGACGAGTTCTACGAGAGGGAGCACCGCGGCAGGCTCACGGAGGACGCCCAGGTACGTGTGTTGTCGAAATATACATGTGTTTTCATCACGCAGCTAACTTTTATAGCAATTTTCAAGAAGTTCACATACTTCGTTGTCGAACCCATGATTGGTTCCACTTGATGCGATACGACGACCGCTATACCCCACTGCTTCGCCGTGCTGGGCTTCACACGGTCGCCAACCTAGTACGGCGGGGCATGCCGGTCTTTAACCCCGCAGCTTTGACCGCACTCGTCGACAGGTGCATTTTCTCTATTGGGTCCGTTTATTTTTGTTTTTATATTCTTACGTACGTAACTAATTCTTTTCTCTGTGTACTATTACCAGGTGGAGGCCAGAGACTCACATGTTCCACCTTCTCTGTGGGGAGATGACTGTCACGCTGCAGGACGTGGTGATGATTCTTAGACTTCCCGTTAGGGGACAGCCGGTGGTCGGCCCGGCGATGTCTGAGGGCTGGAGGGCACGTGTGGAGGCCTTTCTGGGCACGACATTGCCTCCTGTCCCAGATAATGCCAGGCGAGGCCGCGTCTCGGGGGTCCACATTACATGGTTGCGGAATACATTTGGTGAATGCCCTGCGGCCGCGGACGACGCCATGGTGACCTACTACTGCCACGCTTGGGTCCTCCACATGTTCGGGGCCGTGCTTTTCCCGGACGCCGCTTCGTGGATGTACATCCACTGCCTCCAGGACTGGGGCGACGCTGGACAGCTCAGCTGGGGTTCGACGGTCCTCGCGTTCCTCTACCGTCAGCTTTACGAGGCCTGCAGACGCACGGCGCCCACGTCGACGCTCGGTGGCTGCGTCTTCCTCCTGCAGGTGTGGATGTGGACACGCATTCCTGTGAGACGCCCTCGAGTGTTCCAAGCGTAGCCTTGGCGTCCACTGGGTGTAGATGACCTCGGCCCCACAGTGGGTCTCAGTCCCGTTCGCGACCACAGAGCGGACGTACGTGGATTTCAGCAACGAGCTGGACACCTTGTCTCCCACGATGGTAAGAAATTGGTAATGCATTTATTTTTCTTACAGTTCTTGGTTTTTGTACATGGCTAATCGTGTGTTTGCCCGTATGTTTGCTTGCTAGGTCTCGTGGGAGCCTTACTCCGAGCCACAGGTTGCAGCTCTACCGCTCAGCACCATGTGCCGCAGGGACGACCATCTTTGGAGGATGAGGTGTCCGCTGATTTGCTTCTACACCGTAGAGATTCACCTCCCCTACAGAGTTGCGCGGCAGTTTGGCCTCGTGCAGTTCTATCCCCCTGAGGCGGTGTCGACCTCTGTTGATTTGCACAAGTAAGTTCCAATTTTTGCTTTATTTTAAATTTTGTTGGTTCGTACTCTAACACCTATTGATGACATCTACTATATGTACATGTTCGACAGGGTCCGCCAACAAAAGGTGACGGACTTCGCTCATCACCACCGACAGTACGTCAAGTGGTGGAGGAGGATGGAGGAGAACTGCGAGCGGGACAATACCCCCACAACAACGCCAGCTTCCGGGAGTACTTGTCCTGGTACCACTCTGCCACCCGCTACAGGTTGAGGCAGCAGTGGACTGATGTCGACTACGCGGACCTCGCTTCGTCCGAGGACGAGGACACTGCGTACGACAGGCGTGCGAGGGAGGGCACAGTTGTCGAGGCCGCCCCGATTCTCGATCGAGTGGTACGAAAGCATGATATTTGCTCAATACTTTGGTTCAATACGTTTATCTCGCACTTACTTATGTGGATCTTATTTCTTTAGGGGACTTCTCTGCGGACCTCGGTGCATGAGATCGATGAGGCTCTCTCCTACCCAGCTGGCGCCCCGGACAGCGAGAGCCGCCTGAGGGACTTCTTGCAGGTTCGAAGATAATTCGTTAAGTTAGAGCCATTCAGCATGTATACTATAATGACATATCATTACTTGCAGAGACTTAGACGTCGCATCGGTCGGGCGGCAGCTCGTTGTGGTTGCCACGCACGGACATCGCATCACCACCGGCGGCCTCCCAGCGCTCGGGTGCCGCTGCAGCCTCGTCGTCACACGTCGGCACGCGCCAGTCCACGAGGAGCTCGTCACGCACTCCGACTTTCAGTCAAGGCGATGACGACGACGACGACGAGGCGGAGCAGGATGACGAGGAGGAGGAGCACGAGGACGAGGAGGCATCTACCCACGACGAGATTGGGATGTCGTAGATGCCCGACGTACCATTTACTCAGGCTTCCCAACGGCCTCGTCGTTCGGCCCGTCCCCCGAGCATGTACACTCCAGGGTCTGATGCCCTGGCCAAGGGCAAGGGAAAGGCCAAGAGGCAGTGACTTATTGATATTTTCAGACTTTTGACAGTTATGTGATATTTTGAGACTTTCGATACTTATGTGATGTTATGTAATATTTTCAGACTATTGATAATTATGCGATGTTGTCATTTGTGTTTCCAGATGTTGTATGTGTGAATGTATATGTTTGCTTTTTTGTATATGTATGTGCATATATTTTGCAAAAAAACAGCAAAGTTTGCTGTTTTTGCTGGTGTAGCCATCACGGCGCCAAAGCTTCTGGCGCCGCATGAGCCACATACGGCGCCAAACAGTTTGGTGCCGTGATATGTGGCCTTGCCGAAAACGGTCTAAGTCCCAGAGCACGGCGCCACGGCCGTTAACGCCCAACGTACACAGCACGGCGCCATGGGCTTTGGCGCCGAGCATTGCCACCGTGGATCCTACGTGGCCACTCACGGCGCCAAATAATATGGCGCCGTGCTGTGTACATTGGGCGCTATATAATTTGGCGCCGTGTTAATGGTCCATTTTTGCAAATCTTTTCTCCAGGGTTCTATATGTAAAAAACTTTTAAAATTTAGGCTAAAAAGCAAAAATTTTACTGCTCCAATAGCTTGGTGTGTGCTTGGCAGTTTCATGCCGATTCCTTTCCGTAGTCTGGGCAGTATCATGTTGACTTTGTACCATTGCTGCTAGTACTTGTGCCAGACGGTTCCATCTGTGATTGAGCTTCATGTCCATCACTTCCTGTTCCTGCCATCTCTCTTTTGGGGCTAATGCTGTAACAGTTTTCGGAGAAAAACTTCAAAAAATAAGAGAGAGAGGTAGAGCAAAGATGAGAAAAGCATGAACTTGGAGAAAAGCAAGATAGAATCAAAATTAGGAGAGAACTCAAATAAAAGTGGTGCTCTAACTATCGGTGCTCTAACTATCTTTTAACTTAAGCTTATGAATTTGCCATTTGGCTGAAATTGCAATGTAGCAACTGTTAGCTTTTCTAAGAAAAAATGTGGATAAAATAAAAAATTTGAGAAAAATTAAAAAACCGTTATATCATCACGAATAATACAAAGGAGCAAGTAAAAAAAGAAAAAAAAACTAAAATAAGTCAAAATTAGAAACTAATGAGTTCCAAGTGGTTTCTAACTTGAATAAGCCGAACACAAAAAAATCAGAAGCTGAAGCTATTTAGAGCGAGAACAAACCCGACAATGATGGGCTAGGCATGTATAAACTTAAAGGTCCGTGATATGCCCTAATTAAGCAAACAAAAATAGGGTTTTAATTGTAATTTCACGATATCTACATATGGGAGGAGCTAATAGCTATACCAAAGGGGTTTGGCGGACATTATAAATTAACTATCCAACACTTAAACTTTTGAATATTTGGAAAGGTTAAGTGAAAAACGTTTTAAAAAGAAAACTTATTAGACAAGGGAGATAGCATTAGAAAAGTTTAGATAGAATAGAAAATATAAGGATAGCAATGTTTTTTTCTTTTGCAAAGTTTTCTATTGTTTGAAAATAATTTTTAAATTCCTACTAAACCATCCTAGGGTCTCATCTATGGTCAAGCCCTTGATTTTTCAGGTGTCACCGAAATCACACAACTATCTAGAATTTCAGTTGCGCATAAAATGATACATTGAACAAGCTGACGATTATACATGTTTTAAGATTTTTATTTTATTACCAAAATATGATCTAGCAACCAAGTTCTATATATAAGTAGGCCTTTGGCCGAGTTTATACATTACTATATATAGATCCAGCAAAAACTCCACAGGCATAGCCTGAGGGTAGACACTAGATGAAAATGTGGTGGAGGCGAGGTCTATGCTCAGCTAAGGCACACGGCTAGGAGCGTAATGGCAAGGTGGAAAGTGGCGGGGCAGAGGCGGTGAGTGCGCACAACGTGACATGTTGCAGCAGTTGTGTGCAACGAGGTGGCATGGGCATACTTCGTATGAGGCGCGAGCGAGCTAGGTTGGTAGCGTGCGAAGCAGGCGGGGGCAGAGGTAGGCCGACAATCAGGTTGTAGTGACAGGCTAGGCCAGGCAGGAGAGGGCTAGTTGGGCCGAGTGGCGTGGAGGCAGACTGATGCGTGGAGGAAGGGAGATGGGTTGGAGAATTAGGCCACCCAGTAGGGAGTTTATGTTTTGATTTTAGGATTTAATTTCCAAGAAACGAAAAAAGATTTTGCAATAAATATTTAAATTGGGTAAAAGCAAATAAATAACATAAAATTTAGAGAAATCTAGGAAAATACCAAAAAATTCAGGAAAATTTTATGGAGTGGTTTTGAGGATTTTTCTTTAAAAGGCGCAAAAATTCAAGTCGTTACAATATCTCTCTAAACTTTCTATTATATCAAGTAATTAATATGTACTTTCTAAACTACTAAGGGCATTTCCAATATTATCATCTCAGTTGTCTCTTAACTATATTAAATAAGCAAAATTCTATATGGAGGAGAGAGAGTGTAAGGAGAGATAATATGTTGTCTCTTATGCAAGAGACAACTTGACCCTACAAACCAACACAAATATGAGAGGGTATGAGGCAGGAAGTTATGATGAAATAGTATAAAATAGTTAGATAGAGGAATAATTTACTGTTGGAGATGTTGTCTCTAGTGTTGTTTTTAAATGAGATGAAAGTTATAGAAATAACCTTAAGAGACAAACTATTGTATATGCTCTAAAGTATATAGAAAGCAGGGCCGGCTCTGGGGGTAGGCCGGAGGGGCGCCGGCCTAGGGCCCCGGGCCAGGGAGGGCCCACCACCCCCTGCGCCAGACTACGGGCTACGGCCAGAGCCCAGTTCCCAGAAGGCAGAAGCCTGCATGGCTGCATGCATGCGTGCGGGGCTGCGGGCTGGCTTTGAGTTTTGTGATTGAGCATTTGAGCCATGCATACACGTTTAACGTTTTGTGATTGCGACGCTTCAACTAACGCCGTAACGCGGAATGCCTCGACGCTTCGACTAACGCCAGAAGAACGCCGCGCCGTCGGGCCGATTCGCCGAAGTGCCGAACGTGAAGTCGTGAACTCCGTCCGCGGGCCGCGGCTTCAACAGTTCGACGTGATCGTCTCCTGCGCGCTGCGACGGAATCGTGGCCGTGAGGCCGTCGCAGCCCGAGACTCCAATACGGCAATACTCCATCCGTGATCGCCATCGGTGATCCGTCCATCCGTAATCCGTTCTGCTCTGCTGCCTCGTGCATCAAGAAGTGCTAGAAGAAGTTCCTTTTTATGAAAGACATTGGATATTTGTCGCTCCTATTTGAGGTAAATTAATTCTTACTAGTTACATTTGGTTTATGAACTAGTTAGTACCTAATTAGTTTATCATGTTAGAACTATTGATTTGTGTCACTTTAGACAATATAAAGTTTAAACTGCATATTTTATAAGTAGAAAAAAATTTATAGTAAAGGGCCTATAGAGCTGACTAGGGCCCTTGAAAACGTTGAGCCGGCCCTGATAGAAAGTTAGTAACATGTGGACAAAATACTTTAGATTCTTCTACAAATAGCTTTGACATCGTTCTAATATTATCTGCCGAACTGCAAAGGTACTCACTTTTGCATCTGATCGGATTTGACTTAATTATCTGAATCTGTACTTCGCGATCGAGTTGAATTTGCATTGATCTAGCTAAATGTCAACATTAGCATGAAGGGGGCAAGATTTTGTAGAGTGACGGCACAAAAGAAAGAGGAAATTATTGGTTCATGATAGTGGAATTGGGAGTTATTTAGTGGTGTATAAGAAATTTTCTCTATAATTAAGCCACATCATTCTGTTTTTCTCATTCATATATACATCTATTCAATCATAAGGCACTTTTACATTTTGTCAACGTCTTTACCATTTATATCAAATAGAACAAGCATACTCCTTATATTTGCATAACATGAATGATGGACGATGCACATGATCTCGTTCCTAATATTACGATAGAATTTCGATAGGAAGCTCCCTATTAAGAAACATGTAAACAAGTTTAAATTGAGAGTACTTAATTAGACCAGCACTCGAATTAAACCTGCACGTGCGTTCATCCGAAAAGCTGAGTAGACCAACTGAGTCTGAATTATCCATCACCCATGAATCGAATGGTTATCCAAACCACTGCGCACAAGCTTCCTAGAACCATTCCCAGTAGCAACCTTGCGATAAACTGATGAGCATCTGCTCTCCATTAATTCCTCCGGTTTGCTTGTAACACGACAGAACTTGCGCACGAGCATGCTCCATTTCTCTGTCTGTACTGCACTACTATTCTTCTGCCGTTGGGACTGGCACCACCAGCCTAATATAAAACGTCAAGGAGCATTATGATTTAATTTCCAGGGTTAAACTCGTGATACGTGACTGTATTAACCAATTGCCCCCGCTGTCTAAAAAAAAATTCTAGCCTTGAGCCTTGACAATGGAAGTTGTACTCACTACTATAGAAAAACTCATCATAGACACTCCGAAAACATCACCACAAATGGTTTTCTGAACCATTTGTGCTTATAAATCAGTAATAACTTAAGGACATTACAAACCGTTTTTGAATCATCTGTGATAACCCTTATCACAGACGGTTAAGAACCGTCTATGATAACTGTTATCACAAATGGTTGTAGTTAAGAACTATCTGTGATTGTGTTATCGTGATAATATAAATAGGCCCCCTTCAATTCATCAACATTCTCTAATTACACTATAAAACAGCGTAATTAGATAATACAGATGAACCAAAGCAGGCCTATTTATGATCGATGCCATGTCTTTGGTGGCACGTTGTTTAGATTGTAGGTGTTGTCAAAGTGTCATGGTTAAAGCACCATAGTCGAAGCGTCGTGGTCGAAACTGTGATCGAAGTGCCATGGTTGAAGCCACCGTCGAAGCCGTGGTCGAAGCGTCATGGTCAAAGTCGTGGTCGAAGCCATAGTCAAAGTTTCGTGAGGGAATTTATCTGCCACGAGGGACTTCTTTTCTTTAGCTCCTGCACACACAAAATCACTTCCCCAAGTCATTACCAACCAAAAAGCCACAGCATTGACACAACAGCGAAAACACACACAACAATTTGATTTCGATACCTTCCAAAGCGATTTACCTATGGACCATGCCTACTTGATGCCCTGCGGTGCTAGCCCGAACTCATGTTGTTCTCCTACCAGCACTAGAATGGTCACCTCAATCAAAACTCTAAATTAGATTTGCAATTCTTGGGATAGAAAATTAAAGAAACATAGCTATTTGGGATGGACAAATTCGTACCAGGTAGGAGACGATGAGGCCGCGCTCGTTGGAGACTCTGCGGCCATGGGGACGCTACGGTCGCGCTCTTTAGCTACTCAATGTTGGTTATTGGAGTGAATGGGGAAAGGGTAGGGGATTAATAAGGGGCGAGAGATGGGAGAAGACCCGGTGCCTACCATTCAATGAGGAGAGAATGGATGGGTGGGATCGGGATCCTGGGGGAGATGCCATGGATCGATGATGTGGCAGGGCGTTATCACAAACAGTTCGGATTAAAAACCGTTTGTGATATGCATGCATCATAGACGGTTCTTGTTAATAACCGTCTGTGAATTATCACAGACGGTTCTTATTAATAACTGTCTGTGATAATTGCAGACATCACAGATGGTTTTTAATCCGAACCGTCTGTGATAATTCACAGATGGTTTTTAACAAGAACCATCTGTGATATTACATCTTCACAGACGGTTTTTAGCGCTGGCAGCAGCATAGACGGTCTCTAAACCAAAATCATCTGTGATTGTATTTAATACTGATGGTTTTAATCAATTGTCTATGATAGGGCGTCTAATATTAGTCTTTTTGTAGTAGTGACTCTTTTTAAGACCAATTGGACTTGTGAAGTTGGCATTAATAGGTTCAGCGTATCATATACTTACATAATGTATAAGTTTTGTGACTTACAGGCATTTTTTTGGTGTGCTCTGCGACTTCCAAAGGGTTGAGACCATTCGCTATCTATTCTTTGAGTGCCCCTTTTTCATGCAATGTTGGAATGCAATCGGGTTTCACTGGGCCCTGGATATGGATACGCCAACAACGGTGCTCAACATGAAATCAATCTATACAGGACAGCTCTTCATGGAGAAGTTTATCATAGCTGCCTAGCACATTCAGAAAATTCACAAATGTGCAGATATTCCAGCAGAAGCATTATAGCCTAGATGACTCGAAAGCAAAACTCAAAATGAAGGTGTCACTAATTTTGCATAGGGTCAAACTGGGAGTCTCCCCTAATCTTTGTTTCTCATTCTTTGCATAGGATCACAGATATTCACTAATTTTGTTTCTCATTCTTTGCCCCCTCTTCTCCCCTGTACATTATCATTTATCTAATATAGCACAGTAGGAGTCTCTCCTACTGTTTCCTATAAAAAAAATTAGTGGTTAAAGCGGTCCCTTAGATACTAGCTGTCGATGATCAAGTCGCTAGTCTTACAAAATAATACGAGAAAAATGGCTGAAATCCCTGGGAGAGAATGGGAATGCTCTTTATTATTATTATAAACTGGTTATAGAATGCCTTTATAAAGGCTAGCCCTAATCTCTATGTTCTTTCCACTAGATGGACGACTATGATTCGCACAATCTACTTGGCTCTAAACTATCTTCAATCTCCTTAAATGTGATTGAATGTCCCTTAATCTATCTTCTCTCGTCGCCCCCTTAAGTATCATTGAAGGGTCGTCAATTAGCCGCCGTGGAATACGCCTTATAAAACCAATGTGTCCAATTGGAGAGACAGTTATTGTCAGAAAGAAGACACATGATTGTCAGTTGTTATCAGTGGGAGACGAACATGGGGAACAATTGCTTGGCAGTTGTTGTCAGAGACTAAAGACTTAAATATTATGTTATTTCAGGTGGATAAGGCATGGATTTCATCCATCATATAGGAGGAATTATCTGGGAGCGGGCATATATACCAATTCATAGATTCTCTGAGTGGTCATCTGGTTAGGCAAGATACACAGTATTTTTTTATCAGGATGCTTAGGGAGCAGTCTCTGAAGATTTATGATCACAAGGTCTTCTGACCTAATTAAATATTAAAACTGTTCTTAAGGTTTTATTCAAACCTCCTCAACAGCCGAATGGAAACTACTCATGTTTGGAACCATTTGAAGTAACGAACAATGATGTCAAAGCATGCCGTGCATCAATAATTGTTGCATCGTCATCCTATCCTATCCTATATACCTATGTATCAACCTGCGGTTCCCCTCATCAGTTCTTCAGCTGAGTCGGATGGATGTTACTTGTAGTCCACAGCAGGACACACATTTCAACGTCGCTCGTTATAGTAACAGGGGTGGACCCAGCACAAAAAATGAGTGAGGGAGCTCAGCCTGTGCTGCGCGATGACGCAATAATAGACCTGACCGTCGAAGCCGTGAGAGGCAAGGGCCGAGGAGCACGCTATTAAGGGCCTGTTTGGCAGAGCTCCACCACTGAAAAAATGAATCTAGAGTAGCAGATCCACCAAAAACAGCTCCACCGTGAATCTGGGATCCCACCATGGAGCTAGACAAAACTGTTTGGCTTGCACAGCAGCTCCAGATCCACGAAACTGAGTTTTTGGTGGGAATAGCCTGTTTTGCCCATGGGTTTTATGGTGGTATGGGATGGGGTGTGTAACCAGTGGCAAAAGGTGGGTAATTACCACCCAACTCCACGAGTAGGTACGAAACAAGGTTTCGTGGAGCACCCCTTGAGGTGCTCCATGGATTTCATGAATCTGGAGCTAGATTCAGTATTTTGGTGGATCCGGATTTCGTGAAGCTGGAGCGTTTGGGTAAAAATTCGTGGAGTGGAGCTGTTTTTGGTGGATCTGGAGTTGGTGGAGCTCTGCCAAACAGGCCCTAAGGGCCTATTTGGCAGAACTCCACCACTGAAAAAATGAATCTGGAGCAGCAGATCCACCAAAAACAGCTCCACCGTAAATCTGGGATCCCACCATGGAGCTGGACAAAACTGTTTGGCTTGCACAGCAGCTCCAGATCCACGAAATTGAGTTTTTGGTGGGAATGGCCTGTTTTGCCCATGGGTTTTATGGTGGTATGGGATGGGGTGTGTAACCAGTGGCAAAAGGTGGGTAATTACCACCCAACTCCACGAGTAGATACGAAACAAGATTTTGTGGAGCACTCCTTGAGGTGCTTCATGGATTTCATGAATCTGGAGCTAGATTCAGTATTTTGGTGGATCCAGATTTCGTAGAGCTGGAGCGTTTGGGTAAAAATTCGTGGAGTGAAGCTATTTTTTGTGGATCTGGAGTTGGTGAAGCTCTACCAAACAGGCCCTAAGCGCAGTGTCTGTTGCCTGTGTGGCAGTATGGGCCACTCTACTGGCTGCTACACTTCTGTATCGATGTAGGCTAGCTACTCTAATGTACTGGATCAACATGCTAGTGCTGGACACATTTTGCTATTTGCTTAGTTGCTTCATCGCTTCGCTTGGGTTGTCGGATATAGACAGTAGCGAGATAAGGCTCAAGGCCTAGGGGGTGTGGGGGCACCTCAGATGGCTGAGTGGGCGCTCAAATGCGAAGATATTTAGTTACTTCACAAAAACTCAAAGTTGAGTGTGCCATATATGGTATTACTACGTATCTAAGCAATCTAGAGTGGACTATGTAAGTTCTTCACTTTTGCATTGTCTCCTCTCCTCTCCCCATTTTGCTGATTGAAAAGCTTGATTAAATAATGTAACAATGGTGGAATTTACCCCCAAAGGTGTAATAACGCCTATGTGGTCACCATCTATACATCTCTGCCCCGTGGGCATATATAAAAGTGACCAACCAAAATGGAGAAATTATTAGGGTGAATTTTTTTGAGTTTATGACTAGTATTTCTACGATAACTAACTTTTATATGGAATGCTTTTTAAGATTGAGTCTACAAATTGATTATAATAGACACCGTTTTGACTTCATCTATATCAATTAAAATCGCACGCGAATATATCTCTCTATATATTCTCTCTCATAAAAAACTAAAATTCAAAAACTTAAACTAAAAGTTATAAGACAGCTCACAAGAATCTACCTTGGATTTCTGCTAGGGTTTGATTTGGGCTAGGTTCTTTTAGGTTTAAATTTGTCTTATGCTTATACTATCTACGGCAACTATCTTTTAAACGATACGTTTTTTCAAGGCGTGGTCAATACAAAAATTATAGTAAAAATGTATTATGTTAATCTATACCAACTAAAATCGTATGCGAATATTTCTCTCTGCATACTATGTCTCGCGAATATCTAAAATTAAAATATTTAAATTATGAGTTATCGGAAAAAAACCCACCTTTTGGTCTCACACATGGTGCCGAGTGCCGACCTCTCTCTCTGTCCCTATCATGCGTCTGTCCGTGCTGGATGACGTCCAGCTTGCTACAGTCCCTTTTTTGGTTTGTTGGGGGAAAATCTTGTTAGTGCGCTCCCTGAGCAATGAATTCCGTTGATCCAGTCGGGTCGAGGCGGTTTCGACGTCGGTGGTGCTCCCTTGGCAGCGCATTTGCTCGCGAGGACGGAGGAACACAAGAAATGGAGCGGAATCTCTCTGGTTCCATTTTTGGGCTCGGGCTGGGTGGGAGGAGGTCGCGGGCGGTGGGTCGGTGCTGGCGATGCCATTGCCTGGCAATGGCAGGCGGGTCACGTTGACCCCTCTCTCTCCCCCCCCCCCCCCCCCCCCCCCCCCCCCCCCCTCTCCTCCTCGCGCCCATAAATCGGGCGGGAAACGAAGAGCGCGCGCGCCATTTATAGGCATCATCCATCCTCTGCTCTTGCCTCCGTTTCTCTCGTTTCTTCCTTCCTTTTATCGGCCCCGTTTCTTGGCCTTTCTTTTGTTTCTTTTTGGTGGAGATAAGGCTTGTGGCGTCATCGCCACCATCACGCGAGCCTCATCGCGGGCGGAGGCCGCAGTTTTCTCTCCTCCTTTATCCTCCTCCTTGCTTGCTGCCCTCCCTTTTTACTCGCTGGTTATAAGGTGGGTGATCTGATCCTGGCGTTTTCGCTTTCCTCGTTGTTGTCATCTTCTTCCCCCTTTCTTTCTTTGGTGCGTGCTCGCCCCTCACTCACATGTCCAGCCTCGCTCGCGATCGCGCAGCAGCAATGTCGTCGCCGCCGGACATGGTGCTCGCCAGGAAGGGCCGCCTCAGGCAGCGCTACGACAACGAGTACCGCCTCGTCGCAGGGTTAAAAAAAAATGCTTTCTTGGAATTGTTTCAATTGCTTCTCAGGGTTCTTGGAATCTGAAATTGAGTGCAGAGGCAACGCGTCGATGTTTGTTTTTTCTCTCTCTCTCCCTCTTTTGCTGATCCGTTTCTTCGGATCGCTTCGCATGAGCAGGTGCGTCCCGTACAGGGTGAAGAAAGACGAGGGCAACCCTTGCAGCCTCGGCGACGATCCGGGGCAGGTGGAGGTGCTCATGATCTCAACGCCCAATCGCACTGACATGGTCTTCCCAAAGGTAACATGGCATGGCTTCTCTAAATTGGCTTCGGGTTAATTAATCTCTCAAGGCAATGCGAACGCGTGCAGCATGTGCATCAGCGCTGACGAATCGATCTGCTCTTGCTCTTGCCAGGGCGGGTGGGAGGACGACGAGGACGTCTACGAGGCGGCCTGCCGCGAGGCCATGGAGGAGGCCGGCGTCAAGGGCATCATCAATGTAAATTAATTATAGCTCCAGTCACCTTGCTATAACTCGTTCTTGCATTTGCAGTTTCAAGCTCTGGACTCCAATGTTCTTGCGAGTTGATTCAGTTCCTGCATGTCATACAATGGTGACCATCTATGGAGTGATGGTTTTCACAGTTGTGATAAGTAACTAAAATGTTTGTGACAATGTAGTCGGCCTGAATTCTGAAAAAGTCTGCTGTTGATCATCGCGGCAATGCCTATTTGGTGTCTTTTTGCGGGAAAATTTTTGGTATTTACAGTAATCAACCGCCGCAATCTGGATATTATTGTCCAGTTGCTCCGTCACTTGAAAGCTAAACAATGATAAACTAGGTTGCAGTTTACATCTCCAATCAGATATGTTTAACATGTAGTGGATAGCCCCAACCATGCTTGATAGGGAAAGCGACATATGGAAGTTTCTCTATAGGCAGTAGCAGGAGCTTCTCTAGCATAGTCAGTTGGTGGTTTGCAACTCACACAAGGAAGAAAACTAGTGTTGACTAACCAAATGAATATTGAAGAGCACAATGAGTTGGGGATAAACATATCATTACCCCCATTTTATTAAGAAGATACTCTGAAATCATTTGGATTTTCTAGTTGGGAAGATCTCGGTGTGAAATGTACTATTATTTCCCTGTTTCCTCCCATTCGTAGTTGGCCGGCTTGTCATCAGAAATAATTTCCTTCAGATCCGAGTCAATAGGCTGTTATTTTTTATCTTGCTGCATACATGACCCCAACCACTATGCATGTGGTGTGTTTCCTACTTGCCCTGCAGTGCCTACACCACTCTAATTAGCCCTGTTGGTGATGCATTTATATCATTATGTTTCTGTTAGTACTTACTACTTAGTAGTACTCTTGTTTTCTGGTGCCTCAGTTGAACTATCCAAGGCTTGCACAACTGCTCATACGAGCCTGTATGGTTCAGTGTAACTTTGCAACATGGGTATGAAGTAGCAACACCTGTGGAATTGTGCTAGTTGTGCTATAGTGCAATGGCAAACTGTGACACTTGCTGAGTTGAATGAGGTGCTGCTTTGAATGTAAGAAGGATGCAACAAGTTCTCTGACAATTTACATTTGCTGTACCAGAGGGCTTCCTTGGGGCATTGGGTATTCAAGAGCAAGAGCAGCCAGAACAGCAGCAGCCCCAGGGGAGCCTGCAAGGGCTACATCTTCGCCATGGAGGTCACTGAGGAGCTCGAGTCATGGCCGGAGCAGGCAACCCACGGCCGGCGATGGGTGAGCCCCTGTGCACCATATGTTGAAGCTTCTCCGATGTCATGTCAATGCCAATTTTGTATCTCGGAACTGAGAATTCAGAAACTAACCTGACTACTGTCACACCGTTGATGATCACTGAACAGGTCTCCCCTGGTGAAGCCTATCAACTTTGCCGGTACGACTGGATGCGCGAGGCGCTCACCGCATTGCTGGAGCGGTTATCGATGATTGAACCGGTGGCGTCACCGCAGGAACTGACTGATCAATCCGGCATGTACATGATGCTACAGGCGACCTCAGACGGCGCGGTTGCGCTGTGCTGATGGATGTTGCTAGTGCTGTGGATAACTGATGAATGCAGCTAGTTAGCTGCCCCCCCCCCCCCCCCGGGTTGAACTGCTGTTAAGTTAGTAATCTTGTCTAATTATATTCGAGTTGCTTTTGCCGTATAATACTTGTACGAGTCGTGTACGAGTTTGTTTCCACATACGAGTTAGTTTTCGAGTCCGTCTCGGAGTCTTAGTTGCCTCCGTGTCATAGTCGTCGTGTTGAGAATAAAAGGCAGAGCAATATAATAAGAGAGTATGAAGCGATCGGTGTGATTGATAGCAAAGGCTAGGGAGTCTTCAGGTGTACGAGCGAGAAGTTGGAGACGATCGGTTGTAATCGTAAGGGTGATCGGTTGTGATCAGGTGTAATGAGAGGGAGAGAAATAAAGAAAAGCGGAGTGCTTTAGTTCCTAGAAAGTATCGAGTATGGAGTACTCGCAAAGTGTTCGAAGTTTACGAGCGGAGGTGTTCGTGGAGCTGGAAGATGTGGTCATAACCGAATTACAACTACTATGATCGAGTCTACTATGTGGTCATATTCTTCATCGTGAAGTCTTATTAGGTGGTCGTGGCCTGTGGCCTTCATCCATCAAAGTGGTCGTAGCCACTTTTGAAGTGGTCGTAAATCGACTTTGCATGGTCATAGCGACTCCTGTGTAGCCGAAACACAACAAGTGGTATAAGAGCCTGTTGATCTTGGTGATTTCTGAAAATCATGGACGATAAGCCGAAGGCCTGGGGCTAATCTCTCTCCAGTACCCTCTCCTGATGATCGACAATTACCTGGTGTGGGCAATGAAGATGAAGGCGACCATGCGCGCCTAAGGAGTCTGGGGTGCAATCGATTCGAAGGGGAAGGACAAGGAGGTGGATGAGAATATTGATAAGGCGGTGCTTGTTGTGATCTATCAGGCAGTGCCGGATTCAATGATGCATCAGCTCATCGGGAAGGAGACGGCATAGGAAGCGTGGGAGACACTTTAGACGATGCATGAGGGGGTTGATCGTGTCAAGGAGGTGCGGCTCCAGAATTTGCGGAGCGAGTTCGAGAATCTCTAGATGGGAGAGACCCAGTTGGTAGACGAGCTCGGTGGAAAGCTGACTTCATTGTACAATTAGATTAACCCTCTTGGCGAAAAGATGGAGGAATCTCTAGCGATGAAAAAGTACCTGCGCGTGCTTCCGAAGTACATGCCTGTCGTCACCACGCTTGTGTACTCTTCCGATTTGGATAAGAAGAAGATAGACGAGATCACCGGCTCCCTCAAGGCGCATGAAGAGTTACTGAAGGGGTTTTAGTCACATAACCAGCAGAGATCCCAGACTTATAACGAGCAAGCGTTGCTGATAAAAGGAGATACAAGGAGTGGTGGCTCATCAAGTAGCCACAGGAGATGGCACAGTCGAGAGGGCCAAAGTGGTCAAGGCGGCAAAGGTGGTCGTAGAGATAAGGCTAGGCAAGGTGGTGGCGACAGATCCCGTGATAAGTTGCATATCAAGTGTTTTGAATGTGACGAATATGGGCACTACGCATCAGGGTGCCGCAGCCACATAAAGTGTTTCAATTGTAACAAGTACGGGCACTATGCTACAGATTACCGAAGCAAGAATAAGAACAGGGAGATGAACCTCGTCCAAGATGAAGAAGAAGATGAACCGATACTACTTCTCTCCTCATGTTGAAAAAGCACCAGTTATAGTGATGCTGAAGGATGAGAATGTAGTTCCAAAATTACGCACGAAAGAAAGTAGCCATGATCACACAGATCAGTGGTGCTTGGACAATAGAGCAAGTAATCATATGATGGGAGATCGTACCATATTTCATAAGCTTGACAAGAAGATTTGGGGGCAAGGTCAAGTTTGGCGACGGCTCCACGGTGGAGATAAGAGGCAAAGGGATGATAATATTGCAATGCAAGAACGGAGATAAGAAGTTGATAGGGATTTACTATATACCAAGTCTGTGCAATAATATACTTAGGGTGCGGGGTGGTGCTGTAGGATGAGTTCTTGTGTGTGTACGATAGGAACAAATATCTGTTAATGAAGTTGAAAATATCTCCAAATCGATTGTACAAAATTTCTATAAAAACTTGTAAATCGGTTTGTCTGAGGAGCAGCCTGGAGTAGCTGGGCGACAGCACGGAACATGATGGCTCAGGTCAAGGCGGTGTGCCTCATGACGCAGGCATGCATGTAGCTATAGGCGGCACCCAGTTCGGCTAACACAGGAAGTCAAGGCGGGTGGGCCTCCAAGTGAAAAAAGTACATAAGGTTCAAGAGGAAGACTTGGAGTATAGGTTAGTGGAATTTTTTGTGGTTTTGCAGAGGAAATACAGGAAGCGTTGGAGCCAGGAGTTAGGGGCGGTGTAGCCTCAGCTAAGGTGCACGTAGGAAAGTTGACAGACTTGGTCCAAGGGAGAGGAGCAGGAGGCTCAGGTAACGGCGAAGCCAAGGTGGCTGTGGGAGCAGATGCTCCAGCCCAGGCAGGTATGCAAGGAAGGATATGTTCAGTCCAGGTGCGAGACGAGGCGAGCGTCGGATTGTGCGAGGCTCAGGATAAAGCACGAGCAGGCGATAGAGCAGTGATGGCTCAGGAAGGAATGGCGCACGGGAATGCAGATAAAAGGAAGAAGCGGAAGCAAGAGAGAAGATCGGCAAAATCAAGATAGAGAAACAAGATTAAGGAGGTGATTATTAAGTTACTAATTTTGTTTAGTCGTATTCGAGTCGGTTTTGTCGCATAATATGTGTACGAGTCGTGTACGAGTTTGTTTCCACGTATGAGTCAATTTTTCGAGTCCGTCTCGGAGTCTTAGTCGCTTCCGTGTCATAGTCATCGTGTTGAGTATAAAAGGTAGAGCAATGTAACGAGAAAGAGTATGAAGCGATCGGTGTGATCGATAGCAAAGGCTAGGGAGTCTTTAGGTGTAAGAGCGAGAAGTTGGAGACAATCGGTTGCGATCAGGTGTAATGAGAGGGAGAGAAATAAAGAAAAGCGGAGTGCTTTGGTGCTCGGAAAGTATCGAATACTCACGAAGCGTTCGAAGTTTACGAGCGCAGGTGTTTGTGGAGCTGGAAAACGTTGTCGTAAACCCCAACATGATCGTAACCGAGTTACGACTACTTTGATCAAGTCTATTACGTGGTCGTATTTTTCATCGTGAAGTCTTATCAGGTGATCGTGGCCTTCATCCATTAAAGTGGTCGTAGCCATCTTTGAAGTGGTCATAAATCGACTTTGTGCGGTTGTAATGACTCCTAAGTAGCCGAAACACAACAACTGCAAACATGGCTATCAGAAAATTCAGAATCTCTAATCACTTGCCTAGAACTTTCCTTTTTCTTTCTTGAACAGCTAGCGATGAGTCTTTAGTACTCGCAATTGTTGCCCAGTAACAACTGCACATTGTCTACTATCATCTTGTGCCCTGAGCGCTCAGTTGCAGGCACTTCCACCCACAACTTGGTATTGGTTGGCTTCAGATGTTAAGGCAGAATTGTTTAGTAGGGGACTTAAGACTTAACCTCTGTCTGTGGATGCATATTGCCATGTCCATTTGCATGATCAATCCAGTGCCTGTTGATTACTGGGGGTTCCTGCGTAATTTGTTGTTGTGTAATATGTGAAAATAGCATGGTAACTTATCCATGCCCTTTGTTGTAAATGCCTTTAATCTCCTTGCATGGACTTCCTGAGTGATGAAATGCTGTGAATAGAACTTTCTTCTTGAGACTTGAGTTCATCCAAAGTTAGTTCTCTAAAAGCCAAGTGTTCTGAAACTAGACAGCTACAAAGTATATGTTGAACTTGAAGAAGTTGTAGGATGCTCAAGTTCATCACCATGTCTTGTCATGTAAATGTTTTTTTTTCTGATTCCAAATTACTCTCTAGAAACAATTGCAGTGATTGAATTGTCTACATTAAAGATGTGACAAGGGTGTAGCCACCGGGGGCGCTTAGTGAGGCTTGAGCCTCACCTCCCCCGGTGGCAACTTTATATATAGTAAAAATAGAGAGAGAAAGAGAGATTAACAAATCCAAAGAGAAGCTAGCACTCCTTGATGGGAAGGTTAACAACAAGCATAAACTTAAAGAAGATGACGAGGAGGAGGAGAAGTGAAAATCATAAAATTAAAGAAGAGTTAACCAATCAATCAAAGAAAGAAAGAAAGTGAAATAATATATGTAAATCATAAAATTAAAGAGGAGGGGGAGGAGTAATGAAAATCATAAAATTAAAAAAGAAATAATCGATCAAAGAAAAAAAAGAAGAAAGAAAGTGAAATATATATGAACCTTTTTGAGTCCGGGAATGACGGTGGAGAGCTCGATGAACTTTTGGTTGATCTTCTCCCTTCGCCACCGCTCCACAATGATGTGGTCTGCACATGCCCCGAAGGCACCGTTGCCACTGAGCCCTCTGTCGTGAAAATGATAAGAATATTGGATAGAGTGTGAAAAAAAGATGCCGCCTTTTGTTTTTATTGTCTTGTGATTCAAATTAGCTTAATTCTGGTATATTTCATATGATCTAAATTTTCATTGTCATTCATAATTTTCTATTATATCACTAATTTTGATATGTTTTATACATAGGTGACTTATCGCTACTCCGCACTCATGATGCTTTCTATTATCGAGGTATCTACTTTCTATTTCTCTATTTTTCATTATTTATCTCTATCCAATTTATAATTTCTACATGAATTTGAAATTTTATAAGAGTAAAAGATTAATTTTGTGTCAACTTAGTTTAGACCTATAAATAATTCAGTCCACTCTTAATTTCATTCCTGGCTTCGCAACTAGATGTGACCATGTAATTCTTGAATGCACTGCAAAAAAATTAGTCTACAAACGCATGTACTATAAACAACTCAAGCTATTATATTTACATAGTCAAAAAGGAATGGCAAGGAAAATTAAGGATCATAAGAAAGCAGGAATTGGGAGGAGAAATCAATGGCTGTTCTTTTCGAGAAAGTAGGTGGGCTGGTCCATTAATTCCAACTCATTAATTCCAACTGATTAACCCTACGCCTTAGCCGGTCTGCACAAAAATGTCTGCAAAATTCTTAGCCCAGGCATCAACTCTCATTACTTAGGGCCTGTTTGGCAGAGTTTCACCACTGAAAAAATGAATCTAAAGCAGCAGATCCATCAAAAACAGCTCCACCGTGAATCTAGGATCCCACCATAGAGCTAGACAAAACTGTTTGGCTTGCACAGCAGCTCCAGATCCACGAAACTGAGTTTTTGGTGGGAATGGCCTGTTTTACCCATGGGTTTTATGGTGGTATGGGATGGGGTGTGTAACCAGTGGTAAAAGGTGGGTAATTACCACCCAACTCCACAAGTAGGTACGAAACAAGGTTTCGTGGAGCACCCCTTGAGGTGCTCCATGGATTTCATGAATCTGGAGCTAGATTCAGTATTTTGGTGGATCCAGATTTCGTGGAGCTGGAGCGTTTGGGTAAAAATTCGTGAAGTGAAGCTGTTTTTGGTGGATCTGGAGTTGGTGGAGCTCTGCCAAACAGACCCTTAGACCATCTTTTTGACTTGTTTCTCAATGAAGCCCCCCTTCGAGCTGAATTTTAGTTTGGAGGTGTTTGGATGGCAGTTTTACCTTAGCTTCTCTTACTGAAATTTCTATGATATTCACACACATGTAATAGTGTTCTTCTGTACAACTTTTTTTATATGGTACTTCGATTAGCGCTTAAACATCCCAAGTTCTTACTTAGGTTTAAGTTCATGTAGCATGTTGCCTACTTAAATAGAAGTTCTCAAAAGTTTTGATGCTGTGTAATGTGAGTTTTTGGTGGGAGTTCGTTTATCCTATCAAGCCAAGCATCTCCAAAGTCGAAAACAGCATGTGGAAAAATTCTGCAAATTAAACGGTAGCGCCTACCAGTAAGGCATGTAGGTTGCTCACGACAAGATGAGCATGTTAACTAGCATGACAACAAACGTGGAAACCACCATTTGACCGCCTCCCTTTTATTCCAAGTCCCACATGCATGGCTGGGTGGTCAACTAGCTAGCATCAAATTAACCAACTTTTGTCATGAACCCCTAAATCCTAATCCCTTTGTAGCTTACAATTTTGTATTTGGTGTGATGCTTCTATTATTTAGGGTGAAGCTGTGAAAGTGGGTATCGCTTTTCTTTGTGTTATATATAGCTCGTAGAAGTGTAGAAGCAGTGGATGTATATGGCATTTCACGGACATGGTTTGCCAATGGGATTTGCCATTTTACTATACTTTCCAAGACATTAGATTCTTGTCTTGCTAAGTCATGTATTAATGGATTTTAAATAAAGAATACAATACACTACGGTCCTTAAACTTGTCAAGTTGGATCACTTAGATTTCCAAACTTTGAAACTATAGATCTATATACTTAAAATTGTTTAAGTGGGTCACCGCATGTTCTAAGGATGATTCACTAGCTTGACCACTAATGTGTAGCCTTGATCGATGCCAGCGTAGCGTGGGAGTCACATGTGGCGCACGTGACTAGCCGAGTGGGCGATAAAATTGGCATTTAACCTTCTATAGTTGCAATCATTTGCATTCCCTTACCTCGTGTTCCTCCACATTGGCATCCCTATCGCCGCTATCGCTGGATCTAGCTGTCCCCGACCCCTCCACCACTATCTACCTCCTCCTGGCGGTGGTTGTCTTCATCCACGCTAGAATCCCTACAGCCGCTGTCGCTAGATCCGCCCATCCCTGACCCCTCTGCCACCATCTTTCTCTCCCCCTGGCGACAAGATTTGAGCTATGCAGTGGAAGTACAACCATCAGATCCCACACCTCCAACTGCTGATATGGAGCTCATCGTCACCTCTGACCAGATCCAGTCATCTTTCTCGTATGCGACTACCGACAAGCGAGGAGATCCACTAGATCCAGTCATCATCGCCAATGCTCTGGGGCCAGCACGTAGGCCGACGGGGACGACAACGTGAGGGATGCTGTGGTGGAGGAGGGAGAGGTAGGCGAGTAGCGGCTCGAAATCGTAGCAGAGGTGGAGCAATTGGGGGGTGGGACGCAGAGGCGGTGGTAAGGAAGGAAGCTTAGGGGGGAGGGAGGCGGGTATATTGGCGGAGGAGGAAACGGAGAGAGCGAGTTGTGGGGACGCACTTGACCCCCACGTGAGTGGTCAAGCCAGTGAATCGTCCTTGAGACCTACAGTGATTTACTTAAACAAGTTTAAGTGTATAAATAAGCAGTTTTAAAGTTTAGGGACCGAAGTGATCCACCGTAACAACTTTAAAGGCCCGCAGCATATTTTACTCTTAAATAAAAGGTCATGTATTAATGAGCTATCTTTACTTTTGGTCAGTATCATTTTTTCTCTGATTGAACTTAATGTTTCACGACAAAGTAGTACACTCTGCTTTATATGTTGAAGATTGCATCGCTAGCTTCGTGCTATTATATATAGTTGCGAATTAGTGCTTCTGGAAGCTTGAGTGATGAATATATGTGGGCCTAATTTACAGCTCAAGAATCCTTCTTAGTTGTTCCTCTAAACTTATGCAATGTTTCATGCAAGGACGAAATCGCTAAGCCAGTCGCACTCGCACTAACAATCTCTGCCTTAAAGCTATGTTTGGATCCCATAGTTTAAAGTTTAGTTGTCTAAACTTTTAGACTAAACTTTAGCCACTAAACTTTAGTCGAAGGTCCTGTTTGGATCCTGTACTAATGGATAGGACTAAAGTTTCAAAAAGACCATACTACCTCTCCTCATTTCGTGCGTGAGCCATTAAATGGGAGGTGAGAGACCAACATGCATGGGTAAACACGTCTTTGTGTCTAAGAAACCAAAACTTTAGACCACTTTAGTTCACTTTGGTGGACTAATGGTCTAAAGTGTTTTTAGGGGTTAGCTAAAGTTTAGATCTAACTTTAGACCATCTATTTGGAGACTTTAGATCTAAACTTTAGTGACTAAACTTTAGATGGAGGATCCAAACAAGGCCTAAGTAAGAGAGGTGGTTGTTTATGTATGTCATGACACACAAGAAACCAGATTCTTGAGAGCATATAGGTTGGTTCTAGGACTGCACAATTATATATACCATGACAAACAAAATCATCCTATACTTTTGAAAAAGAAAATTCTCTATATGCCACTGAGGGTTGTCCCGATACTGAATCTACCACTGAAAAAATATTATTTCCTTTTATGCCATTACATTTATTTTTGCATCCCATTTATACATCTATCGTCCGTCTACCATTAGTGTGCTGTGAAGTAGGTTGCGAAAAGACAAACATGCCCTTCTTCTTTTCCTCCTCTCCATATCTTCTTCTCCCTCGTCCCCCTCTCCTCTCATGGGCTCCCCTCCGACGGCCTTCTCTCCATCTGTAGCATCTCCAAAATCTAACAATCCAAAAATAAAAGGAAATTTCTAAATATAGTCCTGAAAATTCAGATCTAATTCTTGCCTGGAAATTCCCCATTAATCCCAGAAATGTGGCTTTCCATTTTCCATCAAGTTTTCAAAGGAAATTTGGAATTCCATCAATACAGCTCTTTCCACTCAAAATTCAGAAAACAAGCAATACGAACATCACATCGAGTGTGACGATGGTGGTGGATGTGGAGCAGACTCTGTTTGTAGTGGGAAACATGAGAAAAATGACCTGACAACGTCACGGGCTCAGGACGATTGATCAATGTTCCAATTATTAGCAAGAAAATGATCGATATATGACCATGCTGCTCCTGCAAATAACTACATGCTGCTCCCTGCTCCACATGGCGCCATCACCACCGCTGCTGGCCTCCTTGGATTACACTCCGGCGCCGACGACCACGCCGAAGGAACTGGAGGAGGCATGCGGGATTTTGGGAGGAGTGGAGACGTGCGGGATTTGAGGAGTGATGAGAGATATGGTGAGGAAGGGAAGAGGAGATAAAGGAGGAGGGGCAATAAAGTCATATTTATAAAAATCTGACAAGTTTAATGTTGCTAACGCCGACTAGCACTAACAGAGGTAACGGTAGCGGCTTAGCAGGAATCAAAGAAAAAATTCAATGGTATATAGAAAGATGAATTTTTTTCAATAGCAAAGGCCCGCAAAATGAAATCTCAACCTTATCCGGTTATTCTTATCCATCAGGTAAGGTACAAGCGGCTCAGATCGCCATTGAAAAGACTTCAAATTTTTGGGAGCCACACTGAACTATTCTACCTTACTCTCATGACGTTCTACCTTCTATAGTGATATGGGCAATATGCATTTACCTGCACTATCCAAATTTCCAACGAAGAGTTCTCGTACCCTAATCCTCTAGATAGAGTGGTTTATCCGAGTTCGTGTAGGACCGATATAGTAACAGAGAGAGGTAAATGGTGTCTTCAAATTTTCCCTAAGTATTTCTCTAATCTTTACATCAATGGCCATGAGAAGTTATGAAGATCAATAAGACAAAAATCAAAAAAATTTCGGAGTGATTGAAATTTTTAGCCTACGAATAGTGATTTTAGCATTATTTCAAATTCGAAAAATCATGTAACTATTGATCTGTCGATCCAAAAGACTTGAAATTTGAACCACAACTAGTTCAGGACTTTAGGAACCTATCCTACACAAAAAAAACTTGAAAGAAATTAAGAGATTTAGGATATTTTGGTTTATGAAGCTCTGTTGCACCAAAATAGGCCCAAAACTTAAAATTGAGCTAGCTTTCAAAGAAAAGCTTCAAATCACTTGAAATTTGGTACACACCTTCTATAGGATGTCAAGAATCTATTCCAATAAACAACTAAGAAAACTATTGCCAAAGTTCTGACCTTTTCTATTTGAAGGCAGAGTGCACCAAAAACGGGTCAAAAACCGAAAACGATGAATATGACTTGCTCGTGGGTGGATGATAGCCAAGATAGCTCTAGATGTTGTTGTAAATGTGGGCAATATTTTAATTCCAAATTTTACCAGAAGACAAATATAATAAACCAGTGATGCAAAACTTACTACTAACAGTAGGCTACTCATCATACTTCAGAATATACGCAAGAAAAATATAGTAATAAAGTTGAACGAACACGCGAACGACTTACTTTTGAGCCTGATGAAGAACAGGAAGCAGCACAGGCTTGATGCAGTGCAGAACGTAGATGACGAAGTGAAGCGAGTGGACGCGCAGATATGCTGCCCATAAACCTTATTGCCGCCCCATGCAGGTACTCTCTGCAGCAACGGTTCGGAGATAGCCGCTCTCCCTCCTTCCAAGTGCATGCCGGGAAGAAAAGTCGGTGAGATTCAGACGGCACAGCACAACAGTACAATCTCACAGAGCAGAAAGTAGAGGAAGAATGGAGGTGCAAAAATCTCTTTTTCTTCCTGAACGTCTCCTGGCCCTTTTAAGGGCGCTGCAATTATTCACTAGTACCTGCCTCATTCAAATATTTGAATCTCATTCAAACAGAGAGAGTGATGCAGGGTTCAACAAAAATAAAGATAGATTTGGTTTGCCAAATGGCGCACCATGTCACGGCACGGTCGCGCGTCGCAAGTCACAAGTCACGCGATTTTCACGTGAAAATATGCGAATACGCACGCACGGATGCGTGCGCGTGTGTGTGACTAATCAGAACCCTCCTCGTACCATCTCTATCCATATTCAAGGAGTAGTGAGAACTCCACCTTATAAATCGGTCTTCCTCACCTTGCCTTAGCAATATAGTACTAAACCATGCATGCTTTGGAATTAAGAAAATAGGCCAAGCTCAAATGGGCCAATTTCTAACAGATGTATTGTCACATATCATAGCAAGTTAGAATACCAAAGAAATTAAGCCAAAAACCCTTAGATTAAGAAATCACTTGAAGGATCAAAAACATGTAGACACCGAGTTTCTTGATAAATTTGCTATCAAAGTGCCTAGATGGGTAGAGATTGATTTTCTAAGATTATGTCCATCTTTTACAAATACTTGGCATAGCAAGACCAAAAAGAGGGAAGAGAAGAGATCAAAATCAACCTAATCAAATGCAAATCAATCAAAACAAGAGATAGCCATATAGATGATCAAAGATTGATTTATTATCACTTGAGGAGGTAAGTTTTACAGCCACGCCACCTTAGAAGATAAAGAATACACCACACGCGCTTAACTTTAAAACCCTAACCCTAAAACAAGAGAGCACACACGAGAGGTTGGTTGGATGGTTAGTACATAAGCATCCATCCTAACCCTTTTAAATAGAAGGGCTCGCCAGCCACATCTAACCCTAACAGATATTATCCACTTAGCACAATGAGAGAAATCCATTAACCCCATAGTCACGAGTTTTACCCACACATGTTCACTTATGTACGCTTCTCAAAGCACATAAACTAATGTGTGTCAAGTTCTGAAGAAATTGTGCCCAGAACTATAACCGTTGATCTAGGTCATCAAATCATCATATGACTCAAAATCCCAAAACTCATCCATTTCTGTAGGTTGTCAAGAAAAATCTGCACATTTGCAAATTTCAAAATTTCACTCCTCCAAAATGACAATGGTTCATCACAACAAAACCATAGATCTTCTCTCATGATCCTTCAATTTCCCACTTGATGAACCCATTGACAATTTTATGAAAATGTAATTTAGAGGTGGTTTTGGACAATAGAAAGGAGAATTTGTAAATAGAGCTCAAAATGGTCATAAGAAGAATGCAAAGACTAAAAATGATCATATGAGACAGAAATGGATTGAAGCTACTGAAATCGATAAGTTTTCCACAAAAAGCTTGAAATCCACCAATTGAGTAAAAAAATCTCACTCTGCCCATACGAAAGAACAATTGTTCTATTTGACTTTGGTCATGGTGAGAAGATATCAAATGATCAAGAGAATCACAACAGAACATGAAAACTCTAATTTTGCATGAAAACTCTAAATCATGCTCTAGACATACATTTGTACCAATCTTTCTCCACCTTTGACAATAGAGTCATCAAGATGCATGGAGAAAGATAGAGCATGAATGAAACGAAGTGGTTGCACTTTATTAATTTTTAGCATTAGGAGCCATAAAAATTATCCAAAGTGACTCTACAAGTATTGCATCAAGCCATATTATGTGAAAGGGCTATCTAGATCATAACAAACCTATATAACGAAGCTAAAGCCAAATAAGCAATAAGCTTAAATTTAAATGGATTTTTGGCATATCAAGTTACTCAAGATCATAGTTTAGGCAAAGATATCCAAAAATAAGCCAAGCCATATCAATAAACTAAATGGAACCAATAAGCTACAATTGAGTCAAATTAGAGTGCTAGAAGTTCAATGTTGAATTATTTTCTTCAAACACTTGGAACCACTTGTAATTGAGCAAATTTAGCATATTTGGTGTTTTCTGAAAATCATTTTTTGATTTATCTTAGCAAAGCAAGTCTTAGACTAGGAGGCATCCATAAGTGCCTCCTAAGCTTCAACCGTTTTCCACAGATTTTATTTTCTTAGCCATGTGCTAGATGCCAAGCCTTATACGACCACCCCAAGCAAGAAGCATCAAAAAGTGGTCTTGGCTATCCAAAACTTCTCCTGAGTTCATGCCTAGTGCAAATGGCAAGCAGTATCATGAGAAAGAAGTGGTAAGATTAGTTTTTTCACACAAAAGAGATCATTTTATATTTTCTTGACTTAGTTCAAGAACAATGAGCTAATACTAACTCATGCTTTAATAAAAAAACTAGTGCAACTCAATCAAAAGCTTAATTTAAGTTCAAGACTCAACGTAGCTTATTTGACATGGCATAAATCATAAAAGTATCACTAGAGTAAAACTAGTCAAAAGATCCAACAAGTCATGATTTAATTCGATTTTCTCACATTTAATAAAGCTCACATGACAAAAGCTAAGCTACAGATAGAAAGATATGACAAATCTAGCAAATTAACACAAGGTATGTCAATATGTAAACTGAGGTATTATGTCACACAATAATAATAGTTAAAGCTCCATGTATTTATATTAC
This sequence comes from Dendrocalamus latiflorus, assembly GCA_017311315.1. NCBI lineage: Eukaryota > Viridiplantae > Streptophyta > Magnoliopsida > Poales > Poaceae > Dendrocalamus > Dendrocalamus latiflorus. Next base: position 23,406,230 of record CM029639.1, on the reverse strand, counting down.
AATGAATATTACTGAATTTAAAATGCAATATGATATAGTGGATACAACAGGCCAAAAGTACTAATAACTCTCAACTCTCTCCAGAGAAGCAAAACGAGAGGAATCAAGAGCCTTAGTAAAAATATCCACAACCTGCTGCTCGGACTCTGCAAAGTGAAGCATAACATCACCCTTCTCTACATGGTCTCTAAGGAAATAATATCTAATATTAATGTGTTTGGTTATAGAGTGTTGCATTGGATTTTTGCTAATGTTTATGAGGCTAATGTTGCCACAAAAAAGAGGAATACTATCTAAAGCCAACCCATAGTCCCACAGAATAGACAAGGTCCAGAGAACCTGAGAACATCTACTAGCAGCAACTACATACTCTGCCTCGACAATGGATTGTGCAACATATGACTGCTTCCTAGATGACCAGGAGATAAGAGATGTGCCTAAGAAGTGACAAGTGCCAAAAGTACTCTTCCTATCCACTATACGCCCCACAAAATCAGCATTAGAAAAGGCCTGAATGGAGAGAGCAGAATCAAAAAAATACCAGAGTCCAAAATCAAGAGTGTCCCGAAGATTCCTGAAAACGCAACATACTGCTTGATAATGAGAGGCACGAGGAGAAGCCTGAAATCGAGTGCACAGACACACAGCAAACTATATTTCTGGCCTCGACACCATGAGATAGAGGAGAGAGCCGATCATGCTGCGATACTCTTCTAGTCCACGGGCTCTCTATCCTCGTCTGGATCCAACGCGGTTGAGGTGGCAAGTGGAGCAGACATCGGCTTGCTGCTTTCCATGTTGAAGCACCGAAGAAGGTCCCTCGTATACTTGCTTTGATGAATGAATGCCCGTTCTTTCAATTGCTTGACTTGAAGACCAAGGAAGAAAGTTAGCTCATCCATCATACTCATCTCAAATTCCCTGCTCATAGAGTCTGAAAATTTGGATACCAAAGCATGAGAAGATCCACCGAATATGATGTCATCCACATAAATCTAAATGAGTAAGAAGTCACTATCATGCCTGAGAGTAAACAAGATTTTATCTACCATTTCTATTTTGAAATCATTCTTAAGCAAAAAGCTCTTAAGACTATTATACCAAACTCTAGGGGTTGCTTCAATCCATACAAGGATTTGGAGAGCTTGAAAATATAGTTTGAGAATTTAGAATTTTTAAACAAAGAGGTTGCTTGACATAGACCTTTTCCTCTATAAAACCATTAAGAAAAGTACTGTTGACATCCATTTGAACAAGCTTGAAGCCCTTAGATGCCACGAATGCTAACAATATACAAATGGCTTCTGATCTAGCTACAGGTATAAAGGCCACCTCAAAGTCTAAGCCCTCTACCTGGAAACAATCTTGAGCCACAAGCCTAGCCTTGTTGCAAACTGCCAACCCATCCTCACTTTGCTTATTTTTTAAAACCCATTTTGTTCCAATTATATTATAAATAGGTGGTGTTAGACCATGTGGATGGTCGTGATTAAAAATGATGATGAATAATTGATATTTGAGTTGCTTTGGAATTTGCGTTTATGAAAGTATCGGGTGTACGTAGTCAAAGATTTTGCGTTTCGTGGTTTTAGTTCTTTCCAAGTGGTTTTTTCTTCTTCAAGTGTTTCGATCGGCTTCAATGGGTATCAACGCTTTACGACTATGGCTTGCATCAACGTTTTTCGACCATGGCTGGCTTCAACACTGTCCAGTTTCGACCATGGAAAACTTTGTCCACAAGGTGTTTACAACCACGGTGTTGTTTACGACTATGCACGGCTTTACGAACACGACTGACGGTTACGACGATGTTTGGCTTTACGACCACGTTTTGCTTTATGACCACATATGGCTTTACGACCATGGCAATTTGACTTCGACCATGTATCATTACGACCACGGCAACTCGACTACGACCACGATAGATCAACCACTGAAGGTAATCATAGCTACAGTACTTTGTAGCCAAAAACTTGTTACAGAAATAATAGATCAGACCTATTCCACGAGAAGTTGATTAGCAGCATGTTTTTCTGAGCTTCATTCTTCTTGCATCGTCGGCGGCTGGCTAACAAACCTTGTTTGAGTGCGTTATGAGCACGCTGTTGTCTTCGACTGGTACTCATTCGAGCAGAAGTATTCGAGCTGTCAATTTCCGTATAGGACGAGTGAGTTCGACAACGTACAGAGGCAATCGTAGAGAAGCGATCGAGCGTGTGATCAAACGACGAGCACATCTGGTTAATCGACTAGCACTTCTGTGCGATGAGCGTTGTTCGAGCGGTCATTATCGATTACAAATATAAGATTGAAGTGGAAGAAGTGGAGGCGATCATTCACCCCCTCTAATAGTGCCATACAGTCCTATAAGTAGTATCAGAGTAGGGTGCAATGGCGTTAGATCGGGAATGGTTCTCTAGTAAGCCAATATTCTTTAATGGTACATATTACCTCTACTGGAAAACTCGCATGGAAGTCTTTCTACAAGCTCAAGGTAATTTGATTTGGCAAAAAGTTGAATCTACATTTGAAGTACATTCTATCATTACCATCAAAAACACTGTTGACGTAGAGGCAAACGCTAAGGCTAGAAATATTTTGTTGCACGGTTTAAGTCGTAACGAGTTTGTTAGAATAGCACATCTTAAATCTACAAATAAAATCTAGTCTACTCTAGCCAACTATCATGAAGGCTCAAAGTCTGTTAAGGGTGTGCGTCAAAATCAATTCAAGAGGTATTCTAAATTCAAGATAAAACCTGGAGAATAGTTAAATGTTTTGTTTGATCTCTTCAATTAGATCGTTAGTGACTTACAGTCTGTTGGTGTAGTCTATTCTGATTCTAACAATGCTCAACAGATTTTGAATTCTCTAGATATGTCTGTTTGGAATGTTTTAGTCACTACCATCAATCATTCTATTAATATGGAGGTTCTCACCTTGAACGACCTGTATTCCAAGATGAAAACACATGAGATTGACATTTTGGCTAGGATTAACAAGTCAAATTCTCTAGGCTTAGTGACTAACCAAGCTGACGACTCCTCTAGCTCCTCTATTGCTTCTTTTTCTGTATTATGCTCTTTTTTAGATGAATAATTAGAGGGGATTCCTGAAGAGCAGCTTGTACTTCTCTCCAATCGAGTGACAAAGGCAATCACAAATATCATATCAAGATGGAGAGTTGGTGCAATCACATGCTATGAATGTGGTGAGCAGAATCACATCAAGATAAATTGCCCTAAACTGAGGAAGGAAGTCAAGGATGAAAAAGCATCAACTCGTCGATCTCAAGTCAAGATTGACCCAAACAAGAAACACAATTATCGTAGGATAACCAACAAAATAATTTTAGCACTTGAGGAAATTAATTTGAGCGATGATGAATCTGCAAGTGATGAGGACAGTGGCAAGAAGGTCAAGGAGGTAGATTCCATAGGAATGTGCTTTATGGCAAAGAGTGAGGATCTCGACAATGATGATCTCTACAGTGATCCTAATGAGGTAAAACCTTCGTACATAAATTCATCTCGTGTTGTGCTTAGATTAACAGAGGAGCTTAAGAAATATAAAAAGGAATTCAAAAATCATGATCTTGTTATTGAGAATTTAAATTCTGAAATCGATAGACTTAAAGCTTCACTTCGTAATGATAAATCTTATGAGTCCAGTCAAGTTTGACATACTGAATTGGCGACTATAAGAAAAATTAATGCATCAATCTTGGGTCAATTTAGTGATGTAACTACTAAATTTGATGAGTTAAAACTGGCACATCGCTCTTGTAATGAAAAGATAAAATAGGCACATGATGAAATTGAAAAGTTTAAGTCTAACTCACCTAAAGCTTGCTCAAAATGTTATTTGCTTTAAGCTAGGCTTAACTCTTCTCAAGAGTCTATTCAACAGATGCTTTATCATGAGACTCTCTCTTGCTCGAACTGTCTGAAGCTTAACACAGAAATAGAAGTTTTAACGAGACAACTTAAGGAGTTTGCTGAAAAGGAAAAATTGGCTCAGTCTACCAAAGAGAGTGCTATAAAATCAATATATATGACTTCTCAGCAAGTCAAGTTCAAGTGTGCTCACTGTGATAGAGATGGTCGTCTGGTTCAATTTTGCTTTTGAAAAAACAAGAAGGAGAAGAAAGACAGGTTAAGAAAGTGTTCTCGAGTAGAATCCATGCAAGCTCCAAATCATGGCTCTGCTCCCTCCAATGAATTCACTGCTCGCTCAGACCAGTCAGTGGCCAGACCCATGCAATGTAGTCGAACAGTCTATTTTCGACTAGCGCCTTCAACATGGTCAGATCGGCCTCGGGGATCACACGTGATCATGCAGCAGTTAGACCACCCCAGCAATGGATGCTCTGTGGTCAGACTTCCCATGGTCAGATGTCCCTGTATCGAACCAGCGCTTTGACTAGCCCTTTCTACTCGACCAGTTCGATCGACGATTAGACCAGTGCTCTCTGCCCAGTTAGACCGATCGACGGTTAGATCAGCTTAGCTGAGGAGGACATACCGTCCAGTCATTGAGCTTGTTGCTCCTGTTGAAATTTCGTCTGGTTGAAATTTGTCAAATGCTAAAGCTTCACTTAAAGCTTTATAAACATCTATTGTTGCTCCTGTTCGTCGAGTGTTACAGTACTGGATTCCTAAAGCGTATTTGACTAACCCCAGTACTATGAGACTAACACCTTCTATGATTTAAGACCAGCGATTGCGGGATGGAGAACATACGCTTGATTAGATTCCAATCTTTTGCTTGGTTGGAATAGTTGATGGTTCTTCATCTTCTTTGATGGCTCTTGAGAGGTTTCACCTTCTGGTTAGACCATGTGGAAAAGGTAATGCCATACTCCAAGTGGTCTTTTAAAAGTGGTCTTTGAGTTCTTTCTCATATTGATCTTTTTCTCTCAACTGCTTGTTTCTTCTCTTTGGCCCTTTTGCTGAGGGGGATGGGATTATTCTGAGGAGGAGCTTATTGTTTGAAGTGGTGTCAGGAGTTTGTTTATTATACCTGTCATATAATTCATTAAGATCAAGCCATTGAAATCAAATGAGTAGTGGAGCTCTCTGTATCATATTCACTCATATGTTGTGTAGCTTTGGTCATGGCTGGTTTTAATTAAAATTGCTACATTTGAACTAAAGCATGACATGGCAAAAGACTTTGACTAGACTGATTATTGAAAGTACTTGTGATGCTCATCTAAAAGGATTTGCTTAATTGTGAATCCTATTTTAAATCTTGGCTATGAGGCTCACATAGTTCATATTGCAATCTTTTATGTTCACTTAGATTGACATGTTATAAAAAATTGAGATTCTCCAAGTGATATCATACAAATGGTGTCAACTGAGAATTGAAAAGGAGAAGATTGAAAAGATGTATACTTCAAATATGCCATGGTCAAATAAAAAAAGACACAAGAGTGCACAAATGAAAAGAAGTATGCTTCAAGCATACCACCATTTAAAATAAGTTTGCTTTAAGCATGTATCATAAAAAATAAGTATGCTACAAGCATGCTACATGCGTAAGAATCATGTGTGGAGCAATAGCGTGTTATATGAGATTGCTAGCCCATCTATATTTAATGTTTGCTTCAATTTTAGGCTTTGATTTTTCAATGTGGTATCTCATTGTGCTTTTTATAATTGGTTTAGTCATTGATGAGATGCTTGTTATTGATCTAAATTGCTTAATTGTGCTAAAAGATTAGATTTGATCTTACTATATGATATATGATTTTATGTGATCTAGATAGCTCTGCTCATACTGTTGGCTTGGTCAAAAAATTTTAATCAATGCAAAGTGACATGTATAGTCTACAAAGCTTCTTGATCTCTACTGCTTGGCTCCTTTTAGAATTATTCCCACTTTTGAGACCTTGATGATTTCATTGCCAAAGGGGGGAAAAGTAGAAGAAAGGGGGAGATTTGCTCTAGAAGAGTTGTTCTGGAAGTTGTTCTCTCGGTTGGTTCTCATTTGGTTGTGTGTGTGGTTGGTTGTCTCGAATACTCATTGTTTTGGATTGCAAATTCTTCCTCGCAAATTCTTTTGCGCAAAGTCTTTCGTTTGAGTATTTTTCAAGGTGTTGTTAATGTATTCATCAAGGGGGAGATTGTTAGACCATGTGAATGGTTGTGATTAAAAATGATGATGAATAATTGACATTTGAATTGCTTTAGAATTTGTGTTTGTGAAAGTATTAGGTGTTGTCGTCAAAGATTTTTTGTTTCATGGTTTTGGTTCTTTCCGAGTGGTTTTTGCTTCTTCAGGTGTTTCGGATGGCTTCAACGCTTTTCGACCATGGCCAGCTTCAATGCTTTTCAACCACAGCCGGCTTCAACACCAATCCAGTTTTGACCATGGCAAACTTCATCCACGAGGTGTTTACGACCATGGTGTCGTTTATGACCCTGCATGGCTTTACAACCACGGCTGACGGTTACGGCCACGTATAGCTTTATGATCACATATGGCTTTACGACAACATATGGCTTTACAACCACAACAATTTGACTTCGACCATGCACGACTACGACCACGGCAACACGACTACAACAACGGCAACTCGACTACAACCACAATAGATCGACCACTGAAGGTAATCATAGCTACAATACTTTTACTTGTTGTAACTTTAGTGCTTTTTATAATCGTGGACTTTACTAGTCGTACTCAATAATCATAGGATTTACTGATTGATAGTTGGTGACTTTGCAGTCGATGGTAGTAGGTTTTGATGACTACTCATATAGTCATATCTTTGCAGCCTTGTCGTTAGTCATAGAGCAGGTAGTCTGTTGTCATTGTCTTCGGTAATCAAAGGCTTTACGATCACGGTCGGTACTTGTAGACTTTGTTGTCAAAATGAGTGCTTCACTCTATATGATCTTTGAGTAGTTTAAGTACTCGTGTTAGGCCAGCGGAGTGTTTAGCTGGTGCTTGTTGGAACGATGTCGGTACTCGGTAGTCGAAGCGACTAGGTACTCGATGGTCAGTGAGCGATAGTCATAAGGTTTGCGGTCAGTTGTTAGTTACGAGTACTTGTTGTGTTTGGTGGTCGTGCTGAGTGGTCAAAAGGATGAGTTTTTTAAAGCGATGGTTTTTGGCAATCGTAATCGGTAGTCTGAGACTATTTTCTGGTTTGTGTTGAGGAGATTGGTTGTGTATGACCCGATTGATTGGTCGTGGATGGTATTGCTCTTGTTCTAGATGGACATGGGTGTTATGAGTTGTTGTGCTGATGATGGTCAATCTGGAAAGAGCTTGTGCTAGGAAGTTTCTTTGGTCTTTGCATGTGCAGGAGAGCATGGAGATGATCATGATCAGTGACGTGGAGGACCGGGACTAGGATAGGGAGATCTGAGATCCAGACGGTTAAGGATGTCATGCGAGGTGGTGGGGCTCATGTTGGAGCACATGGAGATCAAAGGTGGAGATTTGTGGAGAAGTTACAGGAGGTGCATTCCTAGAAGCTTCGATACGTGGTGATGGTGCGAGACAGAGCTATGGGAGGGGATATCCTGAAGGCTTCGTCGCGTGTTAGTTTTGGACTGTTACAGATAGAGTCCATGGGCAGGAAGAGGTAGAGTTTGAATAAAACCTGTGTTAGAAAAGGGTTTCAGGTCCTTTGATGTGAGGAAGAGATTAGGTGTTGTGTTTGTGTTTAAATCAAACACGATTAGGGACGTTGACCTATAAAAGCCGGGAGAGGCTTAGGCTAACATAACTAATCTTTAGGGCTTTTGTCGAGAAAGTTTTTAGAGGTGTCGTGAGAGAACATTGTAGCCAAAAACTTGTTGCAGAAATAATAGATCAGATCTATTCCACAAGAAGTTGATTGGCAACATGTTTTTCTAAGCTTTGTTCATCTTGCGTCATCAGCAGATGGCTAACAAACCTTATTCGAGTGCATTACGAGCACGTTGTTGTCTTTGATCTTCAAGCGGAAGTATTCGAGCTACCGATTTCTGCACGGCACGAACAATTTCGACTGCATATAGATGTGGTCGTAGCGAAGTGATCAAGCGTGCGATTGAATGGTGAGCACATCCGATCGGTCGACTAGTACTTCCATGTGACGAGCGTTGTTTGAGTGGTCATTATCAATCACAAATATAAGATTGAAGTGGAAGAAGTGGAGGCGATCATTCACCCCCCTCTAATAGCACCATACGGTCCTATAGGTGGAGATTCAACTAAGGTCCAGACTTGGTTTCTTTGAAAATTCTTAAGCTCTTCATGCATAGCATTGACCCAAGAGGAATCAGATAAAGCATGGGTGACATATCGGGGTTCACAAGACACAACAAAAGTAGAATGTTCAAAAGATTTTGGAGAGATAAACCTAGAGTGAGTAACTTGCTCATAGAGATCCCCAATCATCTGCTCTTAAGGGTGTCATCGTTGAATATGAAGAGGGGATCCTGATGCAGACGTAGCCTCTACCACATAGGCTATGGAGGTGGGACAAAACCACTCAAATCGCCAGTAAGAGGAGGCTGTTCTCCTGAAGCTGGTGAGGTAGAAGCAGACTCTCCAGCCAACTCAGGAGTGACTAGAGGATAGATTGGGTCCTCATCTTCTTCGTCAAGGTCGTCATTGATGAAGATGCTCTCACTCTCACCAAGTACCGTGTACCTGCACCGTCGGGTCTAGTACCAGAACTAGCCTCATCAAAAGTAACTTCACATGTCTCAACAATTTTGTTAGTATCCAAATTGAAGACACGATAGCCATGGGAATGAGCATGATATCCAAGAAAAATGCCATCATGACATTTGGATTCAAACTTATCAAGATTGCCATATTTAAGAATGAAGTATTTGCAACCAAAAATCTTAAAATGAGATACACTAGACTTATGACCAAATCTAAGCTCAAAGGAACTCTTGCCTATGGCTGGTTTAAAGAAAATCCTATTGGACACATACCAAGCAGTAGAGATTACCTCAGCTCAAAATATCCTATGGGTGACATGCTCATCTAGCATGGCCATAGCCATCTCAACAAGTATTCTATTCTTCTTCTCAACAACCCCATTCTATTGGGGAACTCTAGATGAGAAAACTGGTGCTATAACCCTATCTCAATGTAGAAAGTTGTAAAGGAATGGTTTTTGAATTCTGTGCCATTGTCACTACTAATGGCTCTCAAGGCTCTTGGAAGGTCAACTACTATCTAAGGGACAATTGTCTAAAGTAACCAAAAGCCTCATCCTTAGACACTAGAAAATACATCCAAGAATACCTAGAGTAGTCATCTACAATGATAAGCACATACCACTTCCCTCCTACAAATTGGACTCTAGAAGGACCTACTGTGTCTAAGTGAAGCAACTGTCTTACCATGTCTACAGGGAGTGCACAAGAGGTGGATGAGGAGCAGAAACCATCTTACCATATCTACAGGGAGTGCACACGAGGTCTCTAATACTCTTAAGCCTAGCTAATCCTCTTATTAGATTCTTGCTACTGACTCTAGTCAAGTGGTCGAAACCTATGTGCCCAAGCCTACGATGCCACAACACTAAGTTCAGGTAGTCCGAAGCTACAAGACACTTAGGGCTAGAGGCAGAAGAGATACTAAAGTCAGCACTAAAATCCTCTCAAACGTAGAGATCCCAAAGACATGCTCACCAAAAGAGTCTAGAACTCTACACGCACCACTCTTGAACCTCACTTCTAGACCCTCATCAAATAGTTGGGAGATAGATAGTAGATTATACCTCAGCTTACCTACCAAACTAATGTCCTTGCGCATGAAGTTATTGTTGACACGCATTGTGCCCTTGGCTATCATGGTACCGGCAGAAGCATCCCCAAACATGATCATCTCATTGCTGGATGCACGTGTGAGGGAGGAGAACCATCTAGAGTCTCTAGTCATGTGTCGAGAACACCCCGAAGTCAACAAGCCACACGTCCTCCTTCCCCATACGCTAGATCTACAAGGCACGAACAGGAAACATATGTGCCTCAGTACTGAGGTTAGTGAGAAATGACTTTGGAATCCAGTACTGAGCCACACGATGTTTGGGAGCAGTAGTAGAGACAGAAGTAACATGGTTAGCACGATGATCTTGAGCACGCACACAAGACCCACCTAGCCCTCTCCAAATCGGTTTACCAAAAGACTGGTACTTCCTCTGACTAGGTGTTACTCGTGATCTACCCTCACGATATCCTAACCCAAAGCGCTGCCTAGAACCACCAAAAGAGTAAAGGAAGTTGTCTATAAACCTAGGTCTATGTCTAGCAGGAAGGACAGACTGCCTACCTCTAGAAACAGTCAAGGGTAAAGGAGCTCCTCTAATGGATCTCAAAGCATGCCCTCTCTTTTTCCTCTCGACCTTGGCTCTACGGAAGCAGAACTCAACTATGTGGCCATCCTTCTTGCAGAAGGTGTAGTGGTACTTGACCTTTTGAGGGGTCTAACCTGATGAAGAAGAAGCATCTGTCTTGCTAGAAGGGGTTTGGGAAAAATCTGTAGACCTATAGATAGTCTTGAAAGACATAGGGGGTTCTACCTCAAACTTGCCACTCTCAACAACCCTCACAACCTTACGTGGGTGGTTCTTGGAGTACTCTAGGGAATTAAATCCTAAGCCTCTATTCTTCACACTCACCTTAGATTGGTCAAGGATCATATTGAGGTTCTTCTTTCCACTAGAAAATCTCTTAAGAGTTTTCTTAAAGTAGTCATTTTCTTTTACTAGGCTCTCACATATGGTACACTTACTAGACTTGGTTGCCCTAGCACATCTTTCCTTATAAACCGCTACCTCAAGCTTTAGAGCCTCACAAGACACACGAGAAGAATTCTTGATCCTAACCAACTGCTCATCAAACTTGACCCTAAAGGTCTCATGCATTTCATCAATCACTCCCGATCTTAATAAAAGATATACAAGAAATAGAATTAATGACCTTTTTAGATGTAGTCATGGATATGGATTTTCCAATTTTAGCTTTCTCCTTTAGAGTCTTGTTAAGTGTATCTATCTCAATTGTGAGTCTAGGACAGTTTTCACATGATACAATCTTAGAATGTATAACCATTTTAGTCATTTCTTTCATTTTTATCTTGTTATCCTCATAGTGTGAACAAGTATGATTAGTACCAAATTTATGCAATTTCTTAAGAGCACTATCCAACTTAATCTCTAGCAAAGTACAATTTGAACAAGAGGATGGAATAACATCTACAGGAATAACATCAAGAGCAATAGCATCTATGCAAAACATGATCATGACTTGACTTGAAAGAATCTAGATCATCTAGAGCATTTTTTTAGTTGGTCTACAACAGAGGAATGAGCATATTTCAATATAGACAATTCATCATGCAAGCACAAGCAAGATTCATAATTTTCAGAATTAATTCACTTGAGCCTAACATTGCCAAGTTCAAGTTATCAATCATCATATCCTAACTATTAATCATTTGCTTTCTTAGTTGTTGTCCGTTGCAATGAGAGCTTGTTTCATAGCATGGAGGAGGGGCGTACCTCATAAGGGTCGCTGTAGGGCTTGTCGAAATCGGAGGAATCATCATCGTGGCTACCCTTGGCTATAAAGCACATACCAGTGAAGTCCTGGGCCTTCTTCTTGCCATGGGTGTCATCCTCGTTGTCCTCCGTCCCTAAGTCCACATTGCTCATGTCCACAGACTCAAGAGCAGTAAGGACCCAGTTGACAACATTCCGGTAGTTAGGCTTCTTGACCTTTGTGTCTTGAGTTTGAGGACACCTTCGAAGGTCCTTCTCCTCTTTGCCCTTCAGCTTGGGGCACTTGGCCCAAATGTGGTTTGGCCCACTACACTTGAAGCATGTCACCGGACTACCTCTCCTCTTGTTTCTCACTTTGTTGTACACTCTAATGAATTTGATGGACAGGAGGGCTAAATCTTTCTCAGGTAACCTCTCAAGTTGCACATCACTAACTGAGTGCAAGGCGAACAAAAAAAAGCCAACATCCACACAATCTGAAGAGCTACTCCAAGAAGGATTCATCACAAGAGCCATTGACTCTATCTTAGGAAGACACAAGATGAAGTCAATATTACGTGTCTTCAACCTCGAGTAGAGCTTGACCATGGTAACATCACTCATGACAGTGTTGCCATTAATGGATGTGATTTTTATCTCCCAGACCTTCACATCAATAGCACCCAAGATTTGGCGTGCATTCTTAGACTCTGAGAAGGTCAAGCCAACAGCATGGAGGCCATGGAGAATTTTGTTGAACCTTCCCCACAACTCATCCAAAAACTTGCCAGGCTTTTGCTTGATCTTGGAGTATTCTTTCTTGAGTTGGTTATGTCTCACTTCTTTGATTGTGGTAGAGCCCTCATGGTAGTTAGAGAGGATCTTCTAGATCTCGTGAGCAAATCTCAAGTGAGAGACTCACTTAAACTCTGATCGACTAAGCCCTTGAATCAGGAAATTACATGCCTTGTTGTTTGCCTTCACATTGGGAGAAGTTACATTGTCATCGACCGGCACGACATAAGGATTTTTGACCTTAAACAAAATTGTGTGCCCTTAGGCCTCAATGTAAGTATGCATGTGAGACTTCCAATACGAGAAATCCACTCCATCAAACACAGGTGGCTTGGTTAAATACTTATATGCTACCATAACTCCTAAGACTGGTCAAGATCTATAAGAAGAGTTAACCGGGCTTTGATACCACTTGTAGGACCGATATGGCAACATAGGGGTGAATTGTGCCTTCAAATTTTTCTCCAAATATTCTTCTAATCTTTACTTCAATAGCTATAAGAAGATATGAAGATCAAGAAGCCAAAAATCCAAAAATTCTCAGAGCTATTGAAATTTTCAGCCGTAAATAGTGATTTTAGCACTATTTTATATCCAAAAAATATTGTAACTTTTGATCAGTCAATTCAAAAGACTTGAAACTTAAACCACAACTAGTTCAAGACCTTAGGAACCTATCACAATAAAAAAAACTTAAAAGAACTTAAGAGATTTGGGATATTTTGGTTTGTAAAGCTCTACTACACCAAAATAGGCCTAAAACCTAAAATTGAGCTAATTTTCAAAACAAAGATCCAAATCACTTGAAATTTGGTACACACCTTCTATAGGATGTCAGGAACCTATTATAATAAACAATTAAGAAAATTATTGCCAAGGTTCTGATCTTTTTCTGTTTGAAGACAGATTACACCAAAAACGGTGAATACGACTTGCTCGTGGGTGGATGATGGCCTAGATGTATTGTCACATATCACAGCAAGTTAGAACACTAAAACAATTAAGCCAAAAACCCTTAGATCAAAAAATCAGTTGCAGGATAAAAAATGTGTAGAAATTGAGTTTCTTGATGAACTTGCTATCAAAGTGCCTAGATGGATGAAGATTGATTTTCTGATATTATCTTCATCTTTTACATGTTCTTGGCACAGCAAGATCAAGAAGAGGGAAGAGATCAAAATACACCTAATCAAAAGCAAACCAATCAAAATAAGAGATAACTATGCAGATGATCAAATATTGATGTTTTACCACTTGAGGAGGTAAGTTTTACTGTCACTCTACCTTAGAGGATAGAGAGCACACCAAAAGCACTCAACTCTCAAACCCTAACCCTAAAACAAGATAGCATACAAGAGATGTAGGTTGGATGGTTAGCACACAAACCTCCATCCCAACTCCTTTAAATAGATGGGCTCGCCAACCACATCTAACTCTAATAGATATTATCCACTTAGCATAATGAGGAAAATCCGTTAACCCTACACATACGGGTTTTACTCACACATGTTCACTTATGCACATTTTTCAAAGTGTATAAGCCCGAATCCGCTAAGTCCTTTATCCTTTATCCATATTGATCAAACCAGCTTCTCCTTGACCTAAACCGCTTCTCCAAGCACCACTCATGAACCACGGTTTTGATCTAAAGTAGATTCTGGTATTTTGGCCAAACTACCAAAATACCCTTTCTTGACTGAATCATCTCCTTCCAATGCAAGCAATCGCCATGCTTACCACGTGTAGGTTCACCATTGGCTTGCCATACGTTGACAAGTCTCTTCTGCTTCGGTTCCACTGGACCACGCCTCACTTAGACCGACCAAGCCACATGGTGTAAACCCGCCGTTCGAACTTGCCTTCAATATTTCCCGCCTTTCTCATGCCATGCTTGAGCTCACCATTCCACCTGGCATTCTTGATCGTTCTGGGTCTCGACTTCTCCGTGAGTGTAGCCCCAATCTTTGCCGTTGACCACGGGTGACTCCAAGTGACCATGCACATCCAAAGACAAAGAAATCATTTTTGGGCATAAGTTTTTCACAACTTGACCCACATTAGCAATGACATATCTCATGCAACCTCTAACTGCTGATCTAGGTCACCAAATCATCATATGACTCAAAATTTCCAAAATCATCCATTTCTACATGTTGTCGAGAAAAATATACAAATCTGCAAATTCTAAATTTTCACTCCTCCAAAATAACAATGGTTAATCACAACAAAACCATGGGCCTTCTCTCATGGTCCTTCAGTTTGTCACCTTCATTTCTTGAAATTCTGCTATTTTTCATTTTGTTGAGAAAAACAGAGCTATAAAACAGTTTAGATCACAGTAAAATGAACTAGAGAACTAAAATAATAAAGCTGGGATTAGGCCTGTTATCTAAAAATGTAAAATGAATTAAAGCATCTACTCTTCCAAGCAGTGACGGAGCCAGGATTTGGTTACGCCCCCAGCTTAGTGGTGGAATGATCTAGGCTATCTGGGCGGGACCATGAAAATGTTATCCAGACTGGACTGAATTTACCTAGGCTGTATACTAGATATTTTTCCACACCCCGGGCTAAAGCCTATCCTGTCTGGAGTGTGGCTCCGCCCCTACTTCCAAGTGCAAGGCAAATGAACTAAAGTATCTACTCTTCCATGTGCAAGACAAATAGGGGGACTTGATACCAAATGTCAAGGAAAAACTAATTACAAATCTCCTGAGATACCTATTAGGGTACCACTAAATTATTAACCCCTCCTTTTATGTACGATGCTTACATATATGAAATATCTTATTTTTTTAATTAAAGTGGAGATCATAGGGTACACACAAATATTTTAGGGTGTACAATGAATCAAATGATTAGCTAGCTTTTGTGATCAAAAGTTTGAGCTTCCCCTTGAGCTATATAAAACCAGGATCCAACAAGACTACAAGAGGAAGGGGCATCTAAAAGCAGGGGAAGGCACATGCCAATCACCTCTCTGAGCCCAACTAATCATGTGAAGGTACTTGTGCCTTTGGGCCCATATATAAGAAGTTTCATATATGTATATATGCATCCCATATAAGTAGTTTTATATATATGCATCCCATTATCCATTATGCCTTATTCTATAACTAGTACATCTCTTCCTCTCATCATTAGAAGGTTCGTTTGCATCAGAGGGTAATCACAAGAAGTCCTTAAAAGTGATCGCATGATACCAATATCACTCACTCGTATGACCTTTCGAAGAACATGCGCACTGATCCAATCGATCAATGCGCACAAACTTGGATTTTGTTGCGATACTTAGAGGCAAAACTAAGCGTTGCTCCATCATGGCCGCGATGTGGGTGACGTGTCCGTGTTGATTAGATCGTTGTTTAAGATTAATTTTATCAAGTTAATCTCTAGTAAAATGTGAATCATGTAGCTTGGTGAGATACTATTGTCCTATGATCGATGTATCATGTAGCTTGGTGAGTTAATAAACTAGATCGGAGCAAAAACCAGGCCAGCGTGTTGAGACTGCCTAACGAAGCTAAAAGAGCTCATGGCTCTATTTGAGGGCTTTCGCTTCAGCTCAAAGCAATTGGAAGCGTAAAGTCACCCAAATGTTGTGTGATTTCTCATGTTTCATAGAGAAGTTTAAGCACACTTTGTATTCGCGGTTGGCTTCTAGCTGTTAGCTTTTGGCTAAAATTGCATTATACTAACTGTTAGTTTTTTTCTAAGTTATTCAATTAATAAAATGAAGGAAAAAAAGGGAAAAACACCGTTATATCTTCACGGACAATGCAAAGAAAAAAGAGAGAAAAGCCAAAAAGCCAAAATTAAAAAGTCAACGTGCTCATTTTGACTGAAAACTAGAAGCCGAAGCCAAAATGAATGGCGCCTAGGAAGTTAAAATCCCTCTCCACTGAATTCTCGGAGAAGCTAGCCATCTTTTGGATGAAGCTAAGCATATCCTAAGCATGCAAGAAGATCCAACTGCAAAGAAGTGTGTCATCCATGTTCGAATCCCACAAATTACATGTTACACAGATTACTTCCTCCGTTTCACTATATTTGTTTATGATCCCAGAAGTATCCATTTTAATGTATTTATCTATTGAAGGAATCTAGGTGTAGTTATTACAATCTTTTCACTCACTATCTCTATTTAAATACTTTAGAAGAGATTGAGTGGTTGTGCCATATAATTTAATAGGGGTATATATGATCATTTCTTATTAAATATTTTTAGAATTAGTATTTTCTTGATCTGTACGTATAGTCGGCTGTAGACAAATATAGTGAAACGGGCACAGTAATTTGTAGATTTTGCTGGAACTATCCGCTTGTCTAAAGTCCATCAGTTAAGATAGCACTAACTAATCTAACTATAATAAATAATAGCACTAACCAGGTATTATGATCTTTTAAAGAACAACGAGATGGCTCAACTTGTTGGGTGAGCATCTATCGCTAGTTAGAGCTAGCTAGTTATTGTTATATTGACTACTCAGTTCACTAGATCTCAAGAAACAAAGTGCTGATCTGAATCATGTATACAATGAATTGAAACAGAAATGTGCAGGAAGACCACCCTACATAATATACCGTGATCTTCTTTAATCTAGCCAATCAAAGGAACAATAGCATCAATCATCAAGGGAATTAAGGTGGCATGTGAAGTGCTAGCCGTTTACATCAGTACCAGTACTATACTCTTGCCGCTCTTGCCTCTACAACTTTGACCTTGACTTGGACTGTGAAATCAAGATATCGGAGGGAGAGCACATGACAGAGATATTATGTGCAACTTGGCACTAGTATAAAGAGAATCACAGTTTGGTCGGTTTGGATCTTGGTGTATCGCACTTTGCAACTAATATAGGAAAACAGACTAGCTAATCTATCCTAAAAGCCGTATATTATAGTTATAACAAGCCGATCTACATATGTGTTCCTGGCTTCTTTATTTTTATTCTCTTGACTTCTTGAGTTACTTCGACGAGCTAGTTAAATATAACAGGGACGTAAGAAAATTTTCTGGAGAACAAGCTAGTATATCTTTTTGGTTTAATTAGTTCAATGTATATACCGGCTGGGAAACCTTTCAACTTGAGCGGATACTACATACCATTTCCCTTTAATTTAATTGTTCTTCCGGAATCTTGCGTAATTTTGAAATAGCATGAAACACGTGAATGCTCTCAACACACACACACACACACACACACACACACACACACACACACACACACATACATACATACATATATATATATATATATATATATATACATATATATATATATATATATATATATATATATAGTATAAATAACAGGGGCACCTAGGTGTCTGGACACCTAGTCTCCTTACCTTTGGATTGCTTTTAGATGCGTGCTAGTGTGATTGAAACTTTCCATCCATGATTAAGACTTTCCTTCCATGATTGATTTAGCATGCCTAATATATTACATACCATACATACCATTGCTCTAGCACGTATCTAAAAGCAATCTAACGGCAGGGAGCCTAGGTGTCTGGGCACCTAGGTGTCCCATTTCAGCGTAATATATATATATATATATATATATATATATATATATATATATATATATATATATATATATATATATATATATATATATATATATATATATATATATATATATATATATATATATATATATATATATATATATTCCATGCTTCAGAGAGTATACGGTGCTTGTGTTAGTTGCAAGCCTAATCACAATATTCTGCACTCACTATATAACGGTAAAAAGATATCTGTTAATTATATATTCCCTCTAGTCATAAATATATCTCATTTTAGATATCGGGACGGTCTCCAAAACACAATTTTAACCACTAACTAGCTGAGTACCCGTGTGTTGCAATGAAACATCTTATACATACATTTCTCAAACAATGATGTATATATCATATAACTCAAGATATAAATGTAACACTAAGTATCTCACAATATAATAGTGAGATATTGCTTAACAAACAATGAAACCCATAGACACATGCAATGTGATTTTATTAACAATTTTTTATTCAATTGTTAGATATCTCTATTTAGCTGTAATCTCAAAGCTTATGTAGTTAGCTCAGATTCCCTGTCGAGTGAATTCCTTGGTTTGTGTAACTTAGAAGCTTATGCAATAGAAGATTGCATAGTTAGCTTCAAGATTACATGCTGACCTAGATTTTATATCCTCACCATTTGGATCCCATTTACAGTAGAGCAATAAAAGATGCGAAACCGGCAATGTTCCTTTTGGTTCACTGTGCACACTCAAAGAGTGTCAATAAAGCAAGAAAGTTCAAAAGATTTTACAAACTTGAACAACTGAACTATATCTACAATAGGCACAGCTTCAGAACTCTATATCAATCTGCTGGCTTGGCAATTCAAATTCAGATCACATTGTGCGAATTACATGGTATCAAACTACATATCACCTCATGTGAATTAGATTCCTGAATGAGTAACAACCGGGATGGAAAAACCGACCAAATATCCCAGTGGTTACGAATGCACTTTCTAGGTTGATTTAGGCCTTTTCTGTGCTAGATTACCTATTGTATGAACTAAATATGCATAAATCTGCTAGTTCTAACATTTTGTGCTAGGTTTTCTTTAGATTTTCCTGGTTTTTAGCTGGTTTTTCGGTTTTAAGCGGGTTTTCCAGTTTTTTCCGATAACTAGTCCGGTTACCGATTTCAAAAAATTTGAAATATAAATTTCATCCGGGTTTTTCTCGAGATTTTCGATAAATGTCCGGTTATCGTTACCGGTCACTTGCTGGAATATCCCTAGTTCCAAGATTTGGAACCTTGTCATGAACATACATACCATGAAAAAGGAGAAATTCTTCAGTCACATTCAAGAAAAATGTATTTACATGTCTCCCAATATAATGCTATAGTTGTACCGAAACCCATGTAGCTAGCATAGAGTAGAGCATTTGAAATTCCCTTGTTCCCTTATAGAAACAGCAACCTTTAAACAGCCAAAGAAGAAAAGGAACATCGACCTGCTCCAAATAAGTATCTAGTAACAAAGATAGCAGTGGTGCTTTTGGACAGTATTGGAATTTGAATTTGAGACAGTCCAAAGCACAACCCCAAAATTACAAAAAAAAACAATGATGATGTTGTGTATGAACCATATCATTAATATGTTCATGGCTTACTCTTTTCATGCCACAGTATGTAACTTTGCATCCCTCTATAAATCCTTGGTTTTTCACTACTAAAGCATCAAGGAACAATGTCTTTTGGAAAAGTGAAGCAGGAAAGTTTATGAAAAAAACAACAATTCCTTGTCCAGCATATAAGTTGACCTCAGTTTGAACGGAATAATGTAAATAACAAAAAGAGTAGCTTTATCATGAGCACCGTATGGCGGCACTGATGATTGGAAGATAAAAATATCTGTTCCTTACCATCAGATCATTGCAAAGTTGAGATAATACCCTCCACCATGATCATATCAGCATCAAGTTCTGGCAACAAAACAAGTTACATCATGAAATTAGAAGTTAAAAAATTGCAATAGGAGAAGAGAAAACATCATTTCCATAAAGTAAAGAGGCAAACAAAAAATAGATGGAATAAATCAAAACCATCTAATGTACAAAACCTAAAGGTATTAGAACTCGTTCTCTAAAAGATGAATAAGAACTCAAGGGTTAGTTAAGGCAATGAAATTGATACCTTTGTATCTGTTGTAAAGATCTTCAAGATGTCGAGAATTGGTCATAGAAATCTGTGGTTGGCTATAGAAAAAATAAAAAGCTCCTTCCAAGTGCCAATCATTAGCTTTCAGTGCCTGAAGGACTACCTTCTCACTACATCAGGATACAAAAATACTTATTTACTATTCTAAAAAGGACACTTGCTAAAATTGTGACGAATGAACTCCTTAGTCCTTAATAAAGCAAGCAAAAAGAAGAATTCGAAAAGCTCATATGTTGGCATCCACTAAAGTATTCACAAATGGCTGCTAGATAATTGCAGGCACAATTTATTTTCAAATTTCTGGTCTATATGTGTTATGCATTAGCAAACTTCCAGTGCTAAGTTGTTTGATTCATAGCCTAAACCATGGTTGGATTCATCTAAGGCCCTAACTCCAAGTAGATAATCCTAGACCATCTGTAGTTTTACTTTTTCATGATTCAATCTATCTCACGTTCTATTTCTACCATGTAAAATTGTGGTTTACCTAGTTACAAAAATGATAGCCTATTAGCATCCAGCAATATTCAAAAAGTTACAATTGTAAAACAACCACTGTAATTGATGTTTTAATACAAAAAGAAGATCATCTGTACATACAAGACGCTAAGGGCATTTCAAAGTTGCATTCTGGAGTTAGTAAGATTTGTATGCAAGTATATAAGGCAAGAGACAACAACACAACTTACCATCGCCACAGAATACAGCATCATATTATGACATAACCACTAAATTCAACCTGGGACCAAAACAAGCACATCATAACACGGCTTCATAGTAACTTTATTGCAATTAACATATTATATGGCACAATTTTTAGTAAGTTATCATTTATCGACTGACTTGAAACGTATGTAATACATCAATACTCACCACTTAAGAAGGCCGTATAATTCATCTAAAAAAGGCCATATAATTAACTAAACTAAAAATCACCACCAAAGTCCAATTCCTAAGGTCTGCCAGTCAAAATTTTAAAGATAATTATACAATCTCACCTCGTGCCAGTTATGGTCATGAACTGTTGCACCTTGCCATGTCTTCCTCTCCCCAGCTTATGCTACAACAATCAGCAAAAAAAATTTGAAAGGAATCAAACAAAATGTCATAGCTCACATGCAATATTAGATTAGTAAACCCACTAATCGAACACTAGAAAGAACAAAAACAGGACTGATTCTCGCACAAACCGATTCAAGAAAATGAAAATATTACAAAAGATGGGGGAAATTCGGAAGGAAAGACGCAACCAAAATAGAGGCCGGATGAAGACTGACCATCTTAGATCGGATCAGATCGGGTGAAGGATACGGGGAGAGGAAGGAGGATGTGGTGGGCGCGGCGGGGCTGAGGGCCGGGTTCGGGGGAGAAGGCACAGTGGTGAGGAGGGTGTCGCCGGCGGCGTCGACGAAGGCCATGCGGTGGTGGGGCTGCTAGCTCCTCGATCTAGCCACTGCGTAGGAGTGGCGACGGGGTGGAGAGTCCCGAGCGAGCGGAGTGTGTTGGGACCTGGGAGTTGAGAAATCGAAACATGAAGCGGCAAAGAATAGGAACAACACCCCACGATCCACAGCCATCATGTCTCCTCCCATGGACGCCGATGCAGATGGGGGCAAGCACGACGAGAGAGCATGTGGGACGGTGGCTGGGCGACAGGGATGTAGATGGGGTGAGCGCGGTGAGGGAGCGGGCGGGACGGCGGCCGGGCGTAAGAAGAGAGGGCACACGGTGATAGGATGAGGAGGGAAGAGGAGGCAGCGTGCCGTGCACGTGGTGGCTAGGGCTTTGTTTTCAGATCGAGGCGAGAGGGGGGAATTGGAGCACGATGAAATCGGAGGAATTAGTTGTCAAGGAGAGAGGCAGAGAGCACGGCTAGTGCAGGACAGCGCGCGCGAGCATCCCAGACGGCGATGCGTCAGAGGGGGTGGGGTGGGGTGGGAGGGGAGGGGGACGAGGCGTCGGAGGGGAGGAGGGTGGGAGATTGTAACCAAAGGTAGAAGTGAAGAGGAGGGGTAGTTAGATTGCGAGATAAGAGGGAAGTGGCATTAGACAGATGGTCAAAATTTTAGCGTTCAGATCAGACCGCTAAGAAGAGAGAAGGAAGAATGCACCAACGACCACCAACTCATATTTTTAAGGAGTAAAGATTTCTATTATAATACATTTACAAAACCAAACAATATTGTAAAAGTACTTTTCAACATATATATATATATATATATATATATATATATATGAAAATATCCAATTTAAATATTTTAAAAGATATTGATAATTAAAGTTTTAAAATTTTAACTGCACCTATATCCAAAATAGCATATATTTGTGACCGGTGAGAGGAATATACTTTTTTTTTTCCAGATGTATTGTACTTGCTTCCGGCTGCGTGTGGATGTCTTGCACGAAATCCTTCGCTTGAGTTGCTCTGAGAATTCTTTCATTTCTGTAAGGGTACATGCTACATCACTAAATAGGATCTTTTTTAGAAGTATGGCGCTGTACATCTTTTTCATTTAGCTTGGGATGGTCTTTTCCAGTAGAGCTTCCATCTATATAGGATTCTTCTAAAATGAAAGTGATGCATATATATGTTGGGAAACTGTGGCTACTAGTAGATTGGTGAATTGTTATTAAATAACTCTCAAATCATTAAAAGTTTAACATCGATTCAATATTGTACCTTCTGTGTAAAAAAGGAAAATTTTCATCTCAAGTTTTTACCAATGGCTCATTTAGAACGTAGAATTTAAAGATGGATTATTCCATATAAGATTTGAACTGTTTTCTGTAGAGTTCCTGCGAGGACTTGGTAGCTCCTCCAAGCCAAAGAAGATCATTTTCGCGGGGCTTTAACAGCGAGGTTACGATCGATCGCAAACTCTATCGTGGGTCACGTTGATCCCATCATGCATGGTGCAGCCAGCCTTCCCACGCCGCCACCAGTCCAAATCATTGGTTGACCACTTTTGCCGCCCCCACGACGACGAATCAATTTTGTAGAGAGAGAGAGAGGCCCACCCGTGTCCTTTTCCCCATCACTCCTGCTAATCATGCTTATGATTGCCCATTAGTACCATATCACTTGTTTAATCCTTCCCTCTCGGCTCTCGCCTTTCCCGCCCTTTATAAGCTCCTCCATGCAACCGCCCCATGCAGCAGCAGCAGCAGCCACCTTCAGTGCTCAGGTCTCATCGCCAACGACCGCAACTACTAACCACCTCTCTCTCTCTCTCTCTCTCTCTCTCTCTCTCTCTCTCTCTGTGACCAAGCATGGACTTCTCCTACGTCTTCTCGTCGTCGTCATCGGAGAAGAAGTCGTCCAAGCGCCGGCAGCAGCAGCCGCAGGACAATGGCAACACGACGAGGTACCTCGGCGTGCGGCGGCGGCCGTGGGGCCGGTACGCGGCGGAGATCAGGGACCCGGCGACCAAGGAGCGGCACTGGCTCGGCACGTTCGACACGGCCGAGGAGGCCGCCATCGCCTACGACCGCGCCGCGCGCACCCTCCGCGGCGCGAGCGCCCGCACCAACTTCGCCTACCCGGACCTGCCGCCGGGCTCCTCCGTCACCCCGTTCCTCTCCCCCGACCTCTCCGTCGACCATCTCCAGCACTTGTACGCCAGCCCCGCCGCCCCCACCGCGTTGCCAACGCCGGCTCAGGACGCTGCTAACGGCGACGTCGGAAACGAGGCCTACCACGTTCCGGCCGTGTCCTACGGCGATGCCTCAATGGCATGCGGCGGCAATGCTGAGATGGATATGTTCGACGGCGTCAATGCCGGTGGCGGCGACGGGGCGTGGTACGACGAGTCGGGGCTGGAGTTCGTTGGGTACGACGCGAGCGCGTCGTCGCACGGGGTGTACTTCGAGGAGGGGTACGTGCACAGCCCGTTGTTCTCGCCTATGCCGGCGGCCGACGAGGTCGACGGCTTCCAGCTCGGCGGGTCGTCATCTTCATATTACTACTGATACGTACGTGCAGATCGAAGGAAATGTATCGCTGTCTGCCGCCGTCGTCGCCGGCGGCAGGGCGCCCGCCGGAGGTGTCTATATATATTACGTCCGGGCCGTCCGGCGTGGCGAGTCGTGTCTTGTGTGGTTTACCGGTTTACTTTGATGTGTCTCTTGTGTGCGCCGTGTGCAATAATCTCTGGTGTACGTTCGCTGCGAGCCCATGGGCCCAATCCTTTGTTTTGGAGATATGGGCCTGCAGTTGGGCCTGTCTATTTCGAATATGTATAGAATAAAGATCAGTCCGCATGCACGTAGTCCTTTTATTTCAAGAGAGAGAGTGTGTTTCAGTGCGATCTCCTGATTTCATTGCTATACATTGCTGAATAGCAGAGTTCTTGTCCTTGGTTTTCAAAATTTTGCGTAGATGTGGAGGAAGGGGGAGACGTTGCATCTATGTCCAAGAGTCGACAGATTTCTTGTTTGAGAAAGGAAATCAATTGGATCTCACATAGGCAATTAGAGGGCCCTTAAAACGTATTGAGAATCGAGGTGTCAGGAATTTGGAAAGCATTATAGAAAGCCTAAGTGGATGCTTACATTACACATGTTCTCATTGTTGGTCTTCCTGTTAATTAATTGATATAATACCTAGTTCTTATTCTTATTACGAACATATTGCGAACAAAAGATAACATCTGATGAAATGGCCACATACCCGCCTAGAGTATAGAACCAGGACAAGCAAAAGCACTAAGAAGATGTTTGATGAGGCTGTATGAGCGGATACAAAAAAACTGAGATGCTGTTTGGTTGCCTGTATGAGCGGATGCAGTCTACCAAACCTGAGAGGCTGACACGTGGGACCGCATAAGATACACTGCATCCACTCATCCAGGATGGCTAGTGAAGCTCATTTTGAGCGTATCCACCCATCCAGGATGAGGGCGTATTTTTGCATCCCAGGACGAAGGAGATTCAGGCAACCAAACACACCCTAACCAAAGCAAGCATGTAATAAACGGGCGCGACTCTCAAGATCCAACATAAATGCAATCACAGGACAGTAAAAGACTACAGCTGAACCACAGATATAAGGTGACGTTTATGATTTTTGACTAATTTTTTTTATTTTAAATTATGTCTATTGGTGAGAGAATGCAGAGAGCCAATTCGTATATGATTTTAATCCATATAGATAAAATAGATACAATATTTACTATAATCAATTTATAGACGTTACCTTAAAAGACACCATTTAAAAGCCAGTTATTATGGATAAGCCATAAACCGAAAAGAAGGAAAGCATTATCTAAGTTTCATATCTGTTACATAAAAACACAGTAAAATAGAGTCCCAGCAGCACACTACCATACGACTGTAGATGTGCAACACATGCATTTGACAACACACGGGAAATTTAATACGAAATAAAGCGGTTCTCTTAGCGACAGACCAAGTAGACTCCAGGTACGGGATACGAGCAACGACACGAGACCAAAACTTTAGAGCTTGTCCTCGAACTCAGAGAGAGGGGTCATCTGTTCCTTGAGCCCCTTCCTCTTGCGGATATCCAAGACAAGGTTGGCAGCCTGCGTGCCAGGGTCCAAAGGATCAGAAGACATCATGTCCCAGTGGTCAAAGACACACTGAGGGAAGGCCTGGCCAGAGGTTGCAGCCCTAAGTGTGCTCGAGAACCCGAAGGACTCGATAACAGGGAGGTAAGCCTTGATGTTGTACAGCGGGGTACCAAGCCTCTGCATCTCCTCGAACACGTGCCCTCTCTTCTGGTTCAGAACACCATAAATACCACCGAGTGCATTCTCGGGGGCCTGGATCTCCACCAGGTAAACAGGCTCCAGCAGCCTTGGCTTAGCTGTGAGCTGAGAAGCATAAATGACCCTCCTGGCCGTAGGAATAACCTGACCACCACCCCTGTGAATAGCATCAGCATGGAGAACAACATCACAGACCTCAAAGCAAATGCCACGCATGTTCTCCTCAGCCAATGCACCTTCCTTTGATGCCCACTGGAAGCCAGCCACAACAGAATCCTTGATTTCATTCAGATACTGTACTCCCTTACACATATCAACCACCATGTTAGGACCAGTGGTCTCAGGCCCGAAGCACCAAATCTTCTTGGCGAGATCCTTGTCCCACCCAAACTCCTCAGACAGGATCTTGGAGCGTACCTTAGGATCATCACGTGGGCCAATGCGACCATCATCAATGGCCTCAGCCAGTCCCTCCTCCATGGGGCGAGCTTCCATGTAAAGACGGTTGTGCTTGTTCGGGGATTTGCTCATAACAGTACGGCAGGACTTCTCAAGAACAGTCTCACGGAAGGAGACAACAGGAGGGGAAACGATAATTTCAGCACCACCCATGAAGTCTTCCTGCAGATCCTTCAAGCAAATTTCAAGGTGAAGCTCTCCAGCTCCAGCAATAATATGCTCACCAGACTCTTCCATGGTACAGAGAACCATAGGATCAGACTTTGCCAGACGCTTCAAACCTTCGACAAGCTTGGGAAGATCAGAGGCAACCTTGCACTGAACAGCAACACGCACAACAGGGGAGACAGAGAACTTCATTGCTCTGATTGGGCAGGCGTCAACCTCCTTCTCGTTTGTCAAGGTTGCATTCTTTGTGATGAACTGATCCAAGCCAACCATAGCAACAGTGTTACCACAAGGAACGTCCTCAACAGACTCTTGCTTCTTTCCCATCCAGATAACAGTACGCTGGACACTCTTCACATACAGATCCTTCTTCTGGCCAGGGACATAGTTGGGACCCATGATACGGACCTTCATGCCAGTTGCAACCCTCCCTGAGAAGACACGACCAAAGGCAAAGAATCTGCCCTTGTCAGATGCTGGAATCATCTTAGAGACGTACAACATAAGAGGGCCTTCCGGATCACAGTTTCTAATTGCAGTTGCATAGATATCATCAAGGGGTCCCTCGTACAAGTTCTCCACACGGTACTTCTGTGCCTTGAACGGAGATGGAAGGTGGAATATCATCATCTCAAGCAGTGCAGTACTGGCTGGCAGCCAAGTTTGCATAACACGCTTCATGAGAGCCTTGCCCATTAGCTCCTTCTCATCAGTCTTCATGGTCACACCAAGCTTCTTCAACATAGGCCACAACTTATCCTTCTGATCATTCATGCAGGTGCTGATGATTTGCTTGATTGGCTCATAGCAGAACTGAACAAAACCTCTCTTACAAGTAGCAGATCCAGTGTTCTTGGTGGTCCACTTCTTTGTGCTTGGGTCAAAGAAGTTCTCACCCCAAAGTCTCTCCATCATCTTAGATTCATCAACTCCAAACTTGGAGGCATACATCTTAGCAAAGCTTGAGAGGGTAAAAGCCCAGCCGTGCAAACCAGCAGAAAAAGCAACAGTTCCCTTCTCTGGGTAGACTTGGACATCCCCGAGGAGCTGATCTTCATATGTTGCCATAATGACATTGGCATTCTCAATGACCCGGGAGAAAGTCTGGTATGCTTCCTCACCTTCAACTTGAAGCTCAAGGAAGCACCTATCCATCTTGTTCACAGTAAGGACAGGCCTAATCCTCTCACCAAGGGCTTGGCGGAGCACAGTTTCAGTTTGCACACAGACACCCTCAATACAGTCAACCACCACCAAAGCACCATCAGTGATGCGAAGAGCAGCCGTGACTTCCGAAGAAAAATCAACGTGCCCAGGTGAATCAATAAGGTTGATCAGGTACTCATTCCCATCCCTCTCACCCTTGTAGGTCTTGAGTGATTCATCACTCATCTCATAGAAAAGAGAGATGCCAGTGGATTTGATTGTAATACCACGTTCTGCTTCATCTGCACGAGTATCGGTCATGCGAACATCGCCAGCAACTTCCTGGGCAATAATCCCAGCAGCTGCCACAAGGGAATCTGTAAGCGTAGACTTGCCTGCAAAGATTAATTAACATGTAAGAACAGTGCACACTTCTAATATTCAACTAAGATAGGACATATCTTGAAAAGACACTCCGTTTGAAAGATATGTACTGTAGAAAAGCGGCTTTTAGAAGCTAATACGAACATGGCCTAAAAATGCTCAGAATCAGAATTGCACATGTAGAGGCACAGACAGTTAAACATATTGACATATAAAACAGACAGGACACAGATAGCACAGTATCTTCAAACAATCCAGAGATCAATGATACGATAAAAAACAAACCATATATTATCCAATAAAAAGGCCTGATGAACATGCATAATCCACTGGGAGAAAATTACAAAATAGCGCATGCATAGGAACATCAATGTTTAGTACTCAAGTACAACAATGTAAATATTAATGCTTACATATGGTAATAATTATAGCCATTAACATCTGAGCAACTAATGGGGTAAATCTTGAACCCTAGGATGATGGGACCGTTTCAGAGGAACAAAGAAGTTCACAATTGCATTTTACTTCATTCAAGTAAGAATCAATCATATACCACGTTCCACAATCAAATGGATTCATATTTGCAGAGATGAAAATAGATCATTACAAATGACAATGTTGGAAAATACTAATAGCAAATTAAACCAATCCAAATAGATAAAAAAATTCATAGAATTAACAACATAGACATTATGTGCAAGCTATAAATCATCAAGCAAGGAGATTCTCCATGTATAAAACATCAGTAGTCTTTGATATCATTATGCTGACACATACCATGGTCCACATGAGCAATAACAGACATGTTACGAATGTTATTCTTCTTGTCCATAATTCCGCGAAGCTCTTCTGCTGTGAACTTCACCATCTTGGCTGATATTGGATATCACACTACAGATATAAAGTCCTGTTTCAAAAGGAGCAACCCAATTACAATCCAACAAAAAATCAAGTGTGAAGGACTAAACAAAAAGAGCTCAGGTGAAGTGAAAACCACCACAATGGCCAGATAAAAAAGAGCTCTTGAAATTATGAAGCAGCATTAAGTTTCACTCCATTAGTTAATAACACATCCATTTTTACTAATGCTTCCACCACCAGACCCAGTACAGGCAAACATACAATAAGGGCATTTATGCATGTTAAAACTAATAAGTAACAGCTAACAAGCTCAGGATAAGAAAACTAATTATCGGGAGTGAACCAAGAGATCAGCCACAACAAAACATAACCAGCATTCCGAGCACTTTACAATGTAGAAAAAAACAGCATAGTCTAACAGCGTATAATTCAGAATTGAGATACAGCATACATGAGAACCTCTAGGAAAACACCACATCTCACAGAAGCATTTCAACCAGCAGGGGAAAAAATCAATTGGAAGCAAAAT
This sequence comes from Dendrocalamus latiflorus, assembly GCA_017311315.1. Classification (NCBI taxonomy): domain Eukaryota; kingdom Viridiplantae; phylum Streptophyta; class Magnoliopsida; order Poales; family Poaceae; genus Dendrocalamus; species Dendrocalamus latiflorus. The sequence goes on along the minus strand of CM029639.1, from coordinate 23,376,928 downwards.
CTAAGGAATCAGGGAAAATTCACAGAAAACGACTGAGCTAGGCCCATCCATCAATCGATCGAAACTATCAAGACACATAAAATACTGACCTACGTATTTCTACATATCGAACTTGAAGATCAATACAGCCCAATCCACCGGATTAAGGCAAGCAAGCAGACACCGTCAGAACCATACACACTAAACATTCTAGCGAACCACACGAACCTGTAGCAGAATAATCGAACCTCGATTGCTAACAGAACACAAACCTTTCCTGAAACAGCTGACCATGCAGAAACACTACAGATCTACGCTAAAAGCAAAAAAGAAAACATTTCTATCAAACGGATCGAATCATGCTCATTTGTTACGCCCAAACGACCAAAAAAGATTAGTCGACACGAAAATAAAATCGATCAACAAACGCATCTAAAACACTCCGGGCGAACCAGCTCTACATGTATCGCGTCAATACAAAACGGGAAAAAAAAGGAGGCGCGTAGCACACCAGAACAGATCACACCTAAACTAGTCAGCCAACACCTCCTCCTTAGGCTAGGAAGAAACGAAGCCGGAACGCACCCAACTCGACTAGAGCTAGGAATCGTTCAGCAAGCAGCTACCACTACCACGGAGGCATCGTCGAGCTCCCTCCAGCAATCGATCGAGGGGGGGAAGAGAGGTGAGGAGGGGCGAGGCTCACCTTGGGGTTTCGCTTCGCCTCCCGATCCGAGGAGGGAGGAATGCGGCGGGGTGAGAAGAGGAGGCGGCGGCGGAGTGGAGGGGCACTAGTAAAACCCTAGCCACGGATTGCGGGTGTGTAGATATAGATACAGGTAGCTCGGGCTCGGCCCACCGGGGACGCAAATATATCGCGGGCGGGCGAATATTCGGTGCGGGTGGGCCGAATGCGGTGGGCTTGCTGTGGGCCGACGAGCTACTGGGCTGGTCTTTTTGTTACACGAAGGATGCGCGTGCTTTTGCTTTGTGCTGTGCATGCGGTGAGCCTCACGAGCGCGACCACGCACTTTTTCAACGGATCTGTACATGTGTTTGTACTTCTCCAATTTGTTGACACGTACGTAAAGTCTAAAAACTCCAGTAGACTAGGTGCACAACTATACACATCTAATTATATAGCCATATGCCAGCTTCCTACGCAGTGGAGTAACAGTTGTTTGCAAGATTTTTATGAGTTTTCACTTTTAAAGAGAGCATTTGCATGTGTGTTTTGTCGTGTTAATCGGGGCCATGCAATTTGGTGGCACAGCAAGCCAGCAAGGTAAAAGCACTTCCAGCAATGACAACGACGAGCATGTCATTCAAAACAAGGATGTGCCATTCTTTTTTTTTCACCTGCTCAGAGTTTCTCCGAGCCCAACCGCTCGCAGTTTCCTTTGTATAGTGTGGAGAATTTCGTTGTCGTCGATGTCATCAAGGTTCAAGTCCCCTCCCGCTCCGGTGCGAGTACTGCCCGAGCGCAACGAGCAGGCGTGGCAAGCGTCGCCGCCATTGCGCGTGCGGGCTTCGGTCCACGGCCGCACTCCGATGCGGCCGGCCGAGTGCTTGGCGATGCGGCGAAGCGCGGCCGGGTGCACGGTCCTGCGGCGGCGTGCGGGCGTGGCCGTGCATGTGGTGCGGAGGCGGCGCGCGGCCGACAACCGACGGGTTCTGCTTCCGCGTTGGGCTCCACCTTCGACGACGAGGTTCTTCTCTATCCACATCAAGTGCTTCCCAGTATCTTGCCATGGCTCCATCCATCAACTCCCTTTTGTTAGGATTTTTATATAGCTTTCAATATTTGTTATAATTATTGTCTATTTTACTCAATATGGAATTATTCATATTATTGATGCAACTGATAGAGAATATTTTGATGCGAAATTTAACTCGAGGAAATTAATACTCGAGGTGTCGAGGACGCATGTGCTAGAATATGTTAGACATATTTATTGAGATTAACTCTACTAAAATTTAATATGTATATATTTGTTTAACAAAGTGACTTGGCTCTGCATGCGTGCGAAGACTTGCGGGCTGCATGCGTGTGAAGCTTGACTAATTGGTTTGCTTGCATGAACACCCAGCAGAAGAGTATATGTATATCCATCAAACCTCGATCCGCGTGCGAAGGAAGGCATATTGTCTTTTGTTATCTCTCGGCGGTGAATTCTTCGGTCTGGTAACAATTTTTTTCCTGGCAATGGCAACCAACAGCGTATTTTCAGAACTACTTAGTTCTTGTAAATTAGATGACTCAAATTTCACGGTTTGGAAAAGAAAAAAAAAATATGTTTTTACTTTCTACTGAAAACATAAATTATGTCATGGACAAAAACAAACCGGAAGAGCTAGAAAAAGATGCCATTATTGAGGAAAAGGAAATTATGCAGAAGAATATGAGAATTGGATTAAGGATAATAAAAGGGCTAGGATTTTTATGTTGGGATCAATGACTGATTCTTTGGCTGCTGAATATGAGAGTGAACAGAATGCGCAAAAAATAATGCGTAGCCTGGAACATGATTTTGGAGAAGTGTCTCTTATTAAAGTGCTTAATCTTGTTAATTGCTTTCTCTCTACTAAGATGTCTGATAGCACTTCAGTTAATGAGCATCTCAATAAACTCTGTGTTTTAGTAGAGGAATTAAAAAATGATGGCTATCTTTTTTCTGAAGAAGTACAGGTCATGGTTGTTCCAAACTCTTTGCCAAATTCATGGAAACAATTTAAGATATCTTTTTGTCATTCTAAAAGTATACTTAATATGCGCACTCTGAGGCATCATTTGCTTATGGAAGAAGATAGAAAACTTTCTCAGGGAAAGGAAAGAAATACTTCTGAGTTACACCTTGGAGAGGAAAAAGTCTATAATAAAAGGAATTGGCAAAAGAGGAAGTCTAATGGTGATTTGAGAGAAAAACTTAACAAGAAACGCGATCGGGATGTTCGTGGAAATTATAACACTTTTCAGATGAATGAAAAGTACAAGAATTTTAAGTGTCACAACTGTGGTCAGTATGGGCATTTCAGGGCTGACTGCAAGAAAAAAGAAGAAGTAGAATGAGCAAGGGAATCAAAACAATCAACCAGCTGAGCGTAAAGGCAATTCTTCGCCTAACAGTATGTCTAATATTTTCGTATGCATTGAATCTTTACTTACTACTACTTTTCCAAATAGTTGGATTGTCGATTCTGGTGCTACTTCTCATATTACTAGAGATAATAGAGATTTTACTTCTATGCAAACAATTCCAAGGGGAAATAAATATATCTTCTTAGGCACTAATGCTAAAGTTGATGTACTTGAAATTGGAAATTATGTCCTAAAACTCCCAAACAGAGGAAAATTATTGTTACAGGACACTTTATATTCACCTAGCATGAGAAGGAATTTAATCTCCGTTGCTCAGTTAGAATTTATTGGTTATGACATACTATTTGGAAAAGGAAGAGTTAAAATATTACTCAATGGGGAAATTAGTGCATACTGGAACTCGTCATGATGGTCTTTACTTTTTTGATGAATTATCAAATGATGACAATATTGACTGCTTAGTTGGTGAAAATAACTCCATAGTGAGGAATTCAATCGATTGGAACACATGCTCAAAGTCATACTTATGGCATTTACGACTTGGTCACATATCTAAAAGCAGAATTAAGAGGTTTATTAATTTTGGAATTATGCACTTTAAGTGGGAGGATTTTGGTATTTGTGAGGCTTGTGTAATGGGTAAGATGACCCGTGCGCCTTTTCCAAAGGCGAAAAGATCTAATAAGCTTCTAGTCATTATTCATTCTGATATTTGTGAAGAAATGTCTACTCCCACTAGAGGTCAAAAGATTTATATTATCACATTCATTGATGATTATTCTAGATTTGGATGTGTGTATCTTCTTAAACAAAAGTTGGAAGGTTTTGACATGTTCAAGACATTTAAAATTGAGTGAAAAATCAATTAAATAGAAAGATCAAAGTTTTGAGAACTGATCATGGTGGAGAATACACTTCAAGAATATTAAATAATTTTTGTAAAGAGCATGGAATTATTCATCATTATACTATACCTTACACTCCACAACAAAATGGTGTTGCTGAAAGGAGGAATAGAACACTAATAGATATGGTTAGGTCTATGATGGCTTATTCAGATCTTTATTTATCTTTTTGGGGGGAAGCTTTACATACTGTTGTTTATTTATTAAATCATTCACCATCTACGGCTGTAATAGTCACTCCTTATGAGTTGTGGACTGGAAGGAAACCATCACTTCGTCACTTGGCAGTTTGGGGGTGTAATGCAAAAATTAAAGTGCCAAATCAAATCCGTACAAAACTGTAGCCTAAAAGCATGCCAGGAATTTTTATTGGTTTTTTTTTGGAATCAAAAGGGTATAGGTTTTATTATTCAGGAAAAGATAAACTGGTGGAAAGTAGGGATGCAATATTTTTGGATGAAAGCACACCTCACACCTCGCTATGCTAAGCGGGCGAGGGTGGAATTATTGGCAACCCCATCAGAGACACAGATAGATACATCTGGAATTAATTCTCATCCTGAAGGGCATTCAGCTCTCAAAGGACACGCAAATCAAACTCCTAACACTAACATGCTTAGGAGAAGTGGGAAGAATTTAAGTACACCCCAATATTTGGATTACTATTTATTTTGGGGGGAAGTTTACTCTAAAATTTCAGATTTAGAGGAAGAACCAAAGACTTATAAAGAAGCAATTAATGGTTCACAATATAAACTATGGGTGGAAGCAATGCGGGAAGAATTAAACTCGATGAAAAGGAATAAAGTTTGGGAACTTGTTGATTTACTAATCAACCGTAAGCCCATAGGTTGTAAATGGATTTTTAAAAGAAAATTAAATGCAGCTGGTTTAGTGGAAAAATATAAAGCTAGACTTGTTGCTAAAGGCTTCACACAAAGGGAAGGTATTGACTTTGTGAAAACTTTTTTTCCTTTTGTTAAATTTACTTCAATTCGTATTATTAGTGCATTGATGGCTTACTATGATCTTGAACTCCACCAAATGGATGTTAAAATGGCCTTTGTTAACGGTTTTTCGGAGGAGGAAATATATATGAAACAGCCAGAAGCTTTTGGAGAGAAAGGAAATGAAAATAAGGTTTGCAAGTTGAATAGATCAATTAATGGTCTTAAACAAGCTTCACGTCAATGGTATATTCTATTTGATAATGCTATCACGTCATATGGGTTTTCAATGATGAAAGGTGATCATTGCATATATACAAAAGTTATGGGTAAATATTTTGTCTTACTGTCTTTATATGTTGATGATATTCTCATTGCTTCTAATGATAAAAATACATTGATGGAAGTGAAAGCTTGGTTATCTTCTAAATTTGATATGAAAGATATGGGAGAAGCTTCCTATGTTTTAGGAGTGGAAATACGTAGAGATCAGAATAAAAGGATTCTTGGGTTGTCCTAAAAGGCTTACCTTAGAAATGTTTTAAAACGATTCTCTATGGAAAATTGCAAACCTGTTAAAGTACCTATTGTGAAGGGAACTAAACTCAATGAGGAATTATGTCCAAACACTCCTGAGGAAAAAGTTAGAATGAATGGAATTCCTTATTCTTCAGCTTTAGGATGTCTTATGTATGCTATGTTATTCACACGACCTCACCTTAGCTATGCCATTGGAATACTTAGTAGATATCAAAAGAATCCTGGAGAAGAGCACTGGAATCAAATCAAATATGTATTGCGTTATGTCAAAGAAACTATGGATTATTCATTATGTTTTAATGGTCATAATCTTCAGCTGCAGGGTTATACTGATGCTGATTGGCAAGGGGATCTGAATGACCGAAAATCAACTTCTGCTTATCTATTTACTTTGGCAGGAGGTGTTATTTCTTAGTGCAGCAGAAAACAGGATTCCGTTGCTCTTTCTTACATGGAAGCTAAATACATTGCTTCATCTGAAGCAGCAAAGGAAGGTGTATAGCTAAGGGAATTTATTGCATCACTTAAAGTCGTGGAAAATGCATCACAACCGGCCACTATTTTTTGTGACTAGTTGAGTGCCTGTGCGTTTCAACGGAACATCATATACATATTTTTCTCAATCAATGATGTATACATCATATAACTCAAGATGTAAATATGACACTAAGTATCTCACAATATAACAGTGAGACATTGCTCAACAAACATTGAAACCCATTGACACATGTGGTGTGATTTTTATCAACAATTTTTTTGTTCAATTGTTAGATATCTCTATTAGTTGTAATCTCAAAGCTTATGTAGTTAGCTCAGATTCCCTATCGAGTGAATTCCTTGGGTTGTATAACTCAGAAGCTATGCAATAGAAGATTACATAGCTAACTTCAATATTACATGCCGACTTTAGAAGCTGATATTGATCTTACCACATAGTACAATGCAAAATTGTCCATGTCCAGCATATAAGTTAACCTCAGTTTGAATTGAATCATGTAAATAACAAAAAGAGTAGCTGTATCCAGTGCTGTATAAATGTCATACTCCATAACACAGCTATAGTAGAACCTAACAGCCAAAAATAATGCCATTACCTATTAAATCCTGAGACTTTAGTGATAGTTCTGCAAGAATTTAGGAAAAAGGGAAAGGTTTGAACAAGTTAGAACATGAGTATAAAAAAATACACAACAAGGATCACGAGCAAACAATAACAAAAGGAAAATAGACAAACTTATCCTACAATTGTGATTTTATACATGCAATGATATGCTAGTCCAGTACCTCTTATTAGAGCAAATAAGTCATTTGTATACACCTTACTATCAGAAATTACTTGGTTTCACCTTAAGGGAAAACTGAGAGGTGGATGCAACCTCCAGTACCTAACAAACATTACTATCAAAACCCATGTGAGGAGGCAGATTCTACGATCATACAAAATTCCATTTCCATAACAGTTTTTCACAGCTTGTACATGCATACATTATTTCCAGGTTGGTTGAAATGATAAAACAAAATACCTGATCTTAATATTTTAACAACTAAAAGTAGGCAACATCATGAACAAACATACCATGAAAAAGGAGAAATTTCTTCAGTCATATGTATGAAAAATGTATTTACATGTCTCCCAATATACTGCTACAGTTGTACCGAAACCCATGCAGCTAACATAGAGTAGATCAATTGAAATTCCCTTATTCCCTTAAAGAAACAGCAGCCTTTAAGCAGCCAAAGAAGAAAAGGAACATCGACCTGCTCCAAATAAGTATCTGGTAACAATGATAACAGTGGTGCTTTTGGATAGCATTGGAAGTTGGATTTGAGACAGTCCAAATCACAACCCCAAAATTACAAAAAAAAAACAATGATGATGTTTTGTATGAACCATATCATTAATATGTCCATAGCTTATTATTTTTATGCCACAATATCTAACTTTGCAGCCCTCTATAAATCCTTGGTTTTTCACTACTAAAGCATCTAGGAACAAAGTTTTTTGGAAAATTGAAGCAAGAAAGTTTCTGAAAAAACAACAATTCCTTGTCCAGCATATAAGTTGACCTCAGTTTGAATAGAATCATGTAAATAACAAAAAAGAGTAGCTTTATCATGAGCACCTTATGGTGGTGCCGATGATTGGAAGATAAAAATATGTATTCCTTACCATCAGATCATTGCATAGTTGAAATATGCCCTCGACCATGATCATATCGACATCATGTTCTGGCAACAAAACAAGATACATCATGAAATCAGAAGTTAACAAATTGCAACAGGAGAAGGGAAAACATCATTTCCATAAAGTAAAGACGCAAACAAAAAACAGATGGAATGAATCAAAACCATATAATGTGCAAAACCTAAAGGAATCAGAACTCGTTCTCTAAAAGACGAATAAGAACTCAAGGGTTAGTTAAGGAAATGAAATTGATACCTTTATATCTGTTGTAAAGATCTTCAAGATGCCGAGAATTGGTCATAGAAATCTGCAGTTGGCTATAGAAAAAAAATCAGAAGCTCCTTCCAAGTGCCAATCATTAGCTTTCAGTGCCTGAAGGACTACCTTCTCACTGCATCAGGATACAGAAATACTTTTTTACTATTCTAAAAAAGGAGACTTGCTAAAATTGTGACGAATGACCTCCTTAGTCCTTAATAAAGCAAGCAAAAAGAAGAATTCGAAAAGCTCATATGTTGGCATCCACTAAGGTATTCTCAAATGGCTGCTAGATAACTGCAGGCACAATTTATTTTCAAATTTCTGGTCTATATGTGTTATGCATTTGCAGACTTCCAATGCTAAGTTGTTTGATTCACAACCTAAACCATGGTTGGATTCATCTAGGGCCCTAACTCCGAGCAGATAATCCTAGACCAATTGTAGTTTTACTTCTTCATGATTCAGTCTATCTCACGTTTTGTTTCTACCATGTAAAATTGTGGTTTACCTAGTTACAAAAATGATAGCCTATAAGGCAGGAGACAATAACACAACTTGTCATTGACCCAAAATATAGCATCACATTATGACACAACCACTAAATTCAACCTAAGACCAAAACAAGCACATCATAACATGGCTTCACAGTAACTTTATTGCAATTAACATATTACATGGCACAGTTTTAAGTAAGTTATCATTTATCAACTAACTTGAAACGTATGTAACACATCAATGCTCACCAGTTAAGAAGGCCGTATAATTCATTTAAAAAAAGGCTATATAATTAACTAAACTAAAAATCACCACCAAAGTCCTATTCCTAAGGTCCGCAAGTCAAAACTTTAAAGATAATTATACAATCTCACCACGCGCCAGTTATGGTCATGAACTGATGCACCTTGTCACCGCTTCCTCTCCCTAGCTTATGTTGCAACAATTAGGAAAAAGTGAAAGGAATCAAACAAAATCTCATAGTTCACATGCAAGATTAGATCAATAAACCCACTAATGAACATTGGAAAGAACAGAAACAGGACTGATTCTCGCACAAACCGACTCAAGAAAACAAAAATATTACAAAAGATGGGGGGAAATTCAGAAGGAACGACGCAACCAAAACGGAGGCCGGATGAAGACTGACCATCACACCACACCAGATGTAACTATCCAAACCAGGAGCATAAAATCGCATGAATTCTTATAAATCATCAGACATAAAGAGAGAAGATCCCATTTCACATTGCTCTTGGTGATGGAGTCAGACATTAATGGCGGGGCAGGCGATGAGTGGCGCTGGTGGAGATAGGGGTGAAACGGGGCGGGGCAGGCACAAAGGAGTGGCGGTAGTGTGGTCCAGGCCTCGCCCCTACTACCAAGAATGGACGACCAGGATGGCAGAGAAGCGGGAGGGGAGGAGCGGCGGCAAAAGGGAGGCGACAGTGGTGCAGATTAGGGGGAGGAGCAAGGGGAGGGGAGGAAAATGGAAGGGAGGATTAGCAAAGAGGGAGCGAGAGGTTGCGGGAAGAGGTGGGGGCAACGGTTGCGCAAACGTGCGGGTGCGGCGGTTGCGTGAGGAGGGAGGCGTGTGCGGGTGTGCTGCACGACGGAGGAATGGGGGGAGGAGGAGGCGGCGGAGCGGGGTGGGGAGGAGGAGGCGAGGGCAGAGCGGAGGGGTGGGGGAGGAGGAGGCGGCGGCGGAGCGGAGGGGTGGGGGGAGGAGGCAGCGGCGGCGTGGGGTGGGGAGGAGGAGGCGGTGGCGGCGCGGGGTGGGGAGGAGGCGGCGGTGGCGGCGCGGGGTGGGGGGAGGGGAGGAGGCGGCGGCGGCGGAGGAGGAGGGAGGGGAGGAGGTGGCGGCGCGGGGTGGGGAGGAGGAGGCAGCAGCAGCGCGGGGTGGGGAGGAGGAGGCGACGGCGGCGCGGGGCGGGGAGGGTGTCAGACCCAGATTTTTCAATCCGGAATCTTCTGTGATTCCACCGCACTATTCCCTGGATCAGTAGATAGTGCTCACATATTACAGTTCTGAATATCAAAAGTACATATCATACGGAAGCTTAAATATAATAGTAAACTTACTAATGAGCCGATTAGGCCGAAATCAATAAATTGCAGCAGCGGAAGAACGAAGCACACAGATGGGACCTTCAGGACATGCCCACAGGTAGCCAACTGGAGGTTCGCGACCTAGCCCTTGACATCTCCATCTTCTCTGCCAGCTTGTCCAATCTTGTTGCTGAGACGAGGTGATTTGATTCCTGATTTTGAATTTTGTCGCAAAAGCGAGTGTGAGCACTCTAACCCCGTGCTCCGCAAGCCAATACACAGAATGCAAATAAATAGTATGCATGGCTTGACAAAGGAGAGGCTCGGGTTATTTTATTTGCCAAAAATCGCTTTTAGTAGCATTATTACTATTATTTAATCAAAGTGTTACTATTGCTACCTAACTCCACACTACAATTGCCAAAATTGACTTAATCCACCGAAAATGCAACTTTCTTTATTGACTGCTGTCTAAAACTCCAAACAGCAAGTGTCATCATTTATTTAATCCACCGATCATACTTTGTATTTTGAATTACTAATAATCCAATCCTGTCATTACTATTCATCAGCTCCTCACCTCTGAATTCTAATGATTCTCTAACATAATTACTTTCAAATCCACCGATATCATTCGTATTCAATCCTTTTCGTCATTGATTCAAAACCATAATCCAATAATCAATCTTATTTTCCATTATCTATCACTAGCTAATCCACAAATATACCTCCACCGAAAATTCATTTTACCAAGATTATAATCCACTAATTGTTATGAATCCTCCAATCTTCTCAGGAATTCAATTCATCCCTCTAGCAATTGATCAACTCCTATTAATTCCCATTATCGTCAATATCTTCCAAGAATTTATATTAATCATTAGTGTAATAATCCAGCAATTTACCTTTGCACTCCCTAATTCTCCAAAATCGATTCACTATTATATATCCACCAAGAATATCACTAATCAAGAATTATACTCCAATACTGGTATTATTTCTCCAAATTCCTGAAAATTCAATTAGATCATTTATCTAGCCTATCTATTCAGCTGGACCCCACTAATTCATTTCTCCCAGAAGCCACACTAGCATTTCCTTTTCATGATCGACCTGAATCCACCAATACCTTTATGTGCATACTAAAAACATCCATCTCCTTTACTCACAACCCTTTTTATTTCACCCATATTTTAGTTTGTAAGATTAGTAATGCCACTATTTAAAATACAATACATAAAATTTCCTGAGACCTAGCAGCTTTGGAACAAATCATAATGTTCAAGGAATACTAACATGATTTTCCATACATATGGCATCACACCATATGCCTAATATCACCATAATTTTTCCATACATATGGCATCACACCATATAACATCTTTCAGCGTTATAGCCGCTTAACTTACCACTGGGACGACACCCAGGACAATTCAAATCAGGGCTTTCCACTGCCCTCCTCTTTTTTTTCCATTACCACCCACAAAGTTTTTGAAATAGAACTATATCTAGTTAAGTTCCCATGTCCGCCCTTGACCGTGGGCACGGCTATTCGAATAGTTTTAGACTCTGCAGAGTTTGCACACTTTACCCACAAGAGATAAATTCACTCGTTGCCCCACATGATTTCTTAGCCATGCGGTTGAGTAGACTATCACAGGACCTTTACAATGCATTTTTCCTAGCAGAGTTACGTCCGCTAAGGTTTCCACTTCCTTCGGGGTACGACGACCCTTCCAGAAGCCCCCTCTTGCGCCGTCATGTCGGAGGATGTGGCCATCCTCTACCCGCTCGTGGTCATACCGGCGAAACTCTTGCTAAGTCGATGCAAATTAGTTAGCCCTGCCTACACTTTGCCAGCTTGCGGTTGTGCTTGTTATACACGGGGTGACATGACAAGATTCAGTCCTTAGGGTTACCCCGGATGGTTCTATCACATTTCACCTTTTGTGCAATCACTGCACCACATTTCACCTTTTGTGCAATCACTGCACCACATTTCACCTTTTGTGCAATCACTGCACCACATACCAGCCCTCAAACCGTCCATCCAGGTATTTAAGCAAGTTGGGGATTTTGGAAACATAAAATAATCATAGCCAACATATACCAGTCATTACCACCATGACTGCCCAACCAAATTTTCTCATGATTAAAGTGATGCTTGGGCGTTCTCGCGCCCATGAATACCTATGCGATACTAAGCATGACATATAAATTACGGACTTATTTTTGAAAGGTTACTATAATAATTTTGCTAGGGCGACAAGGTTCACACATTCAGATATTCCAAAGGAGGTGTAATATTATTCAAGGCAAACAATGGGCATATATCTAGAATCTTAAATTAACATGTATTTGCATATAAAGTAACAGCATGCAATTTGATAATTTAAACAAAAATAGTTTGCAGAAAATGTAGGTTCAACATGATCAAAGTATTGACTCGCCTGGCGCGGTTTACAGCGATCTTGAGTTCACTCAATCCTTTCTCTTGGGCTTCTGGTCTTTATCTTCGATTCGCTCTTGATCACGCCTGATCCTTTGATTCTTCAAGATTCCCATATCTAATTACGTGCTAAATGACAGAATACAAACAAAGGCAAATAACTCAAAAGATCCAAATAAATCCGAGTAAACTCAATTTAGCTTCATAATGAGTGATTAGGATGATTTGTTGTGAGGTCGGTGGTAGAATACAATAACTTGACCTTTTATTAATAATCTCTTTTATCATTTTTGTATTTATCAAGGAAGTTCCAAGAGTTAGGTTAGGCCTATGAATAGGTGTATTTTGTTGAGTGCTGATATTCATGGCACACATTATATACGTGATGTATACATTCTTTAGCTTACCAATTTTAATCTTACAGTCTGAGTTTATAGCATCCTGTGGTGTAATATTTTATGTACCTTTTTAATTCGAGTGCTCTCAGAAATTTACTGATGCTGATATTTTATTTCTTTGTAAATCAAGTCTCCTACCCTTGATTATATTTTGTTATTGTTATTAATTTAAGCTACTTTTTAAAACTTCATGGTTGGCAGTATGATAGCGTCTGTGTTATTATTAATAGGGCCTATGGTAAGTACAAAGGTTTTACTAATATTATATATCATCCCCATTTTCTTAGCTATTTTAGTGTGTGTATATATATATATACATACATACATACGTTATTTAGCATCTTTATTAAATTTGATCATTACACAAAAATCCCATTTGATAAAATGCCTCTAATTGATAATTGGACTTCATTAAGTATTCAAGCTATGGTAATTGCTCATAAAATAATAACCAGATATTACATCTTATTTCATTCTGATTTTATATCCTAATTAAATTTTATTACTTCTCTAAATTGTTTTCTAATGTTCCCCTGATTTCTCTTGCTTGAATTGGATTAACAACAAAAAGAAAATAAAAGTGTAGAGAGTGGATTCGAACCCGGGACCTCATGGCCTGAAACTTCGAACGAGAACTCGGCTAGCCAAATGGGCGCAATGCCTGGGCTGACAAAATGGGGGCTAGCAAATAACATGAGCTGAGCCGAATGCGGTCAGAACAAAGGAGGCTCGGCGACGCATAAACTGGGCGGCGGCGCCGGCGGGGAGCGGCCGGGGAGGTGGCAGAGACCGGTAAAACGGGATCTCCCCGAGGCGGGGATGCCTCTGGGGGTGGCGGCTTCAGCCAGGAAGCGCGGTGGCGGTCTAGCAGCGGTGGAGAGCGGACGGCGGGGAAGGCCGTTAATGGCGACGGCGGCTAGAGGGGGAAAGGAGTGGAGTAGGGGGAGCATGAGCATTAGTGGGCCAAGGGGAGCTCACCGCAAGCATGGGTAGGGTCGAAGAGTAGCTGTGGCATGCCGACGACGGGAGCCGGGGGCAGGCGGGGGAGGCCACCGTGGAGGGGGAGCTCGGGCGGCGGAGGGCGTCGGCCGTCGGTTGGAGGAGCTTCGGGGCCACACGGTGGTGCTCCACATTCGAAGAACCGAGAAGCCATGCTCCGAGCCGGAGACGACGACGAAAATGGCGGTTTTGGCCGGCGGTGAGGAGGAACGGCCACGCGGTGAGCCGGGGGCGTCGGAGTTCAATTACTCGAGGGAGGAGGGAGGAGGCTACTCGGGGTGCACCATGACGCGGTCGGAGTGGCGGGGCGTCGCCGGAGGGCCAGGAACGGCATGGAGGCGCTGCGGCCGGCGCACGGGCGGAGGCGGGAGAAGAAGCAGGGAAGGAAGAGAGGAATGCAGGCGCAATGGAAGGAGTCACCGTCTACTTATAGCCGCAAGGAACGGTGGGAAACCATGAGCAATGCGAGCGCGGTGGTAGGAAACTGTGGGCGGCAAGGCGACGCAGTAGGTATGGGCGGAGGGGACGTGACGCGGCTGCATGGCAGGGCGGTGGCAGGCGGCGCTGCAGTAGATGTGCGAATCCTTGCGCGTGACCTCCTTGCAGCTTTGCACCGCGCGAGTCGAGTGATGCGACGGGGCGGAGCGCTGGCAACGGGCAGCGTCGTGAGGTCTTGTCGGGCGGCGACGCCGGGCGCATGAGCGCCACGGGGAGGAAGCGCAGGCGCGGGGCAGAAAAGAAGTCGGGAGGAGGGAGAGGGAGCTGGTGCGGGGTCGAGCCCGCGTGGCAGCGGCAGGGAGGCGAGCTGGGCCGGCAAGCGCGCGTGGGGCGGGAGAGAGAAGGGCCTGGGCTGGGTTGGTGGCCGGCCTGGCTCCATTTTTTTATATATTTATTTTTCTTTTTATTTTGGGATATGTATTTGTGTGTATATATGTATTTCTGGATTTATTTATCCCTCACCTTGCTAACCTAGCTTTTATATTTATATGCATATTTTTTTTGTCATTAAATTTATAGGTGCCACATTTTATTATGTCCACATTTATATATATTTATGCATACATATATATTCATATAAATTGGCATTTTAATTTGTTTGCTTCCTTGTTATTCCTACCATTATTGTTCAGAAATGGGGTCTTATGTTCAAACCAAAATTTCTCCCTTCCTTTTATGGATCATCTTTTCAGATTTGCATTTTAAATCTTGATTTTCTATTAATTAAATATGTTTGCTTCTTCTGGATCCTTTTAACTTTTGGAACCTTTACCAAATTTCTCAGAAAAACATCATAAACTCCAAATTCAAATAAACATATTGCAAAATAATTCAAAAGCTTCACATTTTCAAATTTCAAAATTTTAGGTTGTTACAGAGGGGGAGGAGGTGGCGGCGGCGGAGGAGGGAGGGAGCAGGTGGCGGGGGCGGAGGAGGCGGTCGGAGACATTAGAGGGGAGGAGGCGCACGGGTTCGCCGCTGGGGGGGAGGGAGGCATGGCAGCGCACGGGTTCGTTTTGGGGTGGGGGGAGGCAGACCGCACGGGTTAGGTGGGAGAGGCTGAGCATAGTTTTTTAAAGAAGGGATGGGAGAGGCTGGACCAACCACCAACTCCTTCTTTTTAAGGAGTAAAGATAATCAGGCAGCGATCAAGGTCTCAAAGGATCCTAAATTTTATAGCAAAAGTAAACACATTGAAGGAAGATATCACTATATTCGTGATGTAATAAATAGACTCAAGATTATTCGTTAAGTTTATTTACCTAGCATTGATATGGTTGCAGATCCACTGACTAAACCAATTAGTTAGGAATTATTTTCTAAGCATGTTAAAGACATGGGACTTCAGTTTATTGATTGAAATATTTCAGCCAAGTGGGAGATGTTTGGATTTTTATGTGGCTTTCAGTATTTATTATGGTTATTGTCTATTTTACTCAATGTGGAATTATTCATATTATTGATGCAAGTGATAGGGAATATTTTGATGCGGAATTTAACTCAAGGAAATTGATACTCGAGGTGCCGAGGACGACTGTGCTAGAATATGGTAGATATATTTATTGAGATCAAGTCTACTGGAATTTAATATGCATGCATTTGTTTAACCCGGGCACAGCACAGGGCAGAATAGTTGGGTTTGTTTTGCAGGATTGGCTCTGCAGGCTGTTGACCCACATGATCAGATTGGAATTGATCTCATAAACAATCTGATCATGGCACATGATTCACACATGTGTGCTTGGGACTAATATATTTTAGACTCATAAAACTGGCCTGTCTGATCGTAGTTGGTGACATGGTTCAGGAGTCTCATGGGATACCGGAAACAGGTGGGTCACTTTATAACACCTGGAAGTGGAGCCTATAAATAGGTCCCTACCCTCTAGCCTCATTATGCATTGTGAGCGGCACCACAGATAAGGCAGAGGAATAAAGGGTAAACCAAAAGTCTCCACAAAATTAATCTAGGGTTTAGAAAAAAAAACCCAACACCTTTGGGTGATGATCCTATACATCTTTGGTGCAGCAATACTCAGTGAACCTCCCTTAATAACCAGATTTCCTATGTGAACTTAGCGTGTATCGCCTTTCTGGTCAACACGCTGCTTCTATCCAGTAGCTGAGTATTTTTGCCCCATGGACATCTCCACCCACTACTAACTAGTAGCCATCACTCCAGGTGTCAAGACTAAAAATCAAAATAGCTTTCGCTCTCTACGGCTAATCGGAGCTTCACCAAGCATATCATTGACGTTTCTCGACATTGTAGATCCTATGGTGTCTCATTTAATCACCATTAAACTCTAATCAAAGGAGGCCCACTACCATACATGGGATCATCATAGATGGTTCATAACCCTCATCGGAGACGGTTTCTGAGCCGTTTGATTTATTGCATCAGTGATAACATGTGGTTATCACAGATAGCTCATAAACAATCTGTGATAATTCACAACACAGATGGTTTTTAAAAATAATCATCTGTGATATCCTACGTATCACAGACGGCTAATACAAAAAAAGTCTGTGATTGCTTTCACTCTCTGCGGCCAATCGGAGCTTCACCAAGTATATTGTCAGTGTTTCTCGATATTGTAGATCCTAAGGTGTCTCCTTCAACCTCCAATCAAAGGAGGCCCACTACCACATATGAGGTCATCATAGACAATTTGTAATCCTCATCGGAGACAATTTCTGAACCATCTGATTTATTGTATCAGTGATAACATGTGGTTATCACAGATGGTTCCCAAACCGTCTATGATAAGTTATAACACAGACGGTTTTCAAAAATAACCGTCTGTAATATCTGATATATCATAGACGACTAATATATAAAAATGTTTGTGATTGTCTACATATTACGGACAATTTTGTGTTAGAAACCGTCTGTGATAGTTCTTTGTATAGCTAATTTTTTTGTTTTTCGGCTAGCCTCAGGATTTGTTAGCCATGCCCTCTGAAAATAAACAAGCAAAATACAAATAAATAACAGATAAGTGAATTATAACTCAAAGTGATTTATTACTCAAGGTGAATTACAACTCAAAATCAATTACATAAGAATGTTTATATATTGTCGCCAGAGTTACAATTGAATTATAGCTCAAAGTGAATTATAATTGAATCAATTGTTTGAACATGTACTAAGCGGTGTAGCCGGAGTGAAACTTTCCTTTCTAGTCAGCGACCTCTGTTATGAAGAAGGTGGAAAGCCATCCTCAAATGTCTGAGAGTTCGTTTAGATCGAATGTACTTGATTTGATTGTTATGCTCTATTGCTAAGAGGAGTAAAGAAGTAAGCATATATATTTAAATTGATAATTAGAAAGTAATTATGTAAGATTGATAAACCTTTGGATCATTTGTCTTAGCACTTATGATTTCTTATATATGACGGCAAACATAAAATACACATAGGTTACCTTGTAGCTGCTAGTGACACTGCAAAAATAGATTACATACATAGGTATAGTCAACTCAAGAGGCATTATTACGAAGTATGATATAGGATTATTTTGTTATAGCGGGTACCAAAAATCGTGTCCTATGTTATGGTGTGGTACTCGATTTCTTATGTCTCTCTCCTCTAGCAACATAGGCATTGAATGACATACATGATTTCAAAAACTTATCTTCGGCCATTGTAAACGACAAAAAGATTACAATAGAGTTATATACGAGGAAATGAACATACCTATAGAGTGTGTTGCATAAGGGTGAAGTCGTTGTTATTTTTGAGTACGGAATCAAGGTATATTACCTTTTTTCACTTTGGTATAATGATAGTGCCACTTACTCATGTATGTCACAACAGTCATTAAATCTAAGTTTGTATTACATATAAAGGACAAATAAAATTTATATAGTAACTAGTGAAACACTTACAGGACTTTCGACTACTCAAGGACCTCTTTTATCCTCTTGCCGCTCAGGATCACTATCAAACGCACAGCAGGTGGTGGAGCCATGACCATATCAGAGCATGGCAACTGGACTTCCGACTACTCAAGGACCTGAATGTAATTTCTCACTTCTTTTTAGTCCTTTTTAACCAGGGACTACTGTTTAATATATTATGTTTTAAAGGTCCGACTACTATTGCATCTACATTATATTCCCATACTAATCTAGAGTTAATGACCTTAATGGCCATGTTTGCCTTAAAAAAACACCAATGGAAGAGGAGGGATCGAGATCTAAGATGTAAAATTAAAGCAGTCGTTCAATGTCAATAGGTCATCTTGGGGGTGATCGGTTCGGCTGAAAAGTTCGTGGCTTATGGCTGAAAAAAGCACTGTAGCTGACAGAGGCTTATTTAGCATAATTAAATTTTAAAAAATTTAAAAATAAAAAAATATGTTAGCCCATTACGTATAATACAAACAAATACGAGAAAAAAAGAACCGGCAAAAAATCTCAACAAAAAGCCAAAAATTCAGAAAAAGACGAAACTTATGAATAGTGCCAAATAAGCCTCCAGCACTGTAGCGAAGCCACAATGATCGCAGCCCTTGTAATGTGAGCCATCACGATGGATCATGTTGGGCACACCAATCGGAGCAAATTGTAATATGCGGTAACTGCCTCTGTTGATGGTAGGGTGTCGAACGGATATACATTAACCGTATTATTTAACTACCGTATTCGATATAATATAAATATCATTTATATTTTTCATCGATTAATGATTTCTCTCTTATTCATATTCATATAGAAAACTATGGATACAAATATGTTATAGACTTTTGACATTGAAATGCTATTTTATTCGAACTATTCGTATTCGAATTCGACAAAGAAATATATAGATTTTATTGCAATATGCATAATTAGTTAGACAATTATTTTTAGTTTAATGTGAATTTATGTCTTTAAGTGAAATAAATAAATAAGAATGATTAAGTGTTCTATACATAAATGTATGATGCTAAAGTATCATAAATATCTTACCATCACATAAGTTACGAGAATATTCGAATTCGACCGAAGTGAGTAGATATTCTATTCGAATTTATATTCATTATAACATTTGATTTATATTCGTATTTGAGTATATTTAAATTCAAATTTATTTAAAAATATGAATACGAATGTATTTCACACTATTCGGTTCGTTGACACGCCTAGCTCATGGCGACCTGATGGCTAGCCTTTTCCAGATAGAGTGGTCTAATATGTATTTGATTGAATGTCATGTGCATAACATAGAGACTGCTTTGATAGTCGATTCTAGACGTAAAAAGGATTTAGTTTCTTGCAACAAAAATTAGGTTTAAGTTTTATACACAGATTTCGATAGTGTAACTGTATTAAGATTTAAGAAGTTGGATGTAACAAGAAAAGAAAAGAACTATGAGGATTGAAATCTCATTGTCGTACGTTGGTGTCTATGTTGTCTATTAAAATTTATTTTTAAAATGACCTTTTCTTTCTTTTAGTTGAAACTGCTAACTTTCAATCAACGCAGGATGTGCATTCGAATATTTTCATTCGAAACCAGTAATGGATTTATTACTCGACGAAACACTGTTCTTGATCTAATTTACAAGAATAAATGGGAAAATTACTATTTGCAACGATTTTTCACCTTTTTTTTAGCATCAGTTGAATTCGGACTTGTAATTTTGTAGGATGGCATATCACAATAAGGATTACCTCCACAATTTATTTCCATTTTTTAGTTCATTTGATGCCTAAAATGAAACAGTTAAGAGCATCTCCAGCAGGGCCTCTACTTGAGCCCCCAAAACCAAATTTAGGGGCTTAGACAAAAATAGAGCTCCAGCAGGGCTCCTACTAGAGCCCTCAAATTTGAGGGGCCCCTCAAATCCCCCCCTCAGCCCTCATTCCTGGGGCTCTAGACCAAGCCCCTAAATCACCGCCTCCCCAGATTTCTCCGCCGCCCGCCTCCTTTCCCTTTCTTTCCCCGTCTCCACCCCCTCCCCAGATTTCTCTGCACCGCCATGGACGACCTCGAGAAGGCCATCCTGCTCGCCTCCGACTCCCCCGCTGCGGCGGCCGCCTCCCAGGCCGTCCGCGAGCAGGCGCTTGCCTTCTGCGCCCGCGCCCGCGATGAGTCCCCGCCGTCGTCGCTCCTCCGCCTCTGCCTCTCCGGCCTCGCCTCCTCGCCGCACGCCCACGTCCACTTCTGGTGCCTCCAGTCCCTCCATGACGCGCTCCTGCGCCGCCGCCTCGCCCTCCCGGACGACCTCGCCCTGCTCCGCTCCTCCCGGATGTCCCGGGGCCTACGGACATGTTCGCCCGCGTCCTCGTCTCCCTCGACGACGACCTTCTCTCCCAGGAGTACCCCCGCAACGCCGACGAGGCATCCGACGCCGGGAGAGTCAAGGACGCCATGCGCGCGCAGTGCGTGCCCCAGATCGCCTGCCACTGGCACGACGCTGCTCGCGGGTCCCATGTGTCAGTGTGTAGTGTAATGGATTTGAGGGCTTAGATTTGAGGGGTGTTGTTGGAGTAGATGCAAAAAAATTGGGCCCTCAAAAGTAGGGGGAGCCCTCAAATGAAAAGTAGGGGCCCTGTTTTGAGGGCTACTGCTGGAGATGCTCTAACAAGATATAACACCTGGTACGATGTTTGTATTAGATATGTCCCTAAGTAGATTTTTCATGTTATTTTTGCATTATTTTTCATGTTTGTATCTGATGCCTAAAATAATTTCCTTACTTTTAGTCCGAAAATTGAGTCAAAACTGTATGTCAACCATGAAAATACAAGATATAATTAATCATGCACTTTGCTAAATATGTGGATGCAAGCAAGCTCATTGAGGCACTTATTTTGCTGAACTTTTCTGCCTTTTTTGTAGAGTTGATTTTTTTTCTGTCTTATATCCACGAATGAGGATGGGAGGTTACTTATTTGCAGAAGAGCTACTCTCTCAGGCATGAGTATCAGAGAGCAAGAGCAGCACAGGTTACCATTGCACATATAAGCTAGCACACCCTTGCAT
The DNA here is from genome assembly GCA_017311315.1 of Dendrocalamus latiflorus. NCBI lineage: Eukaryota > Viridiplantae > Streptophyta > Magnoliopsida > Poales > Poaceae > Dendrocalamus > Dendrocalamus latiflorus. The sequence goes on along the minus strand of CM029639.1, from coordinate 23,355,648 downwards.
TCTTATTCAGTGACTCATCCAACTCACACACCACAAACACAATTTAATCACCCTACTCATACTCAACACAAAGACACATCACAAACACAATTTAACCCACCGAAAAACTCTCGCTCACTCACGCCGTGACACACAACTGACCATTATCTAGCTGAAAATTAAAGATAGCACACATGAGAGAACACACAACTGATGAGGGTACATGATATGACCAAGGATAGTAAACCAGTAACTAACAACAGCCCCCTCCTCCTCCTACTCTGAACACAGATTTAGATGGAGAGAGGGAGACCTGGAAGAAAGGCTTAACCTTCCCTAGCCGATAAGACTTGCCTTCTTTCTTCTGCATTGCCGAAACATCCCTGCTCGCGCAGCAACCACTGGTACTACTCAGAGAGGAAGGCATGGCAAGCATGCTTCCCTGTTGACTCACACCGCGGACAGTGTGACCAAGTACAAGCAGTGTTCTGCACACCTCTTCTTCCTCTTCCTCGACATCATTTGCGAGGAGCTCTGCTTAATTAGAAGCCAGAACATTGATCTGACCATGCCTGGCCTCCCCCTTATATAGGGATATTTGCAGCAACTGAATCACTCAAGCCTCTGTGAGTGATTGGTCTGTGAGAATTATTAATTGGCAATGGGGATTTTGTAGGATCAGGAATAGTGAGTCAGAGAGGACGAATAACTTCTTAAAATCTTCTCTTTTGTATTAGTAATACTACACAGTAGAAAATTCAAGCCTACAAGTTATACCAAAACCAAGAGCTAAATAATACAAAGTCAATCGGCTAGGGGGTGGCTGAACCACTCGTCTGGTCCGACCGCAAGTCTCACCGGTTTGACCGCTCAGGTCACGACGGTCTGACCGCTCGCCGAATGGAGCCAGAAATCAGCACAACACGACCGAGAAAATAAATAACTATTAACCTACTAATCCAAACATGATAAAACTTTGGTATAAATTCTCTCTAGGATATTAGGAACCTATTCCAATCATAGATTATGATGATTAATGCCAAAGTTCTGATCTTTATCTAAAATAAGAAAGGTTGCACTAAAACAGGCAAAAGAGAGAAACATCGATATGCTCTTGCTTGTGAGTTCTTGATGATCTAGATGACCTTGAATAGGTTATCATATATCATAGTAAATTTTATCACAGCATAAACTCAAGCCAAAATGCTCTCAAGATCAAAACCCCAAAATCATCCATTTCTTGAACAAAACCGGACAGTCATAAAAACTTTTCATATAAAATTCCTAGATGGGTGGAATTTGATCTTCAAGAGATATATTCATCTCTTACATGTTCTTAGCACTAAAAAAGATCAGGAGATGAAATCCAAATAAGAAAATCAAGCAAATCAAAAGCACAAGGTGGAATCTATAACACAACTAACTTGCACGAAGTTTGGATGTTCATTTCACTCTGAAAAAAGGAATGTTTTACAGCCACTCTCATGGAGGATAAAGCTTTAAGCCTAGAGCACATGCATATACTTGCCTCATCACGATCCTTGTCCTTTTCCTATGCATCTTCGCTTGAGATGATGCTCTACCTGTACTTACACGCCCCTCCATGGCCTCAGGACATCTCTGCTAACCTCGGTCTTATCGTTGACCACAACAATCACAAAGCGCTATGCACATCAAAGAACAAACAACCGTTCTGAGCACAAATGACATGTATTTGACTCTCATCAATAAAACCGATACAAACATTTACCACTTGATACCCACGTCAAGATTCTCACAATGCATGGACTCTTGGTATGCGAAGGCATTTCAGTAATTTCCCAACTGAAAATAACCTGCAGGCGGGGCCCACCTGTCAGTGAGCCCTGCGAAGAGATAAGGGGAGGAGATGTAGTCTCCTCCCCGAGGGCGTCCCGTGCGCGTGCAAACATGCAATTTATGTCATTTATATTTTGTTGGAATTGTCTTGGTTTTCTCCTTTATTTAGCTGGAATTAAATATGCAAACATGCTCATTCCGCATTATTTACAACATGGACTCCTGCCATAAATAACAGTTGCATGAACTTTCGCCACGATTAACACAACAGAAACCAACTCAACGCACTCAATTCCCCATATATTGGTCTGACTGCCAACAAACAACTGGTTAGACCACCACGAACTGACTTAAAACCTCCCGATAACAGGGGACTGATTTGATCGCTCTCAAAAACACCGTGCAACACAACGAACACATCTCGGGAATAAAGTTACCGTCAACTAGAAATGAGTCATACCGTATTTCCGGTTGGACCGCTCTTGACGGCCGGTCACACTGGACTTTGATCAGACCACCGCCTAAGGCCGGTCAGACCGCTCCACCACAATGGTCAAACCGTCTCTGTAGGCCGGTCAAACTGCTCTTATACTGATAACAAAAATTAGAGAGCAAATGACACAAAATAAAACTTAAACTTCGACAATAAAATACAAATAAAATTAAATACTCATCATACATCATAAAATGACCTTCATGTGGTCTCACGTATTCTTTTGCTGCGTCGTAGATTCGTATCTGCACCCACTTATCTTTAGGCCACTGAATTCTCATGTGGTTACTTTTTATGGGTGGCCATTAAGGCCTTAACACTTTGATAAGCCTGAGTAAGAAAGACTACTATTAGACCCAATGAGTGAGTGGCCTTTCCTGGCTAGTGGAGATCCTCTGAGGCTCAATCAATGGACACTTGTCGATGAACAACGACAATTTTATAAATATATTTTGGAAGAACGTCAAAGAATCTCCTTCGATTGTAGGCTGAACATGATTTTCTGTTTTCAGCTTCAGTCCCAAAGCTTTAATTCAGAATACTAGTACATATTCACTATTGAGGTTGCACTTCAAAATTATTCTTTCACTATTGAAGTTGCACGTCAAAATTATTCTAAGCGCAATGATGTGCTGCACATATTGTTGTACTAGAATAGTACTTACTGATCAAATACTAACATGTCTCTGCTTACCTTATCTTGATCATATCAGTTTGCCAAGAAAATACTAGATAGAAGTAACTCGTGTTTTTCTTTACAAAATCAGTTCAGTTAATGTCTATCCGCAGATAAGTTTTCCTTTCTTAAGACTTTTTTTTAAGACAAGTTTTCTTGGTCATGAGGAAATTTCATATGAACTTGCCAAAAAAATCCACCTGCAATGGTGAAGGAAGACGACAAGATTGTAGCCCCAGAAGATCCAGACATTTTTGTCCCTACGAAAGAAGATAGAAGGAGCTTCCTACGAAAGAAGACAGAAGGAGCTTTGGAGGTGGACACCTTGTGTGAGTTTCTGCAAGATTCACCAAGTGCAGGACAGCAAAGCAAAGCAGAAATAGTGGCATGCTTTTGTAAATGTAACATCCCAAATTTAGGTCAAATTTAAAATTTTTTGAATTTAAAAAATTATTGCATTACAAGAATATTTGGAAGCTTCACCTTGAATTCAAATTCTAAAATAAAATTCCTTGGCTCAAAAACCAAATTTCAAAAGTTCATTGTGTGCTTCTCAAAATCTTCTAAAATCCTTGTGTGGAAATCCTTCACGGATTTCAAAGTTTAAATTCAAATCAATAATTTATTTGCAAATAAAATTGCTAGGCCTTTCTTTTCTTCTCTCTTTCTCTTGGACTGAAACCCAACCAGTCTGCTTCCATCTTCCCTCTCTTTCTTCCCCACGGCCTAGCCAAGCTGGCCCACGCCGCCCCTTTCTCCTCTCGTGGCCCAGCACATGCTAGAACTTGACATCGGACTGCACACTCTGATTATCGTCAGCTCTCTCTGTTCACACACTCAGGAACTCACGCTCTCTGGACGGATGTGAATAATGAACTGAAGAAGAGACAACAACGGGTAGAAGACAGTGAGGAGAAAAAATGAATGGTGCAGAGCGCACTGCCTCAATCAAACTGAGGCCCTCTATTTATACTCTTATTAGCTGACTAGTAAACATTCGTTACATGCATGAATTAGTCAGGAAAATCAAACCTCGATCCAAGTAAACCGGACATGCAGATCTCAACTGCAATTTACTCTGACCGAGTGCAGCACTGCAGCCAACGGCAACTTGTTTCAGACTTTTTCTCCGTGCGGCGTCTAGTCATCCAGCAAAGTCTTGATTATTTCCAACAATCTCCCCCCTAATCTAGACTTTGCTATGCCAAAACTTTCACTCCTACTCATGACTGATGACCCGGCCATCCTGACTACTCGCCATCGGTAATTATTTTCTGCACCTGTTATCTAGGATCAATCCGCAGGTTCAAGTGGCTCCCTGCTACTCCGGACTCTCCGGTTCTCCTGCACCTAGAATAACTCCGTGCGAAACTACTTGGTACAATCTCAGGCACACCACCTGTTGCACCATACACACATGCAAATAAAAAAAACTAAGTCTAGACTCAATTATTTGCTAACATTCCTTCTACTCTAGACTCAACTAAAGCAAAGTCGGTTCATCTTCCTGTGCACACATGAGGTTCACCTGATCCCCACGGTCACGCTTTGGCTTGCGGCACTCGGATGCATAGTGCCCGTAGTCACTGCAATTGAAACACTTGATGTGGCTCTTGTCGCGCTTCGTCTTGGAATCGCGACCGCCGCCTTGTCCTGATGATCGAGCTTCCCATTGGGCTTTCGTGAGAAGGAGATGCTCCTCATCCCCGTTGTTGCGATGACGGTGCTGGGTGCGCTCCTCATACGCCTTGAGGGAGCCAACGACCTCCTCAAGAGCCATGTTGTTGACGTCGCCAAAATACTCGATCGTCGTCGCAATATGGATGAACTTGTCGGAGACGGCTCGCAGAAACCTCTTGACGACATTCTTCTCTTCTATCTTTTCTCCAAGTGCCTGCATCTGGCCAACAAGCAATGTTACCTTCGTTGCGAAATCGTCCACCGATTCCGTATTGCCCATGCTGAGATTTTCAAACTCCCAGCGTAGCGTCTGGATCTTCGCTTCCTTGACTCGATCAGCCCCCATGTGCATGGTGCGGAGAGCTGTCCACACCTCCAAGGCAGTGTTCTTGGCCGCAACTTGCATGAGCGTCACATCGCTCAACGCCTGGGAGATGATAGCCATGGCCTTTTCTTCTTTCTTCACATCAACAGCAACATTCCCCGTGGGCTCAATTGCTTCCCACACGCCTTGCGCCTTCATGAGGAATTTCATCCTCGTTGCCCAAGCTGTGTAGTTCGTCTTGTTCAACACCGGGTACTGGAGAGACATTCCTCCCTCCTTGCTTGCCGCCGGCGCCGTCTCAACGATCGACATCTTCTCAAGCCGCAAGTACTTGGGCATACACCGCTCAAGAACTCAACCTCGGCTCTGATACCAAATGTTAGAATTTGACATCGGACTGCACACTCTGATTATCGTCAGCTCTCTCTATTCACACACTCAGGAACTCACGCTCTCTGGACGGATGTGAATAATGAACTGAAGAAGAGACAACAACGGGTAGAAGACAGTGAGGAGAAAAAATGAATGGTGCAGAGCGCACTGCCTCAATCAAACTGAGGCCCTCTATTTATACTCTTATTAGCTGACTAGTAAACATTCGTTACATGCATGAATTAGTCAGGAAAATCAAACCTCGATCCAAGTAAACCGGACATGCAGATCTCAACTGCAATTTACTCTGACCGAGTGCAGCACTGCAGCCAACGACAACTTGTTTCAGACTTTTTCTCCGTGCGGCGTCTAGTCATCCAGCAAAGTCTTGATTATTTCCAACACAATTCACTCCCTCTCTCTCCCTCTCTCTCTCGCTCGCTGACAACCGAGCCCCTGACCCCACTCACCAGTTCCCCCCTCTTCCTCAAGTGTTCTCCCTCACACTCTCTCTTCATCACTGAGCCAAGCACGTGAAGGAGACACACTTGGACGACTACAACCATCCGCCCTTGAGCCTTGCTCCCTCTCCCCAAGCGGCGCAAGGTAGTCTCATAGTCGCTAGGAGCACGAGCTACACAATGCCCGCAAAAACTCACGTGCACCCGTCGCTATCCCCGTGAGAAGATACTAAACTTCACGACCTTATAAGCTGAGACAAGCGTGTCATCTTCTCTACCTCGCCTTCCTCTTCATTTCCCCTCTTGTGCCCCACCCCTCCACTCAGGCAACTGGAATGCCACAGCATCGGGTCATCCTCTCCAAGCACGGCAGAGCGCCGCCGAGCTCCTCCACTCCGTCCCCATCTATCTGGTGAGTTTCTCCCCAAACCAATTGCATCATGCTGTGTTCCACACCCATAGAATCATTTCCCCTCAATCAATTTTGAGTTTCTTCCACAGAAACTCGTGTGCACCGTTGTCTTCCCCAAAACGGACTGAAACCATTGTTATTTAATTAAATATTATGTTAAATGTTGATTGCTTAGTTATACCATACAATTGATGTTTGCAAGTCCCATTTCTTGATTGTTGATATTTCCTTTGCAATGTCGCCCTATCATACTTATAAAAGTAATAATTTTTGGTTAAACTTTACTAGATTATGGTTGTGCTTAGAAATACTTTAGTGGTGAAATTGAATGCGACACAAACATCGCTAATTGAAACTTGAGACATGATAATGGGAGTGGTAACATGGGTTGCCACTGGAAACAGAAAGATGTTTTATAAAATGGTGGAGACTCAGGTGAGTGGTTGGTATGAGACTGGCACAGAGATTTCACATATTGAATAAAGTGGTCATGCAAGGATTGCACGTGTTGAATGAAATAGCCGTGCAGGGATTGCACGAGACCTAGATTTGTTGATTTGTCTCAAATTTTGTGTTGTTTTTTCTACACCCCAATCGTGCAACCACGAGTCAAGTATGAGATTGACCTAGTCAACTAATTTGCTTAGTTTCAGTATAGACTCCTGCGCATTAGATTGGTAGGTAGATTTCTATTGTGATTATTCTAGAAGTGACCCATGCTAGTCACTGCCCCTTGTGGATTTCTTTTAACGTGAAGGGTTGTAGACTCCCTAAAACGGGGTTCCTTATTGAAAATATAATCTAAGAAGAAAACATTCTTTGGTAAAGCGTAGCCCAGGAAGGGAGCAGTCACTATTGCCAGTGTTGAGGGATTTCACCTTAGAGTGAGAGGAAGCACTGGGGCTAAGCATTATAAAAAGCCTTCATATGATTTTAGTAGTCGCACACCTACAGAAGCATGTAATGGCCGATATTATAAGTTAATCATATCTTGTGAGTAAAACTGTATAACATCTGCAAAGTATTAAAAATATATTCAAATAGCCGTGCCCCCAGTTAAGGCAAAGTGTAGAAATGCCACATTTATATATTTTTCACAAAATGGTTACTAGTTACTGGTGGTCATGGATAACAGTACGAGGAAATGGATATGGTATCTTGATATGAAAGTGGAATTCATTTGATGATTATGGAATGGATATGGTATCTTTGTATAGAAATGGATATGGAATGAGCTTATGGAATGGATATAGTGGACAACTATGAAGAGAGTTCGCTCTCATGATCTTAATTAAACTTGACACTTTGATTTTAAGTTAAAAATGCTAAGTCACATGTTTGAAAACTAGCTATAGTTTGATATTTGATAAACTGACTTTATGCTAAAAGAAACATAAAACCTTTCCTTGGTTAAATCTTGTATGTGTATACACACATACACTTGCATTCTGATATAAAGACTTCCTGAGTACTCTTGTACTCGCTATTTCTCAACTATATGAATTTAGTACTCAAGGAATGATCTACTGGTAAACATTTGTCATCATCCATCGAAGATTGAAGACAACGCCTGATACTAGGTCGCATACCTCATTCGATTACCTGTGGGCGTATTATGAGGGTCTCCCCTGCTATGTGTCTTTTTTGCTGCAAGAGTTCATTCGTATTTAGCCTTCTTGGCCTATGATGTAAAACCTTGGACATCTATGCCGTTTACGCTTATTTACTATTATACCTTTTTATTTATACATATGTATGGATGTGATATTCACTATTGTTATATTGTGTGAACTAGCTATTGATCCAGAGATTAGCTCAGAATACACAGAAGATTTGAATTGCCAAATCCGGATAGCTATAGTAAGGCCATGCATGAGCACGTCCCTGTAGGAGCCTCAAGGTCAGAAAAGAAATAAGAAATCAAGCCAGAATCTGATTGTTTATGAATCTTTCAACCTCTAAATAGGGTTATCCATCATCCGATGTGAGATGTGGTGCGTGCTGAAATAGTGGAGGCTAGACTTGACTTCTAAGCTTACACCGAATTCTATCTAAATGGAAACTAGGGTGGATCTAGGCCCTGGGCTAGGTAGGCTGTACCCCGAGGTCCAGCGAAATAAGTAGTGCAAAAATTGTTTATGTAGACCAAAAAAATTCTCAATGTAGTGGCCCAGCCCCGGGACTTCAGAGCCCAACCCGAGGTGACAGGCCATAGCCCAGCGCCCCAGCCCACAATGGAATTTCATTCACCACTGACAGGCCAAGCCCAAAGCAAAATCATTCTCACGATAGCCTAGCCTCATTCTCACGGCTTCACCGCAGCCCAATTAGCCAATGAGGCAATGTCTCTCATGGAAGATCTGATCTGACGCGAACCCTATACTTGAGAGTAGATCCATGATTCCACGCCACACCTACGCGACACAGTCGCAGGGCTGTGCCTCCAGCTCCAAGCCTCCACTACCCCAGGCTACAACTCCATTACTCCAACTTCCAAGTTCTCCACAGTGGGAACATGGCCGCTGCGTCGTTCGCCAGAGAAAGGTACACCTCCCCTTCTCACCTCTTCCCCTTCTGACTCCTAAGCATGCTATTTGTCACTACTTGACCTAACTATTTTGTTTTGAAATACTCTAGTTTAACTTTCAATTTTTACTGAAATATCAAAGCACAAGACCTCATGACCAAGAATAACAGTATGACACTATCAGATAACTTAAAATGAACAGTTGCACTTGCACATGGCTTTGCTTTGACTTCTAATTCTGAAACAAGAGCCTTAATAGTCAGGTCATCATGAGGTGAGAACTGGAACTATGAGTAGGTGTCGAGCGAAGATATGTTCATATGTTGACAATGTTGTTTTGACAACTGCTCAAAGTTTTGTGGTTTCTAGTTTAGTGTTAGTGGAGGAATTTGGTTGGATGTATACAACACAATGACTACCTTGCACAAGTTGCACACTGTTTTATGTTGCACCAGCCACTAGCATAATGTAGCCTATTCCAGTATTGCCCTGGCACATACAATTTAAATAATTATGAATATAAAAACTGAGCCCATGTGTTTGATGACCCTGTACTACAACATAGGGTAATTGCCATGGTATTAATACAATGATATAAAAAATGGCCACACAGGAATCAAGAAGTGCAGTTGCAGAATTTACCAACTACTAGGAGATACATGTCTTTCTGCATTTACTGTCCTTTTTGTCTGAAATGTGTCAACTGCAGTACAAACTATCAGAATTTTGCTATCAATATCTTGTAGTTTGTCACAATAGTGTTTTCCAATTATTTCTGTGTTCTACATTCCACACCAATATTTCATGTACAGGACTGTTTAGCGCTTAGTACTTTAGCAGTCAGTGCCATGCTTAGCCTTAAAATGTGCATGTCCTTGTTAGTTTTTTTGCTATGTATATTGAATTCCTGTCACCTTGCTTTAAAGTCAGAAGGGCATGCATAAGAAGTAAGAACTGCTGTTTGTTTGTATCACAGATGTGTGCTTCGCGGGTGTGTTCCAAAGAAATTGTTGGTGTATCGGTCTATGGATCCAAGTACTCTCATGAGTTTGAAGAGTCTCATGGCTTTGGATGGACATATGAGACTGAGAGAGGCAAGGAACAATGGAATATATAGTATTCATCAAGGTAATCTAAGTTTCTCGCTCTCTCGTATCCTGTCTATATTCTTAAATTCTTTATATATATATATATATATATATATATATATATATATATATATATATATATATATATATATATATATATATATATATATATATATATATATATATATATATATATAGGACGAGTGTTTTATGCACCCAGGTGCCTAGGCACCCATATCAATACCCGTTGATTTGCTTTGAGATTCGCAACGTTTGATGTGGGTATCTTCATATACCCGTAAAAAAGTATATTTGAGATATCAAACTCCGAAAAAAATTAAATTCAACTTCAGTTTAATTAGTTTGAACTATTTTTACGGTATATACTCACTGTAGTCGCATTGAACTTAAAAGTAGTTCAAACTAATTTGAACTGAGTTCAAAACTTACTTACCATAAATATATCAAGGGTATAAAACATTTCCATACCCAAACTCAAAAAAATTATTAATCATACACGTGTATCGGACGGTTCTTGATGTCCAGGTGCCTTATGTAATTTTCCTATATAGGACGAGTGTTTTATGCACCCAGGTGCCTAGGCACCCATATCAATACCCGTTGATTTGTTTTGAGATTCGCAACGTTTGATTTGGGTATCTTCATATACCCATAAAAAAGTATATTTGAGATATCAAACTCCGAAAAAAATTAAATTCAACTTCATTTTAATTAGTTTGAACTATTTTGACGGTATATACTCACTGTAGTCGCATTGAACTTAAAAGTAGTTCAAACTAATTTGAACTGAGTTCAAAACTTACTTACCATAAATATATCAAGGGTATAAAACATTTCCATACCCAAACTCAAAAAAATTATTAATCATACACGTGTATATATATATTTGCCGTATTGCCATATATTTGTTTTTACAAAATATCGTATTGCCGTATTCTTGTTTTTTCCATTTTTTTTATTATGTTGTGTGTTGAAGTATTGAGCTAAAGTTTCATATCAATAATGCATTTACAATATACTTTTATTACACTGTTCTGTGGATATAAATTAACATTATTTCTAGGCTGTTAGTCTTTTAGAGTCCAGCTCGGAACGCGACGAAGTATCCGCCATTGAATGGGAAGCAACGCTTTCCACTGGGTGGATGGAGTTGATTGATGTTTTTGTCTTAAGTTGCATGAAATGGAGGTCATTATTACCACTTTTCTCATGCTTCTGCCGGGATATGCTATTTTATGTTGCTAAAGAACAGATCACCGTCAGGAGATGAGAGTTAAGTGACCTGTAAGTGGTTTGTTGGTTATCAGCTCTAATTTGATGTCGTGAATGACAAATGGACAGTGTGCTTCTTTATGAAAAAAAAAAGAAAGGAGACTTGTGCGCTTTCATTAAATTATCCAATATTTTAACATGCCCACCATCAACTGCAGTTTTCTGATCAACGAAGGAAAAAATACCATACTAGTCCTTGTAGTTTTAAGTTGTACTAGCTGCCAACTTAGGCCACTACTACAAAAAGACTTATATTAGACATCTCATCACAGACAGTTAACCTAAATCATTTGTATTAAATGCAATCATAGACGGTTTAAGTTTAGAGACCGTCTATGTTGCTACCAGTGCTATAGATATCTATGAAGAGATAATATTATAGACGATTTATGGTGAGAATCGTCTGTGAAGTACCATAGACGGTTTAAATAAAAAACCGTTTGTGATATTTTGTATTAAAAATTGTCTGTGATATGTTTCCCGCCTCGCAATTCTCTAAAATTTTATAATCTCCTGCCTGAGTCCGAGTAGGACTCCGTTCCGAGACACCTTTAGTAAAAATGACATAATTTTTGCATACCGTGTCCGTTTTTGATGTTCTTGTACTGTTAAAAAGCTAACGATGAGTCTGATCCAAAAAAAAAATAACCAACTTATGCTAGTCACCCTCTAAGACCCCCAAATCGGCTATCTTTAGCCTCAAATTTGCATCACAAGTTTTTAGTTTTTGTTTTTTCCAAAATTTTTTGATCTTCCGTTCGGAATTTGGGGTTCACCTCAACTGCAAAATTGTAGATCTCGTCGAAACCTTTTAAATGAGTATATAAGCCATATAGAACTTTACTATTTTATCTTTTGAGACTAGCTATTTACATTGAACTGATATATATATATATATATATATATATATATATATATATATATATATATATATATATATTGTCTTTGTGCTCTAATTCACAGACAATTAGTGTATAGAACCGTCTGTGATAAACTGACGGCCGAGCCCGTCGATCCTCTCCAACCCATTCCCAGTCAATAGAAACCCACCAAACCCCACACCACAGATCGTAGCTCCACCTCTCCCTCTATACATACTCACCCAAACCTATCCCCTACCTACCGTTGCACAAAAATCTCTCCAGACTCTTCCTTACCATCCTCCTCCTCGACCCTAACCCCGATGGCTCTTACGAAGTAGACGTTGATGGCTACCAAGATTTTGCTCAAGTCAGCACCGACGACGGCGGGCGTCAAGGAGATCCAGCTTGCGCTGCATCAGGGGCAAGAGGGCCTAGGCATCAGCTCATTGGCGCGGTTCAGCTTATACTGTCTGCTAGGATCTCTGCTTCTTCTATGTTTTTGCCATGCTTAAGAGTTGGGTTCGTACGATTAGGAGATTTGTTCTTGCTATGTTCTTGTTGTGTTAGATGGGTAACCTACTCATTATCTTATTATGCTGTAATGATGGATTCTAATTGTAATGGAAATAGAATGTGTTGTTATATTTGTTGTTGTATTTGCTTGTTTTCAAATGGCATAGCTAACAGTTTTTATGGTAGCTAGCCAAAAATAGAAAAAGTTTCAGGTATAGAATGAACTATCACAGATGGCTTGAATAAAAAACCATCTGTGATTCTCGCCCATCTGTGATGGAAAAGTAGCATAGACAGTTCTATATACCAACCGTCTGTGATACTCGCCCATCACAGATGGTTGGTAGTTAGAACCATCTGTGATATTTGAGTATCATGGATGATTTTTTGTTTGAGTTGTCTGTGATAGTATTCTTTATAGATGGCTCGCAAACTGTCCCATATATTTAGACAGTTCAGAAAATCATCTGTGATGGCAGTTCCAAACCATCTATGATGATCCTTTTTGTAGTAGTGGGCTCCGTTCTTTTTTTACTTCTGGCTTCTGTTTTTTGACTTTTGACTTCATCGAAAGTCAAAAAGTCAAAGCCATCCTGTTTTGAGTTTGGCTTTTTGAAGCGGATTTTCTAAACAGTTTTTTGAGCACAAAACCATGTGCACCATCTACGTCGGCATTTCCACCGTTCGATGTTATGTAAAAATGCACAGACAAAAGTCATCAGCTGTAGCTCAAAAGAACACCTCCTTAGCTTCGCACTTGTTCTGTTTACACGCTTTGTAAGGTTCTAAAGTCAGTACTGGACTAGTTGTAGCTTGGTGGACAGTACCAAATGTAGCATATCATGTTTCTATACCTAAGAAAAAGAAAGGATGAGATAAAAAGGCCTTCATGAGCTATTGGTCTCATTCGTTTTGCCCTATTTATAGGATTAAGTGGAAAATAATCTTGATTTGTTCCATCGCATGTTGTGTGGAAAAAATCACTAAGAAAAGTTTGTTTAGATGAATTATTTACTTCAAATGATAGCTATAGTAAATACATAATTGTTCTCATTTTTTTAAGTATGAAAATGTTTTAAAGTGGTTAAACCATGCTGTTACACTCGAATACCCCTACTTATGCGTAACAATCTCCGGATCAGATCAATGTTTGTGAGATATGGCATGAGCGCGCATAGTATCAGGAATGAAGAAAATGAATCTCATAGAGAGAACTAAAATAACGACATTAAAGTAACCACGATAAGAGAGAAAAGATTTGACGAAACCGACCATAAATTCCTTAAGCACAACCTCAAAAGAGTATAAGGGATTGTCGCTTTCTCACAGCCTCTTGAATCTTTTATGACCCTTAGATGCTTGTCCTATACAAGAATCTAATACTAAAGAATAACCTAACTTCTAATCCTCTCGTGCGCATCTACCTTTGGATGAGCGGCTTCTTTGCTTTGTTGCTTGATTGCTTGGGTTATCCATAATCGCCCCTCATGGCTTTATATAGTCCTCCCTAACCATCCTCTAAAGTGTAGTAGGAACCCCACTCCAAAAGAAAGTAGGAATCCTAATTCTATTTCGATTCATCTAGAACTCCTTATAGCACATATTTTTCAAATTCCAAAAGACTACGATACAAGTCACCACACTCAACACAGGTTTACTTTACTTTTCAGTTTTAAACATAAACTTCTTAGTTTTTTTAAGCCGAGAATATAATTAACTCCTGTCAATATGTCATGTGCTCTATTATACATCTATAATGTAATCATTCCCACCTCAATAATTGCATACTCTTTGCAATCTGCTAAATAAACAGTTCCATACGCCGGGCGTAGAGATCCTTCATCAAATATATCCCTCGCTGAACAAACATGGAAGCAGCACTCTGAATCTAATAGCCATTAATGAAAAGTATCTAATTGACCGATGATTAGTACATCTGAATCATCCTTTGCTATCATCACTGAGCATAAACCCTTCACTTGATTCAAAGTCAAATAGTCTTTTATCATGTGACCTTCCTCGTCACATGATTGAATGCTTTGTGAGTGATTGAGAGAGTAGATTAGGCTTAGGTTATGCATCACACCTAGTTGCTTGACCTTGTTAGGTTCAAGTGACCTATTTAAGCTTATTACTCTTGGAGATCGGCATCTCCTAGATGGTTTGGAGGCATTGGCTCGGTGACCTTACATGGATGAGCTTCTAGGAGGCATTGGGAGGCTTGTAGAGGTTTGAAATCTATTTATCTGGAGTGGAGAAGGACTACCACGAGTGGATGGCTTGATTCCTTTCACAGTTTCAAGTTGAAGCAATACTCTTGTTAGAGTGCTCCAACGAGGAGTAGCGGAGATTGAATCTTGGAGACCTCAATAAAAAATTGGTTGTGTTCCTTGTCTCTATTTCTGCATTTACTTCGTTGTCTTTCATTTCTTAGCTTACTAGACTTGTGTAGGATTGGAAGTAGATTGCAAAACTTCACTTAAAACCCTAGGCACTTTGGTTGGGTTAGGAAAGATTAAATTTTTTATTTAGCCTTTGTGAAAAAGAATCCCAATTCACCCCTCTAGGGCATCCGATCCACTTCATTTTGGAAGTTGTATGGAAATCAAATTGTTAATTTTCTTTATTTTTATTCTAAGTTTCTCTTAATTTGGATTATACTTGACATGGACTTTTTCTTCTAATCTGAGCCATTATAACTTGGGTTCGTCAAATAGATGGTTAGATCATTCTCTAAGTTTATAATTAGTATAGATATACATAGATTATTATATCTCTATGTCAACTATCAAATCTAATCATTTCAAATTAGGACCCACCAAATTAAAAGGTTAAATGCTTTGCTTTTTTATGAGAATTTTTAGCATATTTCTCTTATTCATTGCAACTCTAAAAGGCCTGTCATTGACTTTTAGTACATAATAAGTTTCTGGCCCATCCCACAGAAGCACAATACCATTAGTCTAAATATAAGTCGCACAGATCTTCAAACCCAAGTCGTCATTCTCCTTGCTATAGCCTTTATGCTGCATGTTGGTGATTCTTATGCCTCACTATTTTGCAAGCATGTAGAAATCGTTGTAGCCTTTACCTCGGAGTATTCTGGGTTTTACCCTATAAGGTGCTCTGAGCTGTTCTTGGCATTCATGTTGGCACCATCCATCGACCGGCATAATCTTAGAGAAAGACTAGGTATCACCTAGCAATTCAAGGTAGTTCAAAGATCTGGACACCATGTCTAATTCTCAAAACTACTAATCAAAACTACTACTCTACCCAAGATCTTTAATAAAGGTAGAGCAATATAAACATATCAAGAAACAGAAATTAAAGCTTTACCCCATAATAAATTGATTCAATGCATTACATGAAGACTTACAAATGGATTGCTAAATAAGAGGAGGGCGAGTGTTAAGTCATCCTAGCGTCGAAGCTAAGAATAAACGGAGGGGAGCTAGCATCCCAAGTCCCTGGAATATGCTCTCATTCCCTCCTATAGCTTCCACCGCTCTCCCTCACCTATTCTAACTTGGCTCTCGTCATCTCTTGATTGTACCCTGTTTCTCATGCCCATCTCAAGTGAGAAGGAGGTTGAGGGAGTGCCCCCTATTTATATTGATGAGTGGCGGACCCAGGATTTGAATCCAGGGTATGCGTAACTAAAAAATTATTATCTAATGTGGTGTAATCTAATACAAAGCCGTCTCTGCTCTTCCCATTTTATTGGATTACCATCTAGGATAACAAATTCTACAACAATTTACTTCCCAATTCCAATCAATCATCAGTGGGCTGGGCAGTGGAGCTCACCGGGCAATTCCAAATTTCCAATCCCAATTCCCGATCCCGTCGGTGGGCAGGCAGCGCCGGTGCCGCGCCGCCCTCGCGCCCTGGCGGAGGGAGGCGGAGGTGGAGGGAGCCGGGCGGAGGCGGAGGCGGAGGGAGCCGGGCGCACGGGCGGAGGCGGAGGGAGCCGGGCGAAAGCGGAGGCGGAGGCGGAGGCGGAGGGAGCCAGGCGGAGGCGGAGGCGGAGGGAGTCGGGCGGAGGCCGGAGGCGGAGGCGGAGGCGGATGGGCGCCTGGCGGAGTGGCGGACAGGCGGAGGCGGAGAATCGGGGTCGGGGTCGGGGACAGGCGCCAGGCGGACGGGTTAGTGACTTAGGGCACGGGAGTTTTTGGGCCAAATTACACTATTGCAGGGTAGTCCTGGGCCTATATGGACTACCTGCTGGGCCCGCCCCTGATATTGATGGTTGGCCGGTGTAGGTCAGTTGACTGACTGATGTAAGTTGGTTGGGCAGCTGATGTAGGCGAGCAACATGGTGATCATGCACATTGAAGTAGCCCTGAAGTCGATCATTGTGGTGGACTTGGCCAGCTGGTGTGGGGCACGTGGCCAGCCAAGGTGTGTTGGATGGCCAACCGATGTAGATGAACAGAGAGGATTGGTTGAAGATGGTGCAAAAAAGGTCTCCATACAACACGTTCAAACGCAGCCTGGGTGGTGTGGACTGAGTTGGCTGGGCGGCCAAGTTTTCATTTGGATTGGGCACATGGGCTGCACACCATGCGGTGTAGTGAGTTGGGCCAGCCTGTGTACTCATAGTGTGGCCGCAGCTATCTCCTTGTTGGCCGAGGTGAGTGGGCCGACCGGTGTGAACTTGTTAGCCAGCCGGTGTGCAGTAGCATCCATCATGTTGGTGGCTGCCACGTTGGCTGACCGGTATGATATGTTGGCCAGCTGGTGTTGTATGTTGGCTGGCTAGTGTGCCTTGAACTAAGGGCAGCTCTAAGTTGGTGTTGCACTCCTCGTCTTTTTCACCAAATTATAGAAATTTTGCTACAAATCTTTCCAACACAACACTAGAGAAAACATTAGTATTAAATGATGAAAATTACACGAGTATGCAGTGACACCTTGTCTTTTTGTTCTGGAAGCTAGGGCATATTGGTGCGGATAAATCGCGTCAACAAATACCCCCATGGTTAGATCTTTGCCCATCCTGAGCAAAGCCAAGCCTCAAATCACAGTGGATCACTAGTTGCTTCAATGACATAAGCCCCTACAAGAGTCATGAATACAAGCAAGTACTGCACACCTGTAAAGGTTAGAAAAATTCAGCTCGAATATACTTTTAGTCTATAACTCACTCATTGGTGGGGCCTATTAGCAGTAATCTCAAGCACTTCCTCAAGGCACACTACTATAAAACAAGCTGTAATGAACACCCCATCACAAATAGTTCATAGGGAACCATCTGTGCTATAATTATCATAGATGGTTTTACAAGCATGATCATGTACCGTCTATGATACTCTACTATCATAGACGATTCTTGTTAATAACTGTCTGTGATAGTTCATATATCATTATTAATACAAACTATTTGTGATACTTATAGACATCATAGATAGTTTTTAACTAGAATCGTATGTGATAGTTCACAGATGGTCATTAATATGAACCATCTATGGTAGTTCGTATCACAGACGGCTTGTGGTTGGAACCATCTATGATATGTTACGCATGAATGGCACGTGCTTCGTCTCCCCGATGCTTACCTTTCGATCGTTTCGACTCCCCAATGCGTCTCTTCGTCTCACGCGTCGGATGTATTCCTTGTTGTATAAAAATGATCGTCCACCACTGGAGGTTAATCCCCACATCACTGATATATCCTATATGAGCACCTCGCCGGCTGGCTATCTTTCCTTCTCATTGTCTCTGAAGAACAAATAAATAGCTCCCTACTCTTCCTTGTCACCATCATTGATGGCCAACCTAGCTATCCTGGACAAGCACTTCGCCGGCCATACGTTGGCGGATGCTGCGGAAGGACAATGTGCCAACAGTGTCCTCTCTCCTATGTCCGAGGAATTTCCAAAGTAGTTGAAGGCCACCTTTCGCCATCTCGACATCCTCCTCCGCCGCATCTTTCGGTTGGTCTCCCGCTTCCGGTGACCTAACCTCGCCATCGACGTGGTCCCCCACAATGATGTTGCATGTCTCCAGGAGGCTAGCTATCGCTTGGAGTGCTTAGTCGAGGCAACGGACGACTGAGTCAATCTTGCTGAGACCCCTAAAGAAAGAGAAGAGAGCTTATGGGCTCAATTCAACTTGATTGCTTACTTGGAGGGTGTTTGGGAGACACTCGAATGAGCGCGCCAGCAGGTGGATGCATTTCGAGCTTCATTCACTGATGATCCTGAACCGTTCGATGCTAACCACGTTGCCTACGAAGTTTTGAAGACGGAGATTGAATGCTACCTCCGCCATTAGAAAAAACTTCGAAGCAGTTAGGTTTCTACCTTTTTGTTATCTTTTATAAGAAGTGACTAGCCATGCTGTTTGGGCACCATATATAAAATCAAGCAGTTGAATTTGTATTTACACTCTGTTATATATGTAAATGGTCTCAGTATAATGACATGATGGCATTATTGACTGGTAAAAAGCAACTAAGTAATACATATTTACTTCTAAGTCATTATTGAACTTGCATTTATGTATATGAGAATGAACTTAGAACTGTATTTATCATAGATAGTTATTAATACAAACCATATATGATAATTAATACGAACTATCTGTTATAAGTAATAATAACTATCTGTGAAATCCCCCATTATCACAAATAGTTCGTTTTAAGAACCGTTTGTACTTCACAGATGGTTATTAACGAGAACTGTGTGTGATAATGAGGTCTGGGATACTCTGCATTATTAAATACCTAGCCAGTGGGTTCTCCATAGATCTATCTTCATTGTGCTGCATTGAAGAAGGCGGCTGGCTTTGGGGAGTTTGGTGAAATCATACCGTTTGTAAATCTAGCTTGTAGGTCTATTTGTTATTAGTGATTAGATGTTAGTATTTGCTTCTAATTATATGCCTTGTAATAAAGAGAGGTGATAGCTAGGTTTAGATCAAGCTTAATTGGTAGTTTGATCCAATTTATGAATGGATCACTACTCTTAGTTTACCTCAATATGTTCTTGCTTGATATATACATTGCTTTATGAATAGTACATTGCTAGCTACATAATTTAGATATGGACAATTTATTATAAGGTGAATGTCAATTATGTATAAGTATTAGGCTGGCTAGCTATGGTAGCATTAATAATCTAATTTGACACTAATTTGTTACATGCGTAGTGTAGATGGACCGAACCTGGATGTACATTGAGAACCATATGAGTGAAGAGTACATTAATGGCATGTCTACTTTTAGAAGAGCGGTCGAGCTGGATATGTTAAGGAAGGGAATAGAATATATGTACTGTCCATGCATTGATTGCGATAATCTAAAAATATTTACCAACTCAGTGCAGATTGAAACTCACTTGATTTGAAGGGGTTTCAAAAAGGGGTATATATGTTGGACCAGTCACGGTGAACAGAAGATTATATAGGAAGGTAATTGTAACATCATCGAGGGAGAAAATGATATGCTGGTTGTGGCCTGTGCTTTCGATTAGGATAGGTCGCATGATGACAATCTAGATCAGATGCTACGCGATACAGAAGGAAACTATAATGAGAAAGAGTTTAGTAAATTCGAGGGCTTGATGGAGGACATAGAGAAACTTTTATTCCCAGACTGCAAGCCGCAATACACAAGGTTGTCGTCCATTCTTGAACTACTGAAATTGAAGGCAAGTAATGGTTGGTTCGATAAGAGTTTCACGATGTTGTTAGGTCTCTTAGCGAACATCCTTCTAAAGGGAAATATGTTGTCGAGAACCACCTACCAAGCTAAGAAGGTTCTTTATCCATTGGAAATGCAAGTAGAAAGAATAAATATATGTCTGAATGATTGTATCCTTTACCATAAAGAGTATGCAAAATTACATATTTGTCTGGTGTGCAAAGTATCCCGATACAAGCGTAAGAATGACTCCGATAACTACAAGGGTTTTTAGGTGAAGAAATGACCTCTTACTAAGATGTTGTGGTATCTACTTGTAATTCCCTGTTTGAAGCGTTTATTTGTGAACCGAAAGGATGCAAGATTGCTGTGTTGGCACTCGGAGGAGCGTAAGAAAGATAGAATGATAAGACATGTTGCTGATTCTATCCAGTGAAGGAACATCGATACGATGTTTATAGATTTCGATGCGAAACCGAAGAATATAAGGTTTGGGTTGAGTAAGGTGGAATGAATCACTTTGGTAATATGAGCAGCTAACATAGCACCTAACCTATGAATGTACGCATGTACAATCTTTTTCCTTGGCTGTTTATGAAGCGGAAGTACATTTTGATATCACTACTTATCCAAGGGCCGAAGCATCGTAAGAACAATATTGATGTGTACCTAGCACAATTGGTGGAAGATCTTATGACACTATGGAACGACGGGGTATAGATATGAGATGCAGACAAACGAGAGAACTTCACTCTGCGCACCATGTTGTTCTACACCATCAATGATTTTTCTACCATTGGTAACCTGTTAGGGTTGAGTATGAAAGGAGCCAAAACCTGTCCGCACTGCTTAGATTATACTGAGAGTGTGTGGTTGAACACTCACGCAAAACTATGTACATACGTCATCGTAGGTTCGTTCCTAGGTATCACCCATACCGCAAAATAAAGAAATAATTTGATGAAAAAAGAGGATGACTTAGCACCAAGGCCATTTAGCGGGAAAGAGGTCTATGATATGGTTAAAGATATCGATGTTGTGTTTGGAAAGAGACGTAAGTTGAGGACCCGTCAGATGAACATGTGGAAGAAGAGGTCAGTATTTTGGGACTTGCCTATTAGAATTTCGCAATTGCATTGATGTCATGCATGTAGAGAAGAATGTATGTGATAGTTTGACTAGTCTTTTACTATACATTCATGACAAATAAAGAATAAGGTCAATGCACGGCGTGACTTGGTCACTATGAATATTAGGACCAAGTTAGCTCCGATAGAGATCGATAAAGGCCAGACGTACCTTCCTCTAGCTTGCTACACTCTGTCTAAGTCTAAGAGAACTGAACTGTATTAGTGCTTACATGATGTGAAAGTTCTGTTTGGTTACTTCGCCAGCATGAAGAAACTTGTTTCTATGCAAGATTTGAAATTAAATAGCATGAAGTCTCACGACTGTCATGCACTAATGACATAATTGCTTCCTGTTGCAATTAGAAGTATTTTGCTGGACAATGTTTGAGTGACAATCATGAGGCCGTGTTATTTATTTAACGCAATTCCTCAGAAGGTTATCGATCCTGATGGACTAGATGGTTTGCAGACCGAGGTGGTGACAACTCTATGTCATCTTGAAATGTATTTTCCTCCGTCATTTTTCAATATCATGGTCCATCTCATTGTCCACCTTGTGAAAGAGATAAAGATATGTGGCCCCATATTTCTATATCATATGTGCCCATTCGAGAGGTACATGTGAATTCTCAAGTCCTATGCACACAATCGATCTCGGCCGGAGGGAAGCATCATCAAAGCTTATGCAACCGAAGGGGTCATTGAGTTATGCGTCGATTACATGGCTCAGGTTGAACCGATAGGTGTGCCTGTATCTCGTCACGAGGGAAGACTAGAGGGTATTGGGACCATCAGAAGGAAAGTAATAACGCTCGATCTGGATACGTACACGCAAGCCCATTTCACCATCTTGCAACACATGACTGAAGTGTCCCTGTATATTGAAGAGCATAAGAACATGCTATGCCAGGAGAATCCAAACCGGTCGGAGGTTTAGATCACAAGACAACACAACCGTTGATTCAACGAATGGTTGAGGATGCGATTCACTGGGATGATGTCAAGGTAAATGCTGCAATGGTTGGCAAAAGGACCAAAATTTACAATTGTGACATGGCAAGAATACGACATTAATGGGTACACATTTTATACAATAGATCAGGATAGAAATAGTACAATCCAGAACTCAGGTGTCTGCATAGATGCATTTCATGAGCAGTTTAGTACAGCTGGCCCAAGCTCCCATTACGGGCTTGTAGAGGAGATTTGGGAGCTCAACTGCATAATTTTTAAGATCCTTCTATTTCGACGCCATTGGGTCCAACTCCCATAGGGTGTAAAGGTCGATAAGTACAATGTCACTACTGTAGATCTCGAACGTGTAGGATACAAAGATAAACTATTCATACTCGTGAGGTAAGTTGTTCAAATTGTTTATGTAACCGACCCAGCAAATAAGAAGTGCCACATTGTTCTTCATGGAAAAAGAAGGATTATCGGAGTTGAGAATGTCGTGGATGAGGAAGAGTATAATCAATTTGACGAGTTGCCTTCATTTGGAGGCAACATCAAGTTCGAGGAAGAATCAAGCGATGAAGCAAGATATATGCGTGTCGATCATCGTGAAGGGCTTTATTTAGATGGAAATAACCAAGTGTAATGATCCCACATGGTGAATACCTATTTGGAAAATTTTCCAATGTAATTATAAGAAACTCGGTATGTAATTAAAGAATTATTCCATTATAATTGATTTAGTAATAAAAAATAATTACATCTGTGATTGTAATTATTCTAACTTGGCTCTCGCCATCTCTTGATTGTACATGGATTCTCATGCTATTCTCAAGTGAGAAGGAGGTGGAATGAGTGAGTTTAGGTGGAAGGAGTGCCCCCCCATTTATACCCTTGGCCAAGTGGTGTAAGTCAGTTGGGTGGCAAGTGTAGGCAGGCGATGTGATGATCATGCACATTGGAGTGGTCCTCAAGTTGGTCGTTGTGGTTGACTTGGCCAACCGGTGTGGGGCATGTGGCCGTCCAGTGTGTGTTGGATGGTTGGCCGCTGTATATAAACAGTGAGGATTGGTCAAATATGACAAAGAAAATGTCTCCGTACAACATGTTCATACGCAGCCTAGCCGGGTTGGACCGAGTTGGCCAGGCGACCAAGTCTTCATTTGGACTAGCTCGTGGACTGCACACCAGGCGGTGTAGTGAGTTGGGTCGATTGGTGTACTCATAGTGTGGTCGTGGCTACCTCCTTGTTGGCTGAGGTGAGTGGGGCCAGCTGGTGTGAACATGTTGGTGGGCCGGTGTGAACTTGTTGGCTGGCCAGTGTGCAGCAGCATTAGTCACGTTGGTGGCTGCCACGTGGCCGGCCAATGTTGTATGTTGGCTGGCCAATGTGCCTTAAACTAAGTGTAGCTCTAAGTAGTGTTGCACTCCTCGTCTTGTGTCTCAAAATTAAAGAATTTCCCTGCACATCAGTCGGACCCCAGAGCAACAACTCCTTGATCCTCTGTGTAAATCGCACTAGTCCAAGATCAGCTAGTGCACACAGTGGACAACAAAGATAAATATCAATCATAATGACATTTATTAACTAAATATGGGCATGATTGCCAAAGTTTACATCCACAGCCAATAGGCCAAATTTAAACATAAGCAACGAAAGATAAATACAAAAACGGAAGAAGCCCAACAAGCCTGCCATAGGCAAACAACAGTAAGACGCCGCCTACTCATCCAAGTCTTCATCGTAGTTGAAGTCATCTTCCTCTGTGTGGAGATAGCAAGGTGAGTACAAACTTGTACTCCATAAGTCACACGGAAGAACACAACATAATGATAAAGGCAACAAAGGAAGGCATATAGGGTTATTTGTGTGTAAAACAGTATTTAAAGAAATACAGTAAACATATTGAAAATGATGAATTTAATACAGTAAGTAAAAACAATAATTGTAAATGAAATTAATACCGTTAGTGTGGGTCCATCCCCCACACTAACCTAACCACGGGCATCCCACCCGGACCATCTTTTCCAAAAGATCTCATATGGATTCCATCCATCCATACACTTCTAATCTCTCATGGATTTCATCCATCTATAAGCTTTTCATAAACCATTTTGAAAATCAAAGTCTAATTCGTGAAAAACTTTACTCAGCATGCCCATGACTATGGGCACGACTATCCAGGATAGATTATACACTCTGCAGAGGTTGTACAACTTTACCCACAAGACATGATCATCCCATATTGCCACCGGATAAGCACACTTCCTTTGGTGTGCGGTGAGAAGATCATGACAAGGCCTTTACAATGCAAAGCCTTCAACCTAACTAAGTCAACACTAAGGTTTCACCACAGTAAGGAATCCATCAAAACGGGACCCCCTCTTGAGCCGAGTGAGACTTCTCATGGTCTACGCCACGCTCACTTTCAACCTACGATGACACTCAGGTTGGGACTCACAAATTAGTCAACCAGGACTATCCCATACCAACCTTGTGGTAGTATGATAAGGCTTTGCAACAGTGGCTCATAGACCGGTCCTTAACTTGACTTTGGCTCAAACGACATACCCCTTGTGCCCGACAATCAACACTATGTCACCAAACAATAGTGCATGCCTGCACCCACCACCTAACCATTAGCCTAAGTCTAAACTGTATTTTATATTTTATTTTGAAATATTTTAAAAACCTTCTTGACTCACCAAAGTCAAGGATACATTGAAAAGCTCATCATTTTATGTAAAAAGGTTATCCCAACCTAAAGGTATAACTATGCATGTCTAAACATTTGCTACAAAACTACACTAGTTATACTAGTGTAGTAACTAGAATTTTATTCTAGGGTGATAAGGTATGATGTTGCACAAGATCAAAAGTGTCAATAACAATTGGGAATTAACTAAGTTTAACACTGGAATTGAAATACTTGAGTAAACATATGCATACAATATAACTTAAATCAACATAATTTTATTTTGTAATCTGGGATCAACATGATCAAGGAGGGTGATTTGCCGTGCTCTTCAGTTGGGTGCAAATCATTGAAGAATTTTTCTGAATCGTCACAGTCTACATGTGAAAATACCTAAGCAAACTCAAATAAAATCTAAATAAATACAAATAAACTCCAAATAATTACAATGAGGGCATAAAGGATAGATTGGAACTTTTGATGAATTTAGGAATTTGAATGAATTCAATCGGAGCTAGGATAAAGGAGAACGAGCTCTCAAAAGTTTCAAATCAGAGAAAAAGAATAAACTAAATTTCCGGAATTAGTTTTCTAAAGGAAAATGGGTTTATGACGTCAGCAGGGCATTTTCTTTTTCGGCTGAATTATTTTTCTACTAGAAAATCAGGTCTTTGACGTCACGCTGACGTCAGCCCTTGTTTGACCAAGACTGACTAGTGGGCCAGGTCTACCGTGGACTAAGTCCATGGACTCGAGTGTGGCTGAGGTGGCAAGGGGAATTGCATGGTGCTAACAGAGCAAAATTTTCTGACGTGGCTGCTAGGTGGCAGACACGTCAACGCTTGCACCATGACGTGGCACTACGGCCAGCGGGCGCACTGGGGCCAAGGCTCGCCAGCGTTCCAGCTCACGGCGACGGTCGGAGGTACATTGATTATGGAGAGGGAAGTGAGGTGATTCTGGTGGTACCTGACGCAAGGCTCGGTGAGTAATGGAGGCAGCCGGTGACGAGAAACAGGCGGTGACAGTGCACGGCTTAGTCAGGGACAGCCCTCTGGTGACAAGGAGGCTCGACAGAGGAGCGAGAAAGATTAGCGGTGGCATGGTGATCCCGAGGGCAACGTCGGCGGGGTGTGAAGGTTGCCAAGGCAGCGAGGAGAGAGAGGAGCGCGGCGCGGGGGCGGTGCAGAGCCCAAGAGAGGGGAGCAAGGGCAGAGGGAGGTGGTGCGAGGGGGAGGGGTGCTCGGGGGGTTTATAGGGATGGAGGAGAAGCATGGGCGTAGGAATTGCTTGCTGGAAATGGCGCGGGTGGTGGCGGCAGTTGCTAAGGAACGTGCAAGAGTGGGGCAGTGGGTGCGGAAATAGGGAGGAGGCGAGCGCGTGACTTGTGGGGAGGAAAGGGAAGGCGTCAATGGTCTCGCAAGAGAAAAGGGAAGGGGCAGGAAGGGCGGCGGCAGTGGCTACTGCACGAGGAAAAAGAAGGGCGCAGGGAAGAAGAAAGGAAAGGGGAAGAAGGAGGCCTGACAGGCAGGGCCCAGGCGCAGAGAAAGGAAGAGAAGGGCGTCGACTGGTGGGTTCGGGGAGGAGATAGAAGAGGAAAGAGAGGCCTACGGGAGGGTCCCAGGTGGAGAGAGAAAACGAGTGGAGGAAGGGAACGATGGGCTAGGCCGGCGCAGGACGTGGCTCCATCTAGACCGTCCACGCATCGTCCCAGAGAGATGGCGAGGTTTTGGTTTAAATTTTTTTATTTTTGAAATATAGAAAACCCAAGAAAATAAAAAAGGCTCTGAAAAATAAAAATAAATTCCAAAGATTCTAGAAAAAATCACAGAAATTCTTGGAACTAATTGGACTTATGACAAATATTTCCAACTTAATTTGATATAATATTCTTATAATGAAATACTTTTTATTTTTAAAATTAGATTTTAAACTCTAGGAAAACTAGAAAACCCAGATAAAAGCTACATAAATCCAAATAATTAATTTGAATTAATATTTTTAAGAAAATTCAAAATAAATTTTATTTAATAATATTTTTGGGTTTTTACTTAAATTACTTTTCAAAACCATCCTTATTTAAATGCAAAAAATCAGAGCAAATCAAATTCAAAACACAGGCAACTAAAACACTTATTTTTATATTAAATTATTTTTTTAATATTATTTTTATAAAAATCTGGCTGTTACAACATCTTTCCTACATGACGCTAGAGAAAGCATTAGTACAAAATGATGGAAATTACATGAGGATGTGGTGACACCTTGCCTTTTTGTTTGGGAAGCTAGGGCATATTGATCCAGATAAACTTAGGGGTGCAAATGGGTTGAGTTAATCCTGACCGATCCGGTACCGAATCCGATTGGTACCGAATCTGGGAAGAAAACGAAATATCCGATCGGATTCGGTAACAGTACCAGATATTGCTTATCAGATTCGATAACAAAATTGGGATGGATATTATTCGCAGAATTGCTTTAGTAGCCGGATACTCAGATAGTTACCGAACGAATATCTGGCACCCCATATGACGTAAGATCGATAATGATAACTTGGATTCATATGACCTGATGAACCAATAGCGCCAATCACTGTTAGAATAGCAACCTGTGATAAAGGAATTCACCCAACCACACACTCATGATCCCGTCTACCCGACCATAAAGTAGAATTCTAAGTGTTTTAGACTCAGACTCTCACAAAAAAGAAAATAAAAATAGAAATCCATGATGCTTTTGAAAATAATTCCTCCTTCGTTACATAGCCCTTGAAATAAGCTTTCCAACAAATCCAAGATCACCTCAATCGGATCTCGTATGTGGAAGTTATTGCCTTTATACGCCAAGTATACGGTCAAAGATATGGTCATACTGTTCTGAACACCTCCAAGTCAATCAAATGGATACAAGTGTCACCAACCAATCCAACGGCGGGATCGTAGGTTACCATTAATATCAAATGTCCAAAGTTGGCCGAACAACGCAGAAGGGCGAACGTTTGGAGCGGTCTAAACGTCACCATCGCTATTGACCGTCCAAAACCGATCGAACGTCACGGAATGAATGATCGGATGGTACAACTCATTGGAGTGGGCTGAACGTTTCCAAGGCAATTGGATGGTTCGTGGAAGATCGCACGGCATGCTCGTTCGGAGCAGTCCGAATGTCTCCGAAGCATCTAAGCATCCATCGCCGATCAGGCGCTGATCTCCGAAGCCCCAAATCTGAAATCCCCTAACCCCCATTCCTCTAGGCCAAGCGGCTCTGGCCTCCACGGCTCCACTCTGGCCACGCCGCACTGCATGCCTTCACAGCTATTGGCGTTGCTCTGCTCTCCCACACTATGCACACATGCCTCCCTTTCTCTCGTTGGGTGCCGCCCCCGCCCCCAACCGATGCCGCCGTGGAGAGAAGGCGGCGCCTCCCCTTCTCACGCCCACCACCAGGTCTTCCCTCTAGATCCCTCTCCACCCTCACCATTCGAAATTTTCATGTATCGATGCACGGATACTTTAGCCTTTTCTTTTATAATTTCATGTTTGAGTACCTGTCCCAACAATCTAATGAGAAGATGAATATGAGATCAGTTCTACTTTGTTTTGAGCCGCATGTCTGTGAAGTATCAAGTAATTTGGCCTACAAACTTGAAAAATGCATGCAAATGCATATTAATTAATACAAAATCTACTAGAAATCTATCAAATGAATTTTTTGTGTGTGTTTTTTCCAGAATAAAATTTAGTCCATGGTAAGCTTTGGATTATTTTTGTTGGAACTTATTCTTGAGTGCTTTCTTGTTAATTAGCAAGAATATTTACATATGACTTGCATATAGTGTTGTAGTAATCTAGTCGCAAGTAGCAAATGAAATATTACACAAAATTTCATGACTTCACCAGCCAAGTTTTCTGAAAAAGTAATATATGCAAGTTTTTTCTATTATGAAATTGTAGTATAGTACAAATTGGTATAATTACATCTCTGAACGTATGATCTTGCTAACTTAGAAGATTATTGAAGGCGGTAATGTGGTTGAATGATAGAGCAGTAATGTGGCTGAATGATAGTGAGTAGTTTCTTGAATCTTTACTCATTTAGTCATTTGTTATTCCATCAATCAATTGATCGATTCTTGTACTCATATAAAATAGGAAGAGCAAATACTCTGTGAATTTTGATGGCATCTAAAAGTGGAAGTGTGGGTGTCATTGCATCTTCATTTGCAGCACCTACTCAAGGGCAAACTGAAGGTGCTCCAACCATTGGCAGTGACACGCAAGGGCAAGGTATAGAGGGTAATCCTTCAGCTATACACGAGAATGTAGAAGATGAGCCTGCTGCAAAGAAGCAGAAGAAGAGCACATCACCAGTTTGGGATCACTACACTAGGACTACAAAGACAGTTGAGGTGGATGGGAAGAAGATTGTTGAATGTTGGCCGCATTGCAACCACTATAAATATAATGCCAGATGTGAAACCATCAATGCAACATGCTTTTGGAACCACTTGAAAAACAAGCACCATCTCAAGCTAGGTCAGCAAGTACTCAAAGTAGAAAACTAAGAGACCATGTGGAGGTGTCCCCATGTTTGTGATGAGTTATTGACACTTGGTTTGGAAAGATTGAGTTTGATTTGAGCGTTTCCTGCTAAGTTGTAGCCTTAAAATTGTTCGGAATCGCTTTCTGTGCAAAGTCGTAGCTTCTGGCCGTGGTCGTAGACTCGTTCGACCACTTTGGTCGTGGTCGGAAGCCTGCCGGGCAGGTTACGACCATGTTGTCGTCAATCGAAAGCCAGGCGAGTCATTTACGACCACACAGTCGAAGGTCGGAAGTCTCTCGACTCCTTTACGACCACATTGGCCGTGGTCGAAGGCCAGTACACCATGTTGGTTGTGGTCGAAGCAGGTTACGACCACGGTTTGGCCATGGTTTGTGGTTGAGAGTCGTGCTACGATCATGTTGTGTAGTCGGTGAGTTACGACCACGTTACCGCGAGAGGAAGTCGGAGGTCGAGACTTCGACCACTGTGGTCGGTAGTCGGCAGAACTCGACTTCGACCACGTGGGAAGTCGAAGAGACTTCAACCACATTGTGAAGAGGTCGTATGCGGTCGGCTGCGGGCGTAGGACAGTTGGCCGTGGTCGGATGTGCTCTCAAGCGCCCGGGTGTGGTCGGAAAGGGTCTCGACCACTGTAAAACTCGTTGTACGTGGTCGGAAGGTGTTTCGATCATGCGCTAAACGGTCGGAAGTCCCCGGGAGGGTTGAACGTGGTTGTAGACATCTCGTAACCGTCATATGACCTCCAGGATCGGTCATTTCACCTGAGAATCGGTCGTATCAACTCCTGGGCTAATCGGCTTGACCTGGAAAGCGGTCGTAGGTCATGTGCATGATTGTTTAAGTGCTTTTGACCAGTCGTAATTGGTGTACGACTTTGTGGAACATGGTTTGAGTTCTGTTTTTCTTATGCAAATGTTTATACACAATGTTTTGTGCGGTGCTATGAATGTATGCTTGTCTGTGATGGTTTGCAGGACTTGGAGACTAGTTGTGGAGAGGCATGGATGGCCAAGACTACGCACGAGCTGTGCTGAGGTCAAGAGTGGTCGGGAGATGCCGAAGACGACGAGGTCTGCCAGGTGGTTGCAAGACTTGAGCGACAAGGGAGGAGGAAGCTTCCGGGAAGGCAGTGGGATGGCATTTTGGAGAAATGCGGAAAGCTGCAAAGGGAAGCTGTGTCTCTGCGAAAGCACTGGAGTGGTTGGCGCTAACGGGCAAAGCAGTGGAGCCGTTGGGTGTAACGGGTAAAGCACTGGAGCTTGTCCTCGCTAGTGGGTAAAGAGAATGGTAAAACCCGGTGTTAGGTGGGGGTTTACGGGTTCCCCCCCCCCCCCCGGTAGCAGAAGGCTATAAATAGAGAGGGTAGAGCTCAGGTGCTCGGTGAGATTCTGATCCCCGAGTTGCTCTGTTCTTCCTTGTTTATTTGTGTGTGTGGGTTCTCGGGATGGAGCAAGTGTGCTCATGTATCTCCCAGTTGGAGTGGCTGTAGAAACCTCCATTATCAATCATTCATCTCTCTTCCTCTATGTTGAGTTTTTGTTCTGTGAGGTGTTTGATTGTTTTGTTTGTGCTTTCTCTGCGTTATCTTTTCCCATGTATGCATGAGAAGTTGGTTCTCAGTTGTGCTCTGGCCCTTTTGATTTGAGAAGAGTTCTAGCTGCCTAGTTTCCTCCTGCTCTGAACCGGAAATCATTCTCAAAACAATTTGGTCAAGTTATTTCCAAGAGTAACGAGTGGACAGAGGAATCTCTGCTTGCAGTCATGTACCTTTACAGGTTCTCCGTTCTTTGTTCGACCTCATCTCTCTGCTCTGATTTCGTTTTGTTAGTCGGTCAAGTCTTCGACTTCATCGGTTGCTCGATCACATGTTGGTCTACGACCACGTATTTTCGTCCAGAGAACTAACTTGAGTATTCGATCTCCTTCTTCATAGCTCTCTAGCTATCGGGGAAGAAGATCTAGTGGGAGTACAAGGGGGAAGTTTGAAGGCACCATTCACCCCCCCCCCCTCTGTTGCCATTTCGGTCCAACAAAAACAATAATGAGTAGGTATGATAAAAATTGCTCCTTTAGATTCAGAATGGGATAAGGCACTAACACTTTGTAAATGCATGAAGAAATTCTATGATGTTACTGAGCTATTCTCTGGTACTTTATATCCTACAGCAAATTTGTTTTACCAAAGTTTTTGTCAAATTAAACTTTTGATTTCTGAGTGGTGTGCTAGCTCTGATACCACCATAAGTGACATCGCATTTCCTATGAGTGCTATATTTGAGAAGTACTGGAAGAAGTCCAACATTGCTCTTGCTGTGCAACCTTTCTTGATCCTAGGTATAAGAAAAAATAATATAATTTTACATGAAGACGTTTTATGGTGAGTTATTGTATAAGGTTGAACTTGAAGAATTCATCAATATTGTCAAGCAATTGTATGAATCATATGCTTCTACTGCACCTAGTGTGTCAAAGAACAAGAGTGTTGCTAGTGCTACACCCAATCATGAACCAGCTACAGATCTCTTTATGGACAATGAGAATGATGAACTTCATGACTTCTTATATGACACATATGGGGCTGATGAAGATGAACCAAATGACCTGGATAAATACATGGCAGAGCAGCCCCTCAAATTTGGTAGATCCAGTCAAAACTTTGATATTTTATTATGGTGGAAGAATCAACAAGATGAACATCCTATTCTATCACGAGTTGCATGTGATGTTTTGGCCATGCAAGTGTCAACAACAAGAGCAATTTATTACTTATGTTCCTTGTTCATACAACTTATGTTATGTACGAATTTATTACTTATGTCGTTAATCGTTATGTTGAATTTGTGTCGTGTTAGACTGTTGGTTAATGAATTATATATCAATTTATCACTTATGTTGAATTTGTATTGTGCTGAAAACTTATGTTGAATGTATCATTTTGTATGCGTATGATATCCGTCTATATTATCTATTGTCCAATTCGAATCCGTCAAGTATCCGCCCCGATCTTACCGTTTCTGAAAATCTGTATATTCTGAATTCGTATTTGTATCTGACCTGATCGTATTTAATACCGAATACAAGTAAAAAAATATGGGTTAGGATATGGTAACAATAATATCCATCCGAATCCGATCCGGTTGCACCCCTAGATAAACTACGCCAACACCGCACCGCTGCTCTTTTGTCTTCTTGGTATTGAGTACTGAACTAATGATATGTTGAGTTTGCTAGTGAAAGTTTCAAGTGCTGCTATTGTAGAGTCATGTTACATTGATAAAACTAGTCTTGTATTATGAAAAAACAAATTGGTTTTATAATAATTATTTTTTAACGCTTATCAGCTGATATATCACGTCATATCGTAAAACGAAGTGAACCCCTGCCGCTAAATATGAAATGGTTGGATCTAGATTCAATAGGTACAATATGAAATTTCAGTTGCCTGTGCAATAGATAAGCCTAAATAATAATTATCTCAAGTTATGCAAGCAGCTGCTAGTGCGTAGGAGAAAAATCATAGCTAAGTCATACAGAGAGATCAATTCTTAACTAGTGCACCGGTTGCTGAAGCATATGCATGCCGTGACGGTGTGCAGCTGGTGTCAGACTGGGGTGCACCTGATCATGTGATTGAGACAGATTGTCAATGCTTGGTTAATCTATGGAAGTCGCGGCACGAGCACCGGGCTGGTATTTTGCCGATTGTGATGCAAATTCAAAAGCTTAGCAGGAATTTTTCTTCTTTTAACATTGTGCATGCAAGGCGCGATGCAAATTTAGCGGTTCATATCTTGTTTGTACTTGATTGTACCAGGTGCCAAACTTTCTTGTCTCGTGCATTCAGCACGACGTTTCTCCTACTCCTGCTGATTAATGAAAGTTTAAGCTCTTGATTCTGAGACCAGAGCTTTTTTTTCTTAAAAAAAAGCTATCACAGAGAAGGAGCGAAACACTACTGGGCTCAGGAGTTTTGCCGAGTGCCGGTGGCACTCGGCAAAGCACGAGAAACACTCGGCAAAGGTTTTGCCGAGTGCCACCCACGGCATAGCTCACACGTCAAAGTTTCTGACGACAAAGAGATCTTTGCCGAGAGCTTTTCATCGAGCACTCGGCAAAGGCTTTGCCGAGTGCTGAAACGATCCTCGGCAAAAAAAAGCTCAATGGACGGTGAGAACACGGTGACGGTGTATTTTGCCGAGTGCCAGGACGGAATGGCACTCGGCAAATCCTTCCAGTTTGCCGAGTGTCGCGGTAATGACACTCGACAAAATCTAAGCTTTGCCGAGTGTCATGGTAAAGACACTCGGTAAAGTACGTTCCCAGAATGCCCAGAAAAGTTACTTTGCCGAGTGTTTTTACCATGACACTCGGCAAAGCCTCCCTTTGCCGAGTGTAACACACGGCAAAGTGGCCAAAAACTGCCTATTTCAATTGTTTATTGCACCCCACTCAAACAAGTCACAATATATCACAGATATATCAACAATATATCACATATAGTCCAAAAGTAATCACCACAAGTGCCATTCACAACCATTCACCAAGTGAATCAACTGCAACCATAATATATCACATATATCCAAGTGCAACCACAAGTGAACTACAAATGCAAATCCAAGTATCTCTAAGTACCATTCATAGTAAGCATCACAACCACAAGTATCATTCACCAAGCTGGTCACCCCGACTGATGTGGTGGGTCATGAGGCAGATTATTCGAAGCCGCCGATTGATTCTGCACAAAGGAGAAGAGATTGCATGTGTGAGACAAGATTTAAGGTAGGAACATACAAACTTAAACATTCATACTCCACTAGCTAATCTAAGAAGGTATAGCTCATACAAGCAAAGCACAAACGAAAGCAATAAACATGGTAAGTAAAGAGCTCAAGGTAGAGAAGGCAAACTCACAGGAGTAGTTGCAAGAGGAGGTGGAGGAGGGAATAGCTCCGGTGGCAGAGGTTGACCCATCCTCTCGCCAAGACTTTGCATCCACTGAAACATCTGCTCCATCCTCTGCCGCTCGGCCTCATTCCTCTGCCGATCGGCCTCCATCCTCGCCGCCATCTCCTCCCGTAGCCTCTTCTCTTCTTCCAGCTGGGCCTACAATATTTCACCCCAATGTTACAATGCAAAGCAAAGGTATGTAAAAATTAATGAACGACGAATAAAACAGAAATAACCTGGAGTGCCTCCATCCGGGACTGTGCAGTGTCCGGCCGTGGGCGTATGGCTGGGCTTGAGCTCGTGCTCCTTGCTCGAATCTGGGAGAGAGTGGGAGTACTGGCCGTGTCGAGTGTGCTGTCGCCAATCCAGTACCGCCCATGCTTCTTGCCTCCTCCCACCCTCATGACGACTTCTCCATCAAGGTCCTGGGTGCTCGGATCGTACTCTGGCCCATGGACCGCCCTTGCCAACGATGTGTACTCACTGAGGCGGCTGTGGACGGTCGCATTGCTGTACACCGAGGGCGGGTCCTCCGGGTTGTAGTCGACGTCGGACATCGCCTTGCCCTTGTGGGCCAAAGCCCATGCCTTGAACTGGGAGCAAGGCTGGCCACCATGTGACGACGACTGCGAAAAAACAGCAAGATGATTAGAAATTATGCAGAATTGAGCGTTATAATAAAGAAATGAATTCGCGTACCCATGTAGCCGCGAATTCGTCGAGGCTACGGTTGCCTTGATGGTGTGGTGCACCTGGCATCATCAAACGCCGCTCCCGGCAAGCGTTGTGCGTCTCCTCCCACTCGGCGGCGCACCACTTGTCCACCATCTGTGCCCAGCACTGGAGATGCTGGGCGCACCACCACGGAGGCACCTACACGTCATCAAGTATATGACATATAAGAAGATCAAATTAAGCGTACTTAATCTCAGAAAAAATCAGTATTAATGTTCTATATTTACCTCCATGTATTCTTCCCGGGTCAGCCTCATGTTTCTTGCTTGAGTTTTGTTGATCTTCACTCCAAGGTAGGTAGCGTTGTATGTTACGATGGCCTGGACGTGCGCCTCGTAATGCATGTCCTTCACGAGTTTATAACAGGCTTTGTGAGCCACACTAGCCGCCTTGGCCTCATATCCCTCCTGGCATCTGAAGAAATCCTGCATATAGACGCGATGTATCCAGTCATTATTTCAAGAATGTCCAATGAATGCGATGTATTGAGCAATGTAGTGCGAGAAAGACTTACCCACAGCTCGGCCGTCACCCACGCCGCCTTGTTGGCGAATACCCTGCCATCCCGATATGGTAAATCGGGGAAGGCGACGTAGTGGTCCCACGTGTAGGCCGGCTCCTGCCCTCCGCCAAACGCAACCAGGCCAGGGAAGTGTAGCCTGCACAAAAGACCCAGGATGCCATTGACATGGCGTTTGTGATCACATGCAGCCACAAGCGTCCAACCCCTGTCCAAGTGATTAAGATAAATTATTAGTTTCTATTGTGATTTTCAACATATCAAATGAAAAAGTAGTGATAACATCTAAAGTTACTTACCTAGCCCCAGTGGGTTGAATCAGCGGGCGTCTCTCACGAGGTATCGGTCGCCTCGGGAGGGTCGAGGGACCTCGCAACCAGACACCCGACGAACCAGAGGAAGCGGAACCCCCTGCCGCCTCCTCCTGCTCCTCCTCCTCCTCCTCCTCCTCCTGCCGCTCCTCCTGCCGCTCCCGCTCCTCCATGCATGTTGCTCACCATATCCCACAAAACCACCTTCTTCTTGATTGACCTCGAGAGCATCTATCTGAGCACGAACCGCGGCACCAGTCATCATCTGCGGTGCAGGGTCTATAACTACGACACCTTTCGTAAAGTTCTTGATGTCTCGTCTGAATGCATGGTCAAGAGGGAGGAATTGTCGATGTTTGTCGAACGAAGAATACTTGCCACCCTTCAGCAACCAAATGAACTTCAGAGCTGCCTTGCATACTGGGCATGGGAACTTCCCGTGAACACACCAGCCGCAGAATATCCCATACTCCGGGAAGTCATGCAGGGAGTAGTGGTACCAAACATGCATTTTGAAGTTTCTCTTTGTAGCTCGGTCGTATGTCCATACCCCTTCCTCCCAAGCACGGACCAATTCATCAATCACAGGCTCCATGAACACACCCATATTATTCCCCGGGTATTCAGGAATTATCAACGACAAGAATATGTTCTGTCGTTGGAAGACGACGCCGGGGGGGGGGGAGATTGAGGGGGATAACGAACACGGGCCAACAAGTGTATGGGGCGGCCATCATTCCATAAGGATTGAACCCGTCTGTTGCCAGCGCAACACGTACATTACGAGCCTCTAGAGCTTTCTCACGATGAATCACATCAAAGTGGGTCCATGCTTCACCATCGGATGGATGTACCAGCTTCTCAGGATTGTATCGACGTCCATTTTTGTGCCATGTCATCTGTTTCGCGGTTTCCTCAGTCATG
This sequence comes from Dendrocalamus latiflorus, assembly GCA_017311315.1. NCBI lineage: Eukaryota > Viridiplantae > Streptophyta > Magnoliopsida > Poales > Poaceae > Dendrocalamus > Dendrocalamus latiflorus. Next base: position 23,318,720 of record CM029639.1, on the reverse strand, counting down.
TATAGCCGTTGGATCCTCGGTATGAACGGAAGGTACCGTAGGATTTTCACGGGGATCGCAAGCTGCCTCTTCTGACCATCACCAGAGTCTACCTCCAGGAACCTAGAGGATCCACACTTTGCACAGTACTTTGCTTCCGCGTGTTCTTTCCTAAATAGGATGCACCCCTTCGGACAAGCATGTATCTGCTCATATGGCATCTTAAGTGCACGAAGGAGTTTCTTTGACTCGTACATGCTCTTTGGCAGAATGTGACCCTCCGGAAGCATGCTGCCAAAAATTGTCAACATAGCATCGAAGGCGTCTTGACTCACGCTAAACTGGGACTTCAAGGCCATTACGCGTCCAATGCCATCCAGTTGAGAAACCTTCGTCTGGCCGTGAAGGGGTTTCTGTGCCGCAGACAACATGTCGTAATACGCCTTTGCGGTTGCCTCTGGCTCCTCCTCCCTACGTCCTTCAGCGAAGTGTGCTTCATGATAGTCATTTAACATGTCTCCTACCCCGCCATCAGCATCATAATCCTCGACGCGTGGTCTCACGACCTCCTCTCTCATACGATCGGATTCACCGTGGTAGATCCACCGGGTATAGTCTGCCGTAAATCCAAACTTGCAAAGATGTTTACCCATGACCTCCTTTGTTTGTCGACACGTGTTTGCACATCTGCTGCAGGGACACCAAGTGGCACGCGCTCCTTTAACCTTGGCAAATGCTAGTTCCAAGAAAGCATCGGTCTTCTCAATCCATTCATCGGACAACGAACCCTGACTTGAGCGGCCCGTGTATATCCACTCACGGTCATCCATCCTCTAACATATCAGGGAGTAATATAAGAATCAAATGCATCTACACGATCTTTCTCCTATCTAATAGGTGAAGATAGGTCCTAATCCCACCCGAGGATGCGTAGATGAGGTTAGTTTCCATGCTCTACTCCTATCCGAGACAGAATTTCGGCAGCACCTCCCCGCTGTTCTCCAAATACACGTCCTGGCAGGGAGATTGTGTATCTGGAGAACAACAGGGAGATGATGCCGAAACTCTGTCACGGATCGGAGTAGACCATGGAAACTAACCCTATCTACGCATCCTCGGGCTGTCCAAAAAACGTGGACAATTCGAAACAGATACGGTTATAGATATGCAAAGATCTGCATATTTCCAATCGTATCTCTTTCGAACGGGAGACGTCTAACTAGGTTACGTAATCTATGAACATGAATAAATAGCTGAACTGTAAACCGAGCAAGGAAAAGGGTAACTCACAGCACGTAGATTGTCTACGTGGGAAGACAAGCTGTCGGAGCCGAGGGAGACGTCCACAGCTCCAACCCGAGAAGCAGAGGTACACCGCGCAGTCGGGAGCCCAGGAACCGCCCTCAGCCAAGGCAGCGGCGGTGGGCGGCGGCGGTGGACAGTGCAATAGCCTCTCCTACAAAAAAAAGGAACATAATAGTGTCAATTGAAAATTTCGGCAGCACCTCCCCTGCACGGTGAGGTTTCCAAAACCTGCAACAAACGAATAGCACGCCGACAACCACACCAACGGCACGATGGCCAACAACCACATATACGACCGAACGTACTGCTGTTAGCTAGCCTGCAAGTTAGGTCATTTGGACAACGTACTGTTGACAGGATCATATATATGATTTCCTTTGCCTGCGAATATTATAAATTTTCAAATGTGCTTATGATGTATGGGCCAGTTTTCAAATAGTTAAATTAAGGGGTCACTAACTAAGGACTGCCTGTGTTGATCAATAGTCCATCAACTCCAGTGATATTAGCAATAGTAGCTAAATATATACATTGCAGTTAGCAATAGGAAGAATTTTCTTCAGTGAGCTAGCCAAACCAACCTGCAGGACCCGTCGGGCGGGGGAGGCGTCGGGCGGCGGGCGGCCGCGGGGGCGGGGGCAGTCGGGGGAGGCGTCGGGCGGCGGGCGGCCGCGGGGGAGGCGTCGGGCGGCGGGCGGCCGCGGGGGCAGTCGGGGGAGGCGTCGGGCGGCCACGGCAGTCGAAGCGGGCGGGCGCGGCGGCGGGCGTGCGGGGCGCGCGGGGGCGGGGCGGGGCGGGGCGGCGGCGGACGTGCGGGGCGGGCGGGCGCGAGCGCGGCGGCGGGCTGGCGCGGGCGCGGCGGCGGGCGTGCGGGGCGCGCAGGGGCGGGCGGCGGCGGGCGTGCGGGGCGCGGAGGGGCGGGGCGGCGGGCGTGCGGGGCACGCGTGGGCAGGGCGGCGGCCGCGGGGAAATTAAAGTTTGTGGTGTGTGTGAGCGCGGCCGCGGGGAAACTAAGGTTTTGTTTTTGTGTTGTTTGCCGAGTGCCCCCGATCTGGCACTCGGCAAAGCCCTCCTCCTTTGCCGAGTGCCCCCGATCTGGCACTCGGCAAAGCCCTCCTCCTTTGCCGAGTGTCGCCCACAAAGCACTCGGCAAAGATTTGTTTTTAATTCCTTTCCTCTCTTTCTTTTCCATAACGTGTTTTACAAATTTGTTCGAATGTACTTTGAAAATGCCATGTCAAATTCACTCAACAATGCATATTCGATGCTTCTACGAATATTAGACCATTATTTCATGCAGTTATAGCTCAAATTCAATTTATATCAATTAAAATTCTATAATTGCAGTTTAAAAATTAAAATTATCAAACGGATCCGAAAAATTACCAAAATTTCACATGAAACAATCTCTGTTGTCTATTGCCTGTACAAAAAGTTTTGTAGTCAAACCACAATTCGACCGTCACTTTGACTCCAAATCTTACCGGATCCTTCTCGACTCTATGCTTCTTCTTCAGAAATGCTTCGGTTTGTAAGCATCGTACGTGACAACTTATGCGAAATCTTCTCAATTTTTTACCACAGCCTCCACATATGATATCATGACATCTTGACAAATCTCATGATTTTCAGACTTCGTTTGATTTTTTTAAAATTTAAAAACTATTTGGCCACACGTTCGTGGTCGTGTTTCTTGAACAAGATGTTCGAAATTCCTTTTCATTTCACAGGTAAGGCCTCAAACCGGGCTGAATAATATGAATATCATTTTTCTACTCATTTTTTCCTATTATTTGAATCACTTGCAGTTCAAATTTGACTTGATTCAAAAAATTGCTTGAAATACAATTAATTAATTAAATATAGCAAACAAATACAAAAATATACCAAATTTTAACATGGAGTATCATATGTTGTATGTGGAGAGTAGAAAAAGTTTGAAGGGTAGGAAAGGAAAAGGTTTTATTTCTTTGCCAAGTGCCGCAAAAAAAAACACTTGGCAAAGATCTCTTTGCCGAGTGTCAGCTCCAGACACTCGGCAAAGTTCTAACGGCGGCGGCTGACCTGTAACGGACGGCGGTTGGTGCCGAGTGTTTTCTTGTCAGCACTCGGCAAAGAGCTTTTTTTTTGCCGAGTGTCTAATATGCAGCACTCGGCAAAGAGATTTTTGCCGAGTGTTTTATTTTCGCCGAGTGTCCCCGTGGAGGCACTCGGCAAAGTGGTTGTTTACCGAGTGCCCGATAGATTGCACTCGGCAAAACTCCAGACACTCGGTATATAGCAGCTTTCCGGTAGAGAAATGTTTGGGCTGTGGCATACGAGATGCCTCGATTCCATTTCATGGGAGGCAAGCCCAGCCGGCTATATATTTCTGGCTTATGTTTATACTTTTTACAGTAATTAGTTTTTAAATAATATGTTTTTTAAAATAGAGTTAATAGAAAGATTATAGTAAAAAGTATACTGAGTTCAATTGTACTAGTTAAAATTATATGTAACTATTTTTCTATACGTACTATCTCTCATGAATAGTCAAAATTCAAATATTTAAACTATAATCTATAAGCCATCAGTCAAAAAAAACCTTACCTAATATTCGGGCCATAGCCAATACAAGCTCAAATCATCCGACGGCCGTACGTCCGTGATCGCCAACTGTTCCGAGTCCGGCTCCAACTCGGACCACCGCGTGTCGTACATGCCAGCGCCCAGCGGCCTACATATCGGCGGCAGCCCCCGCCGCTCGTATGCGCCGAACACGCAACTCTCAGTATGAAGCAGCAGCAGCAAAGCGAGCCGACCTGGCGACCGAAGATGGAGATCGCCCCCGAGGGGACGCCCTTCACCGTGACGTCCCACGGCGGCGTCTTCTGCGTGGACGCCTTCGACCCCCGCGAGAGGAACGCCCTTACCGAGGAGGCCCGCCGCCGCAGCCCGGAGGAGAGGGCGGAGCAGGTGAGGAGGCTGTACGGGGAGTTCAGGGGGTACGTGCAGGAGCGGTTCCCCTGCTTGGCGGAGCGCGTCGGCGGCGAGGACCAGTTCGCCGACCTCATCTTCAGCGACGAAGCCTACTACCGCCCCGAGTACGGATTGTTCGGAGCGCGCCTTGTGTTCATGTAACTAGGCCGATATAAACGATGTTGCGGTATGCAGCATCTAGATTTCAATCTCTTGTTGATCTAACAAAGAAATATTTTCTTGTTGCTGTATTGAATTTCTTGTCGATCCAATAAAAAAATAATTTTCTTGCTCAGAAATGCTAAACATCTCTCGACAGGATATTTGTTTGAAATCAATCGAATTTTTATGGAGGCTGGCGGTGCGTGAATCAATCGAATCTTGTTGATCTAAAATAAAGAATTCCTTGTTCAGAAATGCTAAACATCTCTCGACGAAAAATTGCTGTGAAACCAATCGAATTTTTGTGGAGGCCTATGGTGCGACGAGAACGTGCGAGTCATGGTTGCGCGTGGCGGCGGGAGACAGATGGGGAGCGGATCTAGCTGCTACCGCTGCCGAAGACGACGAAGAAGGGGGTCGGACTCGTGCCTCGCCACACCAGCTCTGAGTCGACGCCCGCGAGGCGGCGGGGTGGCGGCGCATGAAGTTATGACGGTGGTTGGCGCAGGTTGGTGGCGGCTAGGGTATTCTGATACATATATCAAGTGAAACATATGTGTAAGCTATCAGGTTTCCACATTTAGTAGTAGACATTGTTTCTTGCCCAATATAAATACAAACAAAACATCTTTAGGTAGTACATAAAACACCTAGCATGTAAGAATATCTTTGTAGATGATATTCTTAGTAAACATGGTAGCAGATTTAAAGCTATTAGAGCAACTCCAGCAGTAGCCCTCAAATCTAAGCCCCTACTTTTTATTTGAGGGCTCCCCCTACTTTTGAGGGCCCAATTTTTTTGCTTCTACTCCAACAGCACCCCTCAAATCAAGGCTCTCAAATCCATCCCAGCAGACAATGACACCTCGGACCCACCCGTCATCTCCTCCTCCTCACCTACTGAGCTATGCAGAGCCGCCGGGACGTCGCCGGAGGGGAGGAGTCACCTGCGTCGGGCGAGGTCGCCGAGAGGAACCACCGGGAACCGGGAGGACTGGAGGAGCCGTCGGGGACCTCGCCGAGAGGAGAAGACCCGCCGGGAACCTCACCGGGAGAAGAGGAGCCGCGCCGGGGAAGGGGAAGGGGGGGAGTCGGGGGGCCGAGGCGGAGGGGGCGGAGGCGGCGGTGGCGGGGGAGGGGGCGGAGGCGGAGGGGGCGGAGGCGGCGGCGGCGGGGGAGGGGGCGGGGGCGGAGCCGCGCCGGGGAAGGGGAAGGGGGCGGCGGGGGAGGCGGGGAACCTCACCGGGAGAAGAGGAGCCGCGCCGGGAACCTCACCGGGAGAAGAGGAGCCGCGCCGGGGAAGGGGAAGGGGGGAGTCGGGGGGCGGAGGCGGAGGGGGCGGAGGCGGCGGTGGCGGGGGAGGGGGCGGAGGCGGAGGGGGCGGAGGCGGAGGCGGCGGGGGAGGGGGCGGGGGCGGAGCCGCGCCGGGGAAGGGGAAGGGGGCGGCGGGGGAGCCGGGCGCGGTGGGGGCGGCGGGGGAGGCGGGGAACCTCACGGGAGAAGAGGAGCCACGCCGGGAACCTCACCGGGAGAAGAGGAGCCGCGCCGGGGAAGGGGAAGGGGGGGAGTCGGGGGGCCGAGGCGGAGGGGGCGGAGGCGGCGGGGGAGGGGGCGGAGGCGGCGGTGGCGGGGGAGGGGGCGGAGGCGGCGGTGGCGGAGGAGGGGGCGGAGGCGGCGGTGGCGGGGAAGGGGGCGGAGTCGCCGGGGAAGGGGAAGGGGGCGGCGGGGGAGCCGGGCGCGGTGGGGCGGCGGGGGAGCCGGGCGCGGTGGGGGCGGCGGGGAGTCGGGGACGGCAGGGGAGGGGGCGGCGGCGGAGGCGGAGGCGGCGGTGGAGGGGCGGACTGGCGGAGTGGGAGGGAGGGGGACGGGCGGAGTGGGAGGGAGGGGGAGGGGCGCGGCCGCGCGGGGGATTTTGGGCGGCGGAGGCAGGGAAATTTCACCCGCGGGAAGAAACAGAAGAATGAGGGCCAGAGTAGGGGGCCCCTGAGAATGAGGGCTGAAGGGGGGATTTGAGGGGCTCCTCAAATTTGAGGGCTCTAGTAGGGGCCCTGCTGGAGTTGTATTTTTGCCTCAAGCCCTCAAATATGAGGTTTGAGGGCTCAAGTAGGGGCCCTACTGGAGTTGCTCTTATTAACAATAACTCGTGAAAGCATAATATATAGTTGTCATGGGTGAAAACCATATCAGAGAGTAACTTTGCACCTATATTTGGGTAACTTTGCACCTACGCTTTATTGATGGTCAGAGCAAAATTCTATCTAACTGGAAACTGCTTCATCTAGTTGAATGCCACACTAGCATATACATATATAATCACCTATTCTATTGAATCATGTGAATTAGGCATACAATTGCCGTCAAACAAACTTTTTTTTCTTTTTTTGGTTTTACATACCTACCATGAAGCAGAATTTTCCTTGAAATTTTTTAAGACCTAGATTTCCCTGACCATGTGTCACACTAAGTTAAAAGTCCTCCGATTTCATTCTAATTAATATTCTTTCTCATGCTCATTAACACTATGATTCCAGACTAATCACAAAAGAAGAAAAGAATCCAGTACATGCAGACTGTTAATATAGACGTCACAAGATCTCCGAAAATTGATATTAGGTGTACAGTCGCGATGCATTTTTACTACTGCAAATGCACCGACTGATATTAGACTCTATCTATGCATTCTAGAACTTCTACTGATGAAAAGTGATGACAATAGCTTAACTGTAAGTTTAAGTTAAAAAAAACATAACTGTAAGGCAAGTTGTTTGTGAAAAACTGCAGAAGCGTTCTCACCTCGCTAGAGGCCGCGTAGCTTTGTTATATAGCCACCGGCGGTTGTTACATAAGATAACGTGATTGAGAGGATACCGAGTTCTATCTATATACACTTTCCAATTCTAATACAATGCTTCCTATTCTAGAGGAGTTTAACTTTAGGATCCTATCTTATCTCTAATATTCCCCCTCAATCATAACTTACATAAGTTAAGATTGTATCTAAACATATCTAACCTTCTAGCACATAAAGCCTTTGTAAAACCATCAGCAACTTGATCATTAGTTGAGATGAATTGTACATCCAATAACTTATGCGCTACTCTTTCACGAACAAAGTGATAATCAACCTCAATGTGCTTTGTTCGAGCATGGAATACTGGATTTGCAGACATATAGGTCGCTCCTATATTGTCACACCAAAGTTGTGCTGCTGGCGGGCTTGAAATTTTTAACTCTTGTAACAGGGTTTGTATCCAAATCACTGCTGCTGTTGCATTTGTTAGTGACTTGTATTCTGCTTTGGTACTAGACCTTGACACTGTTGCTTGTTTGCGTGCACTCCAAGAGACCAAATTACAGCCTAAGAAAACTGCAAACCCACTGGTGGAGCGTCGATCATCAACACTTCCTGCCCAATCAGCATCAGAGAATGCACTAACAAGTGTAGAAGAATTTTTCTTAATCTTTAACCCAGTACCAAGTGTATATTTAAGATATCTCATAATTCGTTTCACAACAGTCCAATGAACAGGTTGGTGAGTGAAGGAACGGACACACCTTATTCACAGGAAAGGATATATCAGGCCTGGTGAGAGTTAACTACTAGAGTCCTCCAACCACACTTCTATATTTAGTAGAATCCTCAGGTCCAAGGGCTTCACCTTCGTAAAATTTTTGCTTTTTAGCCCAAAATTTGAAAGTTTTTTACATATGGACCCCTGGAGAAAAGATTTGCAAAAATGGACCCTTACCACGGCGCCAAAGCATATGGCGCCCAGAGTACATAGCACGGCGCCATATGCTTTGGCGCAGCGCGTGGCCACGTAGGAGCCACGGTGGCACAGCACGGCGCCAAAGCACATGGCGCCGTGCTATGCAACAACGGCGCTAACGGCCATGGCGCCGTCCTCTGGGACTTAGCCCGAACTTGCAGTTTCGGTGCAAGTTCACTATCACGACGCCAAATATTCTGGCGTCGTATGTACCTATCACGGCGCCAAAGGGACTGGCGCCGAGATGTTTATATACGGTGCCAGCGTTTTTGGACCTCCTATGGCGCCAAAGCTCCTGGCGCCGTAGTCCAATAACTCGACGCTAGCACCTTTGGCGCCGTGCTAGCTACACCTGCAGAAAAAACAGCAAACTTTGCTATTTTTTGCAAAACATATGCACATACACACATACATATACATTCACACATAAAACATCTGAAAACCTAAATGACAACATCGCATAATTATCAATAAGTCTCAAAATATCACATAACATCACATAACTATCAGTAAGTCTCAAAACATCACATAACACGTCTCAGAGCACAAAATAGTCAGGCTCACTGCCTCTTGGCCCTTCCCTTGCCCTTGGCCAGAGCATCAGTCCCTGGAGTGTACGTGCTCGGGGGACGGGTCGAACGACGAGGCCGCTGCGAAGCCTGAGTAGATGGTGCGTCGGGCATCTGCGACATCCCAATCTCGTTGTGGGTAGATGCCTCCTCGTCCTCGTGCTCCTCCTCCTCGTCATCCTGCTCCACGTCGTCATCATCGTCATCGCCCTGACTGAAAGTCAGAATGCGTGACGAGCTCCTCGTGGACTGGCGCCTACCGGCATGTGATGACGAGGCTGCAGCGGCTGAGGCACCCAAGCGCTAGGAGGCCACCGGTATGATCACGTCTGAGCGTGCGCGGCAACCACAACGACCTGCGGCCCGACTGAGCCGACGTCGAAGTCTCTGCAAGTATTTCATACATGCTGAGCCGATATGTCACAATTGCATACATGCTGAATGGATCTAACTTAACTAATTATCTTCGTACCTTCAGGAATTCCCTCAGGCGGTGGCTCTCGCTGTCCAGGTCGCCAACTGGGTAGCTGAGAGTCTCGTCGATCTCACGCACCTAGGTTTGGAGAGAAGTCCCCTAAAGAAATAAGAAAACATAAGTAAGTGCGAGATAAACGTATTGAACTAAAGTATTGCAAATATCATGCTTTCCGTACCACTCGATCGAGAATCGGAGCGGCCTCGACCACTGTGCCCTCCCTCGCACGCCTGTCGTACGCAGTTTCCTCGTCCTCGGACGAAGCGAGGTCCGCGTAGTCGACATCAGTCCACTGCTGCCTCAGCCTGTAGCGGGTGGCGGTGTGGTACCAGGACAAGTAATCCCGGAAGCTGGCATTGTTGTGGGGGGTATTGTCCCGCACGCAGTTGTCCTCCATCCTCCTCCACCACTGGACGTAGTCTCGGTGGTGATGAGCGAAGTCCGTCACCTTTCGTTGGCGGACCCTGTCGAACCTGTACATATAACCGATGTTAACAATAGGTGTTAGAGTAAGAACCAATAGAATTATAAATGAAACAAAAATTGTAACTTACTGGTGCAAATCAATAGAGGTCAACACCGCCTCGGGGGGTAGAACTGCACGAGGCCAAACTGCCGCGCAACTCTGTGAGGGAGGTGAATCTCCATAGCATAGAAGCAAATCAGCGGACACCTCATCCTCCAAATATGGTAGTCCCTGCGGCACATGGTGCTGAGCGGTAGAGCTGCAACCTGTGGCTCAGAGTAAGGCTCCCAGGAGACCTAGTAAGTGAACACACGGGCAAACACACGATTAGCCATGTACAAAAACCAAGAACTGCAGGAAAAATAAATGCATTACCAATTTCTTACCATCGTGGGAGACAAGGTGTCCAACTCGTTGCCGTAATCCACGTACGCCCGCCGAGTGGTCGCGAACGGGACTGAGATGCTATCCCACAGGTACGCCACAGTGGGGCCGAGGTCATCCACACCCTGTGGACGCCAAGGCTGCACCTGGAACACGTGAGGGCGCCCCACAGGAATGCGTGTCCACATCCACACCTGCAGGAGGAAGACGCAGCCACCGAGCGTCGATGTGGGCGCCTTGCGTCTACAGGCCTCGCATAGCTGGCGGTAGAGGAACGCGAGGACCGCCGAGCCCCAGCTGAACTGTCCAGCGTCGACCCAGTCCTGGAGGCAGTGGATGTACATCCACGAAGCAGTGTCCCCCATGGCGTCCGGGAAAAGCACGGCCCCGAACATGTGGAGGACCCAAGCGCGGGAGTGGTAGGTCGCTGTGGCGTCGTCCGTGCCCTCAGGGCATGCACCAAAGGTACCCCGCAACCATGTAATGTGGACCCCCCTGAGACGCGGCCTCGCCTGTCATTCTCTAGGACAAGAGGCAATGGCGTGCCCAGGAAGGCCTCCACACGTGCCCTCCAGCCCTCAGACACCGCCGGGCCGACCACCGGCTGTCCCCTAATGGGAAGTCCAAGTATCATCGCCACGTCCTGCAGCGTGACGGTCATCTCCCCACAGGGAAGGTGGAACGTGTGAGTCTCTGGCCTCCACCTGTTAATAGTACACGGAGAAAAGAATTAGTTACGTACGTAAGAATATAGAAACGAAAACAAACAGACCCAATAGAGATAATGCATCTGTCGACAAGTGCGGTCAAAGCTGCGGGGTTGAAGACCGGCATGCCCCGCCGTAGTAGGTTAGCGACCGTGTGAAGGCCAGTACAGCGAAGCAGCGGGGTGTAGCGGTCGTCATAGACCATCAAGTTGAACCCATCATGGGTTCGAGGGCGAAGTATGTGAATATCCTGAAAATTGCTATAAAAGTTAGCTGCGTGATGAAAACACATGCACATTTCGACAACACACGTACCTGGCCGTCCTCCGTGAGCCTGCCGCGGTGCTCCCTCTCGTAGAACTCATCTAACAGCCGGTACCTTGCCATCCTGTGCATTCAAAAATACGTTAATGATAAGAATGACAAAATACGTTAATGATAAGAATAACAAAATATCTAAAAAATTATGCCCGCTAGACCTAACGCCGCTAACCTGACTGGAACGACGCTATAACTATTAACGAAAACCGATATACCATATCGGATAAACTAAATTACTAATATCACTAATCGCTAATTTCTCTCCAACATTCATCACTTTTACCAATATTACCTATTTCTAAACAAGCAAACATACGTATTTCTAAACAAGCAAACAAATCCTAAAAACATACCTATTTCTAAACATTCATCAATCTCACTCAAATCAAACCCTAAAAACATATCTATTCCTAAACATTCATCAATCTCACTCAAATCAAACCCTAAAAACATACCTATTTATAAACATTCATCAATCTCACTCAAATCAAACCCTAAAAACATACCTATTTCTAAATATTCATCAATCTCACTCAAATCAAACCCTAAAAATGAATCTATACACATTACTACTCTTACATTACGCATATCTATTGCAAATCCAACCTAAAACCGAGCCAAATTGAACTAATTTCTTCTAGGCTTTCAAATCTTGCCCCACGAAATGTACCTCAAATAATCCATATCTATTGGGAAAAAATCAAGGGAGGGGAGGGAGTTCACCTTGCTTGCTCGGTTTGGAAGCAAAATTGCAAGAAAAATCGATGGATTGGAGTAGATTTGGAGGGGGAAGAGAGGGGCGGCGGTGGCGGCTGCTCTCTGTTTCGAATGGATGAGTGAGGGGGTGGGGGCCGGAGGCCGCGCTCTGGCTTAAGTCCCAGAGCACGGCGCCACGGTCGTTAGCGCTGTTGTTGCATAGCACGGCGCCATGTGCTTTGGCGCCGTGCTGTGCCACCGTGGCTCCTACGTGGCCACGCACGGCGCCAAAGCATATGACGCCGTGCTATGTACCCTGGGCGCTATATGCTTTAGCGCCGTGGTAAAGGTCCATTTTTGTAAATTTTTTCTCCAGGGGTCCATATGTAAAAAAACTTTCAAATTTTGGGCTACAAAGCAAAAAATTTTACTTCACCTTCCTGCAAGGAAAGCTTCTCTAATGTACACAATGGTGTGACTGCCGGTTTGCAATGCTCCATATTGACCTTTTTTTTAGCAAATCCGAAGTGTATTTATCTTGTGACAATAATATACCATCTTTCATTTTGGATACCTCAATTTCCAAGAAGTAATGCAAGTCACCAAGATCTTTTAATGCAAAATCAGTCGCAAGATTTTTGAGTAAACCAGTAACTGCATCTTGTGATGAGCTAGCCACAATAATATCATCAACATATACTAGCAAAAATATTGTAACTGAACCTTTGCTGTAAAAGAACAATGAGGTATCTGCCTTTGAAGCAATAAAGCCAAGTTGCTGCAGTTTCTGGCATAATCTAGCAAACCAGGCTCTAGGAGCCTGTTTAAAACCACAAAGAGCTTTATCCAACTTACATATGTGATGTGGCTTCTGCTGATCCTCATAACCTGGTGGTTGCCTCATATAGACCTCCTCCTCCTCAAGAACACCATGAAGAAACGCGTTTTTTACATCTAGCTGCCGTAGACACCATCCCCTGCTCACTGCAACAGACAGAACAATTCGTATGGTTGCAGCTTTAACTACGGGACTAAAAGTGTCCTCATAGTCTATTCCATACCTTTGTTTGAATCCCTTTGCGACTAGACGCGCCTTATACCTGTCAAGAGATCCATCGGCTTTCCTTTTGATCTTGAAAACCCATTTGCAGTCAATTATATTTCTTCCTTGTTTAGCTGGTACAAGATGCCAAGTTTTATTCTTGACTAATGCATCAAACTCACAGTCCATAGCCTGCTTCCATTTCTTGTCTGCTAGTGCTTCATCAATTGTTTGTGGTTCACTTGTGGTTGTGAAATAGATATACCTGATCTGCCCATCTGTGTAGACTTTTGGTTTGCTGATTCCACTTTGTGACCTCGTGTCCGAAATTCCGAATGCAGGATTGGATTTTGGCACTGCTTATATCATATAAGACTAATCATGAGGCTAACTGTAGCTATCTCCCTTGTCAACTTTGAGAAATTGACATTCAACTCTATTTTATGTAAATGCAGAAAGGATAGTTTCATCAAACATCGAGCCTTCTGTGATGCATTGGCTGAACTGAAGACAACTCCAGGGTTAACCACAGCCTTGCCTCAATGGTGGGAAGTCTGCATGGTCAGCAGCAGGACATCTTTTAACACGGATCGGAGTGCCTAGCTTGAGCTCTTCACCGACTGATATGATTGCAAACTTGTCCAGTAACGACCATATCTCAGACAGCAATCTAAGATCTTTATCCCCTTATGCTCTCATTACAAGGAACACTGCCTTGTTCTCCAACCATCTAAGATTCAGGCTTTCCACTTGATGGAAGTGCATCGAGCTATCCTTACATGTCCATGAAAAAGCTGCAGAGATGGGATGGTTGCAAAGACCAGACAGGATCCTATTTCACCATTACTTCCAAAAGGCTTCCCAAATAATTTGACTACTACTAGAGAATATATGGACATATCTTCTGGAAGCCAAGGAGATTCCCTATGGAATTCTGCAGCTAATAGTGTTTGCATGAAGACTGCCGAAGATGAGAGCTCTTACATGAGTGGTCGCAATAATATTTTGATCAACTCACCATAGGCTAGTGGCATCATGAGACCAACTACTGTGCCTTTAATTGGACTAAGGAACAAGCCATTTGCCATGAGAGCAGAAAAGGTGAGCCCTAGCATTTTCCCTGAAATTCAGACGCAGCACAACAGACAGGAAAGTATTTCAGGGGTAGGAGATGCAGGGCTAACCCAAGACTTTCTAGGTTGAGGCAATGGGAATTTGGATATGAGTTCTGAGTCCTACAATGCAGATGTGACAGCATTAAGCTATTCTGATGAGCAGCAGAAACCTCAGGAGCATATCTACTCTTACCATCAGTCATCTCTTGACTCCACTGCATTGGAGAAACCTATCTGAGATTCCTAACTCCTAATGCAGACAGTTTTCTTACTCTAGTAGTTCAGCTTCAGCTAAGCCGCCCCAGGAGCAGCGGTAGCCATTAAGCGGTTATTAATATGTATCATTCGGTAAAACCCTTGTTTTGTTAGCTGAAATAGGGTCAAGAGGCCATTTCTATAGGGAATTCAAAAAGTAGCTCAGTAATCTTATCTGCATCAGAGAGCCGTCCAGGATGACTTTAAGGAAGTACTGTATTTTCATTCAAGAGGAATATTAATAAATATTTTGCAAATTGTTGGAAGGAAAGCAGGACCGGTGGATGTAGATTGTCATTGTAGACCAATCAATTCAGCTGAAGAACAATTGGGATCAACAATGTTAAAAAAATTGCAACTCCAATAGAAGGAAATAAGAAGGAACACAAACAACAGTTTTTTGTTCTCTCTCTTTCAAAGTAACAAACAACAGAACATCCCCTAATCTATGAGGCTTTATGTGTATGAATGTGCCGTTTCCATTGCTATTATAATTTTCATGTCATCTTTAATCCGGAGGTCATGCCGGCAAATTCTTTTGGTCCCAGCAGCGAGTTTCAATTTTTTTTCCTTTCTCAATTTTGGTTTTTCACTTTGATGTAATTCACCACAAAGCAGAAATGGAAGTCAATTATGTTCTGGAATCTACGCTTCCAATCGATATTGTTGCTAGAATACATTTTATTATATGCCTTTGTATTTCCTTATACGTATATGACATATTCTCTTGTAATATCTTATTTGTACTCTCTATATATACTGTCCATTGAGCCTTATGAATATACACATAATATTTATAACATGGTATCAGAGTTAGGGCACTACCCTAGCTCCTTCCTCTACCATCACACTGCCGCCGAGGCCACCGTCACTGCTCAGGCCGTTGCTGCCTCGATCGCCCCCGCACGGATCACCCAGGCCGCCGTTGAGGTCTTCTACGTACTGGCTGCCCTTACCTCTGACGCCAACGGCCGCCTCGCCAATCCACATAGGTCGCCCCGCCGTCGCCCGGGCTGACGCCGCCATCACCGCTTGGGAGTCACTGTTGTCACTGGCCACCAAGATACCAAGGCCGACGGTCATGAATACAGTTCGGCTTCCACAAGAAACTAATTGGATAAGTAGTAGAGTATTTGGGTAAAAAATAAAAGTAAAATGTTGATCTAACCGCTGCGCCATCCAATGCCACCTGTTAGACTTTGTTGCCTTGGTCATTGCATTGTCCAGCCGCCTACCGATGGCTTCCATTCCATTAGCTATGATCCTATTCTCAGGAACAAAACTCCATGGGACAAACTATAGACTATTGTCTTCACTCATGTAGATCACGCTCGATGGTCTCCGCTTCTGGGAATATATCACTAGTTCACGACCTTCTTCGCTACCACCGATTTAGCCTCCTTTTAAGTAGCCTACTTCCACACTTCCTATAGAAGATAAGGCCACCAAGAGGAGGCAGAGACTGCAGCTGCTACTGACACTGCTGATAAGGCCTTTCAGTACACCATTGACGCTTTTGAGCGTTGGTGTGCTGATGAGGCCTATGTTCGAGCCATCCTGGTGGTTAGCATCGACGACTCCATCTAACTAGACATTGTTGGTTTGCATTTCACTCGTCAGATTTAGGAGTATTTGCATGAGCGATACCAGCAGAGCAGCGATGCTTAGTTCCTTTCGCTTCAGCGTGAGTTAGAGACATTTTGCTAGGAGGACTCCTCCATTGATGACTTCTTCTGAGCCCTAGTCAATCTCTAGTGCTAGCTGGATGAGCTAGCCTCTCCGCTTTGCCAGGAGTTTCATAAAGTGTAGAAGGTGGATCATGATTGCCTTCATTTTTATAACTTCATCTGTTATCTTTTGCGCATAGTTTGAGCTTGTCATGGCTCAACTGCTAAGCCGCTCACCACGACCGACAATAATCGAGGCCTTATCGATACTTTGGGTTGAGGAGTTTCACTGCAGATTAGCAGCACAATTTGTTCTGACTGTGCTTGCTACCCCTTCTACTTTCATTACATCGATGACTTTTGCTTTGACTACGGTCCCTCCCCAGGTGCCTATTTTCACACCAACTGGAGTTCAATGCAACTATTGCAAGAACTTCGAGCATAACTACTAGAGTGATGCGTTGAGAAAAAACAAAACAAAGCGCGTAGGGGTAGGCAATCCATATAGGGTAGGGAGGCCCTTCCTCTATAGGAGGACAGACCAGCTTATCAGGTTCTCAGAGAGGTGACTTTATTTAGTAGCTCTGACAAGCCTTCTTCAATAGCTCTCTCATAGCTTAGTAGGTTCTACCAATCTAGTTCAAACATCTCCTTTAGGTACCTCTTAGGTTCTAGACCCTAGTGCCTCTTTTCACATGACACTAAACTCTACATCTCTTATTTCAATAGAACCACCTGTTTCTCCTATCTCTATTCAGACAGCTGATGGTACTCCTCTATCTGTCAGCTGTCAGGGCACTCTTTTGTCAAATAACTTTTCTGTTCTAGATGTTTACCATATTCCCCAGCTTACTATACAGCTTCTCTCGGTGTTCAGCTCACCGATCTCGGCTGTATGATTGGTTTTGACTCTCACACATGTTTTGTCTATGATCGATAGACAAAGACGGTACTTAGGACTGATCAGCACTGTAGGGATCATTAGGATCTCTACATCCTCAACCACCTCCACCTTTCGTTCACCTCAGTTGCTCCTATCACCTCTACGTCTCTGAAGCTTCTGCACAGTGGTATCACCATTTAGGTCACTTGTGTGGGTCCCGTATTTCTTCACTAGTTTGTCAGGGTGTTCTTGGACGTGTTGGTGTTGACACGGCCATGTTTTGTCAGGGGTTGTAAGCTAGGCAAGCAGCTACAACTTTCTTATCATTCTAGTGAGTCCTTGTCTACTAGTCCTTTTAATTTAGTTCATTCAGATGTATTAGGGCTTGCGTCTATTATCTCTAAAGGCGGGCATAAATTCTATGTGATTTTCATTGATAATTATTCCCACTTTACATGACTTTTCACTATGTCTAATCGTTGTCGGTTTCTCACGATCTATCATAACTTTGTAACAATGGTTCATACTCAATTTGAGTTCTCTATTCGTACTTTTCACTATGATTTTACTGGCGAGTACTATTCTGACGCTTTTAGACAATTTCTTTCTAAACATGACACTCCTTACCAGTCTTCTTATCCTGATGCTCATGTTTAGAATGGGGTTGCTGAGTGCAAACATCGTTATCTAATTGAGACTAATCACACTATTCTCCTTGCCTGTCATATTCTACCACAGTTTTAGGTTGAGGCTATTTCTACGGCTGCATATCTCATTAATTTAATTGCAGCCTTCTACTACTCTTAAGGGTGTTAATCCTATAGAATGTCTCTACTCTAGAGCCCCACTACACTCACCTCTGTGTGTTTTTGATACACCTATTTTGTCCTGCTGTAGCCTATGAGCACACCAAACTATCGTCTTAGTCAATTGATTAGGGTCTCACAAAACATTGTCTTCATAAGTCTCGACCTTTCTTCAATTGAGATTCAACTCCTTGTCCTTCTTCCATTGTTGAGACGATCTTATAGTTGTCTCTTTCTGACTCTTCACCCACTTTTCCACTATCATAGCTTTCCCTTAGTCTATCTCCAGTAGTTCTTTCTATACCCCCCATCTCTTGTACTGCCTCCTATAGCTCCACCATCTCGATTCTCTAGAGTTTACTACTCTATACGTCCTCATCCTTCACCGGCTTGCTCTCCTAGTATCTTGCCGACACTGACGTCAAATCCTTCTAATGATGATACTTGTTACGCCCTTCGTGACCAGACATCCCTTTCCGCCTCTTGATCATCTTAGTTTTGCTTCAATAGCTCATGTTCTCTGTCACTTAACCTAGTTCTTGTTGTGATGCTACTCCTCATTCTGAGTGGTAGCTCACTATGACAAAGGAGCTTGATGCTCTTCAGCGTACAGAGACTTGGGATATTGTACCGACACCTATGCATGCTCGTCCTTTCACGTGCAAGTAGGTATACAAGATTAAAACTCGGTCCGATGGTACTATCGAGCATTATAAGGCTCATCTTGTGGCTCATAGCTTTTAGCAAGAGTACGATCGTGACTATGATGAGACTTTTGCCCTTATTGCCCATATGACCACTTTTGCACTCTTGTTGCGGTTGCTTTTGTTCATCGGTGGTCTATCTCTCAGCTGGATGTTAATAATGCCTTTCTTAATGGTGTTTTGTATGAGAAGGTCTACATGCAGCCACCACCTAGGTATTCTATTTCAGATGGGCACGTCTATCGTCTTTGTTGTGCTCTTTATAGCCTCAAATAGGCTTTTCATGCCTAGTTTGCATGTGTTTACCTCATTGATTATCATTATCGGTTTCATCATCAGTTCCCACAGTCCTGCTCTTTTTATCTATATCTCACCTTAGGGTAGGACACTGCTTCTTCTGTATGTGGATGATATGCTTATCACTAGTGATAACTCATCGTTCATCATATATGTGAAGAAGCATCTCAGTGAGTAGTTTCTAATGGCTAATCTTGGTTCTCTTATGTACTTCCTTAGGATTGAGGTTTCTTTCACGCTTAAGAGATACTATCTCTCCTAGCAAAAGTATGTCCAAGATCTTCTTAATCGGTCTGGTCTGATTGACAATTGCACTGCTGAGACTCCTATTGAGCTATCCCTTTAGCTTCATACCTAATGGTGATATTCTTGAAGATTCTACTCTATATCGTTATATTGTTGGGAGTTTGGTGTATCTTGTGAGCACTAATTCTGATATTACTTATGTTGTTTATATGTTGAGTTAGTTCATGGCTTGTCCTACTCATCTTCACTACAGTCACCTTCTTCATGTTCTTCACTACTTGTGTGGGACTATATCTCGTCGTTTGTTTTTCCCTAACTCCATCCCACTATAGCTTCAGATGTACTCCAATGCAACCTGAGCTAATGATCCTTCCGATTGTTGTTCTCTTTCTACTTATTATGTTTTTCTTGGCTCCTCCCTACTTGCCTAGAAGACAAAGAAGCAAACTCTAATATCTCATTCGAGTGCAGAGGCTGAGTTCAGAGCTATAGTAGCAGTGATAGCAGATGTTACTTGGTTAAGGTAGCTTCTTGTAGATTTTGGAGTGCCTATGATGGGACCTACGACTCTTTTGTCTGATAGTACATATGTTATCAATATTGCCTATGGCCCAGTGAAACATGAGCTCACCATGTATATTGGTGTGGATGCTTCATACACTCGCTCATAGGTACATAAGGGAGTACATGCTTTACAGTTTATGTGCTCAGAGTTACATATTGTTGGTTTCTTTATGAAGCCACATACTAAAGTACAATATTTGTATTTTCTTTTCAAACCCAATGTGTGTGATCCACCATAAATTTGAGGGGGTGTTAGAATAGGATTTCCTTATATGTATATGGTATATTTGCTTGTAATATCATTTTTGTACTCCCTATTTATACTGCCCATTGGCCTTATGAATATACACACAATATGTATATGTTATATTTTCTTGTAATATCTTCTTTATATTCATTACATGTACCGTTTATTGGACTTTATAAATATATACATAATATTCATAACAATTGTAAGGCACGCTCTTTGCATAGGCAAGTCATGTAACATATCAATTTATATTAGAATGACGCTTCCCAAAAATAAGATTTTATATTGTGGGACTGTGGAGCAGTAGATATAGGGATGTGCCTAACCTCGAATCCGGTTCCTGATGGCATTGTCCCCAACAAATTCAAAGTTAGGCATGTTAGCAACTAGGATTGGATCCATCTAATTTGCCTGTCACTTTAGCTCCATGTACCTAGAACTAGAGCTAAGAATGAGCTCATATTTTATACTTCTCTCTAGCACCAGTGTCAGCATAAGCAATCAATAGAGATTTTGATAGGAAATATTGTCTGAAAAAAATAAAATGATAAGTATTTACAAACTAAAACATCTCGCTGAAACAACGTCTATTTTGGACTGAAGCGATAATATGTATTGATTGATACTACTAAATTTTCGTATATTAGGACTAGCTCTGGTGTTTTTCTTAAAAAAAAAGGTAGAGTATGCTCTAGTTTGACTTAAGTGGTAATTAATCCGGTGAAGAATCCTCGTGGGAGCACATGCGCTGGTCAATGACATCGTCGTCACCAAGCGGCAATGCATGGACGCTACGAACTGAAGCTTCCTCACACCTCATGCCCGAAACCAAACAAAAGGAGTAGTACTTTATACTGCTCCAGTTTTGATTTCTGACGGACAGCTTAATCATAGTTGAAAGATGCCCGGCAACGCGTCGATGGATGGCCACCGATGGCTCGGTTCCGCCAACAAGTGGGAGCTCGCCGGTCACCGATCTAGCACTACTAGTATTCAAAATTACGGCTAACTAATGGGAGTACTCTGGTATTTTTATTACACCAACTGCAATTAGGTCGACGGATCATTCAAACATGTCATGAAACCACTAAAAAACATCATGGTCACTAGTATTATTATTATTATCATTAATAAAAACATGCACTAGTGATCATATTATTAGCACGTGGCTTAAGAAACTTCATAGGTTAGGCTCCGTTTGGATGTCAGAATTGAATTGGGTTTGTGGAATTGGAGTGCCAAATTCAATATCTAGTAGAATTTGAATTGGACGACAATTCCAATTATTTTGTTTGGTTGACAAAGAAACTGTGACATAGAAATGGAATCTTCAACCAATTCAAATCTATTTGGATGCCAAAATTGTTTGCCTGGAAATGAATCAGAACCCAAAGAAGAAGGGAAGATGGCCGAGCCTCGCTAGTGGCCGGAGGGAGCTCGGCGGCGGCGGGAGCCTGCTGGTCCATTGGGACCATGGATCGGGCTGCAACTATCGGAGTGGAGGGAGAATTCCAGATCTGGTAGCGAGGTTACCTGAGGACCTCGAGGGGCATCGGCAATGAGCATGGGATCCTGGGCAGATTTAACTATAGCCAATAAGCGTCAACAAGTCAATATACATAACAAAAGCAAAGTTGGTAACCGCAATAGTTTTAAACTAAAAATATGATCTAATACACATGTGAATTAGATAGATCTTTTATGTGAATTAGATAGATGAAAAGATAAGGAAGATACGACAACAAGTACCATGCTATGACACATGTAAAGCTTGAGGTTGTGCTAAATTTGTACTTCCATGAGTTCCATCATTTGCGATGCTTTTTGTATCAACCAAAAACCTCTTCATTTCTGAAATTTGATAATTCAAATATTCAATATTTTAGGAAAAATAGATTGGCACTATCAGGACGGATCAATCGGTCTCTTAGCCCAAAAATACCAGCACGATAATATGACATGACAAGAACATTAACGTACACTCCCATAGTCACATTCAATCACACTACTACAGAAAAGGTCATCACAGACGGTTCGAAAACGTCATCACAGACGGTTTTGTGAGCCGTCTGTATTTATAGGTCAGTGATAATCGAAGGTCATCACAGACGGTTTTCGAACCGTATGTGATTATGGGCTATCACAGATGGTTTTTGAGTAAAAACCGTCTGTGATAGCTGATAATCACAGACGATTTTTAGTTAAAAACCGTCTGTGATACTGATTATCACAGACGGTTTTTGAGTAAAAACCGTCTGTGATATTCCCTTCGACCCATACATATATTTCTCTTATTGGCTAGCCTCAGGAATGCTAGCCATGCCCTCTGAAACAAGCAGATAATCACAGACAAAAAATATACAATTCACACATCTCATTTGCTTTCAGATACATTTCACAGACATAAAACATCCAATTGACATGGCACTTCATTTCACAAACATAAAGCATGCATCCATTTCGCAAATCGATTAATTGAATTGAAATGAAATATCCATTAACAAATGCACAGTTACAAAAGATCTACACTGCATTTACACTTAGTGATAAGACCAATAAGAAATCATGGTGCGCAGTGGAACCGTCCTCCTGGCTTTATGACTTGAGTCAGCAAAAAGTACGCCAACTCTCCTTGAATCCCTCCAAAATCAGACTGTTTCAATGCAGTTGACGGGATGGACACAGCCTGTCGATAGGAATATCAATGTGCATATATATGTAACGTGATAAGTATGAAGTAATTATGGGAAGAGTGACAAACCTTGCGATTGGTGAGCCTCGAGGAATCGAGGAGTAGTTCTATATGTTGGCAAACGTAGTATCCACATGTGTTACCCGGCTGCTGCTGGTGGCACTGCAAAAAATGGAATGTGTTAGTTCAAGAGGCATTAGTACCAACTGTTGCATAGGATTAATTAATGTGAAATAGCGAATACCTTAAAATCTCGAACATGTGTCAGCAGGCCTTTGGCCCCGCGCTTCGAGTCACCTCCCATTTCAATGTAGGAGGCGAACGCCCTACGTAATTCGAAAAAGTTAACCTTAATCATTCGGAAGGAAAGAAAGAGTACAATGTAGATATGTATGGGGAATATGTGCTTACCTATCGATTACTTGGCTGACAACTGTGAAGTCCATTTTATTCTTACTTAGGGAATCAAGGTAATATATCTTGTTCCATTTTGGTACAATTACTATTAAAATCCAATGAAAGTTTTGATTGAAGGGCATAAGTACATAGTCCTTATTGCGGTAACCCAGCAGTCCTGATGCAATGTACCTCTCGACGAGGGGTGTCTCCTGGTCGATGGTATCCTTGGCGACCAATTGTGGGTCCAAGAAACCAGCTGATGAGTTGGATAATCTAGCTTTCATCAGCATGTGTCTATATATATACACACGAAAGCAAAAAAATTAGATATGGCATTTATCGGTATGACATTAACGAAGACTGTGATTGTACACACTTACAGCGTCCAGCATCGAATGATTGAGACGTCAAGAGCGTTGAGCGTGAACAGATCGA
This sequence comes from Dendrocalamus latiflorus, assembly GCA_017311315.1. Taxonomy (NCBI): domain Eukaryota; kingdom Viridiplantae; phylum Streptophyta; class Magnoliopsida; order Poales; family Poaceae; genus Dendrocalamus; species Dendrocalamus latiflorus. The sequence goes on along the minus strand of CM029639.1, from coordinate 23,295,573 downwards.
ATAAATCCTCAAAGGCGACCACGAACATACACTCTTGAAGATTGTGGTGTAAATCTTCCTCGGTGAATTTGACAGTGATACTTGAAGTCCGTTCTCCCTCTAGCTTATTGGACAGCTGCATATACCACGTGTGCAATTGCATGCAACTATGTGGTAGCTTTTGGAGGTCTTTTTGCTCGAGCAACGGCTCGCCAAGCACGAATTTACGGGTCAAAGGGTGGTACGGAATATCATCATTGACCTTCTTTGCAGTAAACAATGTACCAATGTAATATGTACCAAATAGCAAACTAATTAAGCTACTGCAGTAAACAATGTACCAATGTAATATGTACCAAGCATCAAGCATCAACCCTAAACACTAACAGTAAGCATGGAGCATCAACCCTAAATATGTACTAAGCAACTAACCATAACAGTATGAAGCATCAAGCATCAACCCTAAACACTAACAGTAAGCATGAAGCTCGGGGAGGGATTTGATGACCTTAGGGTTTTGGTGACCTTAGGGACGGCGGAGGAGGAGGAGGCGGCGACGACGACGGAGGAGGAGGAGGCGACGCAGGAGGAGGCGGCGGCGACGGAGGAGGAGGAGGCGACGGGCTCGGGGAGGCAGCGACGGAGGAGGAGGAGGCGACGGGCTCGGGATTTAGATCTAATCGAATAACTGCAGCGCACACGGAAAACCCTAGCGAGAGGGTATATATAGGGAGATTATCACAGACAGTTCTAAACTTAGAACCGTCTGTGATAACATATCACAGACGGTTCTAAACTTATAACCGTCTGTGATATGATATCACAGACGGTTCTAAGTTTAGAACCGTCTGTAGAACCGTCTGTGATAAGCCTTTGCCGGCTGTTGCAATTAAGACAAGCCAATAACTACACAGCTGCATTCATATCAACCACTAAACAGCTGCATTCATATACAACACCAACCAGCTGCATTCACACAGTGTATTTCTTGATACATTTTATCATTCTCAAATACATCACATATACATAAATGTCAATACATTTTGTCATTCTCAAATACATCACACATATACATTTTCACATATACATCTCAAAATTGACTACATCACACATTTTCACATATACATCTCAAAATTGACTACATCACACATTTTCACATATACATCTCAAAATTGACTACATCACACATTTTCACATATACATCCCAAAATTGACACACATTTTCACATATAAATCTCAAAATTGACTACATCACACATTTTCACATATACATCTCAAAATTGACTACATCACACATTTTCACATATACATATCAAAATTGACTACATCACACATTTTCACATATACATCTCAAAATTGACACACATTTTCACATATACATCTCAAAATTGACTACATCACACATTTTCACATATACATCTCAAAATTGACTACATCACACATTTTCACATATACATCTCAAAATTGACACACATTTTCACATATACATCTCAAAATTGACTACATCACATATTTTCACATATACATCTCAAAATTGACTACATCACACATTTTCACATATACATCTCAAAATGGACACACATTTTCACATATACATCTCAAAATTGACACATATTTTCACATATACATCTCAAAATTGACTACATCACACATTTTCACATATACATCTCAAAATTGACTACATCACACATTTTCACATATACATCTCAAAATTGACTACATCACACATTTTCACATATACATCTCAAAACTGTCACACATTTTCACATATACATTCTTATTGTACTTGCTTATTTCCTTTAAAAATTAGCCCTTCATCATGATCAATGCGTACGTAACTAGTTTCGTCACGTTGTTCATCGTCGACCCTTATGCCATTTCCAAAAGGAGGTAACTCGTCAAATTGATTGTATTCCTCCTCGTCCACTACATTCTCCACTCCGACAATTCTCCTTTTTCCATGAAGAACTACATGGCGTTTCTTATTTGCCGGGTCGGTTACATAGAAAACTTGAACAACTTGATTGGCGAGTACGAATGGTTTGTCTTTGTACCCGACACGTTGGAGGTCCACGGTCGTGACACCGTACTTGTCAACCTTCACCTGTGGGAGATGCACCCAACGGCAGCGAAATAAGGGGATCTTGAAAACCACATAGTCGAGCTCCCAAATCTCTTCTATGAAGCCATAGTACGAGTTTCCCAAAATATTGATCTCTTCTTCCAGGTGTTCTTCTCATGAGCCCTCAATTTACGTCCCTTTCCGAGGACAACATCTAAATCCTTAACCATATCATAAACCTCGTGTCCCCTTAAATGCCTTGGAGCTGAACCGTCTTCCTTCTCTCCGTCAAATTGTTTCTTCATCTTGCGGTATGGGTGAGCCCTCCGAAGGAACCGGCGGTGACGCATGTAGACAGTTTTGCGTGAGTGTCTCAGCCACACACTCTCGATACCATCTAAACAGTGAGTACAAGTTTTGGCACCTTTTGTACTATGGCCCGATAGGTTACCAAGGGCAGGATAATCATTTATGGTGCAGAACAATAAGGAGCGCAGAGTGAAGTTCTCTCGTTTGTATGCATCCCATACCTGTACCCTTTCGTTCCATAGTACTTTTAGATCTTCCACCAACGGTGCTAGGAACAAATCGATATCATTCCCAGGTTGTTTTAGCCCTTGGATAAGTATCGACAGCAAAATGTACTTTCGCTTCATACACAACCAAGGAGGAAGGTTATAGATGCAGAGAGTCACGGGCCATGTGCTACGTCGGCTGCTCATGCTACTGAAAAGATTCATTCCATCTGTACTCAATCCAAACCTTATATTCCTTGGTTCTGCACCAAACTCTGCAAAACTCCTATCGATGTTTCTCCACTGCGCGGAATCAGCAAGGTGTCTTATCATTCCATCCTTCTTGCACTCCTCCGAGTGCCAACGCAGCAGTTTTGCCTCCTTTGGATTTGCAAAAAACCTTTTCAAACGGGGAATTATAGGAAAATACCATGTCACCTTAGCAGGAGGTCCTTTCTTCGCCTCTGTTCCCTCGCCATCATCTGATTGATTGTTACGTTTGTATCGGGATGTGTTGCACACCGGACATACATGCATGTTTGCATACTCTTTACGGTAGAGGATACAGTCGTTCGGGCATGCATGTATTCTTTCTACTTCCATTCCCAACGGACAAAGAACCTTCTTGGCTTTATACGTGGTTTTAGGCAACTCATTTCCCTCCGGAAGCATGTCCGCTAAAAGACCTAGCAGCGCCGTGAAACTCTTGTCGGACCAACCGTTGCTTGCCTTCAATTTCAACAGTTCAAGCACGGCCGACAACCTCGTGTACTTGCAGCCCGTGTACAAAGGTTTCTCTGAGTCCTCCATCAAGCCATGGAATTTAACATACTCTCTCTCATCATAGTTCTCTTCTACATCGCGAAACATCTGATCCAGATTATCATCGTGCAACCTATCCGAATCCGAGCCACAATCGACATCAGCCGGCGGCATGTCATTCAGTTCACCGGCGATGTCATCCGGGGGCATATCATTCACTTCACCGGCGATGTCATCTGGCGGCATATGATCATTCACTTCGCCATGACTGGTCCAACACGTATAATCCTTTTTGAAACCCCTCCGAATCAAGTGCGATTCAATTTGCCCTCGGTTCTTAAACATCTTCAAATTCTCGCAGACAGTGCATGGACTATACATATATTCCACCCCCTTATTCAACATATCCTCCTCGACAGCTCTTGTAAAAGCAGACACGCCATTAATGTACTCTTCACTCACACGGCTCGCGGCATACATCCAGCTTCGGTCCTACATTACGTACATATATAACAACTTAGTATTAAAAATTAAATTAACTAATTATTACTACATATATATCGGCCACATGTATTATAATGAGGCTTAATTTGCTAGCTCAATTCATATTATAAACACAACAGCTATTATATAACCAATAATTTTGCAAACCATCTTCAATTAATAACACTCACCAATTACTTAGACCTAAATTGTAATACATGCAAAGAAAAAAATAAAATTCATTACTAACCATATCTAGAGCAACCAGGAAAGTATAAATCTTCAAAGCTCAATATCTGCCTCCTCCCACCAAATTCAGTGGCCTGAAATCGCCAAGCTTGCCTCCTCAGCGAAAGAATAAAGCACCAGCTAGATCTGGATCGAAATTAAGTCAGATGCGGTCTGAGCAGCGCAATAAATGCCCACTGCCATTATCACAGACAGTTTTTTATTACAAACCGTCTGTGATAACCAGCTTATCACAGACGGTTTTTAATTAAAAATCGTCTGTGATAATCTGGGATCATCGCAGACGGTTTTTAATACAGACCGTCTGTGATACTAAATTATCACAGACGGTTCATAGTTAAGAACCGTCTGTGATACGTGTTTTCCCCGACGCCGCCAACACAGACGGTGTCCAAATTAAAACCGTTTGTGGTAGTGTTGGTTACAGACGGTTTTGTCAAACCGTCTGTGATTGGCCGTCTACTATTAGGCTTTCTATAGTAGTGTCATCACCTACATGAATGTACAGGTGGTTCGATCTTGATAACTAGTATCAGTGTATCATAATTCACAAATCAAAAACATCATATCTATGACTATGAATCTACGATCTATCTCTTAACATCATTCATCAAGTCATCAAGACAGCAACTACTTACTCAATTGAGTCAATCAGTCAATTCTTAACTCAATTCTTTGCAATGCAGCCTCAGTGTAATGCTTTTGTAGGACCGAAATGGCGACAGAGGGGGGTGAATGTCGCTCGCTTCAAAATCGCCCCCGGGAAAACAAACATTGATTTATCAAAAAGATGCAAAACAAAGCACCTCACAGAAAATTAAAATTAATTTTGCTGAAATTTGGAACGCATGCGACACTGAAAAATTCAGCATAAATCATAGACCAGCCAGTAAAAAATTCAACTGAAAATATTGCTGTTTGATCTGCATGCAAAATTGTTGAAGATCAGGAAAGAAAAAAAAAGAAAAGGCACTAAGGAGTTCACTGCATGCAGCCAAACAGTAAAAGGAGCACTGAAGAAGCGGACTGAAGAAAAAGCTCTAATGAAAGGCACTCTGAAATTTCAGTATTTTGAGGCTAAGTTCAGACCTTTGAAAAAACACCAGGTAAAACCAATTTTCCCCATTCTTTCTGATCCAAGGCAGCACAACTATATTCTAAATAGAATGGAGGCTATTGAGAGCAAGGAAATCAACCCTAATCACAAGAATTTCAGATTTTAACTCTCAACTGAACATTACTGCGAGACTTGACAAAAATCACAATTTCTCCTAAACCCTTGAACCTTTGCACATGGCACTTTGAGGATATATTAGCAATCACTTCAGGAGCCTAAGCCTCAAAAATCAAGTCAACCCTCAAGGAAATTCACAGGGGACCAAGAAACCCTAGAAAATTGAAAAACTTCAGAGAGGGGGCCAAAAACTCAAATTACTCCATGTCCTCGAATCCTTTGCTAATGAAATTTTGCAAATATGTTAGCAATAGCAAGAGGATTACATAGACCAAAAATCAAGCCAAATCTCAAAGGGAGTCAGAAACTGGCTTAAACCCTAGAAACTGAAGGAAACGAACAGAGGAGATCAAAATGAAGAATATGAGATTTCTCAAGGTTTACTCTTGGGAATCTTGATCAAATGATCGTGAAACACTAACCCATCATAGAGCAACCCATTTTGGCACTCCCCAGCAACAAACAACAAGAAATCGAAAAACTCACAAATCACCAGAAAAGAGGATCGAAGGAAAATAAGCAACAGAGGCAATAAGACTCAAAAACCACCATCTCATATTGATCTAGAGGAAGAGAGATACATGATTGATACAAGAGGAATGATTGGGCTCAAAGGAGGCAATGAAAGCAGAATGGAGACAGAATTGAGATAAGCCAGATTTTGAGCGGGTCACACGCTCGAAGAGGTCTCCAATCATCTGCTCTGAAGGATGCCTTTTCTGGATATGTCGAGGAGGTCCTGGATGAGATGAAGAAGTAGCCTCTACCTCATGTGCTGACGAGGTAGGAACAGAGCCACTAGCTCCAGAAGAAGCGGTAGGCAGAGGCTGATCACCTCGAGGTGCAGTGGAAGACGGCACCTCAAGGGGTGGATGAAAGACTGGATCGGGTAGACAACCCTCATCTCCATCATCCTCATCATCCACAAAGATGGGCTCGGACTGCTCTAAAAAACCTGAGATATCGGGCCTAGTCCCCGGACTGGCCTCATCGAAAGTCATCTCACAGGTCTCTACCATTTTACTAGACTCGCAGTTCCAAACCCGATAAGCCCGCGAAGAAGGCGAGTAACCTAGAAAGATACCATCACAAAAATGTGACTCGAATTTGTCTAGCTTCCCGGACTTCAAAATAAAGCACTTGCAACCAAACACACGAAAATGAGAGACGCTGGACTTTCGCCCGTATCTCAACTCATAAGAAGTGCGGTGCAAGTGTGCTCTAAGAAATACTCGATTTGAGACATGGCACGCGGTAGCTATAGCCTCAGCCCAAAACTTCCGCGGTGTAGAGTACTCATCAAGCATCGTCCTGGCCATCTCGACCAAGGTACGGTTCTTCCTCTCCACAACGCCATTTTGTTGTGGAACGTGCGGAGAAGAGAACTGGTGCTCTACACCTGTCTCACCACAGAAACTCTCGAAGTAGGAATTCTTGAACTCCGTGCGATTGTCACTGCGGATCACTCGTAAGGCACCCGGGAGCTCAACAGAAAGCCTACCGAAAAGACCACGGAAATGTGAAAATGCCTCATCCTTTGAGGCTAAGAAAAACACCCAAGAAAATCTCGAATAGTCATCGACCACAACAAAAACATACCACTTCCCTCCAGCTGACTGCACTCGAGCTGGTCCAACAGTGTCCATATGGAGCAACTGTCCCGGTGCATCAGTCATGGTCACAGTGACCGGAGGATGTGAAGCGGCAACCATCTTGCCGTGCCGGCATGGAGCGCAAACAAGATCTTTGGCCATTTTGAGCTTCGGCAGACCACGAATGAGGTCGTGGCCGCTAACTCGGGTCAAATGGTCAAATCCAATATGACCAAGTCTCCTATGCCAGAAGGTCAAATCACGGGACTCTAAGGCAACCAAACACCGGAGAGGATCACCAGAAGAATCAGAAAAATTAGCACGAAAGATCCTCCCATAACGAGAAATCCCGCAAACCAGACTACCCGAAGAATCAAGAATTTTGCAAGCGTTTTTCTTGAAGCTCACCTCAAAACCGTCATCGGTAAGCTGAGAAACGAAAAGCAAATTGTACTGCAGCTTACTAACCAAGGCAACATCCTTAAGAATAAAAGAAGCATTAACATGCACGGTACCTTTGGCGATGACGCGCCCAGACGAAGCGTCTCCGAAGGTGATCGTCTCATCACCTGGAGCGCGGGCTAGGGAGGAGAACCAATGTGAGTCTCCGGTCATATGACGAGAACAACCGGAGTCTACAAGCCAAACCTTCTCCTTCCCTACCCGGCGAACCTGAGTCAAACAGAGAGTAAAGTCTCAGTACTGGGTAAATCAAGAGTGATTTTGGCACCCAATACTGAACAACACTTCGAGCAGATGAAGTCATCAGGCACGACTGACCTCTATCTACCCTACGCTCTTTGTGACTCAAAGAAGCAGAAGGTCTATGAGCAGACCTGAAGCTGTTGCGGGGTCCGACTGCTACGGGAGAGCGAGTCGGAACACCGGCAACACGCTGATCACGCCGTGGGTAGCTGTCTCGACGGGGGAAACGAGACGTACCCTCAGGACGGCGGAAGTCACGACCCGGAGCAGCATGAGGACGAAAACCAGAAGACTCAGAAAAACCAAGTCCTCGATGCTGCCCAAACCCGTCAGAAGCAAACCTGGACCTCGTGCTAGTCTTAGATGCACTCAGGATCTGGGGCTGACCCTGAATACGCCTAAGTGCCTCTGCACGGTCTCTTCGCGCAATCCTGGCGCGCCTGAAGCATCTCTCGATCGAGTGCCCATCCTTCTGACAGAAGGTGCAGTGGTACTTCACCTTCTGAGAGGTGGAATCACCTTGCTGTCAGAGATCCCTTGGACAAAGCTCGCTGATTTGAATTTAACCTCATCAGATCTGGGCTCAACCTCAATCACACCTCCTACGATGGGTCGGAGAATAGCAGGTGGACGCTTCCTCATATCCTCACAGAAATCATATCCTAGACCTTGATTGAACTTGCAAATCTTGGATTGGTCTAGAATAAGATTAAGCTTCTTCTTGCCGCCTACAAATCTCTCGAGAGTGTTCATAAGATACTGACACTCCCGGAAGAGAGTGGTGCAAGAAGAGCAGGGAGAAGAAGAGACATCAGAAGGTAAGGGAGCAGAAGAAGAACCAACAGTAGAGGAAAGAATAGCTTGTGCACGCACAACCGACTCTAAGGGGACAGTCCTACTACTAGCAGGTTGGTTCGCGTCTCTAGGCGTCTCACCCTTACCCTGGGGCTTCTCCCCCACACCATCAATCACATCACAACCAGATTGTGGCTTCTCTAGTAAGTCCTTAGTTAGCTTCACACATTTGTCATTCAATGCAACGAGTTCAAGTTTTAGTTTATCACAATTAATGCATGGTGAGCTAACAGGATCCTTAGTTGCATACTGAGCCATTTTCTTGTTGTTGTCAATCATTTCTTGAAACTGTTTTGAGACAGATTCAAGTTCAGCAGTTAACTTTGGATAGTTCAAACATGAATCAATAGGCTCAAGTAAAGAAGCACTCAACTCAGCAATCTTGTAATCTGCCCGTTTTAGGTTCATCTTCAATTTATTGCAGTTTTCACAAGACTCGGGCAGATCTAACAGCATGGTGTAAAGACCTCTAAAAGCATTGTTCTTATCCTCACATGAGGTGCAAACAATAGTCTCAACAGGAGTAGATGAAGTAGAAGCAATCCTACTCATTTCTAGTTCAGCCATCAGACTAAGATTCTCCACCTTAATACTATCAAGCTCGGAGGACAAACTATCATGCGAGGTACTTAATTTCTTCATATCATCCAGCAAGGCAGAGCATGTATCACAGTCGTCACTAGAGGGACCAGATGTAAGAGCAATAATCTCTAGTGACAATATGTCTACTTCCTTCTCTAACTCAGTACACCTAGCCCTAGCTCTAGCATGAAATCCACCTAGCTTAAGAAAAGCATGATTGAGCTGGTCGTAGGTGGGGCATACCTCGTCCGAGTCGGAGTACAGCTCGCTGTCGCTGAGTTCGCCCTCGAGGGCCATGAAGCACATGCCGGAGAAGTCGTCGCCGCTCTTGGGATCTTGGTCACCCGTCCCGTCGTCGTCGCTCCATCCCTCCACCTCGCTGAGGTCGAGGTCGTCGAAGGCTGTGAGGACGCGGTGGAAGAGCTTCTTGGCCTTCCCGAAGTCGCGGAACTTCTTCTTGCCTTGAGCAGGTGCTGAGGGCTTCGTGTTGCGGTTCTTATCGGTGTAGTCGTTCTTGCCCGAACTGCCGTAGTCACCTTTGCCCTTCCCAAGCTTGGGACAGTTTGCTCGGATGTGGTTGGGGCCACCACACTCGAAGCAAATCACGGGTCCTCCTCTCTTTCTGTCCCTCCTCCCTTTGTAAGCGTGAGAGAATCTTCGAGCAAGGAGGGCAAGCTGCTCATCCGCAAGCTGCTCTAACTGATCATCAGTTATGTCACAGAGAGCAGCAAGGAAGAATCCGCAAGAAGACTCAGAAGAGAGACCATAAGCTGAACTAGGATCGGTGACTAAAGCCATCGACTGTGACTTCGACCTACGAGAGACAACGTCAATCTCGTGAGTCTTGAGGCGCGAGTACAGCGCATCAAGAGTCAAGGTCGAGAGGTCTGTCGTGTCTTTGATGGTGGTCACTTTCATCTCCCAAACACGCAGATCAAGTGCCGCGAGCATCTGACGAGCGTTGTCCGAGTCGGGGTATGTGAGACCGACCGCTCGGAGGTTGCTCAAGATTTTGTGAAATCACGAAAAGCACTCGTCCAGGGACTCACCAGCAAGCATCTCGAATTTGTTGTATTCGCGCTTGAACTGGTCCTGTCGAACCGTCTTAATCTGGGTGGTGCCCTCATGGTATGCGTCGAGGGTCACCCAGATATCGTAGGCGGACGACAGGTGAGAGATGCGATCGAATTCGCTTCTGCTCAAGCCCTGGATAATGATGTTCCTTGCCTTCGCATTTGACTCAACATCGGGCATGTTTGCCACGTTGATGTTCTCATCGGCAGGAACAACGAATCGTACATTGACCTTCCGCCAGATGGCATACCCCTGGGCCTGGATGTATGTCTCCATTCGGCTCTTCCAGAAGGGGTAATCGATGCCATCGAAAACGGGCGGCTTGGTCGAGTACTTGTCCATCGCCACGGCTCTTGAGACCGGTTAAGATCTATTGAAAAGAGCTAACCGGCTCTGATACCAATTGTAGGACCGAAATGGCGACAGAGGGGGGTGAATGTCGCTCGCTTCAAAATCGCCCCCGGGAAAACAAACATTGATTTATCAAAAAGATGCAAAACAAAGCACCTCACAGAAAATTAAAATTAATTTTGCTGAAATTTGGAACGCATGCGACACTGAAAAATTCAGCATAAATCATAGACCAGCCAGTAAAAAATTCAACTGAAAATATTGCTGTTTGATCTGCATGCAAAATTGTTGAAGATCAGAAAAGAAAAAAAAGAAAAGGCACTAAGGAGTTCACTGCATGCAGCCGAACAGTAAAAGGAGCACTGAAGAAGCGGACTGAAGAAAAAGCTCTAACGAAAGGCACTCTGAAATTTCAGTATTTTGAGGCTAAGTTCAGACCTTTGAAAAAACACCAGGTAAAACCAATTTTCCCCATTCTTTCTGATCCAAGGCAGCACAACTATATTCTAAATAGAATGGAGGCTATTGAGAGCAAGGAAATCAACCCTAATCACAAGAATTTCAGATTTTAACTCTCAACTGAACATTACTGCGAGACTTGACAAAAATCACAATTTCTCCTAAACCCTTGAACCTTTGCACATGGCACTTTGAGGATATATTAGCAATCACTTCAGGAGCCTAAGCCTCAAAAATCAAGTCAATCCTCAAGGAAATTCACAGGGGACCAAGAAACCCTAGAAAATTGAAAAACTTCAGAGAGGGGGCCAAAAACTCAAATTACTCCATGTCCTCGAATCCTTTGCTAATGAAATTTTGCAAATATGTTAGCAATAGCAAGAGGATTACATAGACCAAAAATCAAGCCAAATCTCAAAGGGAGTCAGAAACTGGCTTAAACCCTAGAAACTGAAGGAAACGAACAGAGGAGATCAAAATGAAGAATATGAGATTTCTCAAGGTTTACTCTTGGGAATCTTGATCAAATGATCGTGAAACACTAACCCATCATAGAGCAACCCATTTTGGCACTCCCCAGCAACAAACAACAAGAAATCGAAAAACTCACAAATCACCAGAAAAGAGGATCGAAGGAAAATAAGCAACAGAGGCAATAAGACTCAAAAACCACCATCTCATATTGATCTAGAGGAAGAGAGATACATGATTGATACAAGAGGAATTATTACAAGCTCTCATCTTATCCTCTTCCTCTCCATCTCCCTCTCCAAGACGCAAGAACAATACCACAGAGAGCTCACATTGGAGACATCGAAGGAGACACTCAGGGGACACACCTGCTGCCCTCAACCACTAAAGCCTAAAGCCAAAACAACCACTAAAGCCTATTTTGACTAAAGAAAACCCTAAAAACCCTTGGAGTGCTCAAGTGGGCATGCAGCCCTCTCCACCTATTTATAGCCCACGGCTAACGGGTCTCCGCCCTGTTACGCCCGCTATTTCCAACGGAGCCCGCTCCCGCTTGTGCAGTCTTGCGAAATTCCCGATTCGCTCCTCTGCACCTTCCGGGAAGCTTCTGCGCTCCTTGTCTCGCACGCCTCGCAACCACCTCGAGTCCACGTCGTCTTCGACACATCCCGACCGTTCTGACCTCAGCGCAAAGTCCAAACCTGTCAAATACCATTATACTTACCACAGATGAAGTCCAAACCTGTCAAATCAAAGAATCAGCGTCCTAATCCCATATGACCAGGTTTGACCAAATCCGACCGAGCCCGTTGCACCACGCAACGTCAAGGTCCAAACCACCCAAACCAAACTCGACTTAGTTAGCCCTATGTCAATAACTCATCACACACACACGGGAGGACCTCCACATGGTCTCTCAGCTTTACTGCTTCCAGATATTTTTACTCCTTGAAAACTCATTACTTATAAAACCATAAGATAAGTTAGCCTACTATGAGCACAAACAACACATTACAGCTCAAATCTATAATAGATAAGATAACCACCACAAAGAAGTCAAGAAGTATATCATAAGATAAAGAAAGGAGGAGCATGACAATGTAGTGATTCTCATACCTTTCTTTCTCTCCTTATCTGCTAACTTTGGATCATACTCATAGTACTTTAACTCTTCCCAACCCTAGCCGGGCGATGGTCAGGGCGCCAAGCCCTAGCGATGCCACCTACCGGGCCTATCCTGCCAGTTGCTGCCCTATGCCCCTACCACTACTAGCTGCCACCCTCAGCCTTGGGCCTAGCCCCTTGGTGCCTTCTTCCCCTTGGCGCTTGACCCTTCCCCTTAGCCCTTGCCTTCCTGCTTTCTTAGGCTACCACCCCTGCCCACCCAGTGCCCACTCTGCTACCAATGTGCCGTTCACCGAGGCTCGAGGCCTTCCCCTTGCGGCCTTGCTGACTGCTTGTGCGTGTGAATGTAAGTGATATATGAGGGGGGAGAGAAGCAGCCAAGCAGGGAACCGAAATGGCCACTAGGGTATGGGGAAGAGTGAGAATGGGGAGTTTGGGATGGGGTTTGATGGGCCGTTGTCGGCCGGGTGCATTGGCCCATGTAACAGCCTAGGCTCGTCAGTTCCGCGATGGCGCAGCACTTGCCCTAGAAACTCACTCGATGGTGGTATGCTAGCGCAGAGGGATGCTCTTCATCTACCACTGCTTGTTGCTAGCGAGCCCGGGGAGCCGCCCAGGCTCGCCGGGCAGTGCCTCTGCCCTGGTGGCGAGGAAGAAGGTAATGTGGCATTATCCAATAGTAAAATAAGACATACATAAATCATATTGCGATCACACTAATAGGAGTGTATGGCAATAAAATGTGAACATCTGGGTTGAAGTCCTTAGTTCCTTTGGTTTCTTGCTATAATTGTGGACTTTTTGGATTGTGGCTGTTCATCTTCAACATCGACTTGCGTTTGCCCAACTGCCACATTACTTGGGCTCAAGCTGCTTGATACAATGCTAACATAGTTTTTCAAATCTAACAAATCAAGAAACCAATTGATCACAAATTAATCACAACCCATTCCATTTTCCACTAATTTGCTCAATTCCCCTTGCTAAGCCTAGCTTAGCTTTAGCTATAGAGTTTTAACGAGTCTGTGGTCTGTGCTACACAATGCTAGACTGCTAGTTACCTATTAGCTCAGTGCTCAGCTGCTCACTCTCCTTGCTTTTCCACACGTGCCTATGCCTAGAGGTGGCCAAATGGGTGGCACAGTATGGGTCCATGTAGACACGGACCTGTTTGCCCTGTTACTTAGGTGGGCCATGCCCGCCCATAGGCTGAAGCACCAACCCAAACAGAGCCTAATAGCCTCACGGGCCATATCGAGATAGCCCAGGCAAGGTTAGCCTGTTGGGCTGGTGTCAGCTATTTGGCATGAAGTTTTGAAAAAAAGTAAGAAAAATCCAAGAGAAATATATAAAATTCAAAAAATACAAAATAAAATTGTATATACATCTAAAATAACCTATATAAAATTCAAAAACTACAAAATAAAATTATATAAATATTAAAAATGAACGAACCAAGACAGGCTAGACCATGCCGTGCCAAGCCTAACACTATTCGGGCTAGGCCAGGGCAGCCTGTTGGGCCAAGAACTTGACCCAAGCACTACACGGGTTATCAGGCCAAGCCAGCATGACCCGTTTAGGTGGTGGGTCATGCCATGCCCAGGCTAGCATGACCCGTTTAGGTGGTGGGCCGTGCCATGCCCAGGCTAGGCCAATAGTGCTATGTTTTAGGCCCGCCTGGTTAGCACATCCCATTTGGCAACCTCTACCTGTGCCCCGTCTTAGCGCCTCACCTTGTCGCAAGTGCCCACGCATGGTAGCAATGACACCCTTCGAGCCACCATTTTGCTCTACAATGCCCCGTCAACATCTTATCCTTGGGCTCAATAGGCAGGGCCCTCCTCACTAACTCACTTTCCTTTGTCCCGATCAATGATTTTGCCCAGCTGGCCAGATGAGTTCTTCTCTAACTTCGGTGGACGTGGATGCCTAGACGGGATGGCGCGGGGGGAATGGTTCCGGCTGGTGGGTACCTCGAGCGGCCGCCCTAGCTCGCTCTATTGTTGGGTCTGCTCTTGTAGGCGGTGATGGAGAAGGTCCTTGGATCCATGAAACTCTAGATCTGGGAGGCGACCATGCGGAGGCATTGAGGAGTGCCAATGAAGAGGAAGAAGAAGAGGTGGTGGCGTCGTCGTTGAAGAAGACGACCTTGTGGCGACACCGATGATGAGGAAGACGACTCGTGAAGAGGAGCTTGGCGTCGAGGCGGTCACCAGATCTACTAGTTGTGGGTTACTGGAGCTACTTGCCAGAGAGGAGCCGGAGAGGAGGAAGGAGGAGGAGATGGGGAGAAGAGCCAAGAACTCCCGATGCTATATGCCTTGGTTAGTGATGAGGACTAAAAAAATAGTTCTCTCTCAATTCAAGTGGAATTAGGCTCCAATTCCAATTCCAATTCTAATTCCAAATCCATGGTACATCTAAACAACAGAAATTGATAAGATCCAATTCTAATTCCCGAATTCCTGGTTCAATTCCTACATCCAAACGTGGTCTTAGGGAACTTACTGCTGCCTAAGGATAAAGCATGCACTTAAGAGCTAGGTAATGTAAAAAATGGAAACCCCTTAGAATACAAAAGTTTTTACCACAAAGAAAAAAGTGTAATTCCGTCACTACATGAGAACCCATGTTCCAAGCGAAGTCTTGACAAGGTCAGACACCTCTATCTGATCCTACCTTTTTTTTGGCGATTACAAGAAATACGTACATGCATGCACATCACCACGCATACATACATGAGTACACTCTCTTAACACACATCTAGATAAACGGAGACCGAGGACAAATTCACAATCTCACAAAGTTTCTTCTAAAGTGTATTTGTGTGTGCGTAATAGATGAACCCTTAAGATTTAAACGCTGATGAGTAAAGTCGTATATCTACAACTCTATCAACCCGTCAAGGAATGGTTCTCCTATCTGACCTCCTCCGTGTCACTCTCTCTTCCTAAGTTGGCATGTTAGCATAACCCCAAAAGATCATGCGACAACAGATGTACCACTAAATTACAAAAACACACACAAAAATGAAACTCTCTAAGCAAATGCCAACAAAAGAGTTGGTGTTTACGTAGAAAGCTGAACCCCCCATCCCTCAAGGGTTGGTAGCTTAGCTTAATTGTACATCAAAGCTACCCAGCAAAAATTCAACATGAAGCAAACAAAGCCACAAATAAAAGAAAAGAAAGGAATGGAAATCCATGTCGGACTCCAACCAATACTGAAACCTTTGTTCCAACCTGCAAAAAAGGAGGCCATGAAAAGAAGCAGGCCCACGGGGAAAGGAAAGGGGAAAAGTAAAAGGGCGACCAGACCAACCTGCGCGGCTGGCTGTCCGCCTGCCTGTCCCTCTCCGATTCCGCCGCACCAGACCGGGATTATTCCCCCGTTCCACGCCCCCCGCCGCCCGATCGGGATCCGACGGCCCGCGCGGATCTCCTTGCGTGCCCACACCCACCACCTCCCCGTCCGTCTCGACCTGACCGACGACCTGCCTCCGTGCCTCCTCCTCCCCCACGTTTCCACACATTTCTGTTCTCGTCTCCCCTCCCGGCCCCCTTCCCTCCATTCCTCTCGCGCGCGGCGCAAATCCGAGCTCGCGAGGGCACCGACGCGTGCACGCGTGTCGAAGCTTGGGTCTCTTCTCTTCCGCCTCAGGTGATCTGTTTGATCGATACGCCTGTGCCTTTGGGGGTGTGTCTGCGAATGTTGCTGCGATGTATGCATTTTACTGCTCGAAATCGTGCTCTCCCCCCTGGGTGGTTGGTTCTTCTGGCGATTCTGATGTGTATTGTCGTTCGGGTTGGCTAGATCTGAGCTGCGAATGCTTCCGCACGGTTTCTTTCTCTTGTTATTATTATCTTTTTTTGGGAAGAGAATTTGCGCCATTGGTCGTTTCGAGATGAGATCTGCCGGGTTTGTAACCCCGTGGTTGGGAGTATTAATTCATCCTTTTTTCTTGCGTTTTGTTCGAATGGTTTGGTTCTTGCAGTGCTAGCCTGATTTGGTGATTAATTGACCAAATGATTGCCAGTATTTAATCGGAAATGCCAGCTGCATTTTGCCCCCCAAAATTATGGAAGTAGCCTTTTTTTTATAAAAAAAGTAGGATTTTAGGTTGTTGCAATTCTCCAACAGAGAGTAAACAATAATCTAGTAAAGATTTGGTAATGAAAAGTGGACGGCTTAGTGTAGCATGCCATTGTTGAACATAAAATTAGTTGTCCTCCTCGGGAATGTCCGGTAGAAGATTCTGTGCTCACGTAGTAAGGTTGTAGCCTCATGATATTACATTGCTCCACTCTTTGAATCTCTTACCGAGTGATGCTCTTCTTGAATGATTGTCATCCTGAGTACATGTGGCTGGTATGTCATTTGTGCCCTTTTTCTGCAGGTTGCCGTGCCGGCCACCCCAGATTTAAGCTCCACACTGTTTCTTGAAGAGGGGTGAACAACACAAGTCTTTCAAGTGGGTACTCCGAGACAAATGCAGTGAGCTGTTGTACAAGTGGCTTGTGGAAGGAGTATGCCATATATTTCTAGGAGAGATCCGTACCTTTTCTACTCATGGGCGACTGGGTTATTGGAGCGCTGATCAACATTGTGGGTAGTGTTGCCATAAACTTCGGTACCAACCTTCTCAAATTGGGCCATGATCAGGTGGATATTACATATCTCAGGATTGGACTCTTAGTTGCTTTTAATTACCTAAGTACTTAACTGTAGTGATTTTACTCTAGGTTGCCATATGGCATGAAGCTTTTTTTCCCTCTATAGTCGTCATGAGAAAATGCTTTACTAAAAGAAGTAGGATCATGATTTGCTAGCTCAAACTCACTTAAGCAAGTTGTCTTCAATGACTTGTGTGTTTTATATGAAACAATCAGACAAAGAGGACTGAGCTGTAGCTCGGTTGGCTTGGTGCGAGGTTGTTCGCCCAGCCCGTCCGTGTTTGATCCCCAGGGATCGCACTCGTGAGCCTCATCCGAATAATTAGAATAGGGTACACATACGCTTGTGTGTTAACTGGGAAAGCGTGTGCCTGTGCTCTGTAAGGCCTTAGTGCGTTCGCAAAATTCTCAAACATGTGTTAGAGGATGCGTATGCGTGTGCATGCGTATGATGGTGTAAGTGGGGTGTGAGTTGTGTGTGTGCGTCTGTCCTGTACTCTCTAAAAAAAGTAGACAACATAGCAAATACAGCTTGGTTCTCTAGGTTAATATTTGGTTTGCGGCCAATTCTTGCTGAAGACCTCGGTCTATTGTTTTTCGGTCTTATTTGAGCATATTACTTTTCTATTAAGATAGGACTACACTAAGGGTCAACGTTGAGCCTATACATTTTTGCTCTAGTGATGGATAAAGTCACGCGGAACATACAAGGAGATATTCCTTGGTGTATGCTTTTCGTTAATGATGTAGTGCTAGTTGATGAGAGTAAGATAGGTGTTGGTAGAAAACTGGAGTTGTAGAGGAAGACTCTAGAATCGAAGGGCTTTTGACTTAGTAGGATTAAAATTGAGTATATGATGTGTGATTTCAGTGGTGCCAGGGCAGATGATGGAGATGTTAGTCCGGACGGATAAGTAGTGCCTAGAAAAGACACTTTTCGATATTTGATAAGAGTGGAGCGGGTGAAATGGCACAAAACATCGGGTATCTTATGTGATAAAAAAAAGTCCCACAAAAGTTAAATGATAAGTTCTATAGGACGGCGATCAGACCCGCGATGCTATATAGAGCGGAATGCTAGACGACTAAAAAACAATATGTATAGAAGATGAGTATAGTAGAGATGAGGATATTGCGGTAGATATGTGGTCATACAAGGTGTGATCGAATCCGCAATGATGACATACATAATAAGGTGGATGTAGCACCAACTGAAGAGAAGCTTGTCCAACATCGCTTAAGATGGTTTGGACATGTCTAATGGAGGCTTTCTGAGGTACTGGTACGTAGCGGAATTTTATAATGTACCGAAAACATAAGAAGAGACAGAGGTTGACCAAGACTGATGTGTAAGGAATCAGTTAAAAGATACTTAAATGATTGTAATGTATTCAAAGAGTTGGCTTTGGATAGAACCGCATGAAAGTTAGCAATCTATATACTGGAACCATGATATAGAAGAAGATTTAGAAATGGTGTTTTAGGCTCTTGGTTCAGATGGCAAGATGTAGGTATTAGGATTTTAGTCTTATAGATTTTATTACAATGCTCTTGTTTCTTTGATTTTGAGGAAGTTTCATTCATAGTTTACCCTAACTTGTTTGGAACAAAAAAGGTTTTGTTATTGTTGTTGTTATTTAAGCATATTACTTTACATTTATGCCAAACATTCTTTGAAATGTATGGTTCTAGATATATATGTCAAGACTACTTTTGTTTTATTTGGCAGAGAGAAAAGCTTTCCACAAGTAGCAATAATCAAGGCAATGACAAATTCGTCCCAAAATCAGTTATGCATTTCCAGACTTGGAGAATAGGTAATGCTATCTGACAGAGCTTATTTGCTCATCCTTATGTGTTTGATAAAATAATTGAAAATTGCCACATTTAATGCTAAAACCGCATCCAGGTATACTCTTTTTCGCTGTGGGGAACTGTCTCAACTTCATGTCCTTTGCATACGCCGCACAGGTTGGATTACTATTTCCTCTTCAAAGCATATTCATTTCAACATGGAAGAGTAATGATGGTATACGTGGGAATAGACTCTGTTGTGTCCACTAGTGCGTAAGCGGCTCAAAAATAAAGCCCTTTCAGGGATTGTAGGTTCAATCCCATTTCTCTCGGCTATTTAGGTGTAGTCCTTGGCTCCTTGCTGTTTGTTTGTTCTTCCAGGTCAAGAATAACAGATTCCCCTGACTTTCCCACCTCTGTTTGCTTCTTACTTTAATAGATCTAGTAATTCCATTCGATCATTCTTTTCATATCCATTTCCAATCTAGTGATTCAGGTTGTTTGGAAAATGATTGTTTGTGTAATTTTACTGCAGTCACTTCTTGCAGCTCTTGGATCAATTCAGTTTGTATCCAATATTGCATTTGCCTACGTTGTGTTGAACAAGACCATTTCAGTGAAGTATGTATATTTTCGATTGTTGGAACTACATGGATAAAACTTGGAACAAATACATGGAAGCATGAGATGAAATTAATTAAGATTTTACTCTGCTTTTCAGAGTCATGGTAGCCACAACTTGTATTGTCTTTGGCAACGTCTTCTTAGTTTCCTTTGGCAATCATCAGTCTCCTGGTATGAGTTATTTCATATATCATGTACTTTGTATATAGCCCTATTGAGTATAAACTAGTAAGATCTTTTTTATTTTAATTCCGCTTGCTAATATTGTTTTCATACCAAGTGTAACATCATCTCCTTGTAAGGGGAGCATAGAACCCTGACTGCATTATATGTAACGGATTATGATGTAGCTGCAAGCCAGCAACTTCACGTTTACCTCGGTTCCAAATTAAATTTTCTGATGCCACAATCATGTTGACAGTTTACACACCGGAGCAGCTGATTGCAAAATACAGCAATTTGGTGTTTGTTCTCTACTGCATGTCATTGGTCTTTGTTGTTGCATTCAATCAATATCTCTATAGGTGAGATCTTGCTCATGTAACCTATTATCTTTAGAAAAACTGAGTCATACTCTTTCTTACCTGTCAAAATGCTCAATATGCTCTATTGCAGGAGTGGAGAAACAATTCTTTCAGATAATGCAAAAGACACTGGCACATACTGGCGAACCCTGCTGCCTTTTTCTTATGCTATTGTATCTGGGGCTGTTGGATCTTGCTCTGTCTTGTTTGCAAAATCATTGTAGGTCAAATTGTATTTGATCAAGATCTATGCATATGGCATGCTGATTCTCTCAGATCTATTTGATTATGAATTTCTGATTAACATGTACATTTCCCCTCCTTTTTTGGTTACTATCTAGGTCTAACATGCTGAGGCTGACTATGAGCAGTAGATACCAGTTCCATAGCTGGTTCACATACTCAATGCTTCTGTTGTTTCTATGTACAGCTGGATTTTGGGTAATGAAGCCAATTGCAGGCACTAACCTGATGCATTGTTTCTGAGACTACCACACATGCTATAGTGCTTTATATTGTTGTCTAATCCAAAACTCTTTTTGTGTCACAGATGGCGAGATTGAATGAAGGGCTGTCTTTATTTGATGCAATACTAATTGTTCCGATGTTTCAAATTGCATGGACCTTCTTCTCTATTTGTACAGGATTTGTTTACTTTCAAGAGTATCAAGTGAGTTCCTATTTGTGAATGTTTGCGATAGCAAGTGACTTTTGTATAGCTCATGCACAAACTGACGGTTTTGGCTTGCCTTCAGGTATTTGATACGCTTAGGATAATGATGTTCGTACTGGGCATGGCATTTGTCTTTATAGGCATCTCCTTGTTAGCACCCGACGACAGTAAAGGTTGGCAAACAATCGATTTCCGTGTGCTTTTACACAAATATACATGATATTGACTCTTGGAAAATCTCAGCAGTTGACACCAAAGATGGCTCTAGTGCTACGCAGGGCCCCACAAGTGATACAAACAGGTTCCTGTTGCTTTCTATTCTTTCCACTAGCATGCATCAAATTTCAACTTATGATTAATTGCATCTTATCTTGAACAACTGCTACTTTGCCTTCTCAGTAAAGCACGTGTATCACCAACTAAATGAATTTAACCTGTAAACTTGGACATTGCAGGGCTGGAAAGATGCAGATGGAGGAGACAGAAGTAGATGATGCTAACTCCTTCACAACTTTAGTAAAAGTAAAAGCAAAACGCATACTGTTGAAGGCAAAGGTGATTGGTTTTCTTTCTAGATCCGATTTTCTTGTTTACCTGTTATTGGTAAGCCTTCCTCATGTGATCTTGTTTTCAGTCGGCTTGCTCCATGTCACTTGGCCTCGGGGAGGAGACCATCAGTGCTTCTTCGGTGCTTGCAATGCCGATGGTCTCCTCAAGAACGACAGGGTTTAGAGGAATCGGAACTGACCGATCAAAGTACATTCCTTTGCGGACCACTGATTGGGATAATCTATAGCTGGTGATGCTCTATAGATATACAACGCAGATGTTTACTTTTGATATTGCCAAGCGGATGCCGGTAAATTTTTGTTGCTTCCGATGGCAATTGCTTGTTCTATGTGCTAGTTAGCTGTAACATGAGTGTACAGTTCCGACATTTCCCCTTCAAACATTGTCCATATTCAGGTTGTAATTCTTCAAAACAGCTGCCTACTCTGCACGTATACACACACAATGTTAGAATAAACCTCAGTGATTCCATTCATTTCCCCGTTTGTTCGGCTATTACGATGTGTTTGTGGTGACCAGCTTCTGCATAATTGCAGTATACACCTTTTGCAGTCAGATACACTAGAAAGGAACCAAACAAAGTTTTGTGGCAGATTCCGCATTGTTCAACCGTTAATGTGGAAAAGCTTCTTCAGCAATGACAAGGCAAAACATAGCTTTCTGAGAAGAAATTTCAGGGCAAGATCTTTTGTGAACTGTGAATGCGAATTATGTGTGGCTGCCAACAGCTGCTCGCTGCTAGGACAGGTCAAAGAAAACTTGTGCATCGACGCTGAAACTCCTTTCCGAGCCGTCGGATCACGCGTTTCCACGAGATCAGACGGCTCTGAAGATTTGTCTCACGAATGAGGTACGTCCCCGTAGTAGATTTCCACTGCAATTCTGGTCCACTCACACCCACTGTTACATGAACAAATGGAAATGCAACGACTCAGAGCTGTGCAGGTTCCTGAATAGCGCGTCGCCTCCTCGCTCTCCCTATCAACCACCAAGATTTTCCTGCAGCGCTATAACTCGGTGGTCCTCGGCGACGGGAACGCGTAGCTTTCTGACAAGCACAAGCCGCGCGGCGCGAGAAGAAGTTGCCGGGCAACCTCCACGGCCTTGTGTTATGGCGCTGGTTGGGGTGCTGACCCGTTCCGTCCGTCCTACCAGCGTCCCGTCTGGAGCAAATGCGCGCCGAAGACTTCCCTTCCAGTCGTCTCCCGCCACCGCGTCATCGTGTCCACCACATACCTTCTTAACCCACCACTTGCTCGATCTCTTCGTCTCGTCACTAGCTAGCTCGGCGCCTCCTCCCCCTCACCGGCCTGCTTGTTCGCGTTGCAGGTTTTGCGATGGATCGTCTGCTGCGTCGGCCGGAGCCGGCGGCCATCGACATCACGTGGGTTTCGTGCCGGGGCGTCAGGTCGTCCCTCCCGTTCCACACGCCGTGCCTATACGCATCCATCTACTTGATGACGTCGTCGTCCACCGGCAAGAGCGTCCACGGCCGACGACCGCACCGCGTCAAGACCCCCACCGACCGCGCCGGCGGCGAGAACCCCGAGTGGGACGCGCCCCTGCGGCTCTACGTCCCCGACGCCGCCTCGCCCACGCCAGAGCAAGGAGCGGGGAATAAGAAGGACAGGGACGCCGATGGCGGCGGCGCCCTGCTTGTGCGGTTCGAGCTCAAGTCGGAGGTGGCCGTCCTCGGGGACGTGCTCACCGCGTCCGCCGTCGTGCCGGTCTCCGACCTCGTCGCCGACGGCCAGACGCGCCGGGTGTCCTACCAGTTGGCCGGCTCCGACGGCAGGCAGCCCAACGGCGTCATCTCCTTCTCCTACGCCTTCCACGACAGAAGCAACAACGACGCCGACGAGGACCGCAGCAGCGACGGCGAGCCCGTCACGCTCCGTTGCCTGCCCGCAGCTTGCACGGTCGCCCTCCCGCCGCCGCCGCCGCCGCAGCCAACCGCCGTGTCCGGGATGTACCCGGTGATAGACTGGGCATTGACGAAGCAAGTCGCCGTTTACCCGCCGGTGATGTCTGACACGGTCGCGGTCACGGGCTCGAGGTACCACCCTTCCCCCCGCCGGTCTGACTCGTGGAGCCGGTCGCGGTTTACCCCGCTGTTGCTTAAAAGGCTTGCTTGCGGGCAGCCTGTGGGCTCAGATGCGTGGGGTGCGCAGCCCATTTAAGACCTGGGGACCGGGGCACGGGCGCGTACGGGTCAGGGGTGTGGGCATATGACGCATGGCGCATGTGGGCCCGTAGCGGACACACGGCATGGTATATGCGCCAGCACTGGACGTACGGACGTGTGCTAACAGAATTGGTATCAGAGCCCTGTTCAGGATTCTGGTGGCCATGTCAGCTCCGGTGGGACGAGGGTCGATCACTCCTCCACGTAGGGATCGCCTTCGGTCGCCATCACAGGGTCCTCGCCGTCCGCGACAACAGCATGGTCGGGAGCGCGAGGTCGTCATCGAGCGCGTGGTCAAGGAAGCGTCGGCGTCGGTGCAGTATCCGATGCTAACCAAGACCAACTACCCGGAGTGGGCGATGCTCATGCGCATCAACCTGCAGGCGCAAGGCTTGTGGGGAGCCATCGAACCCGGCGGCGCAGAGTACAGCGTGGATCGGCTGGCGTTAGCAGCGATTGCACGAGCTGTCCCGCCGGAGATGCTGGCCTCGATCGGCAATAAGGACTCCGCGCAGGAGGCGTGGGATGCTGTCAAGATCATGCGGATGGGCGTCGAGCGCGTGCGTGAGGCGAACGCGCAGAAACTCCGACGCGACTTCAACAATATTGCATTCAAGGAAGGGGAGGCCATCGACGACTTCTCGATGCGCATCACGGGCCTCGCCAATAATCTGCGGCTTCTCGGCGACCACATCACCGAAGGCGAGGTCGTGCGCAAGATGCTGCAGGTGATCCCTGATAAGTTCATGCAGGTCGCAATCTCCATCGAGACGCTGCTCAACATCAACGACCTGTCCATCGAGGAGGTCACGGGCCGTCTTCGGTCCGTGGAGCAGCGGCTCGACGCGCGGGCAGCGGCTGCAGAACTGGGCTCCCGGCTGCTTCTCTCGTCAAAGGAGGAGGACCTCATACGTCGCCTACGCAAGCGCGACAAGGAGGGTGCGCGCTTCGGTAGCGCTGGCGCCAGCGGAAGTGGTACGAGCGGCGGCTCGGTTCCGCCACGGCACGGCGCGCAGCCACCCAACCAAGCGCGGTACCGACGACGCACGCAAGGGCGGTGGCGGCAAGGTCATCGACAAGGATACGTGCAAGTACTGCGGGAAAATTGGGCATTGGGCCCGGGAGTGCCGGAAGAAGAAGAGAGACGAGGCGGGCAGCCGCAGCGCTGCTGGCAGAAGAGGGCGGCGACGACAAGCCGTCCTTGTTGATGGCCCAGGTGGCCTCTCTTTCACCGGTTCCCGCGTGCCTCCCAGAGCGCGCCGCACCTGTGCACGTCAGCGGTCAGGTCTTCCTCAACGAAGAACGCGCGACGGTGCAGTTGGGTGACACCAACAATCACACCGGCGGTCAGGACGACGGCGTGTGGTACCTTGACACGGGCGC
Source organism: Dendrocalamus latiflorus (assembly GCA_017311315.1). Classification (NCBI taxonomy): domain Eukaryota; kingdom Viridiplantae; phylum Streptophyta; class Magnoliopsida; order Poales; family Poaceae; genus Dendrocalamus; species Dendrocalamus latiflorus. The sequence continues at coordinate 23,270,646 of CM029639.1, read as the reverse complement.
GTCGAACCATATGACGGGAAACGACGCGGCCTTCTCCGAGCTGAACCGCGACATCACGGGCACGGTAAAGTTCGGCGATGGATCAATGGTGGACATCCTCGGGCGCGGCACGATCATGTTCGCGGCACGGGGTGGACGTCATCGTATGCTGTCGGACGTGTACTTCATCCCACGCCTACGTTGCAACATCATCAGCTTGGGACAACTCGACGAGGTCGGGTGCCAAGTGTTGATCGAGGACGGCATACTGCGGGTGCGCGATCCGAGGAGGGAGCTTCTCGCCAAGGTACGGCGATCGGCGAATCGACTGTACAAGATTCCCCTCACGCTCGCTCGACCGATCTCGCTCCTGGCGCACGCCAACGACGATGCGTGGCGCTGGCATGAGCGGTTCGGCCACCTGAGCTTCGAGGGGTTGAAGAAACTTGGGCGTGGCGACATGGTGCGTGGGCTTCCACTGCTGGATCATGTTGACCAGCTGTGTGACGCGTGCCTTGTCGGCAAGCAACGACGCTCGCCATTCCCTCTGGAGGCCAAGTACCGCGCGAAGGGCCGGCTTGATCTCGTACATGGAGATCTATGCGGGCCTGTCACGCCAGCGACGCACGGTGGCAAGCGCTACTTCCTCCTCCTCGTTGACGATGCTAGTCGCTATATGTGGCTAGTGCTGTTGTCAAGCAAGGACGAGGCGGCCAGCGCGATCAAGAAGTTCCAAGCCGGCGTCGAGGTCGAGACCGGGCGGAAGCTGCGCGCACTACGTACCGATCGTGGTGGCGAGTTCACGTCTGTGACCTTTGGTGAGTACTGCGCGGAGAAGGGCGTGCACCGGCAACTCACGGCGCCGTACTCCCCGCAACAGAACGGCGTCGTGGAGCGCCGGAACCAGACTGTGATGGCTATGGCGCGATGCCTACTCAAGGCAAAGAAGGTGCCCAGTACATTCTGGGGGGAGGCGGTGAGCACAGCTGTGTTCATTTTGAACAGGTCTCCGACGAAGAGCGTCACCGGGATGACGCCTTATGAAGCTTGGCATGGCAAGAAACCGTCTGTGCATTTCATGCGCACGTTCGGTTGCCTCGCTCACGTCAAGGTTACACGCCCGCACACCTCGAAGCTTGACGACCGAAGCGTGAAGATGGTTTTTGTCGGGTACGAGCCGGGCTCCAAAGGCTACCGGGTGTACGATCCGGTGGGCGGCCGGCTCCATGTGACCCGCGACGTGGTGTTTGACGAGACCAAAGGGTGGAATTGGGAGGCGAACGGCGACGCCAGCCCTGAGACGTTCACCGTGGAGTACACGGTCAGCGGCGTCTTGGGCGGCGGCGAGCCGAATGCTCCTGTATCCCCTGCGGTCCCATCCTTGGAGGAAGAAGAAGAAGAAGCTGTGGCGTCACCCCGAACGCCCATGAACGCCACCCACGACACCGGTGGTGCTCAAGTCGAGCACTGCACTCCACCATCGCACATCTCGTCGGGGCTCGACCATAGTGACAACGGCGCGCCGCGGCGTTTCCGCACGGTGGACAATTGCATCAACACTGCTGAGCCACGCGTACTGGACCCCGACGAGTGGCTCCTCGTTGCGACCGAGGAGCCCACCTCCTACGACGAGGCCGCCACCGATCCGGCGTGGCGCGCCGCAATGGAAGAGGAGATGGCGGCCATTGAGGACAATGGCACGTGGGAGGCGGTGGACCTCCCGGCTGGACACCGCCCGATTGGCCTCAAATGGGTGTTCAAGCTCAAGAAGGATGCGCAGGGGGCGGTGGTTCGGCACAAGGCGCGGCTGGTGGCCAAGGGGTACGTACAACGCGCTGGCGTGGACTTCGATGAGGTTTTTGCACCTGTGGCGCGGCTCGACTCTGTACGTGCACTGGTAGCGGTGGCAGCGCACGAGGGCTGGGCACTCCACCATCTCGACGTCAAGTCTGCGTTTCTGAACGGCGACCTCATGGAGGAGGTTTACGTCGCTCAACCACCGGGATTCGCGATCGCCGGGCGTGAGCGGCAAGTACTGCGACTGCGCAAAGCACTCTACGGCCTACGACAAGCTCCTCGGGCGTGGAACGCCAAGCTCGACCGCACGCTGGTGGCGCTCGGGTTCACGCGTTGCGAGGAAGAACACGGGGTGTACACACGCGGCAAGGGGCGAGGACGTGTGCTCCTGGGCGTGTATGTTGACGATTTGATCCTCACTGGCGCCGACCAAGCTGAGATCGAATCGTTCAAGGAGGAAATGAAGCGCTCATTCAAGATGAGCGACCTCGGGCAGTTGAGCTACTATCTCGGCATTGATGTCAAGCAGCTGCCCGGGAAGATCACCATGAGCCAAGCTGCGTATGCGGCAAAGCTCCTGGACAAGGCCGGCATGGCCGGCTGCAATGCCGTGCAAGTGCCCATGGAGGCACGTCTTAAACTGAGTAAGGAGAGCTCCAATCCACCTGTTGATCCTACGTTCTACCGTAGTGTGGTTGGCAGCCTCCGGTACTTGGTCCACACCCGGCCGGATATCAGCTTCGCGGTCGGGTATGTGAGCAGGTTCATGGCGAACCCAACGACGGAACACCTGAGCGCCGTCAAGCATCTACTTCGTTATGTCGCTGGTACGCTCCACTTTGGCCTTTGTTACACTAAGGGGCACAACGACATCGAGCTCAAGGGGTACAGCGACGCGGACATGGCCGGCGACGTGGATGATCGCAAGAGCACCTCCGGCATTTTGTTCTGCCTCGGCAACGCGCCTGTGTCATGGCAATCACAAAAACAGCCGGTGGTGGCGCTATCGTCGTGCGAGGCTGAGTACATCGCGGCCTCAGCGGCGGCATGCCAGGGAATCTGGCTCAGGCGGCTGATCGACAACTTCTACGGGCGAGACGTCGGCGCCGCGACAATCTACATCGACAATCAGTCGGCGATTCAATTGTGCAAAAATCCGGTCTTCCATGGCCGGAGCAAACATATCGAGACACGCTTCCACTACATCCGGGAGTGTGTCGAGGGTGGCCAAGTCGCCATCCGCAAAATCCACACCGACGATCAGCTGGCGGACATACTGACCAAATCACTTGACCGGATCCGCAAGCAAGCCTTTTAAGCAACAACCTATAAGTGGTATTGGGCCTTCTCCCCAAAAGACTAGTCCAATGGTGGAGGCTCCCTCACACTTATAAGTTGTGCTTGCTCCTCTTCCACAATCCATGTGGGGACCTATTTTTCCCAACAATCTCCCCCTCACACATGGATTGTGCACTACCGCCACTTCTGGGAGATGTTGGGTGCCTGGCTCTGATACCACTGTTAGCACACGTCCGTACGTCCAGTGCTGGCGCATATACCATGCCGTGTGTCCGCTACGGGCCCACATGCGCCATGCGTCATATGCCCACACCCCTGACCCGTACGCGCCCGTGCCCCGTTCCCCAGGTCTTAAATGGGCTGCGCACCCCACACGGCATCTGAGCCCACAGGCTGCCCGCAAGCAAGCCTTTTAAGCAACAACCTATAAGTGGTATTGGGCCTTCTCCCCCAAAAGACTAGTCCAATGGGTGGAGGCTCCCTCACACTTATAAGTTTGTGCTTGCTCCTCTTCCACAATCCATGTGGGACTATTTTCCCAACAGTACCCAGTGATAGACTGGGCATTGACGAAGCAAGTCGCCGTTTACCCGCCGGTGACGTCTGACACGGTCCGGTCACGGGCTCGAGGGTACCACCCTCCCCCACCGCCGTCATGACTTCGGTGGAGGCCGGTCGCGGTTTATAGCCGCCGTTGCCGGACTCGTCGGCCTGCGGCCTGTACCCGAGGGTGGAGAGCCGGCTAGCGGTATGTACACCCGACGGTGGACCTTGTTCCGGTGAGCTGTTACCCACCGACGGCGCCGTGCTACGGTGCGGGTTGTGGGTATGCGGCGGCGCCGGAACGGGATGGCCGGTGTCTGTACAGTTGAAGCCGCGTCTTTGTTACGCGGGTTTGTTTGTTTACTTCTTTACATGCTACGCGGTGAGTCGGTGACGGAGGATGCGGCGGCTTGTACTTCGTCAGAACTTCACATATACTAGCACTCCTGTTTAAACCCTTTTTAAAGAGTATTACTGTTTAATCTGTAAGTTTTCACCCGCCTATTTGTCCCCCATCTGAACTTCCAATGCAGTTGCGACTTGAACCTTGCAGAGAATCACCAACATCACTTCGCAACTGATCACGTACGCGGTTTTTTATCCATCAGTTGACCGAGTAGATACCAGACTGCAACAGATAATTTCACTGCACAAAAAGTACGGAGACAGTTGTGATGATCAGTTTTCGTATCTAATCCTGCCATTTTCCCTGCAATATATACAGAGGCAGTTTCTAAGGAGCTCAGTCTCCTCTTAGAGCATGTCCAATGCAAGCGCTTAGAGAGATGTTTAGTAATAAAAAACTGATTTTTTTGCCACATAGGATAGATAAGGTGCTTATTTTGAAGCATCGATGCTTAAATAAGCACCGGTGCTTAGTAGGTGCTTATGTGTATAACTATATCTATTAATAGATAATATAGCATCTAAGTACCTACTAAGCACCGGGCTATAAGCATGATACTCAAAATAAGCACCTAAATGGCAAAAAGTTTTTTATTACTAAGCATCTCTCTACAGACGCCTGCATTGGACATGCCCATAGCAGAAAGCCGTTCGAGTTGGGCTGAAAAAAATAGTTTTATAGCTGAAATTTCCTTGTAAACTGAGCTGAAATTACATTTTAGCTGATGATGGCTTATTGGTTTAACTAAATTTCAAAGATATAAAGATAGAAATAGGCGCCTGCCGTCCTGTGGGCATATCAGTATGTTAAGCTTTCTAGACACATACTCTGGTTATCACCAGATCAGTATGTTTTCAGAAGATGAAGAGAAAAACCATGTTTATCATCCCATTTGGAGTATTTTGCTATGTCACAATGCCATTCAGTTTGAACATCACTGGTTCAAAACTTTTTAGGCGTTTGATGCAATTAAATGCATACATCACAATGGGCCAAAACTTGGAAGCCTATGTCCGATAATATAGGTTGTAAAAAGTATCAAATGGCTTAATCATATTTTAGACCTGGAGGAGACCTTCGACAATATGAGAAAGCATTGCTTGAAACTCAAATCCTGGAAAGTGTGTGTTCGAAGTTTCCTTAGGAAAACTGCTCGAATTCCTTGTTTCGATAAGAGGTATCAAAGCAAATCTTGAGAAATCAAGGCCATCGAACAGATGCACACACTGACCACTAAGAAAGAGGTCCAAAAAACGCGCTGGGTGCATGGTGGCTTTAAGGTGTTTTATCACACAACTAGGAGAAAAATGCCTTTCTTTGTTTAAGCTTTTAAGGAAACATGAGGGTTTCAAATGGTCAAAAGAGGCCAATGACAGCTTTCGAAGATGTCAAGAGATACCTTATGAGGCGCTTCTTGTCCCTAAGTCTCTTAGTGTATCTGTCCACCATGCTACAGGCAGTAAGTGCTGTACTGGTTGTAGAGGCGCAAGGGTGTTCAAAGACCAATATACTATGTAAGTGAAGTTTTACATAGTCTTAAGTAGCGCTACCCTTAGGTCCAAAAACTTCTCTATACCCTCTATATCTTCGAGGAAGTTGAGGTATTATTTTCAAGTGCATAAGATAATTGTGCCATTTGAGTTTCCTTTAGGAAAGATTCTTCATAATAAGGAAATAGCAGGGCGCATGGCAAAATGGTCGGTCGAAACTTGGGGATTTCGACCTCAATTTTGTGTCCCGAACTAGCCATTAATCTCAGATCTTGGTAGACTTTATCGTCGAATGGACAAATCATGAACCTGTTTAGGATCCCCAATAGTATGATTCCCACGATTGTGGACGATGTACTTTGATAGGTCACTTGCATTAAGTTGCTCAGGCTGAGGGTGGACCTTGAAATCTCCTGTGTGAGAGACCTTAAAGTATGTCATCCAATTACTCTTTCTTGCAACATAACAATGTCGCTGAGATGAAGGTTTGTTGGCTAGCATATGAACCACTAAAGCGCTTAGGATTCGACGACTACTCATGAGAGAAGACTCTCAACTAGTCATGAATCAGGTCGGAAAAGAGCATCAATGCTCGAGTTTGAGCATGTCTCAGTACTTTTCGGAAGTACGGAAGATTGAAAAACATTTTTTTCGGTTTCGAGTTACAATATATCCCTTAGAAGGATAACTTTCCTCGCAGACCAGTTGGCTCGGATAGCTTCTTCCCGCTAACAAGTACCGCAGTGGGTCTCCCTGGAACTGCTCCAGAAGCTGCCTTTGGTCGAAGCACCAGAAACAACCCCTAATGAGACAGTCTCTCTAGAGTATGAAGAGACATGGATGGCTCCCATCTACAACTAACTTTAGAAGGGTTCAATACTTGATGACGCTCCCGTAGCAGATCATCTTGACCACAAGGCCAGGATGTATACATTGGTCGACGGAGTACTCTATAAAAGGGGTACTCAGGGAGTTCTCATGCGATGTATATCATAGAAAAGAAGGATTAAAACTCTTCATGACATACACGGGGGCATCTGTGGAGCACATGCTTCCTATAGAACATTGGTCGGTAAGGCTTTTCGACAAGGTTTCTATTGGCCAATAGCCCTCAGCGATGCCAGAGATCTGGTTAAGAAATGTGTACAATGCCAGTTTTATAGCCGGCAAATACACCAACCAGCTCAGGCTCTTCATGGGGTCATGATATCCTGGCGCTGTTCCCAAGAGCACTGGGGGGGCTTGAGTTCCTCTTCATAGCTATGATTTACGAAGTAGATTGAAGTCGAACCAGTAGCTGGATAACAATGACATCCGCAAAAAGGTTCTTGCTGAAAAAGTGTAATTACTCGATTTGGAGTCCCAAGTCAGATAATTACAGGCAACTGGTAAGCAATTTTCAAGCATAAAATTCCAAGAATTTTGCTTACAAATTAGGCACCGAAATTATGTTTCAGCTTTAGTCACCCATCCACAGAGTAACGGGGTCAGTCGAGCGTGCGAATGGCCAAATAATGCAAGGAATTAAAACTCGAGTCTTCAATCAGCTAGTAAAAAGCTCAGGGGCTTGGGTTCAGGAATTGTCTTCAGTACTTATGGGCGATTCGCACGACTCCGAGTTAGGCGATAGTTGAAACTCTTTTCTTCCTAGTTTTTAGGGATGAAGCCATGCTTCCTCTAGAACTAATGATCCGGTCAGCAAAAGTCGAGAACTCCAGTGACTAACCAAGAACAACTTCGAGTGAATGATATCAACCTACACGAAGAAAAGAGGAATCAAGACTTAATCTGTTCAGTGGTCTATTAGCAAGGCCATGCGTAAGTACTACGATCGTAAGGTCCAGCCTGGCAGCCTGCTTGTAGGCGACTTGTCTTAAGGAAAATCCAATCCCAGTCTAATCGGAATAAGCTTTCCCTCAACTGGGAAGGTCCTTATATTGTGGTCAAAGTCACACGCCCTAGCTCTATACGACTTGCTATAGGAAGACAGGCCAGATTCTCTCGAACTCTTGGAATATCAACCAATTATGCAAATTCTATGTGTAAACATTTCTACCCTTTTTCAATAACAATTTCAGTTTATGCAAATTTTTTATTGTCGTATGTCTTGTAGAGCTTCTCTTATATTAGTTCGACCACTTCGCATCCAATTTGTTTGACTGGTCGGATACAGGAATACCACTAGCTGAAGTCTCTTCTCTCTGCATGTGGTCCTATCCACTAGAAGGAGCTTGCTAGTGTCAGTCTGTTCCTAACTCTTGCTACCAGCATACAACAATTGCGTTACCTACGAACACGTTAAATGAATATAATAGAAAGCAATCTAAGTGTTTATCCTTTGATTGTTCATGTCTTCAATTTGTTTAAACAAGGTCGAAAGGAGGTAACAATCACCTAGTCAAAGTCACTCCTCTCTACATGTGGTCCTGCCCACTAGAAGGAGCTCCCTAGCGTCGATTCATTCCTCACTTTTGCTACCAGTACGTGAGAATCGAATTCGACAACTGATGGTCGGATACAATTCTCTACTCTCTGCATACTTCACTCTGTACTATTTGCTTTGTTTTTTCGCATGAACAAAGTAAATAGTCAGGGGCTAGGATAGGAGTTATCAGAATAACTTTATTTCTTAGTCGTAATTTCATTTCTCTTTCATTTTTTGTTTTTTGTCTTATGAGTACTAATTGCTCAAAGAGACAAAATCCAGGGAAAGAAAGAAGTTCATTCATCATCCAAAGGTAAGTTTTTACAGAATTACTTCTATCTATAAACTACTCTACTCGAAAGTCCTACTGCGACTATCCCTTGGTCGTAACTCCTTCTACGACCACGTAGTTGTAAGTCCTACAAACTTGTTTCAACAAGTGGTCGAAGGTAAAGTTTTTCTTACCTAATTGCTTGAGTATTAAGCAGCTTTATTCTCTCAGCATTTTTCTTTGCTAATATGAGCAAGCTCTCCGATCACTTTGGTTTTCTCTTCGACATTAGTAGAGCAGCTTACTCGAATCAATCTCTCTTCGTGTTAAAAAGAGAAAGATAAAAGAATGGCTAGAAAGATGCATAGATAAACAGTTTTAAGCTTTAGGGCTTACTATTTATTTTCTCTTCCAAGGTTCTGGTAGCGGAGTTGACTTTTATGAGGCTTATCGATAAATTAGCATTTTCTTCCTTTAGCCTCGGTGCATCAGCCTTCCCCTTCTTGAGTGCAGCAGCCAAGACCCTCTGCATGTAGCCAAGACCTGTAAAGGTTAAAGGTAAACCTAAAATTCTAGTTGTGTGGTCAAGACAGAATTCAACTACATAAGATTAAGAGACTTACAATGCCGCTGCTTTCTTAGAGAGTTTGACATTCTCTTGTCGTAGGAGCATTAGCTGTCTGTGGTACTTAGGCACAGTTGCCATGTCTTCTAATGCTCTCTGCATAAGGAAAGGCAGTGAGAAATAAGAAGAGCCAAAGTAAGAACATTCGAGTTGTAAATACTCACATTCATACTCCTATGAGCAAAATTTCCGAGCACCTGCCTAGAATCTCTAATTTGGTCGAGCTCTTCAACCCTAGTCCTCCACACCTTTCTCAAGACGTTTGTCATTGAAGATGTACCCCTTATTTGGAAGATCTTTGGGGTGTGGAACTTGGTTCCGAGCTTGACTAGAAGAAGATACTACCACAAAGGGAGGATTAAAAAATGAGAAGAAGAAGTTAGGTTGGTCTTCCTCTTTTTTCTTCTTCTCCAGTACCTTCTTTTGCTATGACCACTTCAGTGGTCATAGTCTTTGCAGTTTTGGCTGCAACTTTTGTTGCTGTAGTGGTCGTTTCTTTGACCATCTTCTCCATCGTACTTTCGATGGCGAGCAGAGCCACAGGAGGTTTTTTAGTAGAAGCTATCCTTAAGCGATGGAGAGGCCAAACTACAATCACAAGAAATGAATCAGCAAGTTGAAAAGACAAAGGTAAAATATAGTATACGTACTTGCATTTTATACCTTTGAGTCATACTTTCAGCGAAAATTTGGAAGAAAACCCTCCGAGAGAGGGGTTTCCTTGATTTCTTCCCGACAACCACGTTTGGTTGTGGGAGAATGAGGATCTCTTCGACCGCGTTTGGTCGAGAGTCTTGAGTGCTTTGTGACCATGTCTGGTCGAAGGTCTATAGCAAGAGTTGCTATTTTTCCTTTTCTTGGTCCCTCCTGATGGTCATAACCAGTTTCAATTATCGAGATGATATCCTTCTTGATCACAGGTTCTACCAACGCAACAGTTTTCTTCACAAAAGACAAAAAAACTCTTCTAGATTACCTTTTTAAGATGCTTGATAAAGCCTTCAGAAAGGCCAACTGAGTCAGTTTTAATGTTATAATAGAAGGGTATCTTGATCTTAGGAGTCGATTGCTTCAATATAGCTACCCCTATTTCACTTGGTGTGCCTATGTCTAGAATAAATTGCTGAATAAGAGCGCTCGAGGTAACCGGAGGAAGAATTTTAAGGGGGGATAGCAGCATCTGTGCTCCCCTTTTTCTTATCAACTGACTTTAACCAGTCGACGCCTTTTGGTGCCGAAGGAGCCTTCATTCTTTCCACTTCTCCACCAACCACCATCAATTCAACCCCTTGGTCGTCTTGATAGAAACTCATACCTACGTACTGCAGAAGAGGAAGATACCACTTGGTCATGCTCTATGACTAAGAAGTCTTAAAGATAAGGTCGATGTTTCGATTACCTTTAAGCGTTCTTCCCTTTCTTCAGCAGAAATGTCTACCAGAATACGAAGAGCCTCCACGTCAAGCGATGGAGTCTTCTCACAAACGGCCTTGACTCGAGAGTTGATTTCCGCCAAATCAAGGTCTAAATAAATAAACTTGGTATCACTTACCATTCTCATTGTCCAAGGTCGAATCCGAGACTCCCGAGTATATCCACATATGATGTGCTCGATGCTTCAAGGGACTAATACGGCACGTGATGAAGTCCTTCGCCACATGCCAGATCATAAGCCCCTTGTCCCTCAGCTCCTTAATAGCAGAGATGTACAGGGCTATTCTTGTGAAGTCTTTGGGGATGAGTTCCAAAGACTGTTTTTCTCGATGGCCTTCCCGACAAAGGAGAGACTGTCTTCACTGGTCATCTCTCAATAGAACCACATCTTCTTCCATCTCAGCCATAAAGATCAGGTAAACATGGGGATGTAAAGCTCCATCTTGCCATCATGGACCTTCAATCCATAAGTTCCAGCAATCCCTGTTTGTCGGCTCATCTCGTAGTAGAACCGGAAGAGCTCGAGATCTGCTAGGATACCCAAATACGCCTCGTATAGGTATACGAACACACTAAGTATTGTGATTGAATTGGGAACCAAGTTCACCAATTCAACCCCAAAATACTCGAGAACGACCATTAAGAAGGGATGAACAGGGAGATAGAGGCCACACTGACAGTACGCCTGGAACACTGAAATCTCTCCGATTTGTCCAGATGGCCAACGTTGGCCAGTGGCTTCGATTCATCTGAAAAATTGCCATGGCTGGATCTTCTCTGCAATCTATAATGCCTTCATCTTGACATAATCCACCTCTGATTCAGCCCAAGTTGATAAAAACTTCATCATTCTTTCGGGTGATTAGAAGGGATTTATGCGAAATTGAGGAAGATTATGGTGATTGATTGGAGGTGCAGAGCTCGAATGAATTGGAGCAAATGGGGAAAGTGAAAAACCAAAAGTTACCACCAGTAAGTCTTTATAACCAATGTGTCGGTTACTTCTCTCGGGAACCGAACGTTCGCTTTGGGAACTGATTCAACAGATAGGTCAAGGGAAATCAATAGCATTTCCTTTGTCTGATGTCTATCTGTCTTCACAACTCAAGAAAATTACCAAATTAAGCAAGCCAATTCCTAGTCGATAACGGTCGAGAAAGGCTTTGCTTTTGACCACTTTTTATCTACGACCATACTTTAGTCGAATAAGTTATCTTCACTTGAAATTGAGGGCTAGATGACGAGGATAGAATAATCCTCAAATTATTACATCATTATATTCCTTGAATATACCCCTTATTGATAAGAAGTAAATATGGCAGGATGGTCATAAGTTCTTCTACAACCACATAGTCATAAGCTCTTCTACGATCACATAGTCGTAAGACTTACTACGACTATCCCTTGGTCATAAGTCCTTCTATGATTACATAGTCATAAGTCTTATTGTGACTACCCCTTGGTCGTAAGTCCTTCTATGACCAAATAGTCATAAGTCCTACTGCGACTACTCCTCTGGTCGTAAGTCCTTCTAAGACCATGTAGTTGTAAGTCTTACTATGACCACTCTTTGGTCATGGGAATTGCTATGACAAATCTATCTCCAAACCAACATGTCTATGACGATGAAGTACATTGTCGGTTCATCTGACAAGGCAGTTAGAGCATGCGTTTATCTACTAACCGCACACGATCTCTCTCTGATAATAACCGCTACATGGTGAATGGCATTTTACGTCTCTCTGACAGTAACTTCCATCAAGCGATTATCATCCAAAGCGTTGAGGCATCTCCAGGCGTGGGACAACAACCGTCACTTCACTGGCTATATAAAGGTTAATGTCAAAGAGAAAAGGGGAAAGGGGTGAGCCATTTGCATGATTCTCTGTTGTAAATCTTTTTCTAGCAATTAACAATTACACAGGACGTAGGGTTATTATTCTCTCAGGAGAAGGCCCAAACCTGGATAAAGATTCCTGTGTCTTTATTCTATATGTGCATACTATAGGTCTATTGAGAGAATCCCTGAATCCAAATAAATCATATGTAAGATCGATATTAAAACATCGACACCATATATGTGCACACTTGACACCTCTCGCCTCCTTGTGGGCAAATACATCAATGATCTGATCAAGACCGAAGAAGGCATCACAAGCATATGTGGCAAAGATCATTAAAATGAGTGGCATGGAGGGTTGCAATCCGTGCCATATTCCGATGGAGCCTTGTTCAAGATGAGCAAGGTTAGCACAGTACCTCTGATGGACATGATGGTGTACAGGAGCATCGTGGGCAGCCTTTGGTACCTGGTACACACATTCCTAGATATCTCGTTTGCGATGGGCTATGTGAGTTAGTTCATGGAGAAGCCGACCATCGAGCACCTATTTACTGTGAAGAGAATCTTTTGATACATCGTTGGCACACACCACTTTGGTTGTCGCTACGCGAGGAAGATGGAGGAACCACAACTGGTCAGCTATAGCGACAACGACATGGCGGGTGATGTTGACACCCATAAGAGCACCACAGGCGTGCTATTCTTCCTCGGCCATAGCCTTGTTAGTTGGCAATCACAGAAGTAGAAGGTGGTGACCCCATCCTCCTGTGAGGCCGAGTACATTGCTATGACGACGGTGGCGTGCTAGGGCATCTAATTAGCTCGCCTCCTTGGTGATATGAAGAATAAAGAGGCTAGCATAGTTGTACTCAAGTGGATAACAAGTTCGCTATCTCCCTCAAAAAGAATCCCATTTTCCACGAGTAAGCACATTCATATAAGGTATCATTTCATTCGGGGGTACATTCAAAGTAGAAAACTTGATGTCAAATTTATTAGCACCAATGAGTAACTCACAGACATCTTGATGAAGGCGTTGGGACGCATCAGGTTTCAGGAGTTACACGCAAAGATTGGGCTCGTCAAAGTTAAGAAAGTGCACGAGATTTCTCATTGGGATCAACAAGATTAGGGAGTGATTTGTTGAGATAATCTTGTTGCATCTTCAGTTTACATATTTATTAGATGACTGCATGGGTACATGTGTGGAAGTTGAAGTGGAACAGTTGTGTTTCCATTGAGATAGTTGTGTTTTCATTGATAATTAGTATTCACATGTGAGTGTTCACATGTGTTTCCATTGATGATTAGTATTCACATGTGAGTGTGTTCTCACTCATATACTCATATATAAATAGATGATCAATAGAAGAAAATAGTATCCCAGTTGCAAACCATTCCAATGTTTGTGTGTATTAGGAGTTGGCACAGCAAACATATTCCACCATCGATGGCCACCGTTTATCTCCTCTTACTACGAGAATTCTATTTTTGTTACTAATTTGAACTCTACCACCATCTATGAGTTCCCCCCTCCCCAAATCTTAGGGCTTCTTATACCTACCTCTGATTTTGTTGATATAATTGGTCTTAGTTGTTATAGCAAATATTTTTCTTGTTGCAATAACCTTTTCTATTGTTGTAGCAAGAATCATTTTTGTTTGCATAGCTTTATATATTTGCTGCATTACTGTTCTTTTTTTGCATCACTATTCTATTGTTGTTGTATTAGGTATTTTCAAATGTTGCACCTGAGATTTCTAGTTATTGAACATTGTTTTGGTGGGGCATTTGTTGCACTAAGCTTTTTGTTTTGTTGTAAGGGTTGTTTACTTCTGTTTCTCTATCAAAAAGTTGTTGTACAAGTGGACAATCATGTTTGTTGTACTATACCATGTGGATGTGGGATTTGCTACCGTTCGAGTGTCCAACGTGTAGGACATCGGAAGCTTCACTCCCACAGTTACTACCACCTTATCTTATCGATCCACATCACCGGCTAAACACAAACCACTCATTCTGACCACTCTCTGCCGCGGACCAACTAAGGATTAGTTGATGCGTAAGGATGGCCCGATCTTTCCCGGTACGATCAGTGAGGTTCCTTCTCCTTGGATACAGTCTTCTCCTTGTCTTGATGCAGCAAACAATATTGATAAGGGCAATTTGCACTAGTATGCAAGGCGCACACTAGAAGTAATCCACCGAACTCCCCAAACCGTGAATTCAGCAAGAAGACACGAATTAAAAGAGATGAACCTTGTAGATTCGATGGGCAATCTCAAGAATCTCCTATTCTTTCCTTGCACCAACTTCGCAAACTCCAAACGAGAAAACCTTACAATCACGCAATTTGGCCGCCACCAACTATCATGGCGATTTTCTCCTTTATTTCACGAGTCTAAAAACTTATCATATCATAGCTTGAGTTACAATGGGGCTAAGGCTCTGGCCTTATATTGGTGCACAATGCACGGCCTTTATTACAACTCACGCACTACTTGGCCTAAGGCCGAAACAAACTCCAATACGAACTAAAAAGGAAATACCTAAACTGCTACCTCTGGTTTCTCTCTCAATTTGCGACTTAACCATGAGGATTCCGTGTCTAGAACTACATCCATTGTGTGAGGCTTCAAAATAGCTTTCCAACGAGTCCAAGAACGCCCAAATCGGACTCCGTTTGTGAAAGTTATGGACGTTTTAGTATCGGTCTTGACAGCTGTCCCAATCCGAGTCCGAATCGGTTTCAAATCTTTATATGTTTTGTTTTCTTGTTCAAGGGGCTTCCAAATCCATTTGGAACCTGAAAAAGAATCCTTCTCAACCTTTAGAAAGCCATGGTGTGGTCGGATTTTATCCTTACTTGCATTGCAATACTCGGACTCCTTATGTTTGGCAAGTCTCGCGCGTCTCTCCGGACAGCTCGTGCAACTTCCAATGAAATTACCATAACTTTGTGTAGGAAGCTCCAAATCAAGCGTCGTTTGATTTGTTGGAAAGTAGACTTTATTAGCTTTCCAAATATGTATTTTGTGTGTCTTAAAAACCTCATAATTGACATTGAGAACTTCATGAACTTTGTAGACAGAACTGCAATCACGAGAACTTGATTGATCTTGTGTCTTCCTCTTGGCCACATCACTCTCCCTCACACACACACATATACATCCAACTCCATACCCTTCCTTCTTTGGTAGGCTTATTGCGGGTGTTTTTTGAATTATTGCAGCTTGCTTCCTTCATTGTTGCACAAAGTTTTTTTGGTTGCAATGTCTTGTTTCTTAGATCTAGTAGCAAAATGTAATTTTTTTTGCAGTTGGGGTATTTTGTTGTACAATAATATTTTTGTTGCAATGGGGTAATTATTTTGTTGCAAATTATTGTTGAAATATATTGTTGCAATAAGTTATTTGTGATGTTGCAAAATGTATTTTCAATTGTTGCATATGCATCTTCAAACTATTATAGGGATGCAACATCTTTTTAAAGATAGATTTGTTATTTTTTTAATTATTTACATGGAGTAGACATAGCTTGAGACCATAGTGGCTGCGTTGAGCTTCACGGCCACCATTAACCAACTCTTCTTACTGCTCTATTTATTCCTTCTCTGACGATCATGAGGAGAGAGCATCATGGTGGCGGCGGTCGGAAGTGCACTAGGCTGGCATTGCTCTGCCAAATCTATCCTTCCTATCAACATGGAGACATCAGGGTTGGCCGCCGTTGCTTCCTATTTCAAGCTCATGAGTCAAGTCATTGCCATTAGCCATGCAATAATGCCCTACAAGTGAGCAAGAAAGTAGGGGATGGATGTGGCGTGTTTTTGCTATGAGAAATCAAACAGTAGAAGTTACTAGTGGACAAATTCTAGGATAAAATGCAACGTACGGAGCCAGGCTTATATTGAATGTCCGGATGCTGGTCGCTTATATGAGAACGTGTAGTGCCTCTCCTTTTTAATTTCTAAAAGCTGTTTTTTGGCTTTTCTACAGTAACTAGCTTTCAAATAGAGTGCTTTTTCAAGGCGAAATCTACAAGTTGATTGTAGTACTGTAGCGATTTCATTTATATCAGCTAAAATTGCGTGTGAGTTTCTGTTACTCTATACTCTCTCTCTCTCTCATGAACAGACCAAAAATTATAAGCCGCAACCATAAGTCATAAGCCGAAGCAAAAAAATAATATGGATTCTTTTAGGGTCTGTTCTTTTCGACCGAACTAACGGCTTTTGGCTTTTGCTACAGTATCTAACTTTCAAATGGCGTATTTTCTCAAGACAGGGTCTACAAGTTAATTGTAGTACATGTTAAAAGCCCAACATCTGTATCAACCAAAATTGCAAACGAGTATCTCTCTCTCTCTCCATAATCTCTGTCGCAAACAGCTAAAATTCAAAAATTTCAGCCAAAAGCCATAAGCCGCAGTTGTGCCAAACAGGCCCTTAGACTATGGCTTATGGCTTTTAGCATATGACTTTTGAATTCTGGCTGATCGCAGGAGAGAGTACAAAGACAAAGATAGTCGCATGTAATTTTGGCCGGTATAGCTAAGGTCAGTACAACGTCTACTTCAATCAACTTGTAGATCCGTCTTAAAAAGATGTACCGTTTGAAAGCTAGTTACTATTAGTAAAAGATAAAAGTTATAAGCAGCAAATCTAAAAGAACCCTAAAATTTGAGTGGTTTCTGGGCTCCCACTTGCCATTCTTTGGGTCTGCCCTCAGCGAGCAATGGCCACCGTGCGTGGCGCTAGCTCCTCGCCAGAGCCAAGAACGGCGAAGTTTGTCGATCTGCTGCAACACTGCTTTGGGGACCTCAACTACAGATAGCAGATAAGTTGGCATGGAGGAAAGTACCGCCTTGAGGAGTGTCAGACGACCTACTTTTGACATTAGAGATCCTTTCCAGCCGGCCAGGCGCCCGCCAATTTTGTCAACGAGGGGCTGGAAGTGGATCCTCTGAAGTCTTTTCAGAGTAGTAGTAGGCCGAAGTATTTAGTGCAGGGAGGCATTGCAGAATGTCATTGAAGTCCAAATCTCCATATTTGATAGGTAGTATGGAACTTTCTTGCAGGTTCAGATTGAGGAGTGGCATTTCTTAGAACTTTGAATTTTTGTAGTGGCATTTCGTATGCTTCTCCTTACATGTTCCTTGTTGCAACAATCACTTTTGTATGCTTCTCTCTTTTTTTTTCAATGGACACTTCCTTATGCTTCAACCGCCATATCTAGCTTAGCTTAGATCTGCAGCGCATTTAAGGGTGATACGGATCCACCTAGCAAGCTAGCTGAACCACATTGCTTTGGCCCTGATCTTTCACGATACATCTTATTGGATGCCCTCCTTATTCTAAGGTTCTTGCAAACCCAAAAACAGCATACACCTCCAAAATAAGCCTTCTCCTACGCACACCACAGCACATGAACAAAGGATAGAGAAATCGAAGTTTCAACGAGTAGAATCTAACACCATAATTGGATTCAACACACCAAGAGCAATTCCTCGATGGAAATATCAAGAACACACCAACAATAGCCACCAAACCATGGTGATTTTCTGGTTTCTATTTCTCAATTCATAGCCTCAATTACAATGGGGCTAAAGCTCTAGCCTTATATTGGTGCACAATGCACGGCCTTGACTAAAACTCATGCACAATTTGGCCTAAGGCCGAAACAAACTCCAATACGAACTAAAAAGGAAATATCTAAACTGCAATCACCGGATTCTCTCTCAATTTATGATGTGACCATGAGGATTCCATGGCTAACACCTTATCTATTGTGTGGGTCTTCGAATTAGCTTTCCAACGAGTCCAAGAACGCGCAAATCAAACTTCGTTTGTGAAAGTTATGGTCGTTTTAGTATCGGTCTTGCTAGCTGTCCCGAACCGAGTCCGAACCGGTTTCAAATCTTTATATGTTTTGTTTTCTTGTTCAAAGGGCTTCCAAATCTGTTTGGAACCTGAAAAGGAATCCTTCTCAACTTTTAGAAAGCCATGGTGTGGTCGGATTTTACCCTTGCATTGCAATACTCGGACTCTTTATGTTTGGCAAATCTCACGTGTCTCTCCGGACAGCTTGTACAGCATCCAATGAAATTGCCATAACTTTGTATAGAAAGTTCCAATCAAATGTCGTTTGATTCGTTGGAAAGTAGACTTTATTAGTTTTTCAAATATGTATTTTGTGCACATTAGAAACCTCAGAATTGGCATTCAAAGCTTCTGAACATTGTGCACAGAACTGCAAGCACTAACCAAAGTTGTAGTGCTACTTGGTGCCACATCATCCTCCCCTCCTTGAAGCAAAGCCGTCCTCGGCTTTGGGGTAATCTTGGGAGGTTGCCTCTTATTGGCTGTAATTTCTTCATCAACATGAATAGCACCCTCCAATTTTGGTTTTAACACATGCTTCTTTCCCTATGTACAAAACTGTATGTGTTGGACCGGCCCTCATGCGTAGCATTGCGATCATATTGCCATGGTCTTCCCAACAATAACCCACATGCATCCATTGTAACTATGTCGCAATCCACCTTGTCAACATAGTCACCAACAACAAACGGAACCCGCACCTTGTGAGTTATCTTTAGTCTTCCGGAATTGTGTAGCCACTCCACGTGATGTAGTTGAGGATGCCTCCATGTGGACAGCCTTAAAGCGTACACCAAATCTTTGCTAATCACGTTGGTATAACTTCCACCATCTATGATCAACTTGCATGCTTTATCTTTGATCTTGCACTCCGCTTGGAAAACACTCCACCGCTGTCCTTTTGTTTCAGTTTCTTTACTTTGCACCTTTCGGACCAAAAGATTAACACCATTCAATTCTGGTTCACAATAGACAACATCCTCCTTGGAATCGTCGGATTTTTCACTTTCAGAATCACTACTAGAACTTGTTGAATCATAGCCATCTTCAGTGAGAAGCACTCTTCGTTGATTTGGACAATCACGCATCATATGACCTCTTCCCTTGCACTTGAAACACTCAATTTCTCTAGCACGAGCATTAGAAAGCAAACTAGAATCAGTTTTAGTTGCTTCTTTACCTCTGTTGCTTGCCTCCTTTGAAAGAGCCCCATTTGAACAACATGATGTCGCCACCTTGGAGTGTGAACCAACATCATCGCCTTGCCGTGATGGATACCTCCATGGGTTTGTTTGAGTGTTGGCATGTCCATCCTTGGCTTGTTTGCGCTTTAATTGTTGTTCAGCACGTTCGGCTTGATGCACCAAGGCTTGGATGTTGTAGTAATGAACCATCTTCACCCTATCTTGCACATCCTCATTCAACCCATTAAAGAAACGTGCCATAGTAGCCTCATCATGCTCCTCTGCTTCTGTACGGATCATCAACATCTCCATCTCTTTATAATATTCATCAACACTAGAATTACCTTGGCGTAGTTGTTGTAGCCAGTTGTACAAGGTCCTAGTGTAATGCGCCGAAACAAAACGCCGCCTCAAAATATTCTTCAATTGTACCCAAGTATCCGGATGAGCTCCTACACGACACAATTGATTCCACCAAACAAGAGCATATCCGATGAATTCAATTGTCGCCAACCGAATCTTCTTATCCTCAGTATAGTGATGGCTATCAAAAATTTGTTCGACGCACATCTCCCACTCCAAGTACTCCTCCGGTTCAGCTTTACCATTAAATGATGGGATAGAAATTTTTATCCGCCCAATTCCATCATCCACAACAACACACTGAGCAAACCCAACACCATCACGCATACCTCCACCACGGGCAGCACCTCTGCCACGCATGTCCCTACCACGGTCAGCACCACGGTAGTCCTGAGCACAGTGCGGTTGTGGAGCAAAGCCCACTGCACCATCAAAGACCTCCTCGTATTCGTCGTCTTCGTATGGTCTACGCTGTTCGGGATATTGAGGTCCCGTTCAGCATGCTAGAATTGTGGTGGCTGGTTGCGTATCGCCTCCGTCAAAGCGTCAATTCGCACCCCCCAAATCGTCAACCTTGCCTTCAAGCTTTCGGTGACAACTCAAGAAGTAGTCACGTGTCGTTTCAAGTCCAATTCGTACCTCAGACAGCAAAGATGGCATATTGGGGTGCCTCCCCGATTGGCTCGGCATGATTATGTCACGCCTCGCCATCTTCAGTCTTCATATAACCCGCCATCAAGAAAAATTCAACAATCTCGTACTGTAATCAACCACGCTCTGATATCAAGATAATACGGATCCACCTAGCAAGCTAGCCAAACCACGTTGCTTTGGCCTTTATCTTTCACGATACGCTTTGTTGGATGCCCTCCTTGTTCTAAGGTTCTTGCAAATCCAAGAACAGCATACACCTCCAAGATAAGCCTTCTCCCACGCATACCACAACACATGAATAAAGGGTAGAGAAATCGAAGTTTCAGCGAGTAGAATTCAACACCACAATTGGATTCAACACACCAAGAGCAATTCCTCGATGCAAATCTCAAGAACACGGCAACAATGGCCACCAAACTATGGTGATTTTCTAGTTTCTATTTCTCAATTCATAACCTCAGTTACAATCGGGCTAAGGCCCTGGTCTTATATTGGTGCACAATGCATGGCCTTGACTAAAACTCACACAAAACCTAGCCTAAGGCCAAAACAAACTCCAACACGAACTAAAAAGGAAATATCTAAACTGCTACCACCAGATTCTCTCTCAATTTGTGACGTGACCATGAGGATTCCATGGCTGGAACCTTATCTATTATGTGGGCCTCCGAATTAGCTTTCCAACGAGTAAAAGAACGTGCAAATCGGACTTCGTTTGTGAAAGTTATGGTCATTTTAGTATCAGTCTTGCCAGCTGTCCCGAACCGAGTCCAAACCGGTTTCAAATCTTTATATGTTTTGTTTTCTTGTTTAAGGGGCTTCCAAATCCGTTTGGAATCTGAAAAGGAATCCTTCTCAACCTTTAGAAAGCCATGGTGTGGTCGGATTTACCCTTACTTGCATTGCAATACTCGGACTCTATGTTTGGCAAGTCTCGCGCGTATCTCCGGACAGCTCGTGCAGTATCCAATGAAATTGCCATAACTTTGTTTAGGAAGCTCCAATCAAGTGTTGTTTGATTCGTTGGAAAGTAGACTTCATTAGCTTTCCAAATATGTGTTTTATGTGCATTAAAAACCTCAGAATTGGAATTCAAAGCTTCTTGAACATTGTGCACAGAACTGCAAGCACTAACCAAAGTTGTAGTGCTACTTGGTGCCACATCAAAGGGGATGAAGTCCTGCTAGAGTAGTTGAAGATTAGGAGCAAATGAAAATGACAAAAGAAAAAAAAAGAATCTGAATTCAAAGAGAAAATCTATAGAGAAAAAAATGGAAAACATTGATGTGAATGCTCTGTTGATACAAATGTAATAGGACTTCTAAAACAAATCATAGTCGTAGCTTGGGTTCTATTTTGCGCCTTTTTCATTCGAGTTATTTTCAGAGGTTGTGGTGCTCTTCTGAAAGTAACAATCAAATGAGGAGCTTCCTTTTTCTGATTTGTAATAAGACTATATTAGGAAATGCTAGAGATATTCACTCCGTTGTTTGGTTGTAATGGAATCCGGGTGAACCTGTTTGATAAAAATATCTAGCTTAGCTTGAATGCACCACATCTACAAACAACATCACCCTTTTGCATTGAATCAAGTGACTAGTCAGTGTGTCACTACACGCTAATTAACGATCATTTTAATGGGCGGAAGAAGTGCATGTACTCCGTATGTTACAAGCCATAACTCCAGAGAACTACACGTAGTAAGGTAGGGAAGAACCCGATACACGGAGAGGGGGAAAGCAGGCATATAGCGCGTAATTTAGCTTTGGATTGCGGTGAAATTAAGCAAAGCAAGCAACATTACACAGCTGCATGCATGCTAGCTTTTATGCGCGCTCCTGGTCTTCAGGCCGTTCTCCAGCATCTTCTCCTCAAGTAATTTCTCTCATGCAAATGGGACTGGCTAGCTAGCTGTGTGTGAGGGGTCATGTGAGAAGGTAAGGAATATTTGTGATAAACTATTGCTAATGTGTATTGAGTTAAAATTCAAATTTGTAAAAGATTTGGATTTTCAATCTGGTGGTTTCAGTCTCAGACGGTTAGACCGGACTCATAAGGCCGATCTGACCTGCTGGTAGGTGGCATTCATACCGAGCTCTCGGATTTTTGGGCATTGAGCGGTCAGACCGGCCATGGGGGTTGTCTAACTGGTTGCATGATGACGGTCATATCAACTAATGTCTGAATTTCTATTGAGAGTTCTAAATTTTGGGAATTTGATTATGGATCTAGACAAATTGTCCTAGGTTAGCCATTCATATTGCATGAAGTATGTTTGAGCTAATGTGAGTCTAGTTGTGGAGAAGTTGTACCCGAAAATTATTTCTTGGTCTTTGGATGTGCAAAAAAAACTTAGAGTTAACTATGGTCAATGGCGAGGAATAGAACCACGCTCATGAGGAGTTGAGGTCCAGAACGATCAAGTATGTTGAGTGAGATGGTTGCACTCAAGCATGGCACATGGAAGACAATGAATGTTGAAGAGAATGTTCGAACATGGGTTGCACCAAGTGGCTTGATCAATCTAAGTGAGGCATGGTCCAGTGGTTATCGGAGTGGGGAGAGACTTGCCGATACGTGGCAAGTTATTGGTGCACCTACACATGACAAGAGTAACAATTACTTACAAGTGAAGAAATGGATCGAGTCAAGGTGATTGTATTTTGGTAGCTAACTAAATACCGAAAACTGCTTTGGATTAAATCCACAGCGCTTGAGAAAGCGGGTCAAAGAGATACTAAGAAGATCAAGTAGATCAATAGCTAATGACTTAGCGGATTCGGGTTCATGTGCTTTAAAAAATGTGTATAAGTGTGAGTGTAAAACCTGTGTTAATGGGTTTCCGCAATTACGCTAATGGATAGTATCCATTAGGGTACATGTAGGCAAGTTACCCCATCTATTTAATAAGTTGGAGATGAAAACTTGAAACCAAATCATCCCAACCATTTTCAATCTTGAGTTTTAGGATTAGGGTTTGAGAGAAAAGAGTGAGTGTTGTGGTGTGCTTTCTTGTCCTCCTTATAGAGTTATTGTGAAACTTTCATCTTCAAGTTAGCAATAGATCAACTTGGTTCATCTCTCATGGAGTGCTCTTATTTTAGTTAATTTGCTCTTGTTCTTGTTGATTCTTTGCCTCTTTTCTTCTTTTGTTGATCTTGTTGCAAGCCAAGGACGTGTAAGTGATGGAGATAACTTATATAGATCATATCACATCTATCTAGGCATCGTGGTTTACAAGATTTCGAAATTGCCCACTTCTTTCTTGGTGTGGGGCTTTTTTAAGATTCTTGATATGAGGGTTTTGGCTTTGAATTTTTAAGCGGTTTTACTTGCTGTGACATATGAGAAGAGCTATCTTGGCTGTCCTTAATCTATGAGAAAATTGTATCTTAAGTTTTGATATTTGCTCGGCTTTGGTATAACCTTGCATGTTTTGAGGAAAGATTATAACTTTGACTAAGATCCTTGCGATCCTTATATGAAATAGGTTTCTGAGACATTTAGCAAGATATGTGTAATATTTTAAATCTTTTGGACATAGATTTTGAAGTTTACACCAAATTTAGTTTTTGCTAGGGTTGATTTTATTTTCTGGGAACAGGGAAGCAGCCAGATAACTCCTAGGCCTAGTTAGACAGACTGTTGGTCAGATCAATGGGTTATGGTCGGTCAGATCAACCACTAGTCAAATCGCACCTCTAGTGACGATCTGACTAGTTAGGTGCTGACTAGTTAGGTACTGAAGTTGTAAGATCTTATTATTTTGGAACGTTGTTACTTTGGATTATATTTGGGCTGTCAAAAATAATTTTCTTAGCACTTTGGCTACTGGAGTGAAATATTTTTGATACTTAGGAAAAGATTTCCCTGTTGGCATTGCCAATCCTACCGTGTCTGCGTGCCATCAAGAAAAATGTCTACGTGATCAAGTAGAATTATGTTCTTTTTAATATCGGCATGCAGCAGTATCTGCTGACAAGTGTGTCTTGCTTGGGCATGAAAAAATGATGAGTTGCACATACTCGTAATCTTGATGGCCAAGCCAATTTCCATCTTTTTCTTAAAAGAAAACCAACCGTGTGCTCTTTAATTTGTTTATTT